>CM059219.1:19018188-19618188 GCA_030347435.1 Clarias fuscus
GGCTGCAGTGTGTGGGGAAGCTGAAGTCCTCGATGCAGCGGGAAGCGCTTACCTCACAGCTCACAGCGTAAGCTTGGTCAAAGTCATCACCTCCCTACACACACACACACTCACTCATTCATAGAGCCACAAGTGGCATATGATACTGTGAAAAAGTCTTGAGCCACCTCTCATTTCTTCAATTAATTCTATACATATATATTATGTAACAACCTCAGCAGCAACCTCATTTCCTCTCTCATCTGTTCCAACCACTCAGCATTCAGCATCATCAGTGTACTAATCACCATCCTGATCATCTGTCATCATCTGCACCTGTTTCTCACTGGTTCATACCTTAAATTAGGTGCTTTTAATGGTTGAAAAGTGACATAGGTCACTGTGTGGCTTAACAAACAAAAAAACATTTTGGCTCTTTGGAAGCAAAATATGAAGAAATGAGAGGAAGCTCAAGACTGAAGCATACTCTGACATGCTCTTAGAGGAAAATAATCAACAGGGTGATGTGAAGTGTGATGTTCTGTGAGTGTACTATACTGTACCCAACACTCACCTTTAGGTTGTCATAATTGAAGTCACTCTTTTGTGTGACATGACTGAGCACCTTGTAGCTGTGGTAGGCTTCAATGATGCGATCAAAAAAGTCACAGAAGAGAATGTAGGACTGAGCATCACCAGCTAAACAGCCCACAGTCAAGGGCCCTGTCCTCGTTCCTGCATCATAGACAGAAATCGGCACAGTTCAGTTTGGAACCGCAATCACGCGGTGGTTTATTTCAGCGTTGTGTGGTGAAGCTTATTAATGGGTTCGACGTTTAGTTATTTAAGGCCATTCAGACAACCTGTAGGGTGAGTAAGTTCACTGAGAAGTCTTTTGAATTAACTGAAGACGCAATGCATATAGTAGTTATCATCCATATCATCCTCATCCATTACCTTCTGGACTACAGTATATAACAACTGGACACTAGGGAAGTTACAGCCTTGCAAATATTACACAATGAAGTAAAAATATGTCTTATGGCATATGACGATGCCAGGCCACTACAAAGCAGGGGAACAGTTTTAATTCATCTTACCATCAGCTCTGTTGAACTGTACTAGCAGGAGGAACACGTTTTTTAAAATGATATTCAATCTGCTGGTGTTTTGTTGAAGGTGTTAGAGAGAGCTGTCTAACAAATCCAGTGAGTACGGTGTGCGTCATGGCCAAAGCATCTGATTTTACGTAATTTTCATGCTCATTCAGCGACTCAATGAGCCCTCATGCTCTTTGGAGGAAACAGAGTCTTCCTTGAACAGACCTTTTCAATCAGGATGGAAATTGTAGATTATATTGACGATAAACTTTGTGTGACCTTTTGTGTGTATTTTTAAAATGACTCTTCTGTCTAAGAGGATAAATTGACCTATAAATGCCTTCACATCAAAACAGAGCTAGAGGTTTTCTTCCTTTAGTTGATCACGTTCCTGTTGTTATACGAACAGGAAAAGTTTGCATTCGAAATGATTTTGGCAGTTATCTTTATTAACAATATCAAAGATCCTATACAACTTTTTCGAACATTGAACATACCGAGCACACAACTTTGCATGCAAGTGTACTCTCAGAATGTTGTAGAATCTACTGTGACTCTGATCAATGAAGTTAACACAGATGATGAATTTAGCATCAGTATGTGATGTGATTTTGTCGAATTAACATTTAGGCATTTGGCAGACGCTCTTATCCTTTGGATAGATATTTACACTGGGTTACTAGGTCACTAACTAAAGGCCATCAGTCAAATATATCCCCTTCCCAGTTGTGTTTGACTGATGGTCTTTATTAGGAACACCATACTAATACGGTGTTTGACCCCCTTTAGCCTTCAGAACTGCCTTAATTCTACGTGGCATTGATTCAACAAGGTGCTGAAAGCATTCTTTAGAAATGCTGACCCATATTGATAGGATAGCATCTTGCAGTTGATGGAGATTTGAGGGATGCACATCCAGGGCACGAAGCTCCTGTTCCACCACATCCCAAAGATGCTCTATTAGGTTGGGATCTGGTGACTGTGGGGGCCATTTTAGTACAGTGAACTCATTGTCATGTTCAAGAAACCAATCTGAAATGATTCGAGCTTTGTGACATGGTGCATTATCCTGCTGGAAGTAGCCATCAGAGGACAGGTACATGGTGGTCATAAAGGGATGGACATGGTCAGAAACAATGCTCAGGTAGGCCGTGGCATTTAAACGATGCCCAATTGGCACTAAGGGGCCTAAAGTGTGCCAAGAAAAGATCCCCCACACCATTACACCACCACCACCAGCCTCTACAGTGGCAACAAGGCATGATGGATCCATGTTCTCATTCTGTTTACGCCAAATTCTGACTCTACCATTTGAATGTCTCAACAGAAATCGAGACTCATCAGACCAGGCAACATTTTTCCAGTCTTCAACTGTCCAGTTTTGGTGAACTCGTGCAAATTGTAGCCTCTTTTTCCTATTTGTAGTCGAGATGAGTGGTACCCAGTGGGGTCTTCTGCTGTTGTAGCCCATCCGCCTCAAGGTTAAGCGTGTTGTGGCTTCAAAAATGCTTTGCTGCATACCTCGGTTGTAACGAGTGGTTATTTCAGTCAAAGTTGCTCTTCTATCAGCTTGAATCAGTCGGCCCATTCTACTCTGACCTCTAACAAGGCATTTTCGCCCACAGGACTGCCGCATACTGGATGTTTTTGATTAGATAATTGCATTAATGAGGAATTGAACAGGTGTTCCTAATAATCCTTTAGGTGAGTGTATATACAGTGTAATATTAATACAGTATATTTATGATGTATATATACTATGTATACATATTTTAATCCCCTTCCCAGTTGTGTATGACTGATGGCCTTTAGTTAGTAACCTTTAGTTAGTAACATATGTATATGTATATATACTGTATATATATATATGTGTGTGTGTGTGTGTGTGTGTGTGTATATGTGTGTATATATATATATATATATATATATATATATATATATATATATATATATATATATATACAGTACAGACCAAATGTTTGAACACACCTTCTCATTCTCAGAGTTGTCTTTATTGTGTTCTTTATTGTGTTCTTTAGCCCAAACAAGTCTCTTCTGCTTGTTGCCTGTCCTTAGCAGTGGTTTCCTAGCAGATATTCTACCATGAAGGCCTGATTCACACAGTCTCCTCTTAACAGTTGTTCTAGAGATGTGTCTGCTGCTAGAACTCTGTGTGGCATTGACCTGCGATTTCTGAGGCTGGTGACTCGGATGAACTTATCCTCCCTGCAGCAGAGGTGACTCTTGGTCTTCCTTTCCTGGGGCGGTCCGCATGTGAGCCAGTTTCTTTGTAGCGCTTGATGGTTTTTGTGACTGCACTTGGGGACACTTTCAAAGTTTTCCCAGTTTTTCGGACTGACTGACCTTCATTTCTTAAAGTAATGATGGCCACTCGTTTTTTTCTTTACTTAGCTGCTTTTTTCTTGCCATAATACAAATTCAACCTCTTTGAATGAGAAGGTGTGTCCAAACTTTTGGTCTGTACTGTGTGTGTGTGTGTGTGTGTGTGTGTGTGTGTGTGTGTATATACTGTTTCTCATATAAACTGTATTTATATATGTGTATGTACTGTATTTATGTATGAGGTGTGTGTATGTATGTATATATATATATATATATATATATATATATATACAGTTTTTTTTTCTTTTTTAATAAATGGAGGGAGGGGGGAAATTAGTGTGTCAAATAACACTGATCCACCAACAGATAGGTTAAGGCAATCTTTTAGATCATTTTCCCTGATCTACAGGGTGGGCGATAAGTACATGTATTTCCATACACACTTCTACTCGTAAAGCATGTCACTGTCGTGCCTATGATGCTTCACACAAATTGTTTACGCATTCTGTTACACATGATGGTAACTAAAAAGATGCCACCATCTGATTAGTATCAGGTGTCAGCTGATTCTTAGAGATTGTTATCAGATTAAGCATAAAAAGGTTTGATTCATCCTGTAAGATTAAACTACGTAGAATATAGTTTATTAAGACATCCAATAAGTACTCTGGAGTGCTGTTATTCAAGTTTAGTTTCCAGAAGGGAAACAGATTTGTAAATTCTAAATTGCTTCACCAAGCATTTTTTGTTTTACTCATTTTTTCTTCCTTTCGATTTCCTTTAATAATTGGTTAGAGGTTCATTTTTAGATCAAGTTTCAATCTATCATTCTTAAAGATGAAGCTCTGCTGAAATCTAAACTCGTTAACTAGCAAAAGACCACTTGACAAGTTTTTGGTCTGAGAATACACTGTAAAACCGATCTACTCAAGGAAAGTCATTTTGGAACATGTTGTTAAAAAAACAACCTGGTAATTGTGAGGTGTGTGATGTGAACTGTAATTGTGCTGAGCTGGTTATGAGTCATCCTTCCTCCACATCACGAGTGTCTTTTGATCTTCCTTAGAAAAAGCAAGTGTGATTTTTCCGAAGCCCGAATAACAAATGGAGTCGTCCAGTGGCGTGGTTCTGAGCCAACAAGAGTGCTGTGCTGTTATAGTCAAATCATTTACATTTCCATATAATTAATAATGACCTATTGGGTTGTTTGATGTAAAAGAGACGAAGATCATTTTTCTTTAACAACGTATCCTGTGTTGTGTTCTTTATTCCTCTTTTACTGAGGCAGTTCGCCATCAGTTCCCTTTTTTAATTCATTACCAGATTTCACTTTATACACTTTTTACATATTGTCTCAGAAACATGTTTGTATTCTCACTTTCCTGTGAATTAGAGTCACTGAAAATTAGTGTTACCATACAAACTATACACGGGTCATGTCCAAAAGATTTATTGTGGATGTTTTGTGTAAAAAAAAAAAATCATAGTGGGTCTTAGTATAAGGCAAATATAACCTCAGATGAATATCAACATATAACTTTTTTTTTTCACTCGGCAATTATTTATTTAACAAAAATGAATCCAAAAAGAAAAAAACATGTGGCTAATACTATGTACCCCCGTAGTGTTTCCTTGAGGTTACAGTCAGGTGCTGCTAATCATTAGCATTTGATTAATCATCAGCAGGTGTAAAGACCTCCATAAAAGCTGAGGTTTGTTTCTGGAGCATTCAGGTGTGCGTTAACACAATGCCAAAAAGGAAAAACATAAGGAATAGTCTAAGAGAAGCAATCGTTGCTGCACATCAGTCTGGAAAGGATGTAAAAAAAAAAAAGAAGAAAGACTTCCATCTCAGACCGTATGTGCCTCACTGAGCATGTTAAATGTTAAAGTCAATGACAGCACAATTAGAAGAAGATTGAACAAGTATGGTTTGTTTGAAAGGGTTGGCATGTTCTGTTTGAACATGGAAGCATGACTGAGGTTCGCAAAACTGCATATGAACAAACCACAAGGCCCCTTTCTTTAGACATAAACACCTTATACCCACTGTCAAGCACAGCGGTGGAGGGTGATGATTTAAGCTTGTTTTTCAGCCACAGGGCTGCCGCATGCAGTCGATAAGCTGACTATGAACACCTCTGTATGCCAGAGTATTCTAAAGGCGAGCCATTGGGCCCATCTGTCCAATAGCTAAAGCTTGGTCTAAATTGGGTTATGTAACAGGAAAATGATCGGTAAATCTACATCAGAATGGCTGAAAAAGAGAAGAATCAAGGTTTCGCAATGGCCTAGTCAAAGTCCAGACCTCAACCCATTTAAAATTATGTGGCGAGACCTTAAGAGAGCTGTGCATAAGCAAATGCCCAAACTGAAGCAATGTTGTAAAAAAGAATGGGCCAAAATTCCTCCACAGAGATATGAGAGACTGATAAAGTCAACAAGTTATTGTATCATGGGGGGGTACTTAGTATTGCCCACATGCTTCATTTTTGTTAAACAAATATTGAAACAGTGAAATAAGTTAGATGCTGTTCCTCTGAGGCTGTATGTGCCTAATACTGAGACCTGCTATGATTAGGTGATTTGAAGAACGCTTAGAATTAAAAGTGGGGGTACTAACTTTTGAACATAACATAACAGTTATTTGAATGAGTGCATGAAAATAAACCCGCCGTTTGAATTACATAATGCACCGCCGTCGGAAATCCTGTTGTATCCTAGCCAGTCAGATAATAAAACAATCAATCACCTTTGTCTTCCAGGCCTGGACGAATGATGTCATCAAAGATGACTCCAGTCTCAGTGGCCCGGTTGAACTGGCGTGTGTACATATGTAGATCAAGCACACGGGCCATGCAGGTGTAGTTTCCATCCAGACTAGGGAACTCTTCTTTGGGACAACCCCTCTTCAGTCTGAGCTTGCTCATGGGATCTGGGGGGATCATGCTCTAAAAAAACGACATGATATGGTGAAAGGAGCCTCTAACTGATTTCAAAGCATGGTAACATGAGTCTGATTTTGCCTTCCAAGGCTGTGTGCTGTATGAGTGCTTTACTGTATGTGACAATCCTTATTCAATCCTGCACTATTGTGGGAGCAACTGACTGTTACTGTAGACATGTCAAGGTTGTAGATGGCAAAGTTGACAAATATTAAATATCATCATGACTAGAACAATGCTTCTGCTTGGCTCTGCTCTGCAATCTTTTTTCTTTTTTTTCCTCTTTTTTTTTGCATAGACCAACCGCAGCAGGGGACTTTCCTCTTGTTTTGCAATGTAAAGTGTTTGGTGTCATTTTTTTGTGAAGGGGAATACCTCGAGCACAGGCCTGTACTTTGTTTCCAGAGGGTACTCCATGGGAGCTGAAAGAGATTATTGATGTTACCAAGTGCTGCCATGCATGAACACAATAATACTCGTGTGTAATACTTATTCTGCTCGGCTTATATATAAAAATGTGAGCGCTAAAACATCTCACGTATGCAGGAATTTCAACCTTTTTACACATAAACACCTATTTTACAGAAAGCAATGAATAGGACAAAATAGCTAAACTATATTTATACTTGTTTACAGGTTGTTGCAAGTCCTTTACAAGTCTGCAGCAGAACGTTGACCTCACCAGCAGCTTTGCTTTTTTTTTTTTTTCTTTTCGTTTCCTGTTTTGTTTTGGGGACTTTCTATCTTCAGTCTTATTTTCAGTAAATGAAAGGAACTCTAAATGGGTTTTAGGTCAGGAGACTCAGCCAGTCATTTCATTCTGTAAGATTTCATAGTCTCATTCACTAATGTGCGTAAATACAAATCCTTAAAGGATTTTATTTTCCCACACTGAATGATTTGTATTTTCATGTTTAGAATTAATATGTGATCTTCAGTAGCATCCCTGATGTATTTTGTAATAATCACTACAATAAAATGTACTTTTACATTTTTTTTAAAGATTAAACTTCTTTCATTGACATGTTGGTCTGCTGATACAGTAGTTGCACTAGGAGAAATTTGCACTTGCTTTATATCCACCTAATGAGTTGATGCTTTAGACCTTTAATCGTCACAGAGTTTCCACACTTTGCTTACACAGATACATTTCCAGAACTCCAACTACTCAATGCCACTACTCTCATCATCTTGTAACTCAAAAACTTAATGAACTATACAAGACCTTTGAAAGTGTGCTGTGGTATCTGATACTAAGATGTAAGTAGCAGATCATTTAATTCCTGTAAATTATGAGGTGGGGCTTCATGGATGGAATTAGTCCAGCACATTCCATTGATGTTCAACTGGATTGAGATCTGTTTCATTTTGTGTTCAAGTCAACACTTTGATTCCACCAGCTTGTGTTCTACCCATAATGCATCCTGGTGCTATCTCTTCTGCAGGGAATAAATACATACAAACTCAGCTGTCCCCATAATGTAACAAAAAATACCTTAATGATTTATAAGACCAGTCCACCCTGCTCCAAGGGGTTCAGGGGTAGCTCAGTGGTTAAGGCATTCTGTAGAGTTCGCAAGGTCTCAGGTTTAAACCCCTCAAACACCAAGTTGCCATTGTTGGGCCCTTGAGCAAAGCTCTTAACCCTCAGATTAATAATGGTATAAAAATGTATAATGGTATAAAAATGTAAGTTGCTCTGCATAAGGGTGTCTGCCAAATGCCATAAATTCTCCATGCTTCAGTTCTGATGCTGTGGCTGTTACCTTGCCCCTGCTTTTGGACATGGGTCAGCGTGGGAGCTCTCTGACTGGTCTGCAGCTATGCAATGAGATCCACCACAAGCTGCGACACACTTGGTGTTCTAACAATGTTCTGTCACTGCCAGCATTAACTTTTCCAGCTACAGTAGCTCTTCTGTGAGATTAGACCAGATGCTCCCCACATGCATCAATGATTCTTGGATGCCCATCGCCCCTGTAGTCGGTTCACTGTTTTTCTATTCTTGGTCCACTTTTAATATGTAATATCTAAATGTATCATTTTTCTTTCATTTCTTCAACTTTCACTAACACTGACTGTTTACTTCCTACCTAATTTATCTCATTCCTTAACAAATGCCATGGACAAAGAAATTACATGGTGGTGCTTAATATTATTCCCAATATATCTGTGGTTGCAAAGTTATTCTGTGACATGAGCCAGTTGCAGAACTTCTCACAGGACTAAAAAAAATACTTCAAGTTAGCACCGAAATCACTGTTTACCAGTGCACTGGAGTTAAGATATCAAATCGATAGCTACTGTACGTATAGCTTTGATGCCATGCAGAACAAAGATATGAAGACTTACGTTTGATCAACCATTCTTTCTTTCTCTTCCACATCCTTTCTCTTGACTGCAGCGTGTGATTGTGGAGCGCGCCGTGCATGGACAGGAATGAAGCACAAGCACTAGCTCATGACAACTGGTCTTAAACTCGAACAAAAGAGCTATGAATAGCCAGGGGGGGTCTCATCATCCAAGTGCTTATTATTCCTCCACCTCTGAGACCTGAGCATGCTAGTGTCATGTTACTCAGTTGTAACAGTAGCCTATTTTTGACATTTGTGTCATGTTTTATTTTGAATCTTAGGGTTACACAATTCGCACTGTTCTGGACCTGTAGGTACTATTCTGTCCTATTAAGGACTCTTGGAAGAAAAAATGCTGCTCATGTTCGGATATTGATTATTAATGCCTTTATACAGTATTTGTAGAGACCCTGGTCTCAGCTAGAATCTTTTAGGCTGTGTTACTGCATTTGAGGGGTCTGTATATTCACAGCAGTGCTAATGGAACTGTTGAGTCATCTCTCACAGGTGTGTGTATGTGTGTACGTGTGTGTGTTGAATGCTGTGGTTTCTCACTGCTACTGATCTAGGAAGCTGTTCATTACCACTGGAACGCACGTTTTACACTGACAAACATGCACCAGATCTTTATTTAAGAAAATATCACATCATGTCATTTTGAATATTTATGACCATGTATAAAAATAAAACTACAAAGACTTTTAGAAACCATAACTACAGTGTCCCAGCTTCTCCTATAAGCTATTTCCTCATTTTTTGGCAAATGTGCTATGAAAAAAGAGAGTAATAACTTAATCTGTGGCTAAAAATAATTTAGTCTGCTCTGCAGTGACAGGCACCCTTTAGCATAAAACACAAGGACTCAATATTTCTGGTGAATCAGGCGAAGATACTTAAATAAAAACAAAACTGTAAAAAAATATATATATGTCAAAACTTTTTCTTGCATTATTAAAAACAATTATGGGGTGACTCTTGTAAAGAGTTGAGACAACTTTGAATTCTGCAGTATCAGAATATTCCAAAGTAAAAAACGTACATGCATCAGAAAATGTTAGACCAGACCAGGTTTTTCTCTGCCATTAGGTCAAACCAATAAGCCCTTCATTACAACACAAACGATAATAATAATAATAATAATAATAATAATAATACTAAAAAAATAACTTTCTCTACTGGCTAAAAATTGCCTTTGGATTTGAACCCTTATTAAAAACTTACGAACAAACCTAAGCATACACTGTAAAACCTGTAAATGATGGCGTGAGGCAGATTACCCTTACACATTATTCTCTCCAACAGTGAATTCACTACATTTTCACTGGGGTGGCAACAACAAAAATCTTATAAAGGCCAGCTTTACTAGATCCACTCTCTCAGAATACACTACAAATCCTCCAAGCCTGTTGTGTCCACCTTGACTTTGATGAACAGTGTGTCGTCTCGTATGTAGATTGCGTTTCGGGGACCTTCCAGATCAGTGTGAGAGATGAAACGGGAGAAGCCTAATGCGGTGTTGCTTTCGGCTGTGGGTCTGCGAAAGCTCTCTTTGTTGGTGTCAGGGCTGAAGCTGCAGCTGATGTGGTTGCGTGAGCCGCTCTGGTCCAGCACGGTGAGCGTGACGCTCTGGCGGAACGGCCACGGCAGCAGCGAGTCGAAGTCGCCTCTCATCACCATGACGTAGAGGGAGAGGTGTGTGCCCTGGGCGCTTCCTTCACCATCGGGGTACACGCGGGCACTCAGCTTGTAGCCGCTGCGACCGGTGTAGAAAGGCGCTGAGGTGAGGGGTGCACCGGCATCCTTCCTGCGCTGATAGTCGTGAACCTTCCAGATAAGCTTTCCATCATAGGACGTGGACTCGAGCTGGCGGAAACGTTGCTCGTTGCACTGCAGCTGCTCCACGTGGATGTCCAGGAGTCGAGTGTGACGCTGACACGTCTGCCCTAAAGTCCCTGCAAGATCATACACACACAGGGCTTGTACTGTATAAGGCTTGGTGTCAATTCCACTTTTTCTCTAATTCAACAGAAAATGCTATTCTGTGAACTATTATATAAGATTTTGACATTTTAGAATAATTGCATTTGGTTTTGAATAAAAAAAAGCAGGTGTGAGTTACAACCCAAAATACATCCCTCCCCCAGGGTAGGCGAGAAACCTACCACTGAGCCAAGAATGCCCATTAATATTTAAATATAAACTGATGGATGGAAATCCCCACATGCTATGTACAATGCATCAGCATTCCTCTACCCTATTCCTCAGTGATCACCATGACTGTCCAGACACAGGGCAAACTAAAACACAATACAGACCAAAAGCATGTCTTCTGCAGACTGATTATTTTACACATGCTGTCCTCACCCAGGTGATCTCTGAGGCTCTGCGTCATTGCCACCTGCTGTCTGAGAGAGTCCAGCGAAACTCGGAGGGACCTTAGCTCTTCTTTCGCCAGCTCGGCATCCAGAACACTGCGGAGCTCCTGCAGCTCCTGTTTAACGCTGGAGACACACTCCCTCTGCTCTGCCACTGACCTCTACAATATAGACACGACACATCACCTGAGCTCCTGCTAATACACACTGTTCACAAAGGACATGCGAGACTGAAGCTTGTATAGATTCAAATACAAATACCGGTATAACCAACATCAGGAGACATAAGCCTAAGAAGAGATGTTTTGTTTGTTTTAAAACATGCTTACTTGCTTAAATAATATGCCTTCTTATATTTCCTCAAATGCAAATTAGCTAAAAAATATTAAACCGCTTTTGGAAAAAACCTAAATCATTATCACTGAAAAAAGCACTCGTTTTTGTCTCCAGAGACGTTAGAGCTTTTTACCTTCCTGTTTCCGTTGGGTATAAATATAAGATTTCACACCTACAACTGAGGTCAGAAGTTTACCTATACACTCACCATGAACATGAATCTAATGGAGATATTGGGCTTTTAATCATTTTCGTGAACTGCGTTTTTATAGTGCAGAATGATTGTTCACATACATTGTTAATAGAAAGAAAAACAAGAATATGAAGCTCAAAAGAGGTTTAATTTTTATTTTATGTTACTGAACTCAACACAGGATCAGAATTACACGTAAAACACTCCTACGATTGCCATACACCCACTTAGATTATTAGCCTCTCAACTTCCTGTTAGTGATGACTGGTTGATTGACTACCGCTGGTATCTTCTATGTGCAACATAAAAAGAGTAGGCTTGACATGGATCTCAGTGCAGATCTGAGGCATCCAACAACAAGAACACTGTACCAACTATTAAGCATGGTGTTGGTAGCATCATACATCAGACGTCAACACATGCAAATAATTAAATAATGGAGCTTAAATAAATTGTATTAATGTGATTGTCTAAATAATCTTTTTACCTGGATGGAAGAAAATGTGTTGTCACACTTGGACACCTCTCTTTTCAGATTATCAACAAGCAAGTTTCTTTCCTTCAGCTCCCTCTCCTGGAGGGCCAGGTCTTTCTGCAGCTGGTCTACCTGAGAGAGAAAGAGAGATGAGGAAATGGAGGCAAAATAACTGCTATGAAATTGAACAAATCTACGTACACAAACCTAGTCATAATTGCTGTGCTGCTACTGTATGGTTTAAAGTAAACACAATTTTATGTAGTTAAACATGTGGGTTCTTAAATTAGCCAAGGGCTACCAGGAAAACCTAAATGGTAAATAAATGGTAAAAGTAAACAAAGTAGTCTCTATAAACATAATTTTTATATCTCAGATGTGATATGATTGGTATGGAATTGTAACATTGAATTGTAACATTACAAGTTAAGACGTCACTTATGCAAATACGCAGTTCACCAAAAGCACCACTTTGTTTATTAGTAACAGCTTTCCATGGAAAAATCTTCAGAATGTCAGCGTTAAAATAATAAAATAATGCCATGATGATGTAACTATGCTTCACATAAGATATATTTTTTAGATCAGTGTTTCGCAGCTGGTTACTATTGAATCTTCTTTTTAAAAAATCAGACTTTTCTTATTTAACAGAGAATCTTTATCTTAAAAAAAAATTATGATTTTTGAGCAGATTTCATTACTGCACACAAAAACTGCACATCGTACAGTAAAAATCTAAAATCTAATTTTTCAGTAGTGAGTTGAGATCTACAGTCTTCTCACGTATACTGTGACATGATCATTAGTGTCAATGGCAACCACCAGGAGATAAAATTGCTAGATTGAAATCTATGATGTTTATCTAAAAGTGAACAATACAATCTGTGCTTAATGCACAGAAAAACCACAAATAAAAAAGTGGAAATTGTATTAAAAAAAATTAAATAAAATGTCTGTGTGGAAGCAAACAGTAAAGTCTCAATACATTCTATCATGACGGACATTATTTCAGGATGTTGTTTCAGTGTATGCTACCCTATTTCACACTGATTGATGGCATAAGCAGTAGATATTAATCTTTTTCTATTATTAGTGGATCTTCACTGATCTGACATGTAGAACTGAGATTTTCCAGTGTGGCAAGCAATAATCATACAATACTTCTCAAATTAGACACTATATAATTTAATGTATAATTTGCAATGAGAAACATGGTGGTGGTAGTGCAACACTGAATAGTGACATGTAAACCGAGTAAAATAAAACAACCTAACATAAAATACACGTTGATTTGATAAAATGTGCTTGGGTCCTTTGCAGTGTCAAAGTTGAAAACTTTATAGTTGGATTGTGAGTTAACTGTGAAGAGCAGCTGGATTTAAGTTTTAAGGTTATTATCTGTTTTTAATGGGACTGCTATTCTGAGATAGTTTGACCTGACTGAATTGAAATATATACCTGTTTAGCGAGCTTGCTGTTGCTCTCCAGCACAAGCAGCACATGATGGCTAAATTCAGTGTATTCATGGACTTTCACTTTGCTTCTTTTATCCTAAAAGAGAGAGGAAACATGTAAAATTGTATTTAGTATCAGAGTATGTAGTTTTGTAGTATGGAGTATGCGAAATAGTTGGTGTACATACTCGGACTGTGCAGCCATATTGCTTATAAATGCAGTCTGTCTCTATCTCTGGACACTCATCTATATGTCCTTTAAGCTATAGGAAAGTAATAGAAGAATGAAATCCAGTATAATGGTAAACACATTGGAAAGGTGTGATTATCTATTTATTTATTTATTTATTTATTTATTTAAAGCCAAAAGTGGACAGAACCTTATATTTCTTGACCATCTGAGAGCAGTCATTAGGACACTGAACTTCAGCTTCCGGGCAAGATGTCTTTTCATGGTCCTGAAATGATGCAAAAAGCAGGGTTAACAGGGTTAGCAGGTCTGTGATAAGGTTAAATCACATGACTGGAGGCAAAACATGAAAAGGGGTCTGACCGGGAGCTGAGAAATTGGATACGGCTTGGTGCAGTAGCGACAGAATTCTGTGCGAAAGGGACAGAGGCTTTGCTGGTGGTCTGATAAATTCTTGCGAAGCAGGATGTCAGTGCAGCCTGGGATGGAGCATGGCAGCATCTCATACTGACAAAGCTTTAGGTGTTTCTGAGGGAGAAATATCGAAACAGATAGTGAGCTATAACGGTCTGTTATTACTAAGCTACGTAGAGTGTAAAATTTAGGGACTTTTAGTTGCTTCAGTGTGTACAGTGTGGTTTCAGTATCAATGTGCAAATCACACAGAAGCACCTTACCTGCAAATCACACAGAGGAACTTTTTGTGTGCAATCTGGAGTGTTGCTACAGTAAACGTCAAGGTTAAGTAGTTCTCTTTTACAGCAGTTGTCTTGAAAAACCTGTGACATTTGAAATAGTTAGTTACGGTATTCTGTACTAGATGCCATAATTAATTAAAATACATTTTGTCAAATATTAATTTGTTTTCTAAATTGCTGGAAAATATTTTCATCAAAAGATTAACTTTGCACAGAGAAATATTTGTATATTTTAAAAGAGCTAATTCCCACTCTATAGCCAGCTCTCCCATTACATGACTGACACCAAACATTATTTTGAGCTGCTGCATCTACTGTAATGTAAGACAGCAAAACACACTATGAGGAAAGTAGTATCTATCCTCTTCCACAGCCATGAGTTCATACAGTAGATGCCCATAATTGACTGCTATCACTTTGACTGGCCGCACAGAGAGAGAGAGAAAGAGAAAGTAAGAGTATGGCATTCCTCCCACCCAGTCAAGAGAGCATGGCCAATTATGCTCTCTTGACTCCTGGTCACAGACAGCTGTGGTAGCTTTTGGATTTGAGCCTGATGATAAGATGAATGCTTCACTATTTTACCAAGCTTAAAAATGTCTGGATAATTAACAGCTGTGGTTTATTCTAGAATGGTCTAAAAACCTTTACAGGATCGAGAAAGGTTACAATCATAATCAAATTATTAGAAACATCTTCACTCAACAGCAGACATTGAATGTTCAGAAGTAAATCTTACTTTAACAAATGTATTTGAAAAAATACTTTTTTTTTTTTTTTTTTTTAGTTTCTGCTATTTATATATTCACCTTCTAGGTTTTACGTGAATACATTTTTGAGTGCTAAATAAAATATGACGGGTAAAGTTCAACGTTTTAAACACTTTACTAACACATACCTCTTCTGGCTTGATTAAAATGCCATCTAAGGGACATTTGGATATGTCGCTGCTCTCACTGTGGAAAAAAAAGAAGGTGCCCAAAACATCCTGAATAAGCTACTAGTTTGTTAATCATGACAAACTACATTAATATGTATTCTCAGAGAACTATTTCTACACGGATCAGTTTTTTTTTCTTTTGTTGTACTTACATGAACATTCTAATGCACTTGGCACAGAATATGTGGCCACAGCCTGTCTGGTGGGGGTTAAGAATGGCGCCACCGCAGGCCGGGCACATGTAGCACTCATCAAGCTGGGACACGAAACTGAGTGTTCGATTGGCCAGGAAAGACTCCAACTCCCACGACCTCACGGGAGCAGAGCTCTGTTTGGAGAGCGGGAGGCTCGAGCATTCGTTCTCCTCCGCTGCCATGTCAGGCTGGGACACTCAGGATACAGACATGAGACTGAAGGGACACAGGAAGACATGAGTAGACAGATTTTACCCAATTCATATTCAACATTATGACATTATATTAACTAAACATTATATTCTACTTTATAAGAACAACCATTTAACATTACTTAAATGTTTTTCTATTAATAGATCTTTGATTGTTTTTATTGGTGCAATTAAGTCCCTTATGTGAACATTCTGACAATAAATAAAGGAATAAATAAATAATAAAAATGAAGTATTTGTGCACTGAAATTGTCTTTACATAACTGAAAACTGTTATTAATAGGACCAGAAAGTACTTTATCTATAGTACTGCTCCAAACAGTATAGCCAGATGGATGACAATGATCATATTTGTACAAGAATTTGGGTCTCTTTACAATCTATGATGTATTGTAAAGAGACCCAAACTATTTATTTGAATAGTTGGAGTCTATTGCTTTTTGTTTGGTAGATATAGTTATACAGGCTGCAAACTCAGTTCTTGTGGCTCTGAAATAGAATTATTTTGGGGTCTCTGTATGATTATTTGGTTTTGACTATCTGGTAACCCAGACTCTAAAGAATTTTTTCTGACAATAGTATTTCAAACAGTGTGACCACAGACAACATCAGCCATACAACAGTTTTTATTCATGAGTCATGATAACTTTAAATTCCTGAATCTTTAGCAAACCTATAGCAAGTGTCCTAGCTTTATTAAATCTACAACTGGTGTCTTAAATTATTACACTTTCGAATAAATCACGTCATTAAGGATAAAAGTTAAATAATGCCATTAAATGTTATCATATTACACATAGCACTGCACATTTGAAGCATCAAATTGAATGAAAAAATGTCATCATACTGTGTAGAATGATACCATGCACTTAAGGCTCACCCCAAAATCTATTATGGTCCAACTGTGTCGTTATCCAGGGGTTAAAAGTAGATTTAACAGGTGGGGGGAACAGTAAAAACTCAGTGCAAGGGTGCAATAGGGAAATTGACTCACCTTAAAATAGATTAAATGTGTGCGCTGCTTTTTCTACTGCAAGTTTAGAGTGAGCTTGTGGAATTCAACAGCCCGCAATACATCTTTTAAATTGCACTACTTTTGACAGTAATCAAAAGCACAACGCTATACTATGTAACCCAGACAACACCCTACTACCCTACACTATGTAACCCAGACTACATTACCCTACCCTACACTACTTATGTAACCCAGTGTACACTACCCTACCCTACTTATGTAACCCAGACTACACTACCCTAAACTACCATATGCTACACAAACTACGCTACCCTACACTACCCTAAGTAACCCAGACGGCACTACAGTGTGGATAGTGTAAACTAAACTAACTTACACTACCCAGAACACACAATGCGATCCTACTCTACACTGCACAACACTACATTACCCAGCCCTATACCTCTCTACACTATGCTATCCTACACATAACCTGCAATACGCTTACCTTCTCTACACTGCCCCAAAATATGAGTTTTGCAGCTTATAGGTTAATTCTAAACAAGTACTATTAGTCTGTTGTGGCCAGTGTAATACTTTATGCTTTTTTGTGCTAGGGAAATGTGAGTGTGGGTGATGCTAGGCTTAATCAGTTGCTCAGGAAATCAGGCTCCATTGTGGGAGGCAGACTTGATTGACAGACGGTGGTCAAACAAAGAACAATTAAGAAATGACATGCCATATTGGACAATAACTCTATCTGATTTGTGGTACTCTAAAAGGTAAAAGAGCACAATCAGGAATAGTCTGAGATAGGTTTGCTGTTCTAAGGAGTGATATAGGGAATTCTATAAGGAGTCCTTGAAACATTGGGGTAGTAATGATATTCTTGCCTTTGATGAGTGAATTGCTGCTGCTGCTGTGTGTGTGTATGTGCATATGTGTGTGTGTGCGTGTGTGTGTGCATATATATATAGTCAGTGCCCAAAACATTATACACTTTTATACAATTATACAATTACACTTTATGATTAATATATAATTCTTTTCTAAGGATCACACATAGTAGAATCAACAATGGAGCAACTACTGACATTTTAAGAGGAAACATATACTGTACACAATACTATATATGCTGTATATTTCTCTAGGCTGCTAGTGTGCTATATAAACATAGTATTGCACATAGAATTTGCTATGCGTTTTGTAGTTGTGTATACTGTATGTTCTTGTTTTTTCTTGCATGCTGAGAAGCTCTTTCTGCTCACTACGGTTGTAAAGAATTAATATATCAGTTACTACATTTTTCATCGCAGCTCAAATCAATCTGTCAATTTACTTTTAACCACTCACTTTTCATTACACATTACACATCAAACAAAACTTCTCTCACTATACACTTTCTAACCCTGCCATTCACTCACACTACCCTAGCCTATTCAACTCTGTGCCTAAACTTCACTACCCTACACTGCACCACACTATACTACCATACCCTAGACTCACACTACACACTACAATAGCCCAGCCTACACTACATCACACTACCCTATACTGTTCCTAAACAGCACTAACCTACACTTCCATGCATCACACTAAACTACCCTACCCTACACAAAAACTGCACTACGCTACCCTACCCTACACTTATACTACACTACCCTACACTGTACCCTACCCTTCACTCACACTACTCTACCCTACAATGTACCTAACCTGCATTACCCTATACTACCGTGCATTACACAACATTACATAAACTACACGACAATACCCTACCATGCATAACACTACACTACACTACACTACACTACACTACACTATATCACATTAAACTACCCTACACTCACACTACACTACCCTACTCTACACCATAAATTTATATTTAGGCATTTGGCAGACACTCTAATCTTATAAAATGCTTCAGTTTCCATCATTGGATAGATCCTTACACTGGGTTACCAGGTTACTAACAATGTACCATCAGTCGATCACTGTTGGGAAGGTTTTCTTTCTTCTTTTTTTTCTGTGTGTGTTTGAAGGATGGTATTAACCAAAGTATTGCACCGAAACTGCACTACCCTACACTACACTGCATCAAACTACAATAACCTACCTTGCACTAGCCTACACTAATGTTATACTAAACTATATTATACTGCACTCACACTACACTACCTTTACACTTATATTGCACTCAGACCACACTACCTTTACACTTATACTGCAAACACTACACTAACTTACACT
This sequence comes from Clarias fuscus, assembly GCA_030347435.1. NCBI lineage: Eukaryota > Metazoa > Chordata > Actinopteri > Siluriformes > Clariidae > Clarias > Clarias fuscus. Next base: position 19,037,182 of record CM059219.1, read on the forward strand.
TATACTGCACTCACACTACACTACCTTTACACTTATACTGCACTCACAACACACTACCTTTACACTTATACTGCACTCACACCACACTACCTTTACACACTGTACTGCACTCACAACACACTACCTTTACACTTGTACTGCACTCACACCACACTACCTTTACACTTATACTGCATTCACACCTCACTACCTTTACACTGATACTGCACTCACATCACACTACTTTTACACTCATACTGCACTCACACAATACTACATTTACACTTGTACTGCACTCACACCACACTACCTTTACACTTGTACTGCACTCACACCACACTACCTTTACATTTATACTGCACTCATACCACACTACCTTTACACTTGTACTGCACTCATACTACACTAACTTACACTTATACTGCACTCACACCACACTACCTTTACACTTATACTGCACTCACACCACACTACCTTTACACTTATACTGCACACACTACACTAACTTACACTTATACTGCACTCACACTACACTACCTTTACACTTGTTCTGCACTGACACTACACTAACTTACACTTATACTGCACTCACACCACACTACCTTTACACTTATACTGCACTCACACCACACTACCTTTACACTTATACTGCACACACTACACTAACTTACACTTATACTGCACTCACACTACACTACCTTTACACTTGTTCTGCACTGACACTACACTAACTTACACTTATACTGCACTCACACCACACTACCTTTACACTTATACTGCACTCACACCACACTACATTTACACTTATACTGCACACACTACACTGCCTTTACACTTATACTGCACTCACACCACACTGCCTTTACACTTATACTGCACTCACACCACACTACCTTTACACTTATACTGCACTCACAACACAGTACCTTTACACTTGTATTGCACTCACACCATACTACATTTACACTTATACTGCACACACTACACTGCCTTTACACTTATACTGCACTCACACCACACTACCTTTACACTTATACTGCACACACTACACTAACTTACACTTATACTGCACTCACACTACACTACCTTTACACTTGTTCTGCACTGACACTACACTAACTTACACTTATACTGCACTCACACCACACTACCTTTACACTTATACTGCACTCACACCACACTACATTTACACTTATACTGCACACACTACACTGCCTTTACACTTATACTGCACTCACACCACACTGCCTTTACACTTATACTGCACTCACACCACACTACCTTTACACTTATACTGCACTCACAACACAGTACCTTTACACTTGTATTGCACTCACACCATACTACATTTACACTTATACTGCACACACTACACTGCCTTTACACTTATACTGCCCTCACACCACACTGCCTTTACACTTATACTGCATCTCACACCACACTACATTTACACTTATACTGCACACACTACACTACCTTTACTCTTATACTGCACTCACACCACACTGCCTTTACACTTATACTGCATCTCACACCACACTACATTTACACTTATACTGCACACACTACACTACCTTTACTCTTATACTGCACTCACACCACACTACTTTTACACTTGTATTGCACTCACACCACACTACATTTACACTTATACTGCACACACTACACTGCCTTTACACTTATACTGCACTCACACCACACTACCTTTACACTTATACTGCACTCACAACACACTACCTTTACACTTATACTGCACTCACAACACACTACCTTTACACTTGTACTGCACTCACACCACACTACCTTTACACTTGTACTGCACTCACACTACACTACCTTTACACTTATACTCCACTCACACCACACTACCTTTACACTTGTACTGCACTCACACCACTCTACCTTTACACTTATACTGCACTCACACCACACTACTTTTACACTTGTATTGCACTCACACCACACTACCTTTACACTTATACTGCACTCACCCTAAACTACCTTTACACTTATACTGCACTCACCCTAAACTACCTTTACACTTATACTGCACTCACAACACACTACCTTTACACTTGTACTGCACTCACACCACACTACCTTTACACTTATACTGAACTCACAACACACTACCTTTACACTTGTACTGCACTCACACCACACTACTTTTACACTTGTATTGCACTCACACCACACTACATTTACACTTATACTGCACACACTACACTGCCTTTACACTTATACTGCACTCACACCACACTACCTTTACACTTATACTGCACTCACAACACACTACCTTTACACTTATACTGCACTCACAACACACTACCTTTACACTTGTACTGCACTCACACCACACTACCTTTACACTTATACTGCACTCACACTACACTACCTTTACACTTATACTCCACTCACACCACACTACCTTTACACTTGTACTGCACTCACACCACTCTACCTTTACACTTATACTGCACTCACACCACACTACTTTTACACTTGTATTGCACTCACACCACACTACCTTTACACTTATACTGCACTCACCCTAAACTACCTTTACACTTATACTGCACTCACCCTAAACTACCTTTACACTTATACTGCACTCACAACACACTACCTTTACACTTGTACTGCACTCACACCACACTACCTTTACACTTATACTGAACTCACACTACACTGCCTTTACACTTATACTGCACTCACACCACTCTACCTTGACACTTGTACTACACTCACACCACACTACCTTTACACTTATACTGCACTCACACCACTCTACCTTTACACTTATACTGCACTCACACCACTCTACCTTTACACTTATACTGCACTCACAACACACTACCTTTACACTTATACTGCACTCACAACACACTACCTTTACACTTGTACTGCACTCACACCACACTACCTTTACACTTATACTGCACTCACACTACACTACCTTTACACTTATACTCCACTCACACCACACTACCTTTACACTTATACTGCACTCACACCACACTACCTTTACACTTATACTGCACTCACAACACACTACCTTTACACTTGTACTGCACTCACACCACACTACCTTTAAACTTATACTGCACTCACACTACACTACCTTTACACTTATACTGCACTCACACCACTCTACCTTGACACTTGTACTACAGTCACACCACACTACCTTTACACTTATACTGCACTCACACCACTCTACCTTTACACTTATACTGCACTCACACCACTCTACCTTTACACTTGTACTGCACTCACACCACACTACCTTTACACTTGTACTGCACTCACAACACACTACCTTTACACTTGTACTGCACTCACACCACACTACCTTTACACTTATACTGCACTCACACTACACTACCTTTAAACTTATACTGCACTCACACTACACTACCTTTACACTTATACTGCACTCACACTACACTGCCTTTACACTTATACTGCACTCACACCACACTACCTTTACACTTATACTGCACTCACAACACACTACCTTTACACATATAGTGCACTCACACCACACTACCTTTACACTTATACTGCACTCACACTACACTGCCTTTACACTTATACTGCACTCACACCACACTACTTTTACACTTGTATTGCACTCACACCACTCTACCTTTACTCTTATACTGCACTCACAACACACTACCTTTACACTTGTACTGCACTCACACCACATTATCTTTACACTTATACTGCACTCACACCGCACTACCTTTACACTTGTACTGCACTCACAACACACTACCTTTACACTTGTACTGCACTCACACCACACTACCTTTACACTTATACTGAACTCACACTACACTGCCTTTACACTTATACTGCACTCACACCACTCTACCTTTACACTTATACTGCACTCACACCACACTACCTTTACACTTATACTGCACTCACACCACACTACCTTTACACTTGTACTGCACTCACACTACATTACCTTTACACTTGTACTGCACTCACACCACACTACCTTTACACTTATACTGCACACACTACACTAACTTACACTTATACTGCACTCACACCACTCTACCTTTACACTTATACTGCACTCACAACACACTACCTTTACACTTATACTGCACTCACACCACACTACCTTTAAACTTATACTGCACTCACACTACTCTACCTTGACACTTGTACTACAGTCACACCACACTACCTTTACACTTATACTGCACTCACACCACTCTACCTTTACACGTATACTGCACTCACAACACACTACCTTTACACTTGTACTGCACTCACACCACACTACCTTTACACACTGTACTGCACTCACAACACACTACCTTTACACTTGTACTGCACTCACACCACACTACCTTTACACTTATACTGCACTCACACCACTCTACCTTTACACTTATACTGCACTCACACTACACTGCCTTTACACTTATACTGCACTCACAACACACTACCTTTACACATATACTGCACTCACACCACACTACCTTTACACTTACACTGCACTCACACTACACTGCCTTTACACTTATACTGCACTCACACCACACTACTTTTACACTTGTATTGCACTCACACCACTCTACCTTTACTCTTATACTGCACTCACAACACACTACCTTTACACTTGTACTGCACTCACACCACACTATCTTTACACTTATACTGCACTCACACCGCACTACCTTTACACTTGTACTGCACTCACAACACACTACCTTTACACTTGTACTGCACTCACACCACACTACCTTTACACTTATACTGCACTCACACCACACTACCTTTACACTTGTACTGCACTCACACCACACTACCTTTACACTTACACTGCACTCACACTACACTGCCTTTACACTTATACTGCACTCACACCACACTACCTTTACACTTATACTGCACTCACAACACACTACCTTTACACTTGTACTGCACTCACACCACACTATCTTTACACTTATACTGCACTCACACCGCACTACCTTTACACTTGTACTGCACTCACAACACACTACCTTTACACTTGTACTGCACTCACACCACACTACCTTTACACTTATACTGCACTCACACCACACTACCTTTACACTTGTACTGCACTCACACCACACTACCTTTACACTTACACTGCACTCACACTACACTGCCTTTACACTTATACTGCACTCACACCACACTACTTTTACACTTGTATTGCACTCACACCACTCTACCTTTACTCTTATACTGCACTCACAACACACTACCTTTACACTTGTACTGCACTCACACCACACTACCTTTACACTTATACTGCACTCACACCACACTACCTTTACACTTATACTGCACTCACACAATACTACATTTACACTTGTACTTCACTCACACCACACTACCTTTACACTTGTACTGCACTCACACCACACTACCTTTACACTTATACTGCACTCACACCACACTACCTTTACACTTATACTGCACTCACACCACACTACCTTTACACTTGTACTGCACTCACAACACACTACCTTTACACTTGTACTGCACTCACACCACACTACCTTTACACTTATACTGCACTCACACCACACTACCTTTACACTTATACTGCACTCACACCACACTACCTTTACACTTGTACTGCACTCACACCACACTACCTTTACACTTATACTGCACTCACACCACACTACTTTTACACTTGTATTGCACTCACACCACTCTACCTTTACTCTTATACTGCACTCACAACACACTACCTTTACACTTGTACTGCACTCACACCACACTACCTTTACACTTGTACTGCACTCACAACACACTACCTTTACACTTGTACTGCACTCACACCACACTACCTTTACACTTATACTGCACTCACACCACACTACCTTTACACTTATACTGCACTCACACCACACTACTTTTACACTCATACTGCACTCACACAATACTACATTTACACTTGTACTTCACTCACACCACACTACCTTTACACTTATACTGCACTCACACTACACTATACATTATATTTAGGCATTTGGCAGACGCTCTTATCCACTACCCTACTTTACACATAAACTGCACTCAGTCTACACTACTTTCCAATTCTACTGCACTCACACTACCTTACACTTACACTGCGCTACACTCACTCTGCACGACAGTGTCCTCCCTACCCAACACCTCAGCACCCTACACTACACTTACGCTGCACTAGACTACGCGGGGAATCCCCGGTGAAAGGCGGCTGCGGATACAGAAACATCCGACAGTGAAAGAAACAGCGTGTCACCTATCATACATTTAACATACAGTACCATCATATTGTATCCTTCATCATAATTGCAGAATGTAACAGCTGACCGTACTTTACGTGCAGTCCTTAATTTTTTACTTTCGCTTCGCTCTGACCCCCGCAGGAGTACATGTACGGATGAAGTCCGCGCGCATATATGTATTTAAAGGATAGATATATATATGTGTGTGTGTGTAATTGTGCGTGTTCTCTGCCCAGGTCACGTACCTCGAGCTCGATGTCGCCTCTCTCTCTCTCTCTCTCCAGTGGATTAGTTATACCGCGCGCGGCCTGAGCGCGAAGAGCCAACTGGAGAGCTCCGAGACGAGCTTTCCTCCGCACGCGCAATCAAGCATTGCGGGAACACACGCCGTGACGTCACGGTGTCGGAGTTGGCGTGCTGCCAGCGGAAAGCGCGCTGAACAGGAAGTTAGATTGGTCTCGTACGTACAGCTCTCGCTGCGGGCTGCACTGTGGTGGTGCACCAGTATCGCCACCAACAGCAGCAGCACCCGGGATCGCCATGAGTGTTTCTAGCTGCCGCACCACTGTCAGCGTTTAAAAGCTAAATGTCATTACCTGACAGTAGATGTGGGCGTGGCCACTATCAGCACGTCAGATTCTCTAGAGTACTCGAATTTCTTTATCTTCTGAACACCTTCAACTTCACGTATTTTTCCTGAACACCCCTAAGTAGGGTTATAACGACTTAAAAGCATGCTATAATAATAACTTTATCTTGCATCTTTCATGTTCTTCATCTTTTACAGCACTTGTCATGTGAACAGGTCAGCGGGGCCTACCTAGAGTCTATCCCTGGAGAGGGCATGAGGCGGGGTACACACTGGACAAGGTGACAATCCATCACAGGGTACACACAAACAATGGGCAATAATTTGGGAACAATAATCAACCAAATTCATGTCATTGGACTATTGGAGAGTACCCAGAGGAAGCCCACCAAGCACAGGGATAACATGCAAACACACACACACACACACACACACAGACCCAAAGTGGGAATTGAACTCTCAAGCCTGTAGTTGCCAGGCCACAATGATAACCAATACACCACTGTGCTGCCCTTATGTTTTCATTTTTATATAAAATAATGAATAATGAGCAATTCACCTTCAGTAAAGTTACTGTTACTGTTATTTTTTTCCTGTTCACGGTTCTGACGAATTTTTGGTTTATTCTGGGAACACAAAGCGTTAGGAAGGAATACACAAGTCCATTGCAGGATGCTACATGGGGCAATTTTAGATGGATTACTTTAATTGGAAAAAGGTCTTGATATCAGTTTTACTGGGGATTAATAAATACTCAGGATGTAGGCCTTCCTGGCAAATTTTATAACGTTCCAAATACTTTTTTCTGGTTGGTTAAAGAATCACACATACGGTGCAGCCGATTACATATCAACACTCCACCACCCCACCCCGGTGTGTCAACTTTGTCCTGCTTATCTATAAAAAAAACTGTTGAATTAATTTTACTTCAACTAATTAAAATATATTTTAAAATGATATTTTATATGGATGTGGCACTGAAGGATCATGCAAGCAATATACAGTACATGAAAACTGCAATCTATAACTGAGCTGGTTCACTCAAAAACCTCATTTACATTCTAAAGTTCACCAGTCAGAAATGTGCCTCAAAAAACACAAATGAGCACACAGATGTAGTGTGGACACTTCTGCTTTAATGCCTGAAATGCAGATAAAGTAGACGTTATGTCTGTCAAGTGTAACAGGGAGATAGTTTCAATCCACTAGTAAGGTGGTTCCTACTTAATCAATAAGTGCTATAAATAATTTTGACATTCTAAGAGGTAATTGTGTAAAAAGGGACAAATGTACACTGAGATTTACATTTAAGAAACTATAAGTTTCACATGAAAACAGATTAAAATCAGACCACAGAGCATACATGAGATAAAATACAACACAAAAAAGATTAAAATACGTACACAGCAGTGACTTTACATACATAGTGACATGCAGGGAAAGCACAAATCCAGAATCTCTACAGACTGAATTAACAAAACATAGTAGAGTTACAGCAAAACACTGATGATTTTGAAATGGAGAACAAGTATCCAGTTTTTGTACAGGCAAATAAAATTATCAATAACACCTCTCCATAAATAGGAATGTATGCTATGTATACATTCCTAATAATGAATGTATGTTAGGGGGGGGGTGTATAGTAAGAAACTACCAGCGTGGGACTGAACTCACACACTGAGTCAACAGCTTAATCTCTGGTTCAATCATTTCCTATACTACGCAATGGTTTCTAAAACAACACCCAACATATACAAATAAATAATAACAGCTGAATGAAAATGAGTGTGCAAGATAATTTAAAGATGATGGCTCTCAAAATGGGGTCAGTGAAGCAGAGCCACTGGGTACATGACTTGCACATTTTGTTATAGTGGTGACAGACAAACATAAGAGCTTATGTTTGTTACTAGTTATCAGACTGTTTGCCTGGTCAATAATTCAAAAACAAGTAGTTCTGTAAATAATGTCTACGAGAATCTAATAACTAAACAAATTTTAATAAAAATATGTCCATAAAAGTTAAAATATATAACCAAAATATTAAGCCTAATATTTAAATATGACATAAAAATTATGCTCATAAAATAATTTCTTTACTGACGAGAACCTTAAAGTTTGAGACACCATGTTGTCAGCTATTTTAGTGTTCATAATACCACTGTCAATGAAATGCAATAAGCTGTTCATTACAGTACATATATCATGTACAATATCCCACAGTAGTTTGTGGAAAGATTCAAGACTTGTGACAATGTTTAAAGTCGAAAATGTTATTTTAAAAACAAATACAATGTTCTCTTAAACCTTAAGAGCACTTTCATGGTGAAAAATCTGGACGATAGGCATTAATCTGTCGGTAGTCCTTAGCACCAAGTATAAAAATAAATAATGTTTATATACACATGACATGAGAGTCTCAATAAATGTGCACTGAACACTTACATCAGGAAAAGGGAATACAGCAGGACTTGATTAGCCCTTGTATAACAAACTTAAATAAAAAACACTCACTATCAGTTTCTGATTGCGAGCAAGTACCAGTCACAGCAGAATCAAAAGTCCAGGAAGTGGAGCCAGACCTAATCCATTTTCTCCTGAGCCAAAAGTCAAGGAGGCAGAGACAAGTCAGTGTCTTTCAGGCTGGATAAGTGTACTGTGTTGTAGAGCGTCTCACAGATTGAATCAGGTCCAGCTCCGTGTCCAGGACTGTTGGTTATGCAGCACTTTCTGCGAGACAAATTTGTAAAACCCAGAGTTGTTTTTTGCCACTTGTATGAAGTCATAAGAAATGGCCAGTTGCACAATATTTAAATAAACATAATGATACACACATCAGTCAAAAGCAAACATTACACACATGCGGACTGGTGACAAATTAAAAGAAAAACCTGCGGTTCTTTTGTGATCTTTGATCACTTTTATCCTACGATAAAACATTTCTATCCTGATAGAAGTGGTCATTTCAGGATTAGTTGACCTCAACGACCCGGAAAAGGGGCTCCTTCAGTGATTTGAATATGTTTTTAAAAAATATGGCCTTCAAAATCACCCCAGATTTAATCCCAACTGAATACCTATAGGAAATTATGAAGCAACAGGTCTGTAGTTGTCTAAGACTTCTCTAACCCACCTTGTGTTATAGGTTTTCTTTTAATTTGTCTCTTGTCTATACATGAACAAACCTGCCCACTGATTACTATAACAAAATGTTGATAGAAAAAAAACAACACCACAAATTCAACAACATATGAATTTGTGAGTGCTTGTTTCCTTTTCTCACCCTAGATTCCAGGTGTGCTGCTCATGCTCAGTGCAGAGAGGAGGATGGGTTTTCAGATGGGATGCCCACTAGTGTTGGGGGTTGTGGGCCCATTCCTGTGTTGGCAGGTGCAGCGGGGCGGGGATTGAGGCGTGGGGGGAGTGGGTTGGAAGGCCGAATGAGGGGGGGTGGCTGGTTTAGAGCTGAGCGAGGCTGCAGAAACCGGGCTTGCTGCTGGAGGGGTGGAGGCTGACGGTGCAGTGCAGGAGTGGCTGGCAGAGAGGGCCGTAGTAATGGTGGAGGCTGATTTAAGGAGGTGCTGCCACTTCCTGCTGTCATGGTCAGTGATGCCACAGCTATGGGAGACGGGCCAGAGGCAGGTGTCACCTGACCCTGTAAGTGACAAGGACATATAATGAATTATCTTGTATATATGCATGAAACACACTAAAATCAGCACATTAATCAGCATATAATCAATGTGTATATAAAACCAAACAGGCAAAGGTACCTCCTCCTCCTCTTCATCTGTGCTCTTTCCTGAAGTTGGGTTGGAACTGTTTTTTCCATCCTCCCCAAAGGCTGTGCTGTCTCCGTTGGGGGCACGAGTTCCCTGCTCAGCTTCCCACTCCTGTAGCACCTCCTCCAGGTTAAAACGACGCCGATAGTTCACAAAGAAGTTCTTAACTTGCCCCACTGTTTTATTACCAATGACATCTGCAATAGCCTGGAAGTCTTTGCCATACTTGCGGACTCCTGAATAAAAAAGGTCAAAAAAATTAAAATCAAAATGTCATGCAATTAAACATTGTCTAAAAGGTTAATGTGCTCAGAACCTACCTTGAACAGCAAGCAGCTGCTCATCTGTAGTCCAGCGGGCATTGACTTTTTGGTTGGACTAAAACACAAGAAAGGAAACACAACGTTTCTTAGACTCTAAGAAAAAGAATTGATCAAAGGACTCTTTGTAGTGTTAATGTATGTAATGTTCTAAAAATAATCCTAGTCTTTTTCTGATAGGAAAATACTGTCTTATTAAACATTTACAAATTTCCCCTGGAGGGATAACTGAAGAACTCTTAAGGGTTTTAGATTGTAGTAAGGTAGTGGCAGTAACCAACGCAATTCCCAAAACTACTCTCAGTAGTTTCATTAGTTAAAATTGAGAGAAACATCAATACTTAATAATAAAATGACAGATCAATATAATAAAAAAACTTTCCCTCAGTAGTTTGTTACTTCTACACCCACACAAAAAACTCCTTCATTTAAAACAAGTGTTTTGTTTTTTCCAGGCATTCCAGGCATAGAAATCTCTAGTTTGAAATGTTGCCTTTCAGTTCAAATATAGCAGGGCAGCTTGATTGAGTTAGACTTGGGTCAGTGGGCAAGCTATTCAATTACACAAAGCACAGCCTCTTCCTCTACAAACATTTCTTAAATTCTATAGTTTGAGCTACAGTATATGTGGAGTAAGTGAAAATTACAATTTAAAGACAAAAAGAACAGATTAAACTAAAAAGGTCAAATGTCCTTAATCTTTCGACAGACAGTGTATTGCTGAATTAGAAAGCACATTACACAGACCTTACTGGCACACTTGACCTTATAAAATACCAAAAGACAAAAGAAGAAAAAGTTACTGTCTTCTTTTCTTTATGATATTTTTGTATCTCAAACCATTTTGTTTGAATGCAAATATTGTTTTTCCCCCCACTTTTCTTTAGCTTTATTTAACTCAAATATTATACAGTTTCACCCTCTAAATGTGAATAATAGCTAGTGGAAAACACATTATTTATTTTTTAAATAAAATAGAATATACAACTATGATTTTGATTTACCTCAGGTAGCCGGTACTCATCAATGCCAGATTCAATCCTCTGTTTCAAAGCACTGTTCAGCTGCTTGGCATTTTGAACCTGATAGATAAAGAATATTAATATTGAATTATTTGCATAACATTTTCTTCCATTTCTCACTGGTGTAAATTGCTGAAAGTTCATAAAAATATAAAAATTTCTGTGAATAATAGAATAATAGAACATGAATAATATAAAATAACTGTGAACAATATGTTTCGGTGAGGAGACATATTCCGGTGAAATAATTACTGAAAACTAGTTACTAGGGGTGAGTCAGGGGTGGTTCTGAACAGTTAAAGGCTCTTAGCCCTCAACTGCTCAGATGTACAAGATAAAAAAAAATGTAAATGAATGTAAATAATTATACTAGAATATATTTTTTAATTGTGATCAGGAATACGGATTCTGTCAAATGAACCTTAAGTGCACACTCTTTATCGGTCTAAACAGATTACCTGTCGTTTAAGGGAGACGAGCTCCATGTCGAGCTGTCGGAGGACAGTGTTAGCAGCGGTGGAGCTGCAGGACACGGCCACCACGTCCTCCTGTGTGAGGTACATGCCTTTTGGCGGGCGGCACTTGGAGCGTTGTGAGTGGTGCCTATGCTGCAGGGTCTGATGGTCTCGCCGACCCATGCTGATTTTAGAGCTCACTATCTGTGGCTCAACATGACTCTGGAAAACAAAACACAGTGCACAGCTTAGGCACTACGGCGGGCAGTAAATATTACATCATAATTTAAAAAACTAAATAATAATCACCGCAGTACCACAAGGACATCATGTGCAAGCTATTTTAAGAAAATAGTTATCACGCAAAATACTTTACCTCTTTCTTTGTTTCTTTAGTAGGGTCGTAATCACTGTCATTTGCCTCAATAGGATTAGCTTCCTCCATTTCTTCATCACTAGACAATAAAAAATAAGTCAAGAATAGAATGGCCTATAACTTAGTACATTGTGGTTTAATTATAATCAGATAAACAACCAATCTTTGACTAGTGCACCTTTCATCTTGATTACTTCGGTTTGCCAGCTTTCTTGCTTGTCTGTCCATTAAGCTTGTCCTAGATCTAGTCTTTTTCCATGAATAGTAGTACTTCACAAGGCTTGATATGGATTTATCTGGCAACTGTAAAAAAAAAAATAAATTGGTAGGACATTTGATGTCTATTTACATTTTTTGTAAAAACAGTGTCAGTATGGATGCTTATGATGTAACGTTATCTACAATGACTGCATGTGATTATCGTCTTGTGACTCACCATCTGCTGAATCCTGTGAAAGCTCTTGCCATGGAAGCTAAAGGCCTGCTCAAACAGGACTTTGTCCTCCACTGTCCAGTCATCTGGGAAGGGGGTGAAGTTGGGCAGGTCTGCCAGGGACTTCTCAATGTTGTGCTTGTGCCAGAAGAGCATGCCAAGCGCCTGGTGGACATACACAGTTACATCATCCTTTTCACATGGACTGGTTTTTAAGTCACCTAATCTGTTCCCCAATTTCTATTAGAAGTTTTCTTAATTTTTTTTATATTTATTTCCAGAGGACCAGGAAAAATAGAAATATGTACGATGTGAATTTTTTCCTGAAAAATAAATAAATAAATAAAACCTCACATACAGATAAAAACGTGAGTCTGTTTATCCCCACAGACAAATCATAATCTTCCTGATGGAATGTCCTTTTAAATGTAATTATATCAAAAGTCTTGGGAGTGTTCTGCATAAAATAGTCTGTGCTCCCTTTCGTGTGGTTGCTTTTGCTCTGCATGGGGTTAAATGTGAGGTGAGGTTATTGTGTGAGGTGTGTAATTACTGTAATTAAAAGCTTACTGATGCATCACGACAGCACCACTTTAATAAATTTTAAATTTTACACCCGAAGCTTGGAAAGCCAAGCTAATAAACTTTATTTACTCTATCCAGTAGTAACATGTTCATAATAGATAATTAATGAAGGCAATTTGCACTATATGCTTACTCATGGAGAAAGCACAGAAATAAAACTGTGTGGTCCAAAGAGAGTTTGAGGCTGGGTAAACCAAAACCACAGCCTTCAATTTAAATAAAATTTAAAGACCACTCTACTTCTGGATTCGCTTTTACTTTTTGGTTTTGGGCTTCAGGTCATATTAAAAATGTAAAAAAAAAAAAAAAGTAATCATTAGCATTTGCTAAACCTACTGCCAAAACTACTATGTTGTCCATGTCACAATCAGGAAAACAAAATAAAGTCAGAGAATTAGGAAAAGGAAAGGTTTTGAATACATAACAGTAATCAGTAAACATCCAATAACTTAAACTGAACTTTCAGAAGACCTGAATCTGGTTAGCACTTACTAGTGCAACATTAAATAAAAGTTTTTGACAGCTTAAAAAAGCTCCCTACATTAAATAAATTATTAGTTATATTATTAAACTATAGATAGATTATTTTGTTATATAATAATAATAATAATAATAATAACAACAATAAAGTGCGAAGTCATGTTTTGCTACAGTTTAATTAAATGCACTGGCAATGTTCTTCAAGGATCATTCATTGTATCATGAACAAGGGTTACAAGCAGTGTCTATATTACTGTAGTATCAGTTTCACAATAAAATATTCATATTACATGTAAAACATGCATTAACGCATGAACTTCACTTATGTACCTTTTACATATTTATATTCAGGGCTTGATGTCGGTTCTCCAATTGTCCCGGACAACCAGAAAATAGGTCCGGGCAAGTTTATTTCAAAAGTAGCTAGTTGTACAATATGGCATGTGCAAATATAACTATGCAAGAAGTTCATTACTATTAAGAAGTGAATCCTAACAACAACAAAAACGTTTTCAGAAATGCATAATGCACATATTTCACAGAAAACTTTTTGGAATATCATGATTTAACTTTTTTGGAAAATCTTACTATTAATCTAATAATCTGCTTAATCAACCAAACATTTAATTTCAGTTTAAATAGTGGGACATTTAATCGCATTCTTAAATGTAACCGATATTCCAATTTACTGCTAAGATAATTAATTAGTTTCAGTATTAGTTTTCCATTTGCATTTTACGACATGTGAAACCACTTTGTTGTTTTGTTTAATGTGGTCATGTTGCACTAAAAACTATAAAACTATAAAAAGCGTTTAACAGCAAAAAATGTATTCCTTTGAAACTGCAGTGATTTGGGGTATGAGGAACTTCTGACATTGCTTTCTTTTCTTGTATAACATTTATACAGTACTTGTTCACTTATCGGTTATGTGGTTTTCTTTTTGATTAAAGTTTGAGTCAACAGTATGAAATTGCTTGACATGTCATATCTCTGAAAAGCAGCAATGTTGGTGTCTGAGCAAAACCGCAGGGTATTAAATGTAATTAAAATGTTTTGTTATTCAGTTATAAAATAAGAACAAAAATCCTATTACGTACTGATTTATATATATTTTTAAAAAAAGTCACATTCTCAGTCAGGGAAAGTGGAATTTTTGTTCTGAAATTATTGTCAATTATATATATATATATATATATATATACACACACACACACACACACACAGTATATATAAGTAGGAGTTTAAGAACATACCATTTTTTAACCAATACTTATGTTTTTGTTAAATGTACATATTTTACTTGAATGTAACTTCTGCCCTTAAATTAGATATGTTGATGCATTTATACTATTTTTCCACAATTTACTAAATCGACACAATTTCAAAACATACAGTATTAAAGCATAAGCGATGCAGTAACCATATATACCTGCTCCACATTATAGCCATGTTTTTCCTTCGCAATGGCAATGTATTCATCCACTGTGGACGAAACGCAAGTGAGTAAGTGTTAGTAAAGTCTGATGAAAGGTTTATACTCTGATGAATATTTTGAAGATAATGAATAGAAAATGAGTATGCTTACATTTAGTGTCGACAATATTATGATATGGAGACCACACCAACATGCCTCCAGTGTCTTTATCACTATATTTGGTAGTTCCTGTGAAAATGTAAAATATCACAGCTTAACACAATGATTGTGACAACTAGTTAGTGTTAACATTTGCTATAATCATGTAAAAAGAAACGTGGAAATTATAATAAACCCTGCATTACAGTATTTAATTTGCACAGCAAGTTAACTGTATATTCTTAAATACTTGGAATAAGTTACTTTAGCAGGACTTTGTAACTGCATAGAAACTGTGCAGAAAACTACAACATCAATAAAACATAACTTTTGTCTGGAGATAATAGCAACTTTCTTCGTTTTTTATCTTCTTTTATTACTGTTATTTTGTTAAGCGTAATTCCGTTTTAATCCGCAAATAGCAACCGGCTAACTGGGAAAGCTATCTTACGCGCAAAATTACTTACAATTTTATTCGCGCAAACACTACTCTTAGTATTGTTATAATCCGAAACATTCAACCTATTTATACTCCAAAACAATGAACTTATTAGCAAACAAAACAAACAAGCATAACTATTATTCATATTAGCATTCAGTGCGCTACACCGAGGCTACCACACTTCAGCCACAAGCATACTCATATTCTACATAGTATGCCAAGCTTGCGCGCGCTGTGTAGTAACTATGGTAACCAATGTTGCTGCACACTACGCTTCCATACTACCTAGTGCAATTTAATAGTATGCTGCTTTAGACGGCAAGAGAATCCCGATGAGCCTACCGTACCGGGATCATAATCAGGAATATTAGCTTGATAATCAGATCCCACTCGCATTCCGACATCTGCAAGGCAAAGGAAATGTGTATCTATCAGTCACCAGGGGTCTGGTTTCGATCGATATATTATTACATTAAAAAGCAAAGCTCTGTGTATATGTGTGTGTGTGTGTGTGTGTGTGTGTGTTCGAGGCTATACCGTGTTCGTCGTCGCTGCCACTCTCATCAGAAAAATGCCCATTCGAGGCGTTTGAGGGGCTTTTCGTTCCGTTAGACCGACCTTTCCCTAGGTATTCCGACCCTTTATCCATCATCCCAGGCATTATAATGATATTTATATTTTTTCCCCACGTATGAAACAAAAATATGTGCATTCAATATTCAATGCACGGTTTTTTTCACGGCTAGCCTGTCCCTTGCAATAACTCCCCTGCGCAGTTTGAGCCACAGTGCTTCTGATCGGTATCCCTCCGCCACAACGGTAAACACTACCATTTACAGTATAGCACAATGAAGTCCTTTGATTCAGATTTCAGGTTTATGTTTGTAATCAAGATTTTTATTTATTAAAGATTAAATGCAGTCTTCATCCAACAGATTATATGTATCTCTCTTGCGAACTATTTTCTTCAGCGGAAGGAATTGTTATGCCTGTGAACCGGTGCCTGCGTCAGAGTTGTTTATAAATACATAAAATACATATGCAAACAAATAATGACGAATTGAACACAAATCAATTTAGTTTGGTGAGACATTGGTGAAGGGGGTGATTAGTATTTTTTAATATGAGTAAATAAAAAGTAACATCAACACGTGATTAAAGAGGTAAATTATAATTAGGCTAGAATTTAATAAAAGAGCAACATAGATAAATAAATAGATAGATGTTTGTTTTTGTAGGGGATATAAATCCGTTCGCATGGCCCCTTCACATAATTATGTGCCATTATAAACAAAACTGCCTATATTACTAACCTCCAGCAGATGGCGCAACAACACCGACACAGGATATACAGGGGTTGGACAATGAAACTCGTGGTTTTAGACCACAACAATTCATTAGTACGTTGTAGGGGCTCCTTTTGCTTGGCCCAACTAGCACAAGTATGGGCCTAGGGAATGCCATGATATTGCAGCACAAACCATCACTGATCCACCCCATGCTTCACTCTGGGCATGCAACAGTCTGGGTGGTACGCTTCTTTGAGGCTTCTTCACACTGTAACTCTCCCAGATGTGGGAAAGTCAGTGAAGGTGGACTCATCAGATAAAAATACATGTTTCACTTTGTCCACAGCCCAAGATTTTCGCTGCTGGCATCATTGAAATCGACGTTTGGCATTCGCACGAGTGACCAAAGATTTGGCTATAGAAGCCCGGCCATGTACATTGACCCTGTGGAGCTCCCGATGAACAGTTTTTTTTTAAACAGGAGAGTTGAGGTGTTCATTTAATTCTGCAGTGATTTGGGCAGTTGTGGTTTTATGTTTTTTGGATACAATCCGGTTTAGCACCCAGACAACCCGTTCAGACAGCTTCCTCTTGTGTCCACAGTTACTCCTGTTGGATGTGGATGGCCTTCTTGGTGGTATGTTGACATTACCCTGGATACCGTGGCTCTTGATAGATCACAAAAACTTGCTGTCTTGGTCACAGATGCGCCAGCGAGGCGCGCACCAACAATCTGTCCTCTTTTGAGCTCTGATATGTCACCCATAATGTTGTGTGCATTGCAATATTTTAAGCAAAACTGTGCTATTACTCTGCTATATTATTTGTGCAGATATATGCAATAGACCATGATACTATAACACTGATATGTACTTGCAATAAGGTTCTATATTTTAATCTAAATATCATTTTATAATTCTAAAAGTTACATAACTGTATTTACAGTATATGGTTGTACTCTACAGTATGTTAACACAATGGGAATGCACCACATGAGCTTTCTTTTTTCAAATTTCAAATAAATTTGGAGCAAGCTTGTTATTCAAAAACAAATTGTGAGACACTTGATAATATTGCATTTGATTAAGGTTTACCATGTTGAAATTGTTGGCTCTCCACATATAAAATTGTTTTATTAGTTATATATTAGTAATATGTTAATTGTTAATATTAACTGCCTGTTAAATGTTCTGTTTTTATTGCTATTTTCAACATCTCAAGTTTCTTTTCAAAATGTTATATCGTTAATTGTTGTTTATACAGTTAATAAATTATATAATAATAATAATAATAATAATAATAATAATTTTTTATGATCTTCTATAAGATAACCTATATACACTGATTGGCCATAATATAATAATATAATATAACCTTTTACATTATAAATACCTAGGATTTGGGTTCCCCTTGTGGCCATTATTATTATCTTTTTTTTTTTTTTAGCATCAATCACATACCAGTAAACTGGTGACAGGACTTTGAGAAGTTTGTAACAATTACATAGTCACCATCTTTCAAACTGCAGTTCTCTGTAAATTCTATTTGGATTTTTAAAAAAAAGTTTGGTGACACTTTATGTCTCTTATTTGCATAATCTGTCACTCTTTTTCAAATACTATAATAAGCCATGTTCACGGGATTAAGTAAGCCATGCTGAAACTTCTTGACAAATTTGCATACTTAAAACACTTTCATTTTTTCATTCTTACGCATTTACTTTGGCGAGATTTGCCATAGTAAAATGTTTTAACGAAATTATCATTTTAATAATCGTCTAATCATTCAGTCATTAAGACAACTACATATTTAGTGTTATTTCGAGTTACAGTATAAGCGGAGCACATCTTTATGCACCTCAAGAATTTGTCCATTAAATAATGTAATTCGTCCGGCCGCCAGCAGGTGGAGTGTCCCTGCCGTTCAGGTCCGTTACCTCGGCCGATGTGGGCGGTGCGACCCGGGGCAGCGACTCTACACACACGCGCGCGCCCGCGCGCACGCACACGCACCGGGTTGCCGAGGGACAGCAGAGTGCATCACAATCACAGAGCCGCATCTCTGTCCTCAAAGCATCCGAAATCATGTAGACTCCCAAGAAGGACTCACTGATCGTCCCTTACCGGATCGTTAGAATCGCTGCTCAGTCCCAGAGGAGTCGGGATGGCCGGGGGTCGCAGAGGACTCGTGGCCCCACAAAATACTTTTCTAGAGAATATCGTCCGGAGGTCCAACGGTAAGACAGCAAGCTTATTACACACCACATGCGAGGCTTATTACTGTATTTCCCCTTCTTTAAGAGTTCATTCACATCACCTTACAGAATACTGAGAGTCGGACAATCGGGGGATTCAGCTTCTGTCATCAGCCTGCGTGAATTAAATAAGATGCATGATGTGTTTTTAGGCTGCAACATTCCCAGTGCTGAAAATGTATAAATCATTCCAACCTGAGGCTATGCATTAATTCAGCCTTATCGGTGCAGGTGTTAATTCAGCATGGGGGTTGTGCACTGGACGGCTGTTTTCTCTTTTTATAAGCGATGTGTTCAGCATCTCATTTAGGTTCAGTGTTTTACACACATGGTGAACCAAACAAATGGATACTTTATATCATGGAGAGTCAGTTGTAGTTTTTATTGTCCTTATGAGTTAATGTATTTTTTTCCCCTGGACATCTTTCCTGCTAAAGCCCTTTTGGAATTCCCTCTTATGCACGTCTCAAAGCATCTGACACAGAGTAGAATACAGGGTGAGCGTAAAGTCCCTTTAAAGTCCTTTTAAAAAATATGATTTTACGTAATCAGAGAATGACTTTATGCTCTCACCCTGGATTCCAGATTATTAGATGGACTATCTATAGTGATATTATTTATTTATACTAATATATACTGTAATAGGTGTACTGTTATTTACTGTGATTGTAGTCAGTGATGGATACAATACACTGCCAGTACAATACAGTATATGATAAGGATAAATACGGATTCATTTGTGTTTCCACTATATTCTTTATAATTTCAGTTAGTTTACATCACATTCTTGTTATATCTGTTTGCAATAACCAAAGCTTTTTTGCAGCCTATGAATGCTTTTTTATTTTAATCACTGAACTGCTTGGTTCAGTTTACACAATATCTTCAGTGCTAAATAATCACCTATACCATGAACATATGAATTGATTTCAACGCAGCTGAAGTGAACATCTTTAGCACTGAGGATTAAGCTATGTAAAAAATCCAGCTTCAACTGTGCTTTTTTTTTTCCCTTAATTGCTTTAACACATTTTTTCTTTTCGATGTTTCAGTTTGGACATTATCCCATAGACAGACAGGTACAACCAAAGTCATGTAGACATGTTTTTTCCTTCTACTTCCATCCAACTCATCCTTTTTCGTTGTGGCTTTTCTGCTCATTTAGAAACGTTTTTGTGCAAATATTGCTCTCATGTAGGTTTAGATAGTGCTATTAGACATCCATTTTCTTGTCATTTTCTACCTTGTTTATATACTTTCCCATCTGCTTTTAATCCCTAATGTAAAAGTGTGCACTAACCATCTAACCTGCTTTATTGATACAACTTTCCCAGCTGAGTTACTAATCTTTAGCATTTCAGTAACCTCCCGCTCCTCTGTCTTGCCATATGGAGATTGATTAGATTTACACAGACGCATCCCTGGTGTTAGTTGAACTCTTTTACTGTTCATTTGTGTCCAGCTGGATTTATATAAACACTGCAGGTGTTATTTCAACACCAGTGATCACGGTGTATAGAAGAGTAAAGGAAATTGCCCAAATTTGTCCAGACAGCGATGCTTTCTGTGGGATTTTTATTCTGTTTTGTAGAAATACTATCTGTAGGATCCTTCAAGCGAAAGATTCCAAAATACAAAGATTTACTTTATATCATTCTATTATGTTAACATGCCGATTGCAAGTTAATTCTACTACATTTTCCCTCACTCACCACCTGCCAGCTGTAACCTTCACTCTATATTTGAAGGGTACAGACAGTAGGGATTCATAACATATTTATAAGCATTGTATCACGAAATTATAAGGCATGTTGGAGGATTTATATCCAACCTCAGGGTGTGGCACTGATGCTTTGTCTTTATTTGAAAGGGAGGAGATGTCTGGGTGGAGTTGTGCACTTTCATTTCTGTTTTTGCCACTAAACTGAGTGGCATATTAATTAAGCTTCAATACAGTATTAATCTGTCACCTTAGCTTTTGGGAGGTGCCTTTACTCCATCTAATCCACTTGCAATAAAAATGTCCATTTGCAATAAATTCAAAACTCATTTACAAAGCCCGTACAACATAGTGAATTAATTGTCCACTCCTCAAATCAAAGTGGTAATCAATGTGGTACTTCTAACAATGCTGCAAAGAGCTGATGTGTACCTTTAACATCTTGACTTATTTAATAAGCTCATATGTTGAGTAATTGAACCAGAATGATAGAAATATTTCTTTTTGGAAGAATAATGAAATCTTTATCAATATGTGTTTTATGAACCCAATTGAATATATTAAATATGTCATTGTTATACAACAATAATCTCAGTCTAGTCATAATGAAATTTCAAATTGAAGATTCTGTAATGGAAATATCACATAAAATATTACCTCATAAATATTGACACAAGCCATTCATAAATCATTTAGTGAAATCAATGTGTTGGCCCAGGGTATACTACTGGTCAAAAGTTTGGACACGACTGATTATAGAAAACTTTCTTTTTTCCTTTATTAATTTATTAATTTAATAAATTACTTTATTTAGTACTATTTTATAATTTTTTCTTTTTTTTTAGAATTCAACTGAACATACATATATACACGCACACACACACAATACTCCCGATGGGCCATAACATAACATATTCTGGAAATCTCAATCAACTCCATAAAGAAGGTCCAGCCAGAAGGTATTCTCAAATACTCTGCGCTCCTCGCTGCTTCTGACCAGTTCTGAATAAATACTACTTTTTTTTTTTGTTGAGGAAATTAATTACAGTACATGTTAACCATTTTAACCATGTTAACCATTACATACAGCAATTACTTGTTGTATGGAAGAAAATATACACACACTTATATAAACACACTGATTCAAGATTAACAACAAATTTTCTTTAAACCTTACCTGGTAGTGTAGGTGCCTGATTAAATACAATGTGAAAATTATTCAGTGCCATAAAAGAGTTTTAAATTTACAACTAGTTACGTACTAGAGTAGTCTACTCTGAATTACCAGTAAGTGACCTGATCATTGAGGTCAATGAATATTCCCTACTCTAAAGTGTTTCTGAGACTAGGCTTGACCCTTGTTTAAAAACCCCGTCTCTTGCAAGCTCACATTTGAACAGCTAGATAGTTTTCCTCATTAACCTTTTTTGATGTTTCATGACAGACACCAATTTTGTTTTGGGGAATGCCCAGATTGTGGATTGGCCCATTGTCTACAGTAATGATGGATTCTGCAAGCTCTCAGGATACCATCGAGCTGAGGTCATGCAGAAGAGCAGCACTTGCAGGTAGCGTACATTTTTTGTACTTTTTAATCCTGGGGAAATGTGCACACCAGGAGTTAGCGTAGCATGAGTTATACAACAGTGATTTTGCATTCTCAAATCTGATTGGGCAAAGATTGCTGGTTATTTTTATGTATCTTCTGTGATATTGGTGGTATAAACTATAGCTTAATATTAATGCACTCATTCAATAATGCACAGACACTTCTATGGCAGAATCTGCTCATTGTTTCAGCTGAATAATAAACTGAATAAAAATAAGCTATAATGGATAATTGATACTGGATTTTTCTTAAGATTATGCTTATTTAATTTTTTTTTATGGAAGGAGTCTCCAGTGTCACAGCAGCACACACTATGGTTGTCATTTTATAGCTAAGACATTCAACATCGATTACCATTTAATTTGCTTTCAGCTTCATGTATGGGGAACTCACTGACAAGGAGACATGTGAGAAAGTGCGCCAGACCTTCGAGAACTATGAAATGAACTCCTTTGAAATTCTCATGTACAAGAAGAACCGTAAGTAGGCGATTATTAAGTAAGTATGACAAACCTGTCTAAACAATATGATGGAGCTCACCATATTTCACCGTCCTGTCTCTTAACAGGAATGCCCGTGTGGTTCTTCGTGAAGATCGCCCCCATCCGCAATGAGCAGGATAAAGTTGTGCTTTTCCTATGCACGTTTAATGACATCACTGCGTTTAAGCAGCCCATCGAAGACGATTCGTCTAAAGGTTTGTAACTGCACACGAAATGACAGCAGGTTGTTTTTAGAATAGGCAGTGTTATCGCCATAGGTCAAACAAAATACAATAAAATATAACAAAAATACTAAATTACAGGATGTTAAAATATGTTTGAATGCAGTGTATATGCAGCTGTTTGTTCAAACGTCTGAGTGCACAAAACATAATCCTGTATGTCACTCTGCTCATGGTTGCACAAGTCATATGTTATTATGGTCATTGCAAATATTTAGAGCAGAGGTTCTCAACCATGGTCTTGAAGAATCCACTGTCCTGCTCATACAGTATTAGTGTTTCCCCTGGTCTAACACACGCACTTCATCTTAGGAAGGGCAGGTAATTAGCTGATTAGTTGAGTAAAGTGTGATTAAAGCAGGGAAAAACACTAAACGTGTACAGGACAGGCTGGACCTAAAATTTAGAGCATATGTTTGAAATGTATTAAACCTCCACAGAGGATAAAATTCCCATATGTGTGTTCATTCGTTTCCCTAAGGATGGGCGAAGTTCGCCCGCCTCACTCGTGCTTTGACGAGCAGCCGAGGCGTCCTTCAGCAGCTGGCGCCTACCGTTCATAAGGGAGAGAACGTCCACAAGCACTCTCGTCTGGCTGAGGTAGAGTGTGTATCTGTGTGTGTTCAATTCTCATCAAAGGCCATTTCAACTCTTAGTTCCTAAGCACTTGTGGGAAGAGAAGTGAATGTCTGTGCCGATCCTCATAGCTCCTCTGCTTTCTTGAGATAAATCTCTTCCACTTTTGAGACAGCTGCTCAAATACAACTCCTCCTCCTAGCTTGGCTATATATATACAGTATATACAGTATATATTTATATATATAACTTTTAAATCATATTTAGAACAGCTGTAAGTCATATTACTGTGGTGTTAAGTGCATCCTGTTTATAAAACAAACAACAAAATGTCTAGTTTAATATAATGTTATTACTTCCTGTATTTGTGATCTGTCATGCCAATATACCATAAAGCAGGGTCTCTAAAACTTTATGCATTTCAGACCGTTTTAACTTAAAAAGAATGAACTCACTAAGCACAGATCAAATTTTTACAAACAAACTTTCAAAAATGTTTTTTTTAAATGTTATTTAAACATGTCTTTTTTTTTTGCCTTTTTATTTTGTGAATTTCCTATATATATATATATATATATATTTCCTATAATTCCCATAGACCCATTTTTCATTACATCAAAATTGTAATTAGATTTCATAATTTTGACAATAGTGCGATGTAAGAAAAAATAAAAACCATTAGAGCCATAGCGATAAAGCGCACAGCCACAAAAGGTTACGAAACAGTAATAATGAACTATATCTTTTCAAATACAGACATGATAACATGAAGAATTAACAATCTGAAACTCTTTGAGGTTCAGCAGAACTTTTGTGTAAATGAAAGATTATATGCGCTACACTTAGGCGGCACAGTGTGGTTAGCATGGTTGACTTGCACCTCCGTGGTCCGGGGTCGATTCCCGTCTCTGTGTGCATGGAGTTTGCATCTTCTCCCTGTGCGTGGTGGGTTTCCTCTGGGTACTCCGGTTTCCTCCCACAGTCCAAAGCCATGCAGATTAGGCTGATTGGTGTTCCCAAATTGCCTGTAGTGTGTGTATATGCCCTGCTATGGATCCTGTCCAGGGTGCCCTAAGTCTCCTGGGATAGGCTCTAGGACTTTATATAATACCCAGTATAACGTGTGTATTACTTAATGACTCAAAAATGTATGGGACTCAATTAGTGTATTATTCTTTGCAGAACCTATTTTTGTCTGTTGTTTGCCCTCTTGTTTTTATCTTATGTTAACTTTTGTAATGGTGGCGGCACGTTGACTTAGTGGTCAGCACTGTCGCCTTCCAGGGTCTGGGTTCGATTTCTGGCCAGGTTCGGCATGTTCTCCCTGTGCTTTTCACAGTTCAAAGATATGCAGTTTAGGCTAATTGTCCATAGTATGTGTGCGCTCTGCGATAGATTGGCACCATGTCCAGGATGTATCCTGCCTTGTGCCATAAGTCCCCTTAGTCCCTTCCGTGACCCTGTACATAGGATTAAGCCATATAGACGATGAATCAGTGAGTGAGACATTGTAATGGTCTTTTTAAATCAGAGGCCAGACTTCTTATACAAACCAACATTACCCTTCAGACTTTCAGGTTATAAATCCTTTGAAATTCTCTAAGTACTTACAGTAGGATCATTCTGTCTTCAGCTGTATGTAGCGCTGCCAAATAAGACTTTATAATGACTCCCATTACTGTCTGGGCGTCATAAATCTCTTACCGTTGGTCTAGAGACATTGCACACTTCCATCTTTACATACTTTTTGTGAGATTTACATGATTTTTGTGAATGCTGAAAATAATAATAATAATGCATTAACATAACATTAAGCATTTGTTTTCAGGTATTACAGCTGGGATCAGACATCCTTCCTCAATACAAACAAGAAACACCCAAAACACCACCCCACATCATTCTCCACTATTGCACCTTCAAGACCACCTGGGACTGGGTGATCCTCATCCTGACTTTCTACACGGCCATCATGGTTCCCTACAACGTCTCCTTCAAGACCAAGCAGAACAACGTCACCTGGCTGGTGGTGGACAGCATCGTGGACGTCATCTTCCTTGTAGACATTGTGCTGAATTTCCACACGACGTTTGTGGGGCCAGCAGGGGAGGTGATATCAGACCCCAAACTTATCCGCATGAACTATGTGAAGACCTGGTTTGTCATCGACCTGCTGTCCTGTCTGCCATATGATGTCATCAACGCTTTCGAGAATGTAGATGAGGTAAAAGTGCTTTTGTTCCCTAGTTGCTACAGTTTCTACATGGTTTTGATGGCTACCTTCTGATGTAGTAAATGAAATCTGTGGAATATCAGTAGAATGTCTGGAATGATTTCAAAGAACTGGTTTGGGTGTAAGAATAGAAAAGCATAGATTCGATTATTGTGGATGTGAGCCGTGTTTTACATTTTCTTTTGACAATTTATTAGTTACGCAGTACTTTATACTGTATACTGCCGGGTTACTATAGGACCTGGATTCAATTAGGTCTGTCTGCAGACTACAGACTGGAAGAGGTGCATGGTTTAGTGCAGGTATGGAAATGTGAGCTTATCACTGAATCCATATATGGATTATGTAAATGTAAGTGTATTGTTGAGGTTAATGGTAGAAGGAAAAAATTTCCAACCCACACTTCAATACCATTTACTGTTTGGACTGTTTTATATGTAAGAAATAAACCATGATGGTGTGAGCTGTTATAGGAAAATCATCTCTGACAAGTTGGTTTTACAGTATGCAACCAGACATGTACAAATGACTGTTCTTGTTGCAGTACTCCAGGAACAGATCATCTTGGCCCACCTTTATATGTTTTGAATGTAATATTTGGAAAATAATCTAGCAAACTGCTATTTATCAAATATAATAATAAGTATTATTTATATCTATGTGGCTTTATTGTTATTAAAATATGGATTTATATTTATATATACAGTCTGGTGTTCATCTTGATAAAAGAACTCACTATGTTCGGTGGAACAACTAGGCGCATCGGCTTTACAGTGCATTTACGTTGCACTATTGGTAATAATAGAAGTAAACTATCCAGGAAATATGAATTTACTCCTGAGAATTCTCCACAGAGAACTCACTACAAAATGGATGAGTGGATTCATGTTGATCGTCTCGTATTGATTTTTTTGTGATCATTCATATTGATAAACGTTTACAATCCTTACTGCTAACAGTACCTGGATGTCTAGCGTAATTACTATTAGATGAAATGATAATATACAACTATAATATACATACTGCTAATGCTTGCCAACCTTCCTACTTAGCTAAGGTGACTTGGTTTCAAGTTTCAGGCCAGCCAGATAAAATAAGTTCATCTGACAGGTCTTCCAAGAAGATTTGTGTCCATAAAAGTTATTCATATTTATTTACTTGACATGATATTTAAGAAGCCCCTTTTTAATTGTAGTAATTAAAATGTTTAAAGCTCTGGTGTTTGTGTATAGGCTTAAGAAGATAGATCAAAAGATCAAGCCTTTGCCAAGCATGGCATATAGTTTACTTCCGATAATTTGGGTAATTTCCAGGAATAAAGAGGCTTGCTTTACATAAGCTATGTTTACTGAATCATGTAGTCCAACCCCACAGGTGTACACACATGGCATGACCTGAGATGACAGATGACTGGCGTATGTATCAATTACATAACAATACTGTGTATTTCTATGATCAAGCATAGCGTGCTGGTAACCAGTACAACAAAACAAACTGTTTATCACTGAAATCATCCATTATTAATTCAGCGTCATCGCACCCAAACTCACGTCCTTCAGCGGTCACGCACAGCAGTGACTAATGAGCAATTTTAGTATGTACAGTACATGTAGTTGTCTACGTTGTTGTGATGGTTCCCTCAAACTGAGCGCGCTTGAGCATTTCATCTCTACTTTTGGCACATATCAGGAAACACTGATTACTGATTAATGATCTACAGTAGTTGGCATTTTTTGTGCCAACTGTAGACACCTTGGAAATGTACCACACGCACAAGCAGTACACAGTTTACACGTTTAAAGAAAAGGATTCTCAAGACTTCATCCAAGTTTGTCCACCGTCACTGCGCATTCAGTAGCGGGAATGAACGTCAATACGGTCTCCCGCTCTCTTGCTCTCTTTCTCTCTCTAAAGCGATGCATGCTTGGAGTACTCATTATCGTCTGTTTCATTGCAGTCTTCTTTTTGCTTAGAGCATGAGTAAAGCCGAGGCAGCTGTGCAGCCAAACAATGATAGAGCTGTTTATGCCAGTGATGTGTTGAAGAATTGAAGAAAAGGAGAGTCTCTCAGTGCTCTCTTTAATCACACACTGGTGATGTAGGCCAAGCGTGGTGCAGAGTTTAACATAATCGAAAGATGAATATTCTCCCTCTTGGTCTTGTCCTTTGTCTCCTTGTCCTTTCCGTTCTCACCTTTCACATTATATCTGTTGATAACTGAGAGGTGATAATGTGGATCAGCAGTGGTTTCCGTTTTGCTTTTTCACCTAGCATAAAGAAAAAAATAGTGTGTGTATCAGTCTGGGCCAGATAATACCTCGTATCACAAAATTTTGTGCGTTTGTAATGGAATTGCCAGTGATGGCCTTTTGCCTTCAATACAGGTTACAGGCGTACAGGGATTGTTTTGTAACTTGAAGACAGATGCTTTTTCGTAAAGGGATTCAAAGGTGTCCTACATGGCATGCGCTGAAAAAAATAAAATAAAATAACACCAGCATTCATGGATGTTTGGACAGAATCGGCAAATAGCCTCTAATGATCACATAATAATGTCAATCGACTCAGGCCTACTTCAAATAAAACCAAAAGGTCAGTAAAACAGAGATCAGACCTTGAAGCTCTTTTATTGCTGCTAGATTTTAAAATGAACATTAATGTTTTATTAAAAATTATATTACCCCCCAAAATTTTTTAGCAACCTATAAAACACATGTACTCATTTAGTGTACACTCACGTCTAATATTATTCTAGTAACCATACAGTACCATTACACTGCCTGGTGTAACATTAATATAAGACACAACACAATAATCATACACGGGATAAATCATGAATCTGAAATAAACCGATGATGAATGAATGAATGACACTGAAGCTGAAAAAATATTTCTAATATTTTTAAACTCTACCCACTATATGAATTCATATTCCAATAGTTAATGTCCACCATACATTGTAAATTTTTACTTGATCCTTTTAAGGATCATCAGCTTTAAACATAATCAGCTTTTTTTTGTTGTATCATGTGACCAATCACTGTTGCATAATTTTATAACCACTACTCAAAATACATACTCAGATTACTCATAATCTATGAAAACAGAATCATATTGTCCTCTTAAAGCACTGTGTGAAGCTGTCAGGGTATTGTGTGTGCATTAGTGGTGAAGCGAAGTGGTGTAAATAAAGATTAAGGCTGCTTGCACTGTTCCCTCCCTCCGAAGCTCCAAGGCCGCTGCCTTTGCTGGACTTGTCAACACGAGGTATCCAGGCTTTTAATTCTGCTGTTGTGCTGTAAACAGGCCAACATACAGTACAGTACAGAAGCTAAGGCCGAACCTACTGTACGTCCCTGAAAGGGTTGTACCTGGAAAGGGAGCTCGTCCCGCGTCACGAATGACTTCTCTTTACCTGCTAGTCAGTATGCTTTTGCTGATTTGCTTTGCTTGAGCATAGGCAGTGCATTTTTTATGCGCAACACATGTCAGCCTTGAACAAATTAAACAGGCCATTTCAGTGATATAACAGCTCAAAGTGAAAGAACTTCGGATTTTACTATCATATACTGTAACCAACTGTTATTCAAACTGTTACTGCATGTTTTCTGCATTTCATTTATGGTACAAGAAATATGTCAATATTCATGTATACTACTGTATATGTATTCATTATAATTTAAGCATCAAGCCTCATTTCAGTGATGCTATGGAGGAAGCTATTTGGCAGAAAAGGATAACATCTTTTTTTTTTTTCCTCTTTATTTGTGATATCCAGGGCATTAGTAGTCTCTTCAGCTCTCTGAAGGTGGTGCGACTTCTGCGTTTGGGCCGTGTGGCACGCAAGCTGGACCACTACATTGAGTATGGAGCCGCGGTGCTAGTGCTCCTGGTGTGTGTGTTTGGCCTGGCTGCCCATTGGCTGGCCTGCATCTGGTACAGCATCGGTGACTATGAAGTCATCGACGAGGAGGCCAATATGGTGCGCACCGACAGCTGGCTGTATATGCTAGGCGAGTCTGTGGGCACACCATACCGCTTCAACAGCAGCGGTTCAGGCAAGTGGGAGGGTGGTCCCAGTAAGGACTCGGTCTACATCACCTCACTGTACTTCACCATGACCAGTCTGACCAGCATTGGCTTCGGCAACATCGCCCCCACTACGGACGGGGAGAAGATTTTCGCTGTGGCCATGATGATGATTGGATGTGAGTATGATTGTTGAAGTTTGCTTTCTAGTAAAAAAAGAACCCCAAGCTGTGTCAGAATCTGTGTAATGTAAGTTAAGAATAAATAAGAGATAAATATCCCCAAGGAATTAAATCTTGACTGGAGCTCACCACTCACTCAGCATTACAGCACAACAGACAAATCACTGACAAAAAATGCTTTGCTATAACTTAGTAAAGCATGGAAATAAAATTATTCCATTTTGGCTAAAAAATCATGGAGAAGAGCTGCATACTGTAGACAAATCAACACTCACTCTCACTCATCATCTATACCGCTTTATCCTGTATTCAGGGTCACGGGGGACCTGGAGCCTATCCCAGGAGACTTAGGGCACATGGCAGGGTACACCCTGGACAGGGAACCAATCCATCGCAGGGCAAACACACATACACACACTCACACACTCATCACATACTACGGCCAATTTTGGGAACGCCAATTAACCTAACCTACATGTCTTTGGACTGTGGAAGGAAACCGGAGTACCTGGAGGAAACCCCAACAGATTCATTTGAATATAAAATATATATTCCAAAAACAACTGATTTTTAGGTTAAAATACAGATTTGTCTCAATGTTATGTATTTCACCTGACTGGTCAGCCTTTAACCAAGTGCCAAAAAAGAACCACAGGCTGATAGCTTTAGATTACACATAAACTTACAATCAAGTTTGGCACTTAAATGATTATGTTCCTCCGTCCTTAGTACAAGTCTGCCAAGTCTTTTGGCTCATGTAGATTGTTTGGCAATATATAAAATGGGTTGCATGCTCACATTAAAACTGGCATTCTGCACTATAACCATGTAGCCTTTGTGTAGCCTAATCAAATTTCAAACACAGCCCTATAAAACCAGTGCGAGAGAAACTGTACTATCACCTGCTATTTGCTGTGTCCTCCCTGATCTAGTACAGCAGGTGTGTTCACTGTACAGAGAATTTGATTAACACACTTCCTGCAAGGGCTTTTTGTAGTTCATTGGTTCTATATAGAGGTGAACTAGATTGCATTTTTGTCCCAAAATAAAGCCTTGGGAGCAGCCGTGATGGATGAGACTATTGGTCTGGTTTGTGAGAGGATTCTGTCTTTCCGCTTTTTTGCGAGATTTCATACCGCACTTTTCCAATAAGGGTTTCGTCTTGTCTACGGGCTACTATGCTGTGAAAGAGGGAAGAGGGGATGGCAAGGGTGTACTGTATCTCTGGTTTATGATTTGGGTGTATTGTCTGGGATACCTCTAATTTGAGTTTATGCACATTATTACAGTATACTTGCATCATAATACTGTAGGTCTGACCTACATTAAACATTTGTAGGGAATTAGATGTAGCTCTGCCAGGAAAAATGTTTGAACCTGTCAAGATTAAAATCTTGATTAAACTTCATCTCAAGCAATTTGGACAGTTTAAAATTCTCTGAAATGACTGATTTAATAAAAAATGCAACATGGTATTCCCATCCCAGTGCTGATTATTATCCCTTATCATTACATCCTGAATTGTTTCATTCCTACGGCTTTTTTTTATTTTTGCAAAAAGATCATGCTTCGTACTTACAGTATGCTGCGCTTGTGGTAATATTTACAACAAATATGTTCTTGTAATCACATTTTAGAATGCTAGAATAGTTGTTTCCTTAACCAATGTCTCTTTTCTTCTCTTTTTGAGTCGATACAACAACAAAAAAATGCTCGATGTCTTGTTATTGAGAAACCACAAAGCCCACAGCCCTCGGTCCTCATTACTTCCCCAAGTCAGATAACATGAAGAAACAGCTCTGGCTCTAACTGTTACAAAGTGTCATTCTTCTTTGTGTCCTGTCGTCTCTTTAAGTTATAACTATAAAAAAATGATACAAATCATTGATATAACCCTGCGAGGGATTTTACAGTTGGAATTATTATCCTCTATCGCTTTTGTTTAAAACAACAACAACAACAACAACAACAACAACAACAACAAAAGTACTTTAAAACACTGTAAGAAACTTCAGGTTTTAAGGATGTACACAGAGTATATGCAGTCATGTGGTCAGATATTTGCCATTCCTTCCAGCTACTGTATGTTTTGTCCTAGGATTTGGCATTGTAACGTATCGCAATATTGAAGTTATGAACCCTAGCCTTGGAGCAATTTCAATATTGCTCTAAATAAATAAAGTGATTAGGGTGAATTTAACTTCAAATAAACTAAAAATAATTTGGATGCAGAATGGACATACAGCAGGCTGGCAGACTAGATGCTAAAGAAAAAGTGACCATTTTACATACAACAGTTCTGACATCGTTCTACTACACTGATTGTTCAGAGGATTCAAATATATAAGACTTACCCATTAAAATCACATAGCAGACGGAGCAATGCCAACTGTAGTACAGTACATAAGGTTAGATACACTATATGGACAAAAGTATTCGATTCAGGTGTTGAATCGAATCAGACCTCTTATTCCCAGGGAGGGGAAATCTTAATGCGTATCAGCATATCAAGACATCTTGGACAATGCTATGCTTCCAACCTTGTTCAATATGGAGTTGCTTACCAACCCCATATTGAAGTATGTGTATTTGGATACAATGTCACTGCAGGCTTGGCCAAATATTTTTTGTGCATACAGTGTAACACACTGTTTTTGTAATTGTAGTGTGAGTACACATCTGGATGTGTGTTCACACATGCATGCAGTAAATTTTGCATATGCATGTTTTCATATGTGAACGTGCTGGCCTAGTTGTTACTCTTCAGTGCTTGTGGTGTGTTGTGTGTTGTTGCTTGGGGCTGACGGTTATACATGCTGGCAGGAGAACAGGAGAGACTGACAGGAAGCCAGAGGATCATGCTGTGACAGAGCTGCTTTACCACAGAGGCATCAGGCTGGGGCTACGGCTGTCACCCCTTCAACCAGCAGCATGCAGCTTAGTCATGCAATGTATGTGTGTGCGTGTTTGCGCGCGCGCGCGTCTGTGCATGTATGTGTGTGTGTGTGTGTGCTGTAGCTATTGCCAGTCAGGCAATATTCTTAAAAGTGTGTGCATGTGTGTGTTAATGGATCTTGGATATTAGGCCTGCTCTTAGGCTTTCTCTTGATTGATGCTTTGTGAATAATGTAGGTTTAGTAAATAACAATGGCTGAAGCAGGGCACTGCAGTTGGACTATGGTGTATATCAGTGAGTCAATATAGTCTAAAATTTCGCCTCCCGTGGTGCTAAGGGAATCTAAGCTATCTCCGGGAAAGCAGAATTTGCCGTGCCTACAACTCCATTCACTTTACTATTCATTTTTACTTCCATTTTCAACCGAGGTCAACTTTTTCCATAGCGTTCAGGTGACCCTGCTGAAAGTTTAAATATACAATACAGTACTGTGAGAAAGTCTTGAGTCACCACTATTTTCTTCGTATTTCGCTTCGCTATACCTTCTTGTATTTTTAATGTAACCTTGAAGAATAGTTCTCCAGGCTTCCTGAATGACTTTTTTTGGTTCTCATTTCAGTCCAGTTCCTGTATCTGACAAGTTTCAGATGAATGTTTTTTTTTTTTTTTTTTGTTAAGCCAGTGACCTAACAAGCAAATCTAACTTACAGTAAGGCATGAACCAGGTTTAGATGAGAAAGGTTCAGGTTCAGGTGAGAAACAAATGCAGATGATGACAGATGATCAGATCGGTGATTAGTATAGTTAAACTTCGGTGGATTGAGAGTATAGTTCATTCTGTTCTGTGCTTGTTTATCAAAGTGAACTTCCTCTTAAGAAATAATGGAAATTCCAATGATTCGTTCCGCAACCCTAAAGTATTAGTACAAAAACTAAAACTAAAACAAATTAACCTGCACTTTACCTTTGAAAAGAATCCTGATAGAGCAGTGTTTCCGTTAGTGTGTGTGTTTGTTTGTGCTTTCATACTATAAAACTGTTTGCCCAGGTCTCTGCCGAGTGCAATGGAACGATCTCAACCTTGGTGCAGAACGCACTACTTTAGGTTTATGAGGATCTATTTGGTAGCCTTGCTGAACCACTTTGTCCCCTGACTCCTAAATTGCTCATTTTTGGTCCAATCAGAAAACAAGGTATGGATCGTCAATGTGCTCGAAAAACTCCACTACTTTGGTAAAAGGAACGTCGATCAAAGATAATTCACCCCTTCAACAGGGCTTCTAAAATCACTGCAAAAATCACTCCTTAGACCATAATGGGGTTTGTAGAGTGGACACACTGAAAAAACACTTTTGGTCCACTTTGAAAAAACTGCCATCCTGAGCTCAATTTTTGAAATAGACACTTGAAATGTTTAAAGGCTCCTGTCTCAAAAATCTGAGTACCAAGTAGCACAGAATTGAGTTTCATGTGCAGGGTGTCTGCAACGAGTGGGCCATGCCATGCTCCCTCAATTCACACGCACACACCCTAAGGCAGTATACAGACTCGTTTTGTCCAGGAAATGTGGTGCACCATTGCTCCCCTTCTTTCCAATTTCTCTAGGAGTTGCATCTAATTTAATGTATTGCTGCACAATTTGAGAAACACTCTAATTTTCAATTTTCTTAATGTTTAAATGCTTAATGATTCCATAGTATGTGTTGAAAGGTTCAAGGACAGTGTTTGATTTCGTGTAGTTCATTTGGGCTTTTTAATTACTGTGCACAGGGTATGTTGGTCTTAGGCAGCGATGACAGGAAATTAAAGTCTTTGCATGAAAATCCTATTCCTAATATTTCTTTTTTATTTCACTGTTTCTTTGTTTTAGATTATTGTGGGAATCATTGCACTTTATGCCTCCCTTTAAGGCTTGACAACATTAAAAAATGCTCCGGCTTTTCATTATTTTTTTTTGTGCTGCCTCACATCTCTAAGGTTCCTGGTTCATGTGGGCTTTCCTATGTCCACATGCGTTAGTGTTCTGTAATTTCCTTCCATATACCAAAATCATGTTGATAAAAGTGATTACTGAAAATAAATGAGTGAATAAGAGTAATATTGACTGAAGCTAGATTAGGTTGTCTGTGACATGATGCTCCTGGTGCCTTTATATACACACGTGGACAAAATTATTGGTACCCTTCGGTCAATGAAAGAAAAACTGACAATGGTCACATAAATAACTTTAATCTGACAAAAGTAATAATTAAAAAAAATTCTATGAATGTTAACCAATGAAAGTCAGACATTGCTTTTCAACCATGCTTTAACAGAATTATTTAAAAAAATAAACTCATGGAACAGGCCTGGACAAAAATAATGGTACCCCTAGAAAATACTGAAAATAATGTGACCAAAGGGACATGTTAATTCAAGGTGTGTCCACTAATTAGCATCACAGGTGTCTACAATCTTGTAATCAGTCAGTGGGCCTATATATAGGGCTCCAGGTAGTCACTGTGTTGTTTGGTGACATGGTATGTACCACACTCAACATGGACCAGAGGAAGCGAAGGAAAGAGTTGTCTCAGGAGATTTGAAAGAAAATTATAGACAAGCATGTTAAAGTTAAAGGCTATAAGACCCATTTCCAAGCAGCTAGATGTTCCTGTGACTACAGTTGCACATATTATTCAGAAATGTAAGATCCATGGGACTGTAGCCAATCTCCCTGGACGTGGCCGCAGGAGGAAAATTGATGACAAATCAAAGAGACGGATAATCCGAATGGTAACAAAAGAGCCCAGAAAGACTTCTAAAGAGATCCAAGGTGAACTTCATGCTCAAGGAACATCAGTGTCAGATCGCACCATCCGTCGTTGTTTGAGCCAAAGTGGACTACATGGGAGACGACCAAGGAGGACACCATTGTTGAAAACAAATCATAAAAAAAGCCAGACTGGAATATGCCAAACTACATGTTGACAAGCCACAAAGCTTCTGGGAGAATGTCCTATGGACAGATGAGACAAAAATGGAACTTTTTGCCAAGGCACAGCTCTATGTTCACAGATGGAAAAATGAAGCATATCAAGAAAAGAACAGGGTACAATGAAATCTCAAGACTATCAAGGGATTCTAGAGAGAAATGTGCTAGCCAGTGTCAGAAAGCTGGGTCTCAGTCTAGCAACAGGACAATGGGTCTAGGTCTAGCAACAGGACAATGACCCAA
Source organism: Clarias fuscus (assembly GCA_030347435.1). NCBI lineage: Eukaryota > Metazoa > Chordata > Actinopteri > Siluriformes > Clariidae > Clarias > Clarias fuscus. The sequence goes on from CM059219.1 coordinate 19,074,225, forward strand.
AACACACAGCTAAAAACACCCAAGAATGGCTAAGAGGAAAACATTGGACTATTCTAAAGTGGCCTTCTATGAGCCCTGACCTCAATCCTATTGAGCATCTTTGGAAGGAACTGAAACATGCCGTCTGGAAAAGGCACCCTTCAAACCGGAAACAACTGGAGCAGCTTGCTCATGAGGAGTGGGCCAAAATACCTGCAGAGAGGTGCAGAAGTCTCATTGACAGTTACAGGAATCGTTTGATTGCAGTGATTGCCTCAAAAGGTTGTGCAACAAACTATTAAGTTAGGGGTACCATCATTTTTGTCCAGGCCTGTTCCATGAGTTCATTTGTTTTTATAATTCCGTTGAAGCATGGTTGAAAAGCAATGTCTGACTTTCATTGGTAAACATTCATAGAATTCTTATTTATTATTACTTTTGTCAGATTAAAGTTATTTCTGTGACCATTGTGAGTTTTTCTTTCATTGACGGAAGGGTACCAACAGTTTTGTCCACGTGTGTATGTTCATAATCAATAAATATGAAGTTATACAGTATGCAGCCTAGGAATGTCAATTCCCTCTTCTCTGCCTCTTGCACCCATATTTGGAAAGTCTAAAATAGCCTGAGCCAATGACTATTAGGTACAAACCAGTGGGGTGCTTTTAAGTCAGGGATAAAATTATGCTTAGGCACGGTGGATCAGGAGGTAGCACTGCTGCATCACAGCTCCCAAAATGATGGGGTCATTCCAGAACTCAGGTTAGTGCTTAGATTTGTGTGTTCTCATTTTGTCCATTTTGACTTCTCCTTTGACTTCCTGGATTTCCTTGTACCTGCCAAGAACAAAATATGTTCCGGTATAGATTCGGGATCCACCGCAATCATGACCAAGCTAAAGCAGTTACTGAAGATTAGATGGTGACTACTGATTACTACTACTAGTGCTATTACTACTACTACTACTGTGCGCCTAGTTCTCCATCACAGTTTTATCACACGTTAAAGTCTCACCCGAAAACAGAAGGAATTATATTAACCTCGTGACACCTTCTAATATTACAAAAATACAGTACAAGCATGGTTTTTATTTCCATGTCGTCTTCCTGCCCCAGGTGTGTCTGGTGCTCAAGTGGCAGAAATGGCAGTGGAGGAGAGCGCCTGGTAAAGCTCTGGCTCATGTAGTCTCAGCACTACCTGTCATTTCCTTTCTATCAGCATCTGTCTGTAAAACATCCTCTCCGCTCCTCCTAACACATGAGACTTGGACGGCTACATTTCAAACACTTCACTACACCTCAGCAACTTCACAGTGCCCATTAGCGCCATCATTATTTAATTACAACAGCAAATCCATAGAGAAAATGGAAAGGATGTGCTGTTGTGTGTGAGAAGCGCGGAGCTTCAGGGATATTCAAAACCGAATTAGTGAGGTGTAAAGGGTGATAAATCAGAAATATGTTTCACAACACATTTGACATAATGCTTGGAATGAAAGGAAGCCATATTTTATTTCAGGCAATATTTAGTATTTCAAGAAAAAAAAAAGAAAAAACAGAAATGCATGAGAAAAAAATTCTTATTAATGGATTAAAAGTTACTAATCAAAACATGTGTTAGTTTAGCGGGTTCTGTAACCATACTGTACTTTTTGTCTTTTTTTCTTTCTTTTTTCCTTTCTTTACGCTTTGGCTTTAAAATTAGGCATTTTTGGTTAAATCATACACATAAATACTGATGTCAGTTAACGTGTATTGTGCATGTTAAATAAAGTAAAGTAAAGCAAAGTAAAAAGTACATTCATACTTCTGTTCAAGTATACATAAATCTGAAAAATAAATGCATTACAGTAGCACTTGACACCTAATTAAACTGCCGTATCTATGTGGCTTCTGTCGACATCTCTATTGAAACTGAAAACCGTATTGAAGGTAACAGCTCTTCATGTCTCAGGAGAAAAAGGTTAAGAGAGGAGACCTAAGCATTATTTCTATTTGATTTGGTGGCTGTCTGGAGAAACAATAAAGATAGTCATGGGCGCAGCAGTGTGAGAAGTGCTAAGAGAGGATGGCGTTAAAACACACCGACATCCCTTGCAGGTTCAGAGTATTTGTGCAAACTGTTGTAACTGACAGGGTGCTAAATCTGGAGCTTTAGCTGACGCTACAAACCGCTGAGAGGGGTGCTTGTCTTTAATTTGCTGCTGTAAGGTCTTTAAGCAGTGTTGTCTTAGTGAGAGAATATGAAAGAGAACTCAACCGCATTTGAGGTCCCATAACTTGATGACAGTGTGACAGATTTCTTGCCTCAGTTTTAGCCTTTTACAGCTTTTTACACAAACTATAATAGCCATTGTATTATAGATACATTAGACACAATAGCTTTCGGGTGAACCGGAAAACTTGCACTGTCCCTTTACTTTATACAGCACAGGTATACAGTATGTAATCTTTTGGGTGTTTTGAAATTGTCATTGTAAGATCAAAACTAGGCATATGCAGTTTAGGAAAGGTTTAACATCACCATAGCAACCACCATCCTGGGGCGTTTCTTTTGTATTAGCACAACAATCGAGACAGCAAGGTTTTCTGAAACTGGCAGGCACTACCACAGAACACGCACACACAGACACACACACTCACACACACTATAATCAGAAGGGTTATTCTTTTACTGCCAGTGAATGTAGGCATCTCCATGACTCAGTGGAGTGTTTGATCTGTGAGGAACAAAACCACTAATTATCCTGCCAGTCTCCATTGTACACTGTGCAGTTTACAGCAGCCCCCAAAGTAAGGGTTAATCATATGCGTGGTTTGAAATACTTCGATAAGTTTCAGCCGAAGTCTCTCAGTTACACTTCTAGCATGGAACTAAAAGTTTCTTTTTCTTACTTTCAGTCTCACTCTGGTTTAACCACCATAGCCACCAACTTTTACTTCCACTGTACTCCAGAGGTCAAACTTTGATGAACTCTGTGTCTTTAGAAATGGTCTAAGGTCATGATTCTCAAACGGACTTCCCCTAAGTGTCTGTGAAGCATAGACACTGGGCCACCCTAAAAAAAAGAGGTTATAGTGGTGTAAATAACACCCCACCATTAACAAAGGTATATTTATTATGGAGTTCTTATTGTTATTAGCTGAGTTAACTGGCCACTTGGATATGATAATCTGATATGATAGGAATAAAAACTCAGACTCCAGTAAATATTTTGTACATAGTTAAGTAGTGTAATTATTATTTGCATATTTTAATAATTTCTTTTATTATTAAGTCTTCAAATAAGTAACCAATGACAGGACAGACAAATCAAACACAGGAATCTGCAACAGTCCATGGAATATGGAATGTATTTCGTATTTGAAGAGATCCTTTTGTCCGAAAGCCAAGGGAAGCCAATCTTCAACATTTTTTTTCAAACTGTACTTCTCATTAAAAAAAAAAAAAAAAAACTTTAACAATTGTTGCTGACTGCCATCTCTTCTCTATTTTTATGCAATATTTTACAGTGAGTGAAAACAGCGCCTCCCTTAATGCTTATGGTGAAAGTGTGGTGAAACACAGTATTGCACTTTCCCCTCATGTCCAAAGGGAAGCCAATCCAAGTTGGTGTCATTTTCTATAAATTTTGGAAAGACTAACCAGTCAGAAAAATCTTTATAGCATTTTCAATCTGTGATTTGTCAAAACCATGTCAAGGGAAGCCAACACGAGGCTACTTTCGTACCACTGAAAGAACTGTGAAGCTAGATGCCCTACTACATCACCATTAGCAAACATTAGAAAGTGCAGTTATGGAGGGCAGGAAAAAAAGGATTGATTCAGACTTTCATTGGGGAAAATGAGGTCCACACTAAGTGGCTATCTGGTAGTGCAGCATTTTTTCCCTTTGATTTCTTATTGAATATTTGCTGCATATTAAGTGTCTTGTTATGCATTGGGGGGAGAAAAAGGTTGTCTCAATTGGACTCATCAACATTTTTCCTCAAACCATACCACTGAAAGCAATTAACAAAGAAAACTATATTTATGGTATTTTAACCTATTGCATCTAGCATCTATATGAAAAATGTTGTAGTGGAAATATTTAAATACTAGAACCATAATAATAATAATAATAATAATAATAATAATAATAATAATAATAATAATAATAACTGGCGAATATTTATGAACGAAATCTACATGCAAAGAATGCAAATTAAAAGAGATCTAAATTCACACACTAAAATACCATTCATGTTATGGACAGTTACTGACATTTACAGTTAAATAGCTGTTAATAATAAGTTTTGGTTGCTATGGTTTATTTGGAGAAGTTTGGCTACTCATACGTTCCTGAGAATATCTCATTTGTGAGACAAATAAATACTTGTTTGCTAGCCAGCCTGCAACATGAGATGGCAGTAAGACGTGGTGTATCTTCATGCATATTCTTGTACAATGTCTTTTTATTAAATGTAATGGTGTGGAGGTTTTGAATCTGAGAGACGACAGTGCTACAGTACCTGCTGCATCACTGTAGTGTCTGTTTGGGGTACATCAAAGAAAAAAACAAGATATTCTGTTCAAACTTCTTTTCAGAAATGTAACATACCTTCAGGGGACTTAACCTGCTGGGAAATAGATTCTTATCATTTAATGCTTCCAGGCAATCAGACTGTAAGACTGGAATCAGTAGGGGGAAAAAAACTCGTAACAATGATTTTTGCTACAGAATATCATTTTTTTTTACAGAGTTTCCCTGATTGTGCCCTGGAGAAAAACTTCTCACAACAACACAAGAAATGTACTGTAGTTTCCTCAGGGATGCTGTGGTTAGGGCTAGAATAGAAGATTCATAATTTCATAAAGATTGTAATGCCTGCATGCACTCAGTTTAGCTAACATGGTTTCTCCAGCAATGCTAAATGTAGATACTGAGTGATTAGGACACATATTTTTGATATAATGGCAAATTAATTAAAAATGCTTTACATGCCATCCCGGCATGCCATTGTACCCAGTATTGTTTAGGCTTCCCTTGTGCCAGTGGGACAGTACTAGCCCTCCAGGGCATGACTCCACAAGCCCTTTGGAGGTGTGCAACCACTGGTTGTAGTGCACTGGGTTTTCTGGTGGCTTTCTATTATGTCCAGCATTGATTTTTTTTTGGTGAGTTTCAAGTTTTGGAGTAGCCTTTGCTTCCCACAGGCATTAAAGAGCCTTTGGTGCATATGATGCCCGTTACCAGGTTACTGGTATATAATTGGTTATAAATGATCATGTGTTCATGTTTTGTGGTATTGTTGTTATAGCTGGTGTATGTTTACCTTTAACGTCTGGATTTTTATATTTCTTACTGGCATTAGCTTATGTGGACTGATGCTAAGACTCAACAAGTGGTGCTAATCAAGACTCACTCTAAAATCCCACCTGTCATTTCCAGGCAAGTGAATGATGTAGACATGTGCATAGGCCATGTTTCTTTGACATTTTACAGATTTAAATGTTATTTGAATGTATTACCTTACATAGATGGTTTTTGACGTTCAGAGATCAGTGAGATGGCAGTGACTATAATATCACACGATGGTAGTATTGCCTCTGACTGTTTGAATGTACCTCATCCATTACAGCTGATGCTTTTGCATCATGCTAAGATAAAAACAGCAGCGGAACTGTCATCACCAATGCAGTCAGGTGCTCGTTCACTGGATGGTCAATGCTGTTGTTTAGCCGTGATGAACGCCTCCAGTTTTAGGCCCTGACAGAACCTATTCTCAGCCTGTCTACCTGGTGTGTATTTAATGTCCACGTGAAGTTGCCATTAATCCCACGCTGTGACTAACATGCAAACACACATTTGCTGTGAATCTCCTTTGGCAAGGTTGTGCACTGTTCTCTGAGCAGCAAGGAATACACCTTGCTGGGAGCAGCTAAACAATTTGGCACTGTACCAAGTGTTCACTGCATTAAAGCAGAGTGCAGAGTAGTCATCACGCTTCACTTAACTTGAAATGGGATCCAGCAGGCTCATCTGTCACTGGTATTGCCAGAGCCAGAATTGATTTTGTATCAGCTTGGCTTGGAAGACGGGCATCTAGAGAGGACAGAGGGTGACATGCCTATGAAAAGTGCTGACCTGTGGGGACTAATTATCAGAGATGGAATCGATCTGCAGGGCCACTGCTGAACATGCAGTATTTGTTCGTAGCTCAATTATATTGACTGGTAATAGATTTGTAATGGGATTTACGTAGAACTTGCAAGGTAATAGAACTGGGACTGTAAGAATGGATGAGATTCTTTGGAACTTTGTGGTAATAGGTGAGAATGAACTAACAAGTTAAGAAAAGGTATGAATGCTGAACCCACTTTCAACTTAAATATTAACCTTTGTAACATTTTGTGTGAATGTAGATATATGAATAGTTCTGAGCCTTGATTTTGCAAAGAAGAATGGGAAAGCCTTATAGAAACACAGACTTATAATTGTAATTGCATGGTGGTTCTACTATGTTTTAAATACTTGTGCAACCAAAATGTCTGTTTTTTGTGCTAGAAATATTTTTAAAAACATTTTAAAAAGTTATCTTATGACATATTATGTAAACCTGAGGGTAAAATATCCAGATTAAGTCAATTAATCTATATCTAGGTAAATCAATTAAGTTATATCTAGGTAGTAACACTACACAATGTGCAAAAGCTCACTTCAGGTTGTGCAAAGTGCTTGTATATTAATGATAATTATTATTTATAATACATTTAGGTAATTCATAATAACTTTTTATGTCTTTTCAGCCCTTCTGTATGCCACCATTTTTGGAAACGTGACCACTATATTCCAGCAGATGTATGCTAACACTAACCGCTACCATGAGATGCTGAACAGTGTGAGAGATTTCCTGAAGCTCTACCAGGTCCCTAAGGGGCTTAGTGAGAGAGTCATGGACTACATTGTGTCCACTTGGTCCATGTCCAGGGGAATCGACACTGACAAGGTACCTGGTGCCAAGTGCTGTCAAGGTGCTATAATTCACATGCAAGGAGCTTGTTTTCATCACTCACTCTAGCTGCCACGTGGGCTCATTTGTTATCTCGTTTCAATAACATCCGTAGCAAAGTGACGAATGTTCTTCACATGTTCAAGATCACACTTAAAATGTTATGCTGAACTTTCACTAAAAATCACTATTTGCAAAATGTCTGGCACGTGTTCAGCTGTCCTTTTAGGACGACTACCAAAAGGATTACAAGCCGAGGCTGACTTAAGTCTTATCCATTATTCTTAGTTGCCCGATTGCAAAAATAAAGGAATCAAAAAAGAAACATCTATCACCGACACTTTGGACGTGAATGATTGGTCCTTTTCTCTGTTTTCCTTCAGGTATTACAGATCTGCCCGAAGGATATGCGAGCGGATATTTGTGTCCATCTCAACAGGAAGGTGTTCAAAGAGCATCCTGCGTTCCGCTTGGCTAGCGACGGGTGTTTGAGAGCGCTTGCCATGGAGTTTCAGACCATCCACAGTGCTCCAGGGGACCTCATCTACCACGCAGGTGAAAGCGTGGACAGTCTCTGCTTTGTGGTGTCAGGATCCTTGGAGGTCATTCAAGATGATGAGGTGGTTGCCATACTGGGTAAGTTCAAGTTCACCTGAAGTGCAATTCATACAACATTTTTCATTCTACAAAGTCTACTCAGGATGCCTCTTGAAGACACTGAGGTTGAATTAGTATGAACAGAATGGTTATTTAAACATGTGTTCACATATAGGTAGGTCTTTTTAAATGAAATTTACCTCTTAAAGTGGACCTGAAACTACAACTGCTATAGATGCCCTTAGTCCCTTTCTGGTGATGTCCCAATTGTGTGAAACTGAATTCTACAGTACATGATGGCACAGTTAGCACTGTCGTGTCCAGGGTCCTGGAGGTGCAAGACGACAGTGCCCCGCCAGGTTCGGGGGGGCCCCGCCAGGTTCGATCCAGTCCCTGTGCTTGGTGGGTTTCCTCTGGGAACTCCGGTTTCCTCCCACAGTCCAAAGACATGCAGATTAGGTCCAGAGTGTACCCTGCGTCGGGGATAGGATCCAGGCCCCCCCTCGCGACCCTGAATACAAGATACTACATATACTGTATAGTTCAAAACATTCATTGCCAAAAACAATGCATGTTTCATGGCATAAGCCAAAGACAGAAAAAAAAGAAAACCCTACATATTAGCCATATATTACGTTACTGATGTACAATAACTATTTATTTGTCACTGACATTATTACAATTGCACTCTATCTGTTTAAGTTCAATAGCACAATTACTTTACAGCACAATGGCTCTACTAGCCAGTATACGTTTGTTCTATATCATATTATTCACATGACTGACTTAATCTGAAAACATACAAGCAAACATGCAGTTGAGGACAGAGTCATACAGAAAAAAACATGAGTTTGGACAGCATCTGTCACATATTGTGCAGCGTTGAACAGTGTTCTAAGCATTGTCTCCTTGGCCAACTGCATGTAGTTTTAATTTGACACCATTTGGTGCTCTTGCTTGCTGACGCAATCAATTGCCCGCACAGTTTATTGGTCTTCTTTTACTGCGACTGCCAATACATTGATTATACATACTTTAATAAGTGTTATACATCAATACAGCTTTTAAGCAGCATATGAAATCTGGGATTTTGCAGTTACCTTGATCCATGGCGGTGTAATTAACTACATTTCTTTATTTGTCTTATGAGGTCTGTGTTTTATAATGTATAATCATTTTATGGAGACACTAAACTGATTTTTCTGTTTTAGAACGTTCTGTGCTTCAGTGCAATTTATAAATGCATAAAGCAAGAAATGTGCCATTTTTAATGACATAGAGTCTTTTAAATATCTTTATTTTTAAAAGCTATATTAATTTTTAAGTGTACTTCTACCATACATTTTTTAACGGAATGAATTAACAATACAAATCAAAAGAAAATATACAAATCAAAATACAAAATAAATCAGACATACTTATATGTTAATGGTAGATTGGCCTTATTAGTGGATCAATAAGAAAACACTGCTTATTTATTATTTATGTATGTATGTATGTATGTATGTATGTACATATGTATGTATGCATTATTTATCTACAGGATTTAAGAAAATGAACAAGAACATTTGCAGAAACATTTAGTGAATATACATTTATTGAAGTGTGCTAGAACATAAGGAAAAGAAATCAAACTACCGAGGCTTGAAGTGGCAGAAGATTCACAATGTCAATTTGGGGTTGTTTGCTTAAAATGTTGCATAACCACTGATTCAAATAAAGAACAGCAAGTAATAATCGAGCCTAATAAATAAAATATCTAAAATCTTTGATATATTTTGTAAGCAGTATGGCTTTTGCTTTTATTTTTTTCACTTCTTAGAGATTTAAACGACAAACTGACTTTCTGCAAATAACCATCTGTTTACAATAACGTACAAATATATGATATACAACCATAACTACAGTATATCAAGATTAATAATTATAGGAAGTTCGTAGATATTAGCAGCCATGTGACAGTTTCATAGAGATGTATGCCACAGCTTCATTTTTTAAGTGAGGAGTTATACGAGAATTTATATATATATATATATATATATATATATATATATATATATATATATATATATATATATATAAATTCATTTTATTTATTTATTTATTTTACAGAAAAGGCAATTAGAGCAACATTGATACTGCCGCGATGTACTATATCCAATGCCAGACCCAATCTTGCCCAATTGCAATTTTCAGATTAAATCAGCCATGCAGATAATCAATGATGTTCAAAGCCAATCAATAGGACCACAAAATGAACCACTAACAATGTACAGTATGGTTTGAGTATGGCTTGTCTGGTGGCCATTTTAGAGACCTTTGAGTTCATTCCTTGTGGTCACATACAGTAGGGACTGTAAAAAAATTTATAGTCATTGATCAAAGGCAACTTTGCAGCTTAAAAGGTTTTCAAAATTGGACAAATGGAAAAAAAAAAAAACGGAATTTCTCAAATTATGGTAATAAATCTGGTTTGAAATATTTTCAAAAATACCACCCAGCTGACATCAGAAGCATTTTAAACATAGTGTTTTGGAAAGCTTTTCATTCACATATTCACTCATAGCTATGTTTTTTTTTATTCATTAAAATTCATATTGTATTGTGACAGGTTTTTTTTCACTGCCTTTAATCAGTGTTACACTTGACTTTTCGGTTCATTTCCACTCTTCCAGGAGTTTCTACAAGATTCGAACATACCATGTGCAGTAAACCAACCTCATTTACTGAACATGTTTTCCAGATGCTCTTTCCAGATGCTTTTTCTTGCAGTAATTGCTTGTAAATCTTTAGCAACACACCCACAAACTGAAGGTTATCTTTACATGGGATTGTAGTAAATTATGGCATTACTATTTAGGTGGATTTGTGTATTGATGAGCCCATAAATAACAGCACTACATTATACAAATACATTGCATACCATCATCAAAAGTGATTTTCTGAAACAATTAAAATCTTTAAGTGAAACTTTAATGAAACTGGGTTTTAATTATGTACGCACAGGATTTGTTTAGCATGTAATGAAAGGAAAATGAAAATTTGCTTTTACACTTTCTTCATAAAGTGAAGTGTAACAGGGTATGCTCGAGATGCTGCTTGTTTCACAGACTTGCTTTTTCACACATAATAAACTCTGGCAATAGAGACACATATACACATACACATTAAGTGTTTGATTTCTCTCAATAGGCTTGTTCATAATAAGAGGCTCCTTGAGACGTTTCGTTCCCTGCTGCAGGGCTATCGACTAGTCCGTGGGAACAGCAGTGAGGCAGACAGTAAAGAAAGCAAAACGCTAAATGTACTTTGTTTATCTGAAAATATTTTAGACAAGATGAAGCCGATTCTATAGTCAATTGCACAAGAAATACACTGGAAATGTTTTTTTTTTTTTTTTTTTGCTTTTGCTTTAATGCACCAATTACACTTTGGATGGTATCATGATATCACTTTGCATCACTTTCACATTTGCAAGTCAAAAAAACATTCTTTACTGCACAAATCAAGCAGCTGAGAAATAGAGATGACCTGAAACTACAGTACATAACTGTGAAAAAGTTGTCTAGTCTACTTTTTTTTTTAATTAATGGACACCAATTAAATAAATGAAATAGTTTTAAAAAATCACCACTGTTCCTTGAAATAGGGATTCTTAAATGCATAATAAATTCTTTAAGCTCCAGTGAAGGAAATACTACGCTTTCAAATTTCTTCACACTTGAGTGAGCACCCTCAGGGATTCCAGGCAGCAATCACTCTCACATAGCTGAATTACTAGATCCATTTGCCTTTTAATTAACTGAATATACGAGGTTAAAGTCTTCAGTAGAGCCCCTTTAGGAAAAATATCTCCCCCTTGCTGCAGCACTGAGACTGGACTCAGTTACAGCGAATCAGCCTCTGGTGTCGAGTTTAATCATCATAATGAAGGGGTTGTGGGTGGCCTGCTTCATCATGAAAGTCAGGGACAGTATGTGTCAAGACTGTAGTTAGAAAGATAGAATAATTTTAAGAGTACATTGATCCACTGCAGGAATATAATCCCCCCCCCCCCCCCCACCCCCTTTTTACCTGTTTTTCCTTATCATCGCTGTTTAAGATTAAGATTGAGATTGTAGGTGAAGATGATGAATATTGTCTGCTGGTAACTGGCAAATGACACAAACGTTGCATGAGCTTGGCTGCTAATGAATGTGTTTTCTCCTATAATGAAACAAATAGCCTTTTGCACAATGGATTGAACAACTGGATGTCTTTTGTTACTGGGAGCAGCTTCAGATTCTCATTGTCACATGTGCTTCATGCTCTTTTGATGAATTCAATTACAGTTGTACCCCAGCAGTCCTGCTGCCAGCTGCATGCACACAAGACCCAGTCCCATTTTCATATGCATAGGCTCTGAATCTTAATATTATGGGTCTGTGGTGGTGTACCTAATTACTGTGTGAACTGCTTGCAGCATGATGTGCTCACCAAAGCAAAAGGAGGGATTGTTCAGTGAAGACACCTGACTTGGCCCGTATTGGCTTCATACACCAATAAGACCTCTTAAGGGATCCTCTTGGGAAAGGTGTGTATACATGCTCCCCAAGAGAATCATTTAAGAGCTGTCAGTTGCATTTAAAATCGAATTTTAATTTAGCATAAGTCACTGAAGGAGAAACGTAAAAGGAGTAAGGTGGAAGGAGTCAGTTTTTACATGATGCATGCACTAACAGACAGACAGACAAAATTCCATAAACCATCTTGATGTGCTCTGTTCCTCATCTTACACCCCCCCCCCCAAATATATATAAAAAAATATCTTCAGTGTATAGACGTCAACTTTACAGTTTTATTATATTTTATATATATATATATATATATATATATATATATATATATATATATATATATATATATATATGCATTTTATATATTTAATATATATATAGACAGTACTGTGCAAAAGTCTTAGACGCCATATTATCTGTAGTACAAATTTTGTTATATAAGTTTATTATGTCTGCATTATTATGTACAAGACCATTCCCTACAAAGATACACTAAAATTAATGAATAAATAACATTATAGAAGAATATTTGCATTCCTGTAAAGAAAGCGACATATTACTTAATATGTCGCTTTCCAGATTTCAGATGGGGAAAAAAAACATAAAAAAATAAATAAATAAACGTACTTAATATATCACGGACCAGATTTCAGATGGGAAAAAAAAATCAATAACGTAGACTCCTGGGTTTTGCATGAAAATAGAAAGGAGCGAGTGTGACAAAGTTACCAAAAGAACTCCTATTCTCCAGCATGCTCAGTAAAACCTAACAGCTGTTTTATTTACAGTACTTTATAAAAGTCTTGGAAACATCCAAACAAAAGCCATATGCAATGTTGCTTTTGCAAACATTTCTACATTACAAGAAACTTCTATAAAAAGCACTAAGTAATAACATAAACAATAAACGGTTAATATTTGGTGTGGAAACTCTTTGCTTGAACATAAACAGTAGTGTTCGATACAGATGTGTGCAGTGTTCTAAGTAAAACAGCTGTTAGGTTTTACTGAGCATGCTCAGTCGCTTTCTTTACAGGCATGCAAATATTCTTCTGTAATGATATTTATTCATTAATTGTAGTGTATCTTTGTAGGGAATGGTCTTATACATAATAATGCAGATATAATGAATATATATAATGCAGATATAATAAATATATATATAAGACATAATTTGTACTGTATATTTTTTATATATACAGTATATATACAATGTCTTTATATATATACTGTGTGTGTGTGTGTGTGTGTGTGTGTGTGTGTGTGTGTGTGTGTGTGTGTGTGTTGATATTGTCAGATTGTCTATAAGGAGAGGTTTATTTCATGTTTATGGAAGGGGTCTGCAGTGCCAGCAGTCTGTAATAGTCTGTTTGTTTGTTTTTTGGCCACAGGGGGGTATTAATAATAGAGCTGATTGTTTTTGCTGGTAAGAGAGACAAAAAGAAGAGGATGATAGAATGACATTTACATGTGTAGATTATTTAATCTAAGGATTGATTTTGTTTTCAAGGAAAATGTTATAATTAATGGTTGAAAAGAATGATGTTTTGTACATTATTAAAAAAAACATTAATGCTCAGCAGATCACTTTGGAGTCTGAGGAGTGGCCTTCTTTGTGGTGCAATATTTCATACAATAACATAGTCTTTGTGTTTTGTGTTTGACTTTGCATCATGCTTTGGCACATTAACATTTATGCTGATTATACACATAAGCTACACAGTATTTCCTTCAGTCCCAGTGAGAAAGCCTTAATTGAACAAGTGCTAAATTGATATTTAGCACACATTCAGGTTTATTGTGATTCTTGAATAACTTGCACATCTACTGTAAATGTAGTGAATAAATTTTTTTCTCACTTCCTGTTTTATTTCCACTCCCTCAGGAAAGGGCGATGTATTTGGAGACGTTTTCTGGAAGGAAGTGAACTTAGCGCAGGCCTGTGCTAATGTCCGTGCGCTAACCTACTGTGATCTTCATATCATCAAACGTGATGCCTTACAGAAAGTGCTGGAGTTCTACACAGCCTTCTCGAATCACTTTTCACGAAACCTGGTGCTCACCTACAATTTGCGGAAGAGGGTGAGTGGGAACTATCATGATATTATGTCTTGCTTTGTTAGCACTACAGTACAGGTGTCGTAGTTTCACAATGCTTCATATGGCCTTGTGATTCCATGAAACTATGTAAGAATGTAGCGATCGGCTAGTGGGTGGAGTTGCAGTACCTACTTCAAGTTGCAGTACCATGGTGCAGTGATCTGTGACTGTATAAATCATGTATAAATTAGGCCATTGTTCATTCCAGAGATGGGATGAAAATATTCTCTGGTCAATAGGCGCCAGCTCAGATTATTGGCGTTTCTTCCCAGGCTTGATCAGCTGCGTCCGGCTCAGCATGTGTCTTATTGGCTCCAAGTCAATTGAAATTCATGTCTTTTCTCTCTCTCTAAGTAAGCGCCTTTTGAGTCAGAGCTTTACGATACATACTTCATGTGGGGGAAAGAAGTGTGAGGAACTTTAAAATCGCCCGCAGTGACAACAACAAAGCTGCTGTAAAATGCATCTCTCCTTTGAATGCTGAGCTTTTTCTGTCAACCACTGCAGTGTGTCAAGCTTCGTATTTTTTTTTTTTTTTGACAGAACATGAAAGAATACATAATATAATTTCTTTCTTTTGTTCAGACTACAATATGATGGTATTGGCACCCTTTAAGAAAATTAACTAAACTTTATCCCGTCCAAAGAAGAATATTTGGGCTATTTGGGTTCTTACAAGGCTAGAGACAGTTGTAAAGGATGTTTGACCATTCCATTATACACAGCATGTTAAGTTCCTTTATCTAATGTGTGATCGATAAGTTCCTTTATCGAATGTTATGATGCAATAATTGTTACCTAAACAAAACTACAGTATCAGTGGCCATGACCATAGTTATGGTGTTGAATGGCTTAGTGTTAAAAGCTTCCTATGGCGATCAATAATGTTTTAAATGTGTAATATATATATATATATATAATATATATATATATATGCATATATGCCAAAGAAACTTTAAATGTTTAAAAGCAACACAGATACTAAATTTATAACATTTTAAAGAGACACAGTACCAATCATTTTGAAATATAGTTCTTAAAAAATAAGTTTTGTTACAGCAGAGGTTTTTCTCCAGTTTAAGCAAAATGCTTAATTGTGTGTAAATAGTTTATTTTATATAATCGTCATATTTCTGCATATTCTCTTTAAGGGTGCCAATAATTCTGAAACAAAGTATGGAAATGAAAACGGCAAAGTTAGTATTTTGTTAGTCTTACCGTTCTTACATTTCTATAGTTATATTATTCCAAAATAATTTACATATAAAATATAAAATGACTCTCAAATGAAACAGCATGTTCGTGTCTCAAGGGCATTTTCATCCAGTTTTTAATTGCTTTAACGGCTGGTCATCAGTCAAACCTTGACAGGCTGTTTTAAAGTTTTACACACTGTTCTTGTCTATTGTTCCCAAAATGTGCCTGGATTTTTCTTTTAATGTCTATATTGTACAGATTAATGAAAGATAATTACACTTTTCCTATCAGTAGGCAATGCTGTGTTGCTACCAAAGTAATAGTCTTATCGGTTAGATAAGAAAATCCTCTATAACCCTCTTATCAGAGACACGATGACATTATCTCTTTTTAAGCAGATAATCATATTAAGTTAGGTACACCAAGGTCTTAAGTATTACATGTAAATCTATATGAAGAGAGAAATGATGGACCACCAGCATCAGTATAAAATATATTGGACAGCACCGCTATATTGACTGAGTTGTTAGATTGATGTTGAGGTCAGAGGGTTATATTAATTAAGGAATACACAATTCAATTAACCTTTAAGGCAACACCTAATACAATCCAATTTGTGTCTCTTTTCAGTTTCATTTTCAATAATCAGAATACAATCCATCACAATTCCCCCCTTCCTCATCCTGTCTGTCACTGTCGAACATTAGAGTACAAATTATGTCGTGGACTTAATGTATCATTTACTAAATAGTGAAATAACAACAACACACTCCATTTGAAAGAGCTGCAAGTTTTCAGAGTTTACTACATACATACTAACATAGACTAAAATAGACATGGGGTTTGGTAAAACAGGACCGATGGAGGACCCTGAGGGCCTGATTGTGTGCACTGATTCCCATATTTTAACCCCAGCTTCTCCGTATCTCATCAATGGAACAGAGAAACAAAGACAACCTTCAGGAAACAGCACAGGAAGCCAGTTTGTGTAGCACAGAGTGACACTGAGTGGCTGGTTCCTCTTCTACTCTGAGCTTCTGTTAGTACTGGAAAGAAAACAAAATCTTCATGAAATAGCCCTCAAAATCAATTAGTCAGAAGGTGTTGATTCATATAACATCAGAATTGACTTTAGCTCTGGCTACAAGGCAAATGACAAGTTTGTGTACCGTAAATGCATATATTTTATAATGCCATTAAAATGTACTTGAATAGTGGATGAACTACGCCTAGTAAGAAACAGAATAAAAATATGTGATTCCTACTAGAAAATCAGAGCGTATTTGTTGTTATGGTAAAGGAGTGGCCAGTTTCCCAGCAATCACTGGTAAATCTGGAACACCTTTCCGCCAAGGTTAAGCCTAACGATGCTGTACGTTGCATTTCTGCTCCTTCTGTTACTTCTTGAGTAACTGAAAGGCTGTATATAACTGTTTTAATGTAAAATGATATCAGGTACTTATAAATGAGCCAGAACATCAAATGCAGCAATAAAATAGATCAAAAGTTTGATAAAATACTTTAATAAAAGTGGCAGATTGTTGTGGTATAAAAGGAATAAAACAGTTCGAGAGGTGTCTTTATAGGAAACAATAAATGGGTTTATGAAGTGTGAAATAATCAGCCTCTCTTATTCCTTATTAATCTCTACTTTCTCTCTCTCTCTCTCTCTCTCTCTCTCCTTTTCATTGCCTTTCGCTGTCAAATTGCTCCTGAATCCGACTGCTGTTCTCTTTTTCATTCTAGTTCTCCGCCTTGCTTTCTCCCCTCTCTTTAGGATACTCCTATCCTTTTTCACTTCCATCCTCACTCACTCTGTCAACCTGCTTTGTTATCGATCTGCGGTGAAGACTGCAGAGTGTGTGTCACCGTGTGCGAGTGCTCTAATGTGTTCAGACAGCACAGTGTGAAGTGTGTGACCCTGACTGCCCTGTACAAAGGCTGACTAATATACGGCTTGGTCGTACTGTGTCCACAACACCTGGTCTGCACGAAAAAATCTGCCGAAATGCAATATGTTCAACTGTTGGGAGACTAAAGACCGTCTTAAAGAGCTGCAAAATGTAAAAACTTGCAGACGTTAGTCAAAAGGACAATAATATGGTACAGTATGTATTTTAAAAGTATCTTTGTGTCTAAATGCCTAAACGTCTTCCATCTTTAAGTTATAATTTTCATTGTTAACAACAGTCTGCCTTAACACTTTTTTAATCAATTTGGCAACTTTTCTAGCTCTGTATAAAATAAATCTCTTGATTTGAGGTCTTATGGAAGTCGTTAACTTTTCTTTCTTTTTTTTTTATTAATAGGTTCACTGCTTATTATTTGCTAGATAATATTAAGCAATTATTTATTATTAATATATTAAGCACACATTTAAAGTTGTATAAGGCATTATTTATGAGTTTATGAAAAGATCTACAAGGAATGATTGCAAAAACATATAGTCATAGCTAATGATTTATGAATATAGAATATAGGCTTGTATTACTATGACTGAATAATTGTATTCATAATAATATAAAATATTATTTGTACAAACTATTCCATCTAATCTAATGTATCCATCACAAATCTAGATGTTTTATGATTACAGCTTTTAAGTGGGATCAACAGGCAGGTTTATCTTCATGTAATTATAAACTTATTTAAAGTTATTTCAATTATTTAAAGTGTCTGTATTTGTGACGAAGTAATCTCAGGATCTTTTGACTACAGAAATTCTGTCAAGCATAAAAAGGATCAGAAAGACACACCAGTTTACCGCAGTGTGTTCATGTGGTGTTAGGAAGAATTTATTGGTGAATCTAATAAAGACCTCTCGTTGCCATTCCAGCGACTCGATCATCTACATCACGAATATCAAATTCCAGTTAAAAAAAAAAAAAAACGTAATCCGAAAGTGGGCGTAACTTAGTTATTTACTGACATACTGTAGGTCATTTAGATTGCACATGGTAAAGTAACTCTTCCTCTATTGCATTCAAATTTCACGTTTATGTTAGGATTCAGATCTGCATATATGCAGTCAATGAAAAAGACTTTATAAAAAAGTAGCAGTTTAAAACTTCCACAGCATTTCAGTGATATTGATATTCATTTTCAATTTTTAGCAGCTACCTTAAACATGTGGACAGTTTGATCTTTGATGAACTTGTAATCTTTAGTAAACATTCATTTGCACACTGCTGGGCTGTAAATGAATGTGAAAGTTGCTCTGTTATACTGGGCTCTCAGTTCAGGTATTTTACATGCCATCACCCCCGACTGCTCCGGATACGTATATTTGCGTTAAAGCCCTGTGTTTTGCACCTTGGCTGCACTTCACATTACTGCTTTTTATTATCGCCGTGATTTCTGGACATACTGTACAAGACAAACTTGTTTTAAACTTCCCACAGGAAGAATCAGCATATATTGATCTGTTCATCCATTGTTGAAGGTTCAGCTTTTGTATTTTATTTTCCTTTTTTGGGGGGGATTAAACCATGCTGTGTCGCTTTTTCGTTTCTGTTTCATCTGCACACTCTGCCTATACACAGGAAAAAAAAGTGTTAGATTATTGGTATTATTCATAATTATTGTTTATCAGAAAAAAACATAGAAGAATTGTTCATCTAGAAACATATGCAATTTGAATGACCTATTCCAGTTAATAAAACGTTTCGCCCACATTTGCATTACAGCCCTGGTATGACTTGGGCTAACGGCAACTTACTGTAATAAAGGAAAAGTACCACGTCTCATTTAAATTAAATGAAGTCTTAATTAATATACAATTGAGTGCAAATCTTTTGCATGGCCTTAGGACGAAATGAAGAAGGCAGTGTAACATATTAAGTATGCTGATCCTGTGGCTTAGAAAATCCAATCATTTCATTTGTTTTTTACACACGCCTGCCATGTATAAGCAGATTTGTTGTTGCTCCACCTGAGTGCCATGATTGACCTCTGAGCTAAGCAAAGCCTGCTTGAGTCGTTCCTTGGGCAGGAGCTAATGAATACACAAACCTCATTAACACAAGAGCCCTGCCTCTGCATTCATAAACAGAACACGCCATCATAAGGAGGGTGAACAGATGGAACAGAGAGACATGATGATGCAAATGTCCCATTTTTCGATTTCAGTCATACGATTTCCGTTGAAACCAATGATCATCATGTGCTCGCTGAAACGAAACTTTTTTCCCCTTATGGTCTACTCAGAGCTAAATCCTACTGTACTGTAACTTTCTATTTGTCACATATTCACTATGTACTCAATGCTGAACAAATCTAGAGAATCCCACATTACATGAACTGTTTATAAGTATGTGCCAGGTGCTTTAACTTCTATTAAAGCTATCTCTAAACACATGTTTTGTGTTCCCGTTGTGTTTAAGTGTGATTGGCCTCTTTGTATAACTAGGGTACGAGACAGCTAAATTAAGAGTTCTTTGCACAGAGTGTTAGTGCCCCTGAGCCTCCTCCTAGTCAGAATTAAACACACTAGCAAGCAAAGTGCGAGCCAAATCCGACACTGAATAAAGGTCAGCTTATAAGTATAATCGAATGCAAAAGTTTGGAAATTAGGATGATTAAAGAAATGTAATTGGTACCAAAAATATATTTAGTGTATTAGGTTTTACAAATATTACTTCCGTATTACAGATAACAAATCTAAAATATATTTAGCAAGTGTTGATTCATTTTCTTTTGGTAGTGGTCAAGCAATAAATCAAAGTTAGTCAAAGATCTGGTTTGTAATAATATGATGATAATTATCGTCACTTAAGAGGGTGTGGCGGATTAGTTGTTAAGCCTTTGAACTGCATATAAGAAGGTTGTGAGTTCAAATCCCTGAAGCGCTAAGTTGCTTTAAGGTTAGGTCCTTGAGAAAGACCCATAACCTTCACTAGCAAAATGAGCAAATTCTAAGAGAAAGCTAATATGTTAACATGACTTTGTCAGGCTGTTGAGGAATTAACTTACCTTAATACAAGTAATAACAGGAAATAACCTTAAATATTACAACAGGATTGGAGCATGATGTGTTGTAAATATAAATAGGGACATTGCTGTGGTTTAAGAAGAAGAAGAGACATCACTATGAGCTCTGCTTTCTGTTAGGCCTCATCACACTACCCCAGTGTTGATTATTTTCCTTATAACACGTAATCTTACAAAACACATTTTCGTTTTTTCAGTTACGCACAAATTTGCTCTTAGTTGTGAATTATATCCTTATCTGTGAATAGAAAATATGATCTATAAGACTGTTATTATATTAGTCCAGCTGACTCTTCTTATGATCCTTTACGGCTGTTGGCTAAATATGCACTTTTTCAGTCTGAGTGCTTTAGAGGTCCATCATACCAAGGAAGTCCATAATGATTGGCTGTGGAGCAGACATATATACAGCTAAAGATAACACTAGTACCTAGTTAGCAAACAGTGTCTAGGTACATGTTTAGGAACATCAACATCTTCCACATCATTTGCTGTGCCACTAGATGACGAGCACAGCTTTTTTTTTTTTTTTGTTTGTATGGCTCTCTAATGGTTTAGACTTGTGCAAGAACATGGCCACTACTGGACGTGTGCACTGATAACATGATGTTCATGTAAATCAGATCTCTGTCACATGTTTTAAAATGAGTGTGACGATATGGCTGTTTGGGTTTAAAGCTCCAACCAAGTATTGTGTAAATCTGTTCAATCTGTTTAGATTATTCTATATACTGTATTATTTGTTAAATCTGTACATTATTCATTGATTGATTGATTTGATTATTTTTCATTGGGAGCTCAGAGGTTAAGGTGTTAGACTACTGATTGGAAGGTTCCAGGTTCAAACAGCCCCACTGTTAAGCATATAGCATCTGCACTATCTTGGTGATGGTTGCAGTGGATTCTTAGCTTGTCCAGGGAACAATGCAGGGAGCACACACATTCATTCCCACCAGGCCAATGTAGCTAAGTCATATTTTAAGGTGGATGGAGAATCAAACAGCAAGAACAGGAACAGAACCTTGAGAACTAGAATAAATTCAGCTAAAGGGTTACTGTCGTAATGTGTGTGGTGGCAATGCCTTCTGCTGCACCAGTGCCTGACCTGACCTGCATTTTAAATGTACATGAGTCTGTAAATAAGAACAATGTTATACTGATCTTTTCCCATTTGAATCCCGTTCCACAGATCGTCTTCCGCAAGATCAGTGACGTGAAGCGTGAAGAAGAGGAGATGCGGAAGAGGAAGGATGAAGCCCCTCTCAACCTTCCTCCTGATCATCCAGTTCGGCGTCTTTTCCAGCGTTTCCGTCAGCAGAAGGAGGCTAGGCTGGCAGCAGAGCGAGCTGATCAGGGAGAAGTGGACATAGAGAAAGGTTCTGTCCTTGCGGAGAAGGATATGGTCCATGAAAGCAACGCTACAACCAGTATCGTTACGGTCACCGAGAGCCCTGCCACTGCTGATGCGGCTTCCTCTTCGGCTTTACCAGACTCTGCGTCAAGGACCTCAAACGAAGCCAAACTTCATGTTCCTGTTGTCCATGGTGGCAACCAAACAGGAAGCAAATCCTCTGAACCTACCAAAGCCAAAGGTTGGGGTAGGTTTAAGGAAGCCACAGCCAAGGCAGATCTCTCCTGGAGTGCCGTTTCCAAAACTGAGTCCATGGAGACCCTTCCGGACAGGACTAAATTGCACGAAGATCTTTCACTAAAGAAGACAGACTCCTGTGACAGTGGTATCACAAAAAGCGATCTTCGACTGGACAACGTCGGGGAAGGGAGCATCCGAACCCCTCAGGAACGGAGCCCCATGCAAGCTGAGGGGAAGCGAGCTTTCTATCCAATTCCAGAACACAACCTGCAGGCTTCTTTGCTGGAGCTAAAGCAAGAGCTGAGAGGTGACATCCATTACTTGAGCAACCGCATGGCAGTCCTGGAAGCACAACTAGCCGAGGTGTTGCATCTGCTCAAAGAAAGAAAGAATTCAGGATGCTCACAACTGTATGAAATATCACGACCTGGAACTCCAGATTCAGACAAGGATAATGAAGTGTTTGCTTAAACGGAACAGGCGTTCAGTGAACGAGATGTAACGGTGACACTTTAACAGTTTAAAAAATTTTTTTTTTATATAGACATGATTTATGGGATGTTTGCTGAAATTTCAGCAAAAGTTCCATTTTAGCATTCAAATCTATACAAGTGTTCTTCTAAGGGTATATGTGGAAGGTCATGTTAGCTGCAGTATTTCTTGAGATGTGGCCTTCATTTTTTTGGAATTGGCAGGATGTTTTTTGAAGGACCTATTCAATGTAAAACAACAGTTAACTTCCGGCTAAAATGTCAAATCATATTTTTTCAGCTTTAGACATATTTTTTCACTTATTATAAGAACTTTGCAAGATATCATTTAATTCCAGCATCTTTGATTTACCGCTTAGTATATTTCAATGTCAATTAAACCTGCTTGGTTATGAAAGCAATATAATAAGTAATAAAAATATTTTTTACATATTTTACAATCAGCAGGTACACATTTTAGCACTGAAAATTATTTTACTGTTACAACAATTGAATTGAGTCTTTCAGTAAGAAAAAGAAAACGACAAACTAAGATTTTAGGGTGTGCAATGGAATATAAGAGGTGGTATTATCTTGTGACATGTAAAACCAAGACACTGTTATCCTGTAGTGTGAATTATATGGTTTCTTTATATTTTTGCTTGTATGACAACATAGAAACAAAAAGAGCAACATCATTTGATGAAATATTCAAAATAATATACAAAAGAAAAGCAAAATGACAATTTTTGTAACACACACTGAATGGGCCCATCTAAAATCCTAAAATCCGTCCTTGAATGCATTTTCATCATCTTGAAAATATCAAATATCTGAGATATAAATTAAATAAATGACGTTTAATTAATTAACTAAAATAAATAAGGCGTATAAGCAATATGGTGATTATATATTTGATGAGCATGCTCTGGTGGTAACTGAAATGAAACTATGCATGGATCACGTTAAGGTTAGTCACAATTAACACGCATGTGATTTATAATAATGCACTAACACAATCAACAATTTCCATCATCCCACGATTCTAAACTCTCAACATGCTTCTGTGCTTTTTATACGGTATATCATTTCTTCATTTTTACACTTTACAAATGCATATTTTTTTTTAATCATATTTGTATATTGATTTCTAGTTCTAAAAAAGTTAAGTGCTTTTAAAAAATGCTAATTTTGCACCTAAAGTCTATGTAGAGCAGATTTATATACAGTAGATAGTACAAAAAATAATATATGTTTGCACACATGAAGATCAAGAGTGTTTGTCAGTTTCTTGATTTTTAATGGCTTTTGACTGAGATATATTTATAGACACCATTTGAATTTAAAACGTTTTAAAAGTTTCATTAGCAGCTATACAGTTGGTGACATACAGTAACACATAACCCATCGCATTGTGTTTTCTTGTATAACATATCAGCCCTGTATTCCAATACAGTGTTTAACACAAAAGACAGTGCAGCAGGTTCCAACAGAAATGCATTTACAAACAAGAAGCAAAGCTTAAAGTGATTAAAATAAAAAAGGGCTTAAAAAAAAGCCCATTACATCAGTAAAAACCACATGGAAAGGCAGTTTAATATTGTTTTTTATTAGTTCTTTATTGACTTGCAGAAAACGTACAACATTGAACGGTAAAACTAGCCGGGGATTGCTTTTTAAGAATTAAACATCAAATCTGTGCATGATCACATGCTCTGCCACGTTTGGCAATACATTTATCTGTCAGATGAAAAACTTTTCAGCACTGATAGTAGGGCATATCACGTAGCAATTTTGCTGACTTATACTCTGCCTCTCTCTCTCTCAGTCTCTCTGTCTGACACACGCGATCAAATTGTATTCCCACTGGCACATACTCAGCGTCTTCTTGAAGAAGAAAGGCATGAAGATGGTTTATTCTGATTGGCTGGTTAACTCTGGCATTGATCTTGTTTCATTGCCATTCAGAGTCAGCCTTCAGGATTGGCCTTCTTCCAGTATCTCATTGGTCATGTTTTGTAGCACGCTGTCTGACTTGTCTAAAATAGAGAGTTTGAGCAAAGACAATGTGTGTATATTCAAAAATTATTTTATTTTGTTCAATAAAATGCCACTAATATGATGCCATAGGGTTTAAGTTGTTGAACAGCAGTACTACCTTGTGGGGCTGTAGGACAAGAGCTGCATTGCACTGCAATGTCAGATGCCTATTATTTCTGTACAGTGGAACCTTGGATTGCATGTAGCTTGATCTGCAAGCGTTGTGCAAGACTTAATAAACTAGTGAGGTCTTGACATACGAGTAGTCTGCATTCGTTTTGTCTGCCGAACGTCACATGATCAAAACTGAGCCAATGGTTCTTCTTTTTCTCGCGCTGTGGGATTGTGGGTAATAGTCTCCCATGCTCAGTCTCAGTGCATGTGCGTCACTTGCATAGTCGACATTCGTGCGTGTGTGTACTGTTTACACACATTGTGACCACGTGTGTGCGCAAGCATTTTTTTAAATATTGTGTCCAAGTGTAGTGATTGCACTGCAAAAATGGCCTCCAGGGAGGAAAAGGTTGAAAAGGCTGTAGCAGTGCCGGGGATCAATCTGTATAATGCTACGATCAATGCAATGTTACATTTCTGCAAAATCCTCATAAGCAGGCAAAAGCAAGTATCATTCCTCATTGATGTTCCTTGTTAATAAACTTCAGACAGAGCAGTGATTCCATTAGGGTGTGTATGTGTGTGAAAGACGTCCTTTCTTACTCCAGCCACGATTTTTTTTTTTTCAAATTTCAAATGCAGGTTAATTTGTTTTATTTTAACTTTACATTTATTATTATTATTTAATATGAACATTTTTGGGTTGTGGAATGAATCATCTGAGTTTCCATTATTTCTTATGGGGGAAATACACTTTGATGTACGAGTGTTTTGATATACACGCTTCTGGAATAAATTACTCGCAATCCAAGGTTTAAATACACTGTGAAAAACTGTCCTGCAGGTTTGTTTCATGTCATTAAGTATATTTGATTGAAAATTGTGGGAATCATTGGTCTTGTAAGCTCATGTTGCCCCCATTTAATCTGTTCTGTTGCCGACCCTGGCACCACAGTCGAATGCAAAAAAAGCCGAACGCTTGAGGAATGTTTCTAATAAGTAATTGCATACATAAAAAATAGAATATATCAATCATTGTCCCCCAATTTCCTTCGAGCTACAAGTGCTTTTTTTACAGTGCTGTGAAAAAGCTTCTTCTTTTTTTTTTTTTGCATCTTTGTGACACTTAAATGATTGAGCTCATCAAACAAATTTTAATAGCGGGCTAAATTATTCCACAGCGATGTGAAAGACTCATTGGCAGTTACTCGGGTTATCTTTGTGTGTAATATTAAAATATGTTTTATGATCTCAATCATCTAGGTTTTTTTTTTTTGACAAAATATGCAAAAACAAATTGAATAAAAGCAGGAGGGGGCAAATACTTTTTTCACAGCACTATATATATATATAGTTGTATTAACTATCTTTTCAATTTTAACAAGCTGACAAAGAAATACAACCAAGCTATGTGAGGTGTCAGGTGGAAACACCATTAAAAATGATATGCTATGTAAAATTTTCATCTTGATGCCTTTACAAAACAACTTTCAGAGACAAATGTATTCAGAGAAATTCATTTTAGATTGCTGCACTAACTAATAACCCGCTTGTAAGCATGTTTTCCTGTCAGAGGATAAAGGTACGAATCTGAGATGTTCTGCAGAAGCTTTTTTTTTTTTATTAAGGTTTTAAATCTGAACAAGCTGGACATGTAGAAATAAATGAATAAGTGTTAGGTCTATTGCACTGAACAGATTTGGAACATGGAACAATTCATGTTTCATTTTTATTACACAAATCTCAGCCACAGTATGCTGGAACAATGCTGAAGCCAGAAAGAGCAGTGCCCAAAGAACTCCTCTTATTATAGGGCAACAAATTGGATTGGGCTTCCTCCAATAAACGTATAATAATGTGCTCACTACAGGCTTTTAATGATCATTGCCAGCTATGTTTTAAATACTCTCATTTCGGAAATAACAAAATGTTGATAGGCGTGCCATCACGATGTCAGCATTCAGTCTTGATAAATCAATAAAGTTGATTTATTATAACGTTACTCTCTAGCCAGTGGCTCCTGTATATGGCCTGGCAATGAGTCGACAGCACTAAACAGTACTTACTGTCACTGTGATGTTTTTTATAGGTGCTAAAAGCTGTCCAGGAAAGTGTGATGGCCAAATTTGAGCAGATTTTACCAGCACAAAATGTCAGTTGTTATATTGTTGGAAATCTTATACTGTACAACTCAGTTGTTAATGTCTTCGGGATGTTAAAAAGGATTGCATATTATCTACTCCAGAAGTCTATGACGATTTAAACCCGATCGCTCTGGCTGCCAAGACGTCATAAAGTATTTAAACAGCTGTTAATGGATGCGGAGATTCCTTCAAGAGGAAATGGAAGGGGAAGTCAGCGAGGGAGTGTTAAACAGTGCTGGAACGCAGGGCTCGTCACATGGCTGTTTACATGATCATGAGTGTGTTAAAGTGGGTAAATCATGGAACCGGTAGACCAGTAGAAAAAAAGTTAAACCTGAAGATCTTTGGATTGCCCAAGTGGGGAAACCTTTTTCTTATCCGAGACATTTTCCTTTTTAATAATTTAAGAGTATATTAGCTATCCTGTGATGAACAACTGTGAGAACTGATTTTGAGAACACCGCTTTAAAAAGCAATGTTTAAGAATGTGAAACAGAATTATATGAGGTTAGTTTCATGAGTGAAATCTTTAAAAAATATATTTAAATATCTAGGTATGTTTCTGGGAATATTTGCAGCAGAGAGTAAAATGTCTACTTGTATTTTTCAAAGCAGTACATCCTGTAGTCATTATAGACTGTAGATCAATTTAGGAAATATCCCCTACTATCAGGTAATGAACCCAAAGACAGCTGAGTTGAACTTTGGTATGCTTTCAAAGTCCAATGTAAAACACCAGGCTGAATAGATACAGACATCAGTTTATTATAATCATCCTAATAAGCAATTCTTTAAAAATCAAGAATTTTTTTACACACAAAAAATAAAGGAAGCACCCCTTCATTCTTCTTCTTTTTTCCCCCCTTAATCACTCATTATTCAGGAGTTCTTGCATATCATGTCATTCTTACTTAATCTTTCTCCCCCCTGCTCACATTGACCTGTCTATAAATGTATGAGCCAAAAGCACAAGGGTGTGGATTGTTCATTGAAAAATGTCAAATGTTCAAATTAACGATTTTGTATTTTGGAATTATCTGGACATTTGTTCATTAAAGAAGTAACATATCAATCTTGATCTGCCTCTGATCATTTTGCGCACATCACACATCCCAGGATTACAGTACGTATTTTATTCTAATTATATTTATTGCTAATGAATGTCAAACTAGCTTCAATTATCACTTCCTACATGTTATAACAATTATATTATAAACCGTTTTTTTTTTTCAAAGATCCAATAAGTGGAAAGACCCCAGGTGTGAAGAAATTTTCTCACAATGGAGCCTCCAACCATAAATTTGACATATGAGGGCGTTCAAGTCAAAACAGGACTTTTTGACTGAAAGCATAAAGCTAAAACATTTACAGAAGACTTCCACTTTGCCACAGCAAAACATCTGAATGTTGCAAATGTTTAAAGAAGCCTATAAAACCATGAAAAGAGATCGCCACCCAGAGTGATTCAGAGCCCCCTGCATTTGTTCCTGTGAACATCAGCGAGTGGAACTTCTGGAAGAGACATATCTGTCTGTGTGAACCGTACACACAATAATTCATGAACATTTCATGCACAATACAGGAACTCGGCTGGGAGTTATTGCCACATCTCCAGACAGTCCCGACCTCACTCCAGCAATCCCCTAGTAGCACTAGTGAAATGTTGGGATAAATGCATCAGTGTAGCGGTGGATTGTATCGAGTAATAGTTTTTACTAACAGAACAGTGTTCTGTAATGTAATCCTGCACAATCAAAAGTCCCAACTTGAACGTCTTTTGGAAAGGTTCAGAAAGTGTCTCTATATCAATGCTTAGACATTTAGTTGTTTTGTTTAATTTTTTGTTACTATAGAAACAATAATGCATTAAATTGCAGATATTAATATAAACCTATCATTTATGATATAGCCAGAACTACTGTACTTTCAGGGCCATGCTCTTAAATAACCCACGCCTTTTAATTTGAGAATTCAGCGTCACTGGGCTATAAAAGTATAAAAGTTAAAGCTGATTAAATGCCCACTAACAGGTGTGCTGCATATGTCTATGCACTTGTCCTGTTCTTGTGTGATTGCCAGTGCAGTTTAAGTAGCTCTATTATCTCTGATGGCTACGGTAATCTGATTACGGCCACCAAGCCTGTCTGGGGCGGGCATTTGATTAAACCGAGAGTTGAATGTCTCATACTAATCACCTGTGTCTCTCTGTCTCTAATTATCACAGTCTTAGGGCTCCCTTAATTACATTGATGGAAAGGTAAACTAAAATCTCATGAAGCGATCCCTACACAAGGGTTCATGTCCTAACCTTGACATTGACATTTTTCTCTATATCTAATATCTTCTATATCTAATTAAACATTACATTATTACACTCTCACTAAAAAACTGTTCTTTAAATAATTCAGGAGAAAATTAATCACATATCATTTCTATAAATGTAGTACAAGCTACTTGTTTGAATTACATTGCCTACTGTACATCTGTGCACACCTCATCGATAACTTTTTACAAGCCATTTTAATTGAGCACAAACACTATTAACAACTTTAAAGCTGTTTTGAAAAAGAAATTCAAAGCTAGGCAAACTTTTACATATGATGTAAAAAAATTATTAATAGATATTAATAAATAATGATAT
This sequence comes from Clarias fuscus, assembly GCA_030347435.1. Lineage (NCBI taxonomy): Eukaryota > Metazoa > Chordata > Actinopteri > Siluriformes > Clariidae > Clarias > Clarias fuscus. The sequence continues at coordinate 19,103,635 of CM059219.1, forward strand.
ATAGTTATAAATATAACAGATATTAATATTTGGTAAGGACCAAAAACATGACGTGCTACAGTAGAAACCTTATATGTGAAGAATAATAATCATATACTTGTTATTCTCCCTTATTCTGCATTGATGCACTTCACTAGCTAACTAGCTCAACATACAGTACATTATACACTGTCTGGCCAAAAAGGTTGCTGTTTCAGAAGGGTCAAATTATTGGGCTGCAGCAAGCGAAGAAAAAAAAAACTAAGGAGATTTGAAATTACTAGAACTGAGGTAAGAACCCTTCAGCCAAATCAAAACCTTGAAGGATAGCGCTGAGATATCGAAGGAATGTGGTCGGAAAGAAATCAAAAGTTGCATGGTAAAAAAAAAAAAAAAAAAAACACAGCTATGTTTAATAATGAAACTGAGAGCATTTCCATACATCCACCTGATCTCACAGGTTTGGGCCCAAACAGATGTGTGACCATAAGAAAACCCCTTACTAGACTCATCAGAAAAAAAAAAAAAAGATTTCAGTTTGTTAAGGCTCAAGATAACAGAAAAAATATTAGAGTTAATTAATAAAGAGTTATTAGAGACTCTTTTGTTTTTGCCCAGGCAGTATTAAAATTTGTTACTTTTTTTTCTCCTAATCAGGGTTAGTTGAAAAATTCTATAATTTGCTAAAGAAATTCACCTTCTATTATCTATATACTCAGCTACCAGCTATAGACCTACAAGATCGGTCAAACTTAGGTATGTAATTAGTGACTGTAGCTGATCTGCTGCTATGTCTATAAGCCCATCTATCCCAAACATTACAAAAAAGAGAAAGGGACAGCACTAGAGTACCATTGTGGTGCAGGTAAATATGAGTATTCCTGAAGTTTTCAAACACTCTACACACATGTACACTGGTCATTCACATGATTTAAATAAGTGAAATATGAAATATAAAGGCCGATAATCTGGACATTAACATAACCTATAAGAATCATACTGTAGATTTGTGACAATAGGCATTAGCTGTACATAAGTAGGATACCCTAATATTTAGAACATGAAACATCAGATTCAGTGGATGCAATTAATAGACATGGGGATTTCTTCAAGAGGAAATAGAGGAGGAAGGCAGCAGGGGAGTGATAACAGTGCAAGAGAGTAGGGCTTGCTGCGTAACTATTTACATGATCATGAGTGTGATAATGTGTGTAGTACAGAATACTGCTAGGAAAAAAAGGAGAAAGATTAATCAAAAATGAGAAAGATTAATCAAAGTGGCTTGTGACACTTTTGCAAAAAAAAAAAATCTTTAAGAGAAGACAATAGAATAGATTTTAATGTCTAATTGCAGATGTGTAAAAACAGAAACAACCACACTGCTGTCTTTTATATACAGTAGGTTTACAGGGCCACACATTTTATTTGACTTATTTTACTTTTGACTTGGTCAAAAATGCAAGGCAGGGACACTGAGGTGTTTAAAACCTCCAGCGTTCTTGATGCAGCCGAAAGACGCTACCATACCAAAGTCACTTGAGTGTGATGTGCTAACCAAAGACAATCATTTGTGGCCAGCTGAGGCTAATGAGCTGCCACATATTACACTATAATCTGCAAGAGCTCCAACATTAAGATTATCTCACATTCTTTTATAAAAATTATTTAAAATCTATAATAATAATAATAATAATAATATTTTTCACAAATCAATATTTACAGAAAGTGATTTTTCTACATACAGTATAAATACAAACATCATTTAAATAGTTTTATCCTGTTCATTTTATTTTTGTATTTTTTTATGAAAGTACGCATAAACTGCTGTACTGTAAGTGAAGCTGCATTTTTAGAAGATCATAAAACCCAGGTTGTGTGAACAGCGTCTGCATCCAATAGATGACTTCATGTGTAAAGTGTACAGTAAATACTGAGCTGTAGAGGACACGTTCAAAGCACTGGAGTGAGATCGTCTCAGTCCCATCATGTGAAATGATAGATGGCGTTCACTCACACTTTCACTTAGGTGGAAGGTGTTTTTTTTTCATCACTTGATCAGTAATGCACATACACATATGTGCATACAGTATGTACTACTTTCTATTAATAAAAACAGATCTATTTTAGTATAGTTAATCAGGAACAGAGAATCGCTTACAGCAGTAGAGGAAATATCTAGTTCCGCTTTCAAAGCAAGTAAAAGCAAGAATTAATTTTTTTTTTTTTTTACTGTGAAGCCTCTTTCTCTAAAATCTTAACCACTGTGATGCTAGGAATATTAAAGAAGCCCATGGAGATCCTCTCATTCAGGACTGCAGTCTCTGTCCTGCTATTATTTGTTGATCTGCAATGCAGTGCCAATGTCCCACCATACCTCTCTGTCTTGCCTCCCCTCCCATTCTCTCTCTCTCTCTCTCTCTCTCTCTCTCTCTCTCTATTGTTGCAGTAGTAAGCCCCCTTGAACGCTGCAGATGGGGGACCAACCCTGGAGTATCCCTGAGCCAGGGCCTCCTGTAATGGAATAATGTTACATCTCCCCCTACAGTTAAATGAATACACTACAGCTGCAATCATTCAGAATTTTTAAAAGGCATTGTTAAATACAGTAAGTGCAAAACAATTCATGAGTGCAGGTTTATCCAGAATGACTAGTAAGATTGTTAGGGAATGGGTTATTGTCATCTCTTAAAGGTTGCTTAAGGTCTTCTGACATGAGGATGAGAATTAATTGTAATTCAAGGAGTATTTCTATGCATGTGAAAGATTTAATAATGTTTATAGGATCATAAATATCGGTTGCTTGTTTAAAATATTTGCAAATATTGATAATCCGAAAGTACCGCTCCAAACTACAATAATTTTAGCGTAATACAGGGCCACGCGCATGAACATATTAAGAGAAATGTAATAAGTGTCCCAGATTAAACCAACACACCCGCTCTCATGGTCACGAGGGGCCTGGAGCCTATCCCAGGAAACTTGGGGCATACGGCGGGGTACACTCTGACCAGGGTGCCAATCCATTGCAGGGCACACACACACACTCATTCCCACAATATTGGAACGCCAATTAGCCTCATCTGTATGCCTTTGGACTGTGAGAGGAATCCAGAGTACCTTGAGGAAACCCACCAAGCACGGAGAGAAGATGTACCCAGAGGTGGGAATCGAACCCAGACCCTGTAGGTGCAAGGCGACAGTGCTAACCACTAAGTCACCGTGCCGCCCCAACACACCCAGTTGTTTGTAATTGTATACTTTTTTGTATTTGTTTGGAACACATTACCTGTCAATACGTTTCATGTTTGGATATATTCATAATATATTTGTAGTTTAGTTCTGTCAGGAATTTTAATAGTTTGAAGCTGGCCGAGTAAAATATTTTATAATATATTATATTAGATTACACAGCACTGGACTTGAGTAAGTATAAATAAAAATTGAAGTAAACATCCTAACTGAAATAAAATTTAGATGAAGGAAAAAATACAGCTATAAATTCTACAGCTACGAAGAAAATGTACATTGTTGAAAATGAAAAACATACAACTAAAAATATTCAATATAAAAAATATGTTAAGAGTTTATTTTACCCATATAACACTTTGTTTGGCTAACCTCTCTCTGCACTTTTCAAACAGTTCAGCTGTTTATACTGGTGCTATGCTGCATGTCATAGAAACAGGAGGGACGAGCGAGCTGATTGGTAGAGAGACTTGGATCACCCGTTGTCGTCCACAGGGAGAAGTGCTGAGTGGACCCTCCTTTTTTAAAGACACCCCCCTCCCACACCCACCCCACCCCACCCCACCCCACCACACTGTACCCTATGGACTTCATGGCCTCCTATTATCCAAATGATTTGTTTTTCCCATCCTGGTTGAACTTTCTAGTGAGAGAGTTAAAAACTCCATCAGGTTCATACATGTGTCTGTGCAGCGACGCAGGGGGAATAACCTAACAAATGTGTGGGGTCAATTGGTAAGTACTAACTTATATTTTATTCTTCTTATGCAACATATGTACAAAAATATGCTTATATATTTAATAAGTGAAAATAGGGGAAATGGAAAGTTCTGATGCAGAATTATGGATTCAAATGTAATTTACACCCAATCTGAGTAAATGGAGTTATCCTATTTGATAATTTAGGATTTTTAAAAATAATAAAAGCACTCAATGCTTTAGATGCTTCATCAAATGCTGCATACATGTGTATCATTTTAAATAATCCTTGCTTTAATTTTTTTTGTTTTGCAGTATTTTTTTTTTTTAAGACAAGACAGGTCTATGCTTTTGCAAACTAAATGCTAATAAAGAAAGAAAGAAAGAAAGAAAGACAACAAGAATAAGGAAATCAAAAGTTGTCTTACTCATCAGATAGAAGATATTTCAATACTCATCATGCAATATATTTATTTTTATTATGAATTTCTTGTTCAGATGTTTCAGTGGAATCATATCCAGAGGCAGAAATAATATCATTTATTTTGGATCTTACGAATGAAAAGTAATATATTATGTTAAAGATCACATTTGGCCAGTAGATTTTGGGATGAGATGTGTGTGTGTGTGTGTGTCCTGAGCAGGACCAGTTCCAAAAAAGGTGTTGACTTGGACGCTATGAATCGTTAAAAGTCATTTAGATGGATTTGAGAGCACGCTGTTTTGCACTCCTGGTGGGATTTGAATCATTTATTAAAATAAAAAAAGTACGAAAATCACAAAATATAGTCAATACTTTTTCTGTATCCAAAATACATCCCCTTGATATCTCATCAAAGATTGAAATATTCTCCACAAAGTTCCCTGACCCCATCCTGACCCATTTTCTCATGGCAGACCATCTACTAAAAGGTAGCATCAGGAAAGAGAAAAACATAGCTGCCACACAATGTCCTTCATCAAGCCTGTGAGGGTTACAACAATGGCTCTAGTAAGGCCATAGCATGTCTAAACATTGCTAGATCTCTCTGGTTAGTTGAACCATGCGTGAACAGCACAAGCTGAACAATTGGAGGTTCAGCAGTCAGAACTGGGAGCTGGGAAAGCAAACACTGGTATAATTGTAGTGAGATTATTTAATGTTCTAAACCATTTGAAAAAAATATGAACCAGGCTGGGGTCTGAAAGTCCTGCTATCCAGGAGTCTAAAATTATTGCTATGGTGCTCCAAGTGGGAGTGTTCTTGGTTGAGGTACTGTTTTAATATATTATTATATAATAATATATTATATTTAATATATATTATATATTATTATTATTATTACTATATTACTAGAATTGGGTTAATAACCGACCAATGCATTAATAAAACCTGGAAGGATAGTGGAACCATCAACATTGTGGAAGAATCTTCATCTCATCTTTTACACTGCTCTACAATGTTATCTGGCAATAAAATTAAGTCAGCTAACGATGTGAATGTACCGAATAACCAAGTTATCACATCTATGGATCTCTTTTCCCCGATGGCATATAAGTATAAATGTGGTGTTCTCTAAAATTAAAAATACTTTTAGAATTATTGTTTATGTTATGTTATTAACATGTTATGTTATTACAGAATTTGGCAATTATTCAGCAAAACAAACGACAGTCCTTCTCAAAACATATGCTCAAATAAAAATCTCCAAGCAAGGTATAAATTAATAATGTTCATTTTTGCTCTGATTCTCTGTTTAAGGTTTCCCAAGGGGGCGCTACTGAGGAGCTGGCTGACCAAGTCTCGACCAAGACTGCTGATGCTCATCGCCGGCTTGAAGAGGCCTCAAGTCACCCTCATGAGAAGGAAAAGGATGAAGCGTACAAAAGTAGCAAAGGCCACGTAAGCGGTAAATATGACTACTTGTGAATGTGAGGTTAATTGATCAGGGTCATAAGGTCGAACTGGTGAACATGGATTTCAAGATCAACATTCCTTTATATATGGAAATCTTTATTAAGGGGAAAGCTTAGCAGAATGATTACGACTACACTTAATGACTACACGTCAAGGAGAGCTTTTACTGTGGGAAAGTTTGGATTCATTTGTTTAAGAAGCCACCTCATTGGTCAATTTTAGTTTAGTACACCCGCTGCAACCCCCGCTGGTTGTTCTGACCCCAAAGGAACCCTTTAAGGGAGCCCATGCAACTATGCGTCATTAGGATTTCAACTTAGGAGAAGTGAATGCAGGTGCCTGCATTGTGGGCAAGCAGCCCTCCCTGGGATCTGTGATGACCTGAAGCTCTGCCTTCATACTGTATGGCTGGTCTCTTTGTCTGGAGATACTGGTGGAGACAGTTTCACATCCTATCCCAGTGTCCACATTGCATAAACGACAAGGGTCAGAATTTAGCCAGACAAACTCAGAACTCAGAATAGTGACAGTTTTATATAACTTATAACTTATATAACTTTATATAAGATCCAAATGGTTCTAGTGGCTTCAAGAACATACCCCTGCATGCCCTGTGATTGTCCTGCCAACCAGCTGCTTTGTGCTGCTAGGGGTGGGTTGTTCCATCACCATCAGAACACAAGGCCGTAGGTCTAGAGAGAGCTGATTGGCCGAGCTCTCTCAGAGGGGAGGGATGAGAGGTACTTAGTGCTCCCACATTAATCACGGCTCTACAGCCAATCAGGGGCGTCTGTGAGCTCGCGCAACGGAGGGAGCGGATAGCGCTGTCCTCCGAGTGTGTTACGCCGCCCGCAACGGTGCGCGAGCGAGCAGTTCGAAAAGATGCGGTCGGCTGGCGTCACGTGGTTCTAAGGAAACACGTGATAGTCTTCGGCCCTCCCGGCTGAGTGGTAATAGTAGCCTTAATGTGGGAGCCCCTTAGTGACGGGGAGGAATTGGACACGACTAAATTAGGGAGAAAATCGGGGAAAAATCCCCCCAAAAAAAACAAAAAAAAAAGAAGTGTACATCAAGCAGGCAATGCCTTTTAGGATTCTTCTACCCCTTTACATCTACCTTGGGGTGGTCATGTTTTTTGGTCAAGAAAAGAAAAGAGGATCTGGGGCCCTATACGTATAGATTTATCAATCACTAGATGCCTTCGCACAGGAAAACAGATACCATGAGTCTCTGATGATTTCTGTGTTGTAATGACTGCATTGAGCCTCGCTACTGAATTTTCTCATTCATTACGTTGTACAAGCACAATGAATATTTAGTTATGCCTTTTTCCCTAAGGAACCAGTGGTCTTAATGAGGGTCTCTGGGAGACCCTAAGCCATTATGTCTTCATGTATTGATTGGATGATATTCTGATCTTTAGTACGTTTATTGACTTTAGGTTCTTTATGTTGTTCATGTGCATTATGTCCCTCAGCTCCTCCTAAACAACCAACTTAGAATCAGATTAAATTAAGTGGCAGTTCCATATCACCAAATCAGACATTTATGGAGATGGTCATATCCCAAGGGCACCTTAGTTTGGATTTGGCCAAGGTAAAGGCTGTGAGAGAGTGGTCACAGCCTAGCTTTGATTGATTGGCACAGCAATTCTTGGGAAATGTTTGTCTGCCTCTGTTTGTCTTCTTATTCTCTACAGCGGTGTTTAAGTGGACAGATGACACACAGCAGATCATTGAGTACCTAAAGACTTTAACATGAGTTCTGGCTCTGTAAATGCCTGATCTAGTACATACCTTGGATGCAGAAGTGAGCCCAATCAGTAGTTTCACCCATGCACAGACTTATTGTGGGATGGTCCAGAAAAAATGTTTATGACTCCTTGTGCATAACATGTATGCTACTTAGAATTCCACCACCTCACCACCCCCACTGTAAAATACCTTCCTGCGTTCCTGAAACCAGATCTGCCAGGAAAAATAGATCTCTGGTTAATCTTGTTTCTTACTATAGGAGCTGGTAGCCACTGGAATGTGATTAATTGAAATAAGGGAAGGGCTCATTTTATGATGACCTTTAAACATCACTGTACCTCTATTCCCGCACAAATTGAAATTACTTAACATGTACAGTTGTCAGTATGTGCATATGAGTTGAGCACTTACAGTATAGATAAGCATTTGGAACTTTGGGTTCAAGCCCCAAATTTAGCTTCTGACAGAAGCTTTTTTTTTTTTTTACTTCAATTATGTGTTGTGCTTAATTAGTCAAAACAGTTAGTCAAACCTTTTAAGCAAAAACAACTTCTTACATGGAAGATGTCCACCAGTAGAAAATGGAAAATGAATGCAGACAGTGACACTGGTGTTCCAGCAGATTGCGGTTCATGGCAGGCATGTGTATTGGTGGTTCCTGGGTTGTTTCTCACCATTGGGACCAAACGGTTCGGGTCTTCTTGGCAATGAGACAATACCTCCAAATAACTTGCAACAAATGTTTGAACTCATTTCTTTGAATCTACAACTGTTTGGAAATTGGTCAAACAGACATTCCTGACTTGGGTAAATCTACTACCCAATTCAACATGTGTTGTCAAACAAAATCTTTTTATGTTGACAAAGAAAAGCAAGTTTAGATGCCCTGGATCTTGGCAAATTAAAAGACATTTCAAGAATTAAATAATAATCCTACAGGGTGTATGAGTTTTGTGCCCTGTATGTATAAAGTTGACCAAAAAAACCCCACCAAACTTGTGGTCCAAAAATAATAATGTATGTATGTTGTACAATCATTCTTCCCCGGGAAAAAAAAACAGTTCAATACTGACATTCATGTTCATGACGAGGCACTGTACACCTCTGGAATTATTGCTCAGTGACCTGTCAGGACAATAATAAATAAAGAAATACCTGCCAACCTACATCTTTTGCCTATAGTGGGCATTTTATTAATTTATAATAAGTAATTAAATATAAATTTGAGGATTAATAGATTTGAATGAGCCATTCCAATGAGAGTTTTTATAAGGCAGTCAAGTATATACATGTTTTTTCATGTAATATCAAAGTCTTGAGCCACCCCTCATTTCTTCATCTTTTGCTTCCAAAGGGCTTCTTGTATTTTTGAATGTAGTCTTTGAGGAATCACTCTCTAGAAATTTTAATCTACGTAATTTAATTTAATTTTAAAGGGGTAGCTCAAGACCTTTACACAAGACTGTTTATATACTGTAGTCCTTTACAAAATTTTGACATAATATCTGGAAGACTTTAAGAAATCGTATGCTATTACATTGAAACTCTATTGCACGTCTTTAGAGAACAATGAGTGTCCATTGTTTTTGCTTTTTTGAGATGCTTTTTTTCTTTTTAAAGAACACAGAATCAGTGTAAATGTTTCTTTAGAATTACCCTGCTATAGGACAGTAAGACTTTAATAATGTTCACTTCAACATACCTTACTTTTATCATTTCTGTCCCAGAACCAGCAATCGCTTGTCACATTTCAACTGAAACCTTAACCCTGGAAAAATCAACTCTGCCTACTGTAGAAATGGAAGAAGCTCAAGATGAAATTTCTTAGGAACTAATTTACCAATCTGTGTCATCTCGAAGAACTAAAAGTCATAGCAAACCAAAGCGAGGATGGAGCAAGGGCATCACAATGGTCCAGATCTCCTGGCTGAGACCCGGGCCAATTTTTATCCTGTATCCAGCCATCTGTAGATCCCTCCTCTTTAAAAATACAACTCTGTTATGATTAATGATGCTATTCTGGGTGTGATTTTATACTCTTCTGGATTGTAGTGACAAAAACTTGGTTAAACAGAAGTGATTTCTATTTCTCCACTTCCTGTCAGAATTTTTTGATTTGTTCCGATTGTGTGAATTTATAGATGAGGAAAGACTTATTATGCAAGACAGTTACAGTATAGTGCATTGCACAGGTATTCAAAACCTTCTTAACACTTTCCACAAAGAACTGGTTACTTATATCTAATATTTTTATCAGACAGCCTCCTCTAGGGAGAATCAAAGCAATAGGACTTAAAAACGTTGGAAAAAGTGGCTTGCATAGTTTGAAAGACATTGAATTGAATTATTATTGAAATTGCTATTTTCTTATTTGGATTCTGTTCTTTACATTGGTTTTCATTCTTCATCTTATCTACAAGAACAGTAGAATCACATGCTTTCCCTTTATCACAATCACAATTTCTCTTCCCTTTAAAGACGTTACATACAGTACATGTACATACAATTTCCTTCAAATAAACAAGGTAACACTTTATACTAAGCTGTCCTACTTGTCCTTTGTACGAATATGTTGTGATCACATAAGAACAATGGGCCAAGAAGCAAAACTAAAAAAGAAATAAACAAAAAATAAAAAGGTTTTTGTTTACACCAAAATAATTTTCACAAAGCAAAACATTGCAATAATCATAGACTCAACATATTATGACTCATCATCATTTGCATAGCAAATTAAATTTATGTTATAAATTACATTACCACTTAATATAAAGTGTAAACAGAAAACTATTTTAGCCTGCCTGTAAACTGAAAAAGCATGCCTGAGTCAGAAACTCTGTTTACTATCTGATTACTGATGTAACGATTAGGCATGTTAATGGACTGTTATTTCTCACAACCTACTGTATTTGTTATTAGGCCATTTTGCTTGCACACCATCAACTGTGAGTGTATAAATATACTGAAAGGTACATGGGGTAAAAGAGTGAGCTGAGTGAGCTTTTTTTTTCTCCCAAAAGCATCGCAAATTACTGGGTGAACAGCACATTAAAAATAATAATTACATGGATTAACTATTTGATGCTTTTGGAGCTTACTAATGACACAGGCTACTTTACTATACACTGGGCCTTCATAATGCATTATTTTGTTATAAATGATAAGGTAAGGCTTATGTCAAAATTGATGATGTGGTATGCTTTAATGTAGTTAATCATTTTCCCATTATATACTGTGTGTATATATATATATATATATATATATATATATATATATATATATATATATATACATACACACACACACACACATATACATACACACATACAGTGCCTTGCGAAAGTATTCGGCCCCCTTGAACTTTGTGACCTTCTGCCACATTTCAGACTTCAAACATAAAGATATAAAACTGTAATTTTTTTGTGAACAATCAACAAGTGGTACACAATCATAAAGTGGAACGAAATTTATTGGATATTTCAAACTTTTTTAACAAATAAAAAACGAAAAAATTGGGCGTGCAAAATTATTCAGCCCCCTTAAGTTAATACTTTGTAGCGCCACCCTTTGCTGCGATTACAGCTATAAGTCGCTTGGGGTATGTCTCTATCAGTTTTGCACATTGAGAGACTGAAATTTTTGCCCATTCCTCCTTGCAAAACAGCTCGAGCTCAGTGAGGTTGGATGGAGAGCGTTTGTGAACAGCAGTTTTCAGTTCTTTCCAGATTCTCGATTGGATTCAGGTCTGGACTTTGACCTGGCCATTCTAACACCTGGATATGTTTATTTGTGAACCATTCCATTGTAGATTTTGCTTTATGTTTTGGATCATTGTCTTGTTGGAAGACAAATCTCCGTCCCAGTCTCAGGTCTTTTGCAGACTCCATCAGGTTTTCTTCCAGAATGGTCCTGTATTTGGCTCCACCCATCTTCCCATAAATTTTAACCATCTTCCCGGTCCCTGCTGAAGAAAAGCAGGCCCAAACCATGATGCTGCCACCACCATATTTGACAGTGGGGATGGTGTGTTCAGGGTGATGAGCTGTATTGCTTTTACGCCAAACATAGCGCTTTGCATTGTTGCCAAAAAGTTCGATTTTGGTCTCATCTGACCAGAGCACCTTCTTCCACATGTTTGGTGTGTCTCCCAGGTGGCTTGTGGCAAACTTTAAACGACACTTTCTTTCTTCTTGCCACTCTTCCATGAAGGCCAGATTTGTGCAGTATACGACTGATTGTTGTCCTATGGACAGAGTCTCCCACCTCAGCTGTAGATCTCTGCAGTTCATCCAGAGTGATCATGGGCCTCTTGGCTGCATCTCTGATCAGTCTTCTCCTTGTATGAGCTGAAAGTTTAGAAGGACGACCAGGTCTTGGTAGATTTGCAGTGGTCTGATACTCCTTCCAATTCAATATTATCGCTTGCACAGTGCTCCTTGGGATGTTTAGAGCTTGGGAAATCTTTTTGTATCCAAATCCGGCTTTAAACTTCTCCACAACAGTATCTCGGACCTGCCTGGTGTGTTCCTTGTTCTTCATGGAGCTCTCTGCGCTTTAAACGGACCTCTGAGACTATCACAGTGCAGGTGCATTTATACGGTGTGTAACTTGATTACACACAGGTGGATTCTATTTATCATTAGTCATTTGGGTCAACATTGGATCATTCAGAGATCCTCACTGAACTTCTGGAGAGAGTTTGCTGCACTGAAAGTAAAGGGGCTGAATAATTTTGCACGCCCATTTTTTCTGTTTTTATTTGTTCAAAAAGTTTGAAATATCCAATAAATTTCGTTCCTCTTCATGATTCTGTCCCACTTATTGTTGATTGTTCACAAAAAATTACAGTTTTATATCTTTATGTTTGAAGCCTGAAATGTGGCAAAAGGTCACAAAGTTCAAGGGGGCTGAATACTTTCGCAAGGCACTGTATATATATATATACACACAGACCAAAAGTTTGGACACACCTCATTCTCAGAGTTTTCTTTATTGTGTTCTTTAGCCCAAACAAGTCTCTTCTGCTTGTTGCCTGTCCTTAGCAGTGGTTTCCTAGCAGATATTCTACCATGAAGGCCTGATTCACACAGTCTCCTCTTAACAGTTGTTCTAGAGATGTGTCTGCTGCTAGAACTCTGTGTGGCATACAAATTCAACCTCTTTGAATGAGAAGGTGTGTCCAAGCTTTTGGTCTGTACTATATATATATATATATATATATATATATACACACACACACAGTGGAACCTTGGATTACGAGCATAATTCATTCCGGAAGTGGGCTCGTATTCCAAAACACTCAAACCAAATCATCATTTCCCATAAGAAATAATGAAAACTCAAATTATTCGTTCCACAGCCCCCAAAAATAAATACATAAAAATAATTAATACAATCTATAAAATGAAAATAAAACAAATTAATCTGCACTTTACCTTTAAAAAAAAGTACAAATAAATCCTGACAGATAAGTGTTTCCATTGGTGCGCGAACGCGCCGTGTGTGTGTGTGTGTGGAATTAGCCCCTTCCCTCGCCTCGTTTTACACAGTAACATTCCTCCTCCCTCTCCCCACCTCGCTTTTTCACAACAGTTTCACAACATACACACGCACGCACACACACACAAAACGGAAACACCGTTTTAACAGGAAAAAAAGAAATCTCTCTGAGACTGACATGAGCGTATATTAACAGACACACTTTTTAAGTTTTACAACAAACGCATAAACACAGTGGAAACACCGGTTTAACGGAAAAAAAGCGAGACTGGCACGAGCGCATACTAAAGGAATCACTTAAGTTTCACAACAAACGGACACACACAAACACGGAAACACCGTTTTAACAGGAAAAAAAATGAAATCTCTCTGACCAGGCGTGAGCGCATACTAAGGGAATCACTGCTGTAAAGTAAAAAAAACAAAAAACAAATGAACCAGCACCTTACCTTTGAAAAGAATCGCGACAGAGCAGAGTTTCTGTGTCTTTGTGAAGCCGGGAGGGGTGAAAAGGGGAGAGAGAGTCTGTGCGCGTGTGTGTGTTTCAGTGTCAAATTGCGCACGCACGAGCAGAGTTTCTGTGTTTGTGAAGCCGTGGGGGGAGGGTGGGGGGGAAGGTGAGAGAGTGACGCTCGGTGTCAAAATAAGAGTCGCATGTGTGAAGCATGATACTCGGCGCTTGTAAACTAATACTTGCTCGGTTTCCGAATAAAAAATTATTTAAAATCTTTGCTCGGTTTGCGGAACACTCGTAAACCACGTTACTCGCAATCCGAGGTTCCACTGTGTATATATATATATATATATAAATTTTTTTAACAAATTTGGCTGCTTTCACCATTTTGGTCATAACAAAAAATCTGAAACTTGGTACTTTTTGTCAAAAAATTTTCCACTTCTTACAGTTTGCCACTTTTATCTTAGTAAACCATAAATATACTTCCCTAAACTTATATAGAAATTTTTATAAACTTTCTAATCTCATTTTTTCTATGTATATAAACATTTGGGCGACACTAATTTGGGGTTTTCTTCTCACCCTCTTTCCGTTTCAATCTCCTATAGTGGTTGTGTAGAATTACTTCCCAGAAGATATCCTTAAGTGAAAACCAAGTTGTGAAGTGTATCGTAAATCAATTTAGAAAAGTGTAGTGCAGAGAAATGACATTTTTCAAATTAGCTGAAAGTTAAAGAAAGAGAACCGGTTACAGGACACAGTGGGGTGGGTCTGAAAAGTACCAGTAGCCAAAACCAGTAGGGAATCTGCAATAGCACAGAGACGGGGGTGGCCTGGAGCAGGAAGAATGATGTGATCTACAGGAGTTTACTCCAGTCTGCAGCGGCGTTTGTGGGGGTAGCGGATGTGTTACTTTGCAGTTAGTTTCTGCTTGATAAGTTTGTACTTGTGCAGCTCCTCATCAGACACAGACGGCTGCAGGACATCCAGAGCCTGGTTGAAGTCTTCAGCACACAGCGTGAGCGTAACGTCCTCTGACTCCAGACCTGGGAGACAAAGAGAAAGTGACAAAGAGATAATAAGAGAATTAATTAGACTTAATGAATTAGGAGCTGAGAAACAGAAGGATGCTTAACTGCCTGCAGTGGATTGCTATTGATTATTATTTGTATTGTATTTTCCATAAACTTGTCAATCTGAATACATTTTACATAAAGTTTTTTTTTTTTTACTCTTTACAAAGGATATTTCTTAAACAATTATATATTTCACATGAAGACAGTTAAATTAATATATATTTTTGTTATGAAAATAAAAACATGAGTAAAAAAAAACAGGTGAATACGAGTGTCTCCTTTAATCTTGCTCTAATGTCTCAGAGAGGAGAAAATGGACAGCTGTGACATTTACCACATCCAACATCCTCACCTCCAAACAAACAGCATGAACTGGCATTTGTATTGACATTTTCATTTAGCTCTGCATGGCTGGTTAATCGAGAAATCATTTTCAGGATGATCAGGATATATAGGATATTTCAGAGAGTTAATCTGTTCATCTGGTCCAGCAACAAGCAAGCATAACCTTAACGGTATACAAACTAAAGCTACTGCCTTCACCAACAATCAAATCAGAAATATAGAATAGTGTGCCTAAGGCAAAATTAAATTAGCAAATTTAACAGTAACAAGTTATACACGTGGAGATGTGATTACAAAATTGCGGTAAAGGAATTGAACATATCCACACTTAAGATCCATTACAGGCAATGAAGTGTTCGATGGTAAAAATCAATCATTAGCAAAGAACCTTCAGTGATGTGCAAAATCTTCCTCTTAATAGCAGACATCATGGCGTCGGAGCAGAGTGCATATAGATCTGCTCCTGTGAGCTGAAGTGGACAGCGCTCCACTATTTCTGACAGACTGACACTGGGATCTACCTTAAACCTGCAAACAGACAAACAAACAGCATTGATAAACTGGACACAGACTTGTCTGTTTTTATTTTAATTTCAAGGGAAATCAGAATTTACACTCAAATGTTTTTTTGCAATAAAGAGTTGAGGTTAATAGAAAAGCATTATGTTTTAAATGAATTTTAGTAAGGCTACAATGGAGACCAAAAGTATTAATATTATTAATATTATTAGTTTGATCTGTCCAAAGCAGGTGATGTCTCAAAACTTTTAGCCACCACTGCAGATCTTTTTTAAGGCCTACGAAATCCTAACTAATTAGAGAATGTTTTGAAACTGAATTTACTCGATCTTACTGTAACATATAAAGGTTTTAGAAATACAGTAGTTACGAAATGACACATTATTGTCATTTAGTTTTTTTTTTTTTTTATGATGTTGCATCGATTTTTTTTTACTTTCCTGGACATTTGCATTTGTATGTGTGTTATTTTACATGTTATGTTGTAACAGTGCAGTGTTAGGAATGTCTCCTTTGAATGTAGGAGTGGCCTACTCTTCCAACAGGTTTCTACATCTATTGAACATCCATAAAGAGCATTAAAGAGCTTCTTCAGCTCTATGGGCTTAATCAACACAAAAAGCACACAAAAAGAGAAGATGGTGTTTTACTCAATATTACACTTCAGTGTTCATAAGTTCTCAACCTGATTAGTTGATTAATTTTGTGTAACCGCTCAGCTTGAACAGTTAGTGCCAGTTGCAAAGGAAATCTCAGGCTTATATGAATGTGCATGTTCTAATGCATTATGCACCTTATAGTAATTTCTCATTCACAGGGACTTAGATGGCGGATGCTACACATAATCTAGCAAATATATTAAAAGGTATACATTCATTGCTACGAATGTATAGTAGTTGGTTTGAGATGTATTTAACATTTATTGAAGGAGTCTGCAATGTTAGTGTTTTGGTTGGTTTTCAACAAATAGAAAGACTTCAGGACAAATGATTTTTGTTTTTTTGACCAACATGACAAGGTGTTAACTTGGAAAAAAAAAAAGTGATGCAGGCTAGAAAATGGTTGTATATAGCTATGTGATGACAGGAACTTCCTCGATGTTTTGGATGTTGAGTAATGTTAAATGTAACTATAAATTTATTTTGGATATTGCCGTTATTCTTTAATAAATTTAAAAAATGCACATTTTGCTACAATAAATTTTAGAATGTCTCAATATTGGAACTAGATCATCTGAATTGTAACGTTTACCTCCATTTTGCATCAGGCAAGATCATGCCACGCTGTCATTATTCCCTCATGATTTTATTAAACCTTATTCCTATCTATTACATAACTTTCAACATTATTCCTTATTTACATGGACCACTTACAGTGCATTTTTTTTTTTTTTGGATTTTTCCCCGATTTTCTCCCTAATTTAGTCGTGTCCAATTCCTCCCCGTCACTAGGGGGCTCCCACATTAAGGCTACTACTACCACTCAGCCGGGAGGGCCGAAGACTATCACGTGTTTCCTCCGAACCACGTGACGCCAGCCGACCGCATCTTTTCGAACTGCTCGCTCGCGCACCGTTGGGGGTGGCGTAACACACTCGGAGGACAGCGCTATCCACTCCCTCCGTTGCGCGAGCTCACAGACGCCCCTGACTGGCTGTAGAGCCGTGATTAATGTGGGAGCACTAAGTACCTCTCATCCCTCCCCTCTGAGAGAGCTCGGCCAATCAGCTCTCTCTAGACCTCCGGCTGCGAGAGGTTACAGCACCACCCGGGATTCGAACTGGCGATCTCCGGATGATAGGGCGAGCGCTTTAACCACTGCGCCACTCGGAGGCCCTACAGTGCATTTTTAACTTTAACGCAACTCTGCATTCTTAACTCACTTTCGTAATATAGCCTTAAGCACTTGTAGCTGTGATTCCTTGTCTTCATTGATGCCAACATACACTAGTTTATCAAATCTATAAGAGAAAGACAAAAGCACAGGCTCATTATGTAATCATGAAAATATATTCAAATATGGTAATGACGTGCTACAGAAGCTTGTGAGTTTTTACCTGCCAGGCCTGAGCAGTGACTGGTCGAGTAAGTCTGGTCGGTTGGTTGCTCCAATCACAAAGACATCGCTAGACGAATGCAGACCATCAAGCTCAGCTAAGAGCTGTGACACAACCCTACCATCACAGCAGACAGACAGAAATCACATGTCATTCCAACCCGCAGGGGATATGAATCAATTCAGAAATCAGCCAAATTGGATTACTTTCTAGAACCCGGTGGCCATCATATAAATTATTTTCTGAGTAAAGAATATATTATGGCTTCAATGCTGAATCTGGATTTCTAGAAAATGCTTTGAGACAATGCCAGCTTCACTAAGTCATCGACATAATCTGTTTAGTAGAAATGCTCTGGAGGGTCTGGTTGTTTGTTTGGGTGCATTAGTGTGATGCCTTTTGTGAAACAGACCTGTCCATCACCCCTCCTGAATCTCCACTGCGGCCTCGATTAGGAGCCAATGAGTCCAATTCGTCGAAGAAGATAATGCAGGGCGCTGCTGTCCTAGCTTTGCAAAACACTTCCAGACATTGGAAGAAAAAATATTTTTTTACATTTACATTCTCTTCCTTGTAATATAAATAAAGTTTAAGCCAATCATTAGTGATTCTGTTAAACGTTAACATCATGCGAGATGCAAAGGCAGAATGTAATGTCAGTTTGTAAGAATTAGAGCCCTCTAGTGTCTGTAAGGTGAATTGCAAATTCAATAAAAGTGTACAGCTCTTGTGTTTCTCTTAAAAACAGAGCTGTGAATTGCGCAAAAAAAAAAAAAAAAAACAAGGTGAAGAAAGTGAAAGTGTCAAATTTAAAAACAAATTAGCTTAATCACGGCAATATTAATGGTCACAATTTTTCTTTTTTATTATATACTTATGAAATATATGGAAATACTTTAAATATTCCAAACTGCACCTTTAAATCATACTCAACTAAGGCTGTCAGAAAACATTTTAAATTTAAAATTCTCACCCTCTCTGATGTTTTCCTCACTCTGACCAACATACATGTTAATGAGCTCTGGACCTTTGACACTGGAATGCAAAGCAATCCGGATTAAGTGACATTGTAGCAGTAAGAAATGTCTCATTATTGGCTGCTGTGCCTTTAAAACTCGCAAAAGTATGTGTTAAAGGCACGGACTCAAAAAGGAAATCCTCACCTGAGAAAGGTCATAGAGCACTCCGTGGCCACAGCTTTGGCTAGCAGGGTCTTGCCGGTGCCTGGAGGCCCGTACAAGAGCAGACCAGAGCGTCTCAGGCCCAGGGAGAGGAGCTCTGGATGCTCAAGAGGGAGCTGGATGGTGTCCAGGATTTCCTTCTTCACCTGCTGCAGTCCGCCCACATCCTGCCACTTCACTGACGGGATCTGTCATTAACAAAAGAGAAACGTCACAAGCTCTGATATTGTGTATGTTCTGTTCTTTATTAAAGAAATATTCCTTATTTATTCAGTACATCAGTGGAAATGTAGTGTTTTAACAGAATAATTATCTCTTAAAATATTGTAAATGCTTGTCTGACAAAGCTAACACCATCAAAGCTTATCTAGGAAAAACAGAACAAGGTATGCTAAAACTTTTATATTTACACTAAGAATCACTTAAACTAAGCCAGATAATCAACAGTGCTAATAAATGTCAAAACAGTCCAAAGCGGACGATAAGAGAACATATCCAGACAGTATCCAACCTTTGGTGCGCCAATTGCCTGTGAGTGGGCCTCCTGTAGAGTCTCTAGTGCTGAAGTGAAGTCAGCTCCCATAATGGTCACACCGAGCACACACAGGTCCTCCTCTTCCTGAGCACTAGCCCCAAGTGGATAGCTACTCAACAAACCAGACAGGTTTCGATATGAACAAAATGTCTCAACTACAATCACTGAGGCCTCTCGTCTGTTCCAACCCCTCAGCATCAACAGTATACTAATCAATGGCCTCATCATCTGCACCTGTTTCTCACTCGTTCATACCTTACGTTAGATGTTTAGTTCATGATTCATAGGTCACTGTGTGGCTTAACAAATTTAAAACACATTCCTCTGAAAATGGTAGAGTACAGGGACTGGACTGAACATAAGAGCCAAAAAGAATACTCAGGAAGCTTGGAGAACTGATCCTCAAGAATACATAAAAAAAAAAAAAAAATACAAGAATGTCTGGAAGCAAAAGTCATAGAAATGAGGGGTGGCTCAAGATGTTTGCACAGAACTATATCTTTTTACAACCTTCCTGTTTTTTTTTATCTCTAGTAAGGTTGCATACGAAATTGTCTTTTAATTAACTTTGGGAATTACTGCTAATACTGTTGTCATTTCAACATTCTTTTCATCCATGCAGGTATGGTGGTAGAGTGTATGTCTGATAAAATAAAATAAAAAAGTCTAGTTTAAGTGTGCTGTTGTGTTTCAAATTAAATATAGATACTATACAAATATACATAAGAACCCAACAAACAACTCACTAAGTTTTCAGCAGGCGCCGATGAGCTGCTTTTCCAGCACTGATGAGTAACGCGCAGAAATCTCCCAAAATGAAACCCTATAAATCAAACCAGATTTAATGAGCAGCGTAGAAATAAAAAAATAAGACAAGTTTAAATAAAGCCTTACTTAACAGACAGTTGAACCAAAGATGCCCTCACCGCTGTCTGTTTAGCGATCTTGACCAGATTAACATCTTTTCCCAGAGGGAGATCTTGACAGAGGCTAGCTAGCATAGCTTTCCTCTGCTCCTCTGTGGGACTCTCTATCACCACCTGGTGCACAAAGGCCGGCATCACATCTGAGGACAAATCTCGTTGGCCATGCACACACCCGACTATGATTACACTGCAAAAAGAGAGGAAGATACATTTTTCATCTGGTTTATTTTACAGTGTCAATGTTAGCAAATTGGTTCAGCTTAAAGTAAAACCTGCAAAAGTGTCAAAGTCTTGCAAAAGTGTCAAATATATGTCTTTTACTTTACCTTGGGTGGGCATCAGCTACAAGCTGGCAGAGCGCAGAGGCTACTCTGGTGTCTGTTTCCGTACCATCTCGCCGCTGGCCGAGTAACTGCAGGTTTCTGAGCAGAAGCACACAGGGATGATGGAGCTCAGCTCTTTGAAAGGCAGCCTTCATCTTGGACTCGGACGAAGCTGCAGTGTCTCCACACAGGGTCACACAGTCGACCTGTGGAAAAAACAAAACTCACGCTTAACCTGACAGACGAAACTCATGATTTTGTTCAGTGAGGCTTTCACTCAGTGAAAACTGTTAGAGAGGCAACGTTATAATAGTGAGCCATTTCACTACCAATCAAACGTCTTTTTAGGTATTTTAATGAAATCACAAAATAACTGTAGTTAGATTTTATGTCTTAAAGCTGTCTTAGGAGAATTGAGCTCTTCACTGAGGGATTATATGTTTTGAGTTTTGCATTTGAGAAGCAAAGTTGGAATTAATTTTCTACTTTACAACAAGACATCCATGAATTTGAGTTATCACTGGTGATATCAAGAGAGCTGTACTGTATGTATCATCCCAAACCACATACAACAACAATATAGTTGCGGCTGTTGGGTATTTTATGTGGTTGCATCACAAAAAGTTATTGACACTTCTGTGACTTGGATATAATCAGTGATTTTGAATGACATATAAATGGTGAGTTTTTCTCCTCAATGAACTGAAGAAACTGCACTAAACAAGGAATCCTATCACTGCTGTAACTTTTCATAGTCAAAAAATGACCAAACACAGGGAGGGAAAAAAAAAGTTCACCAGGAACCTTAAGTAGGTGCAGGTGAAGTCTCCGGCAAACTGCTTTAACCGCTGTGACTTTCCCACATCCATCTGAACCCATTAAGAGAATGGAGCATGGCCGTCTCAAACTTGCACACCTACCACATGCACAAATAGTCATTCAATATACCATAAAATAACATGAAAGAGAACACACAATTTGTTTTTTTATAGTATATTGTCCAAGAATACTGACCTTTCTGTCACATGTGGCTGGACGATGATGACCATTTTCTCAACAGCACGAGAAAGTCCCGGAGGTGCGAGACTCGTCCAGAAAGATGAACTCGGCTCTGAGATAGAGCACGGTGCCAGACTATTGGTGTTGCCTCTCTGAGCAAAAAAAAAAAAAAAACACAAAAATTGAGTTTAGGGAAATCACTGTACTGTAATCTCCCATTGATGTATTAAAGCTCGGCCTCACCATATAAAGAGAGGTGTGGTCTGTGTCAGCAAGATATGATCCGACTTCTGCCTCATCCTCAGAAAAGCCAGACACCTGTTTCACTTTGAAATATAAGACAGGCCATCTGCAAAATAAAAATACTTAAATGATTAAGGATACAGGAACACAGCATGATATCGGATTAAAAATAACATAAAAGTAAATAATTCACAGAAATCTACAAACTTATAATGAGCAATCAATTAAGAACTGCGAACCTTGTGATTCCATCAGAGCTGCTTTCTACAAAATCAGGATGCCCTTGGGTTGAAATGCCCAGTATGCCTCCCTGCTGAACAAGTCTAGAAAACACAAGAGACTCTTTGCTACTGTTAAGAAAAGGTGCAAGATACGCAGCACACAATTCAGTTTACAGATTAAAAGGTTTTAAGACCTACCGTGGTGTGCTAAAGTGCTTAAAGAGAACATTGTCAAAGGGCTGACGGGAGTCATAATCTGGAGACACAACCACTTCAATGTGCAGCTCCTTGGCATATGGAGGTGCAGTAGAACAGCACATACTTGCAGACAGTTTCTGTCCTGGATGTAACGGTGGCTTGTTCCATCTCTGTCAAAAAAGAAAATTATTATGCTCATTTATTGCCATATCATTAAAT
This sequence comes from Clarias fuscus, assembly GCA_030347435.1. Lineage (NCBI taxonomy): Eukaryota > Metazoa > Chordata > Actinopteri > Siluriformes > Clariidae > Clarias > Clarias fuscus. Next base: position 19,126,007 of record CM059219.1, read on the forward strand.
AGTTATCCAAATATATAACAATCTCACCTTGATTTTGAGACTTTTACTTTCAACAGGTGCTGTGTCTCCATCGGACAAGTTAAACCACAGAACAGGTGAGATGAAACCTGTGTTATCGTTAACATCCAAGTCTGGGGACTTCTTAAAAACCACGATTTTAGCCAGCTGACAATGCCCTTTGGTCTTAGCCATAATCGTTGTTGCACTTTCGTTGTCTGGAGGACTTTGTCCCCCTTCTACCCCTAAACATCTTTTTACTTTTCCCAGGGAAGCCATGACCCATTCACCGTTAAACAGCCCTAGTTTCAACAACATGGTTTTGCTCACAAAAATAGAGCTGTCAACGTCAAGGTCTGCGTTCTTCCCAATTTTCCTTGCTGATTTTGCCAACCTGCGAAGCTTAGCACTGTCGAAGGTGACCTGCACGTCCAGCCTGCACTCAAGAGCTTGGAGGACCTCTGTGAAGCCAGAACTGAACAAAAGTCGGTTGCTCAGTAAGGAGCTCCCGGAGCCAAGATTGTTTGCATAGTGGGCGAAATCAGAGACTAACAAGGACACGCCGGACGGTCTGAGGGTTACGCTGCTGTCAGCAGAGTCCAAAACACCATGGCCATGTAAAAGGTCTCTACAATCAGAGACTATAACAGTAGTGTTTACAGTGATCATACCCTGGGTAAGAGGTGTACAATCCAGCACAACCAAATCAGAGAGATACTGATGCACCAGAGTGGTGTTATCCCCAAGGAGGGGGTGATGGGGTAAAATCAGAGTGTCACCCCTGCTCACTAACAGAGTCTGTCCTGGACATGATGCCAAAACTAGAAGAAAACTGGAGAACTCTTCTGAAGATGCCCATCTGAAACTCTGCTTCGTGCGAGCACCAATTATTATCTTGTCCAAAGGCAGAAGCTGGATGCTACGCGCGATTCCAGACTTTTCTTCCTGAAAGCCGTAGTGACTTAAAAAGGTTTTGGACACGTAAATCCCCAGAGTGCTGGAGTTACTGTGGGCGGCGCAGTCAGGGAGCTCCTCGGCTCGTATGTGGGCGCAAACTAAAACTGCAGACTTTCCGAACGGCCGAGTTTCCTGACAGGATAATAAGAGCGCGCACGAGGTTTCGGTGCAGTTAGAAAACACCGGAGTTAACTGTGACTTATGGACCATTACTTGCAGCGGGTGCAAATCGGATGGAAACTGCTCGAGGCAAACGAACTTCATGGGCGCCGCCATTTTGCCGCTTTGCGCATGCGCCGTGAGAGCGTAGCGACTCGCGATTTGCCAAACTGCTCTGAAAGCACGACCAAAGTGTCGAATGTGAACTAAAATCGTAAACTGCACAAATATTAACAAGGACACAGGCTTCACACCACATGCTTTTCATAAGAAGGTAGTTCATTACGGTTTGTACAGTATAAGATTAATAAATTATATCCTAAATATGTGATAACAACTGTAGTGATAAATACACAGTAATCTAAGTAATGTATTTGTACAATAGACAACTGATATGACTTTGTATGCGTTTACTGTATCTACAATACCGTATTCAACAGCTGACCTGTTTACATTTATAGTTCTTCTATGTATTTGAAAAATAAATGCAGCCCATGCATTTGTTTGTACATTACATAATAATAATAATAATAATAATAATAATAATAGTTGCTTAATTAATCAAATCATTGCTTCATTTTATGAAGAAAGTACTCATCATTAGTTCTAATATTAGAACCAATAGTCTGAATACGGAAGCAAAACCAATACATATTTTAATTTTAAAAAATCCACTTACAAGCTTATATCTTATGTCAGAAGGTGGCATGGTGGCATAGCGGTTAGCAGTGTGGTCCTGCACCTCCAGGGTTAAGGGTCCGATTCTCACCTTTGGTCAATGTGCTTGGTGGGTTTCCTTTGTGTACTCCGGGTTCCACCCACAGTCCAAAGACATGCAGGTTAGGTTGACTGGCGTTCCCACATTGCCCGTAGTGTGTGTACAACAGCTGGCAACCCGACCCCTTAAGTACCTGCCACTGAGATGACAGCTAGATCAGCAGGTTAGTGTACCATTGCCCAATGTGGCGGATGGCATGTGGATGGACCAAAATGGCAAAATAAGCCAAAATGAGATCAAACACGCGCGCACTCACACTCACACACACATTTGATAGTTTATTCATATTTAAAAACCTGTATTCATGTTGCTAATTTTAGTGATAAGAATTTACCATTAATGTTAGGCTGCAAATTGAATGTGAATGAACCAACATCAAGTTCAAATTCTAATTTGGCATCCAGGTTACTCATGGATAGACAACGGCAATCAGCTTGGTCCGTTTCGCCTCTCCTGTTGTCAAATAACTCTCCACATTTAGAAGATAGGAAGTTTTTGTGGGTGATATACTCTCTCTCTCTCTCTCTCTCTCTCTCTCGCTCTCTCTGATAGTGAGCTAAGCATATGTGTGTATTTGATTCAAAGTGAGCCAAAAGACCATGTCTACGCTGTGAAAAATATTTAAAGGTTTGGTAAATCTAACAGTGCTACACATACATTTATTTTCTTTTTTTTCCTGTTTCCTTCACATATGCGTATTAGTGAAGATGAGTAAAGACAAAAGCTTAATCACTTGGAATTAATGCTAAATCACTGTTAATGAATACTGTAGGAGAGTTTCTCAAAAGTAGTCTTTACGAGGCTTTATTAATATGAATTCAATAGACTGTCAAATGAATGATAAATGAGTTCATTGTTCTTCTGAGCAAAAGGTACAATAAGCCTGTTTTTCTTCCACAATGGCTTTTGAACATTTGATTCACATAAATCTTTAGAAAGGGAATCTAGAAAGGTCATGTGTAAATTAGCCTGACCCCTCTAAATCTGTAAATGTCAGTAAACCTTTATATCTCACAATCCCCCCACCCCCTCCCCCCTCACACTAATAAATGATTCAGGATGTGGAGGAATTTTTTTTTTAATGTTATTATTAAAATGCTATTTAAAATAATAAAAGTACAGGGTGTTACGTTAAAAACCAAGCACACCATTGTTTTTCTTGTGAAATTCCCAATAAGTTTGATGTGTCACATGACCCTCTTCCTATTGAAAAAACAAAAGTTGGATCCAAGATGGCCGACTTCCAAATGGCCACCATGGTCACCACCCATCTTGAAAAGTTTGCCCCCTCACATATACTAATGTGCCACAAACAGGACATTAATATCACCAACCATTCCCATTTTATTAAGGTGTATCCATATAAATGGCCCACCCTGTATACTGTATATACATTTTCACCTATTCTATACAGGTTTTCTTGGGTCTATAGTAAATGACTGGTCTGGTATATTATACTGTATATAAACATCATATATAAACATTGCTCAGGTCTTCCAGTGACCTCAAGGCGTTCGAAAGCTTGGAATTTTTTCAAGACCTCACAAGTGAGACAATCTACAGTATGACACCCATCCTAGTCTTTCTATAAGATTACTGGAAAACTGAAGTAAATCAAAAATTTGCTTAAGCAAATATTCTAAACTTGAGCATTATTCCGAATAAGGGTTAGCTGTTCTGTTCTCCACTATAATCAATTGTATACTGACCTCACAATCAAAATCCCTGCACATTGTGGGATCTGCTCAGGCACCCATACACAGTAGCAGACTGATGATATAAAATGTTAAACAATATACATTTGCCCGCAGATAAATTATGGATAACGTTATAGGTATCATTTTTAACAGCTTCAAACAGAAGCACCTCCTTAAACAGATGCATTTGGTCTTGGAGCTGATTTTCACTGATTTGGCAACACACTCTCTCTTACTTGTGACAAGGTCAGGTTCAATTTGATAGCACAAATGCATCGATGGTGATTAAGATGATGTTGAGAAGTACCTTTGTATAGAGGAGGTTACTCTACCAACATGTGCAATTTGAATGATATGTATCAGTTAATCAGTCACTCATTCACGCATTGTCTACAGTGCCTTGCGAAAGTATTCGGCCCCCTTGAACTTTGTAACCTTTTGCCACATTTCAGGCTTCAAACGTAAAGATATAAAACTGTAATTTTTTTGTGAACAATCAACAACAAGTGGGACACAATCATGAAGTGGAACGAAATTTATTGGATATTTCAAACTTTTTTAACAAATAAAAAACAGAAAAATTGGGCATGCAAAATTATTCAGCCCCCTTAAGTTAATACTTTGTAGCGCCACCTTTTGCTGTGATTACAGCTATAAGTCGCTTGAGGTATCAGTTTTGCACATTAAGAGACGGAAATTTTTGCCCATTCCTCCTTGCAAAACAGCTCGAGCTCAGTGAGGTTGGATGGAGAGCGTTTGTGAACAGCAGTTTTCATTTCTTTCCACAGATTCTCAATTGGATTCAGGTCTGGACTTCGACTTGGCCATTCTAACACCTGGATATGTTTATTTGTGAACCATTCCATTGTAGATTTTGCTTTATGTTTTGGATCATTGTCTTGTTGGAAGACAAATCTCCGTCCCAGTCTCAGGTCTTTTGCAGACTCCATCAGGTTTTCTTCCAGAATGGTCCTGTATTTGGCTCCACCCAACTTCCCATAAATTTTAACCATCTTCCCTGTCCCTGCTGAAGAAAAGCAGGCCCAAACCATGATGCTGCCACCACCATGTTTGACAGTGGGGATAGTGTGTTCAGGGTGATGAGCTGTATTGCTTTTACGCCAAACATAGCGCTTTGCATTGTTGCCAAAAAGTTTGATTTTGGTCTCATCTGACCAGAGCACCTTCTTCCACATGTTTGGTGTGTACTTTAAACGACACTTTTATGGATATCTTTAAGAAATGGCTTTCTTCTTGCCACTCTTCCATGAAGGCCAGATTTGTGCAGTATACGACTGATTGTTGTCCTATGGACAGAGTCTCCCACCTCAGCTGTAGATCTCTGCAGTTCATCCAGAGTGATCATGGGCCTCTTGGCTGCATCTCTGATCAGTCTTCTCCTTGTATGACCTGAAAGTTTAGAAGGATGACCAGGTCTTGGTAGATTTGAAGTGGTCTGATACTCCTTCCAATTCAATATTATCGCTTGCACAGTGCTCCTTGGGATGTTTAGAGCTTGGGAAATCTTTTTGTATCCAAATCCGGCTTTAAACGTCTCCACAACAGTATCTCAGACATGCCTGGTGTGTTCCTTGTTCTTCATGGAGCTCTCTGCGCTTTAAACGGACCTCTGAGACTATCACAGGGCAGGTGCATTTATACGGAGACTTGATTACACACAGGTGGATTCTATTTATCATTATTAGTCATTTGGGTCAACATTGGATCATTCAGAGATCCTCACTGAACTTCTGGAGAGAGTTTGCTGCAGTGAAAGTAAAGGGGCTGAATAATTTTGCTCGCTCAATTTTTCCCTTTTTTATTTGTTCAAAAAGTTTGAAATATCCAATAAATTTCGTTCCACTTCATGATTGTGTCCCACTTGTTGTTGATTGTTCACAAAAAATACTGTTTTATATCTTTATGTTTGAAGCCTGAAATATGGCAAAAGGTCAGAAAGTTCAAGGGGGCCGAATACTTTCGCAAGGCACTGTATAATGTCAATAGTCTATTCTGAACACCAGTGTGCTATCAAGCTTATTTAAACAAAAGTTACATAAAAATAGACTTTGGCTGAGTAGCTAATTTGCTACGTAAATTATTAAATATATTAAATAAAATCTCATATTAATATATTAACATGTCAATAAATATATTAATAATTAACATTATATAACACTCTTTGGTCAGATTTCAAAACTGTTCAAAGATCAACCCAAAATGGTGAAAAATAAATATGGAAGGTGTCCACAAAATCAGTGTCTCCTATTTGACCTAACAGAAGAATTTTCTACAGGGTGGGGTTGATTGACTTATTGTCGTACTTTATACTGAAATTTTGCTCATATTCCCTTGTGGAATCATAAGGTTGCATTGATATCGTCATCCAGATGGTAATGCTCTGAACACACTTTTTTGGGGAGGATCTTACTGTGTAGTATAGAAATAGTCCAACATTTTTTGGAGTAGATGATTTGGAATAGATAAAATTTGTACAAGTGGCCAAAAATGGATGGATCACTGCTAAACCAAAGTAGAGATTTTTATTCATATTAGTGGAAAAGAACAAAAAACTGAATAAACATAGGGAGGAAGCTCCATGTTCATTCAAACTTGTAGTATGAATTTGCCTGAGCTCAGCAAAGTTTTAAGAAGTAATAGCACATTTTGTGCATGGGTAGTCAACCTCTACTGCAATACTGTTGTTACCACCATCTCATTTGCCGGCCAAGACATTCAGAAACATATCCAAAACAATATCAAGACTTTTAATAGTCAACACCAAGACAAGACTAAGTCATTAGTCATTAAAAGTTTTCAACCGTTTTGATAAACTAGCTATTTTAACTATTTATCTATATGTTAATTCATGAAAAATTAGTGTAATCCCATTAGACTGCATAGAAGTTATTTTTTAAAAAGCATACAAGACCAAAAGTCAAAAGTTTAAATTCGGTGATCTTTCCTAATTTAATTTTTTTTTCATTAAATGCATGCAAAGTATGCAATAATCTCCTTTGAACTGATGATATTGAGATGTGTCTGCTACTTTTGCTCTGTAACGCCTTTATAACGGCTCTAAGGTGCTGTCAATTGGTGACTTTTTAGACTGGTAACTCTAAATGAACTTTTCTTCAGCAGCAGAAGTAAGTATTGGTCTTGCTTTCCTGGTACAGTCTTCATGAGAGTTGGTTTCATCATGGTGCTTAAAAAAATAAACTTGATAATACTATTATTGCAAAAAATATTTCAGAATAGCCTAAATAGATCCTGGTGTCACTTAATTACAGAATGTCATATATTATTTCATAGTTTGGAAATCACCAATATTGTTCCAGAATGGAAAAAAAAAAACAGTAAATCCAAACTTATATCCAAACTTTTCACTAGTCTCCTCAAACTTTTGACTAATACTGTACATTATTAATATGTTAATTTCTTGTATAATATAATTTTTAAATGAATGTCAGTCTTACAGTCATTTCTAAGAACCAACTGAGTCAAAGATACAAAAGTTTAAATCTTATCGCAAATTTCAAGACCAATTGTAACCCTATAAAAAAAATTATAATAATGCCCATCTTTGTCATTTTATTCCCTCAATTGTTGTTTAGCATAGACAAAGCCTGGTGCACAGATGTATGTATAGTATTTTCCAAAACCCTTTGTTGTTGTTGTTGTTGTTGTTGTTCCTGACTACAGCCACATGGTGGCAAGATGTCCTTGACTGAAAGTATTTCAATGAAAGTACTTAAGCAGTGCTACATCTGGTCCCATATTATGTATCAGATGTCTCAGAAAAAGAGTGCTGATCCAAGCATCTCTCCATATCATCTTATCCATTAAGATGTAGAAGGCAAAAAGTGATCCTAGCTCATTTAGGCTTAAGCACTTCTCTATTTCTCCGAAACAGAAGTTGAGAAGTTTGATGCAAAGTATCCCGCATTGCAGGAGGTCAGCAAGGCTGTGCTCCATGTGTTCAGTGCTGTGATGAAGGAGACTCTGCCTATCATGGGAACAGCGTGTATACAGACTTCCTCTGTCTCCAAACTTAGGTCCCTGGTGTTTTGCTACTTGGCCAGCCAGTCAGTGCTTCCACATTCTCAACCAAAGTGGGACTGAGCTTTACGTCTGTAATCTGATCTCACACTGCTGTTGAAGATGGTAAGGAATTTATCTGTTTGGGTTGTTATGATATAATGAGGTAATATTGATTTAATACTTGTGTCTATTTTAATATATATATATATATATATATATATATATATATATATATATATATATATATATATATAGTAGGAGATAACTTTGTCTGGATGATTCGATTGGGTTCGTGAGAGACTTTTTGGAAGGCCACAATTATGAACTCCAATGTAATTTCTCTGAGGATGAACCAGTTGTAAGATCTGAGTAAGACGTGAATCTAATACAGATTCAACTGTGTAGTGTTTATGTTGCCACTGATCATGGACACCTTGAAATAGCCAGTTGGCTCTAGATATAGCAATGCAAACTCACAAGACCGTGGGTGTTCACACTTCCCATGTGTGGCGCTACAAAATGGACCACCCTAAGTCCTGTTTGTATATGTTGCTGTAGAGGCTGGCCAAGTTCTCTTTCTAAATATGTTCCTCATGAGGAACCTAGTAAACCTACTCTGTCTCTATCACAGAATTGTAAACATGCTTCAGCTTGCTAAATATACTGTATATATAATTTTAAAAAATCTTATTTTAAGTTCAAACTGTACACTATGGTCACCTTTCTTGTTGTATAACATCTGTCCCAGCAAATAGAGCTTTGTTCAGTGGGAGACACTTTTTTTTTTAATAGCTTTTCCAGAATGCCTTCAGTGCCCACAGGGACTGTGTTCAAAGGATGCACGTGGGTCAACAAGTCATCCTGTGGGTTTCAGGCTCTGACATCACAGTTCACAGGCGCATCCTGTCCATGTCATCACCCTGCTGTCCTATCATCCCAGAATGCATCAGAGCAGCTACTGCACCTGCTTCCTCTTGCCCCAAACAAAAGGACAAGGGGAAAAGACCAAGGAGAATAACGGATATGACAGGAAGAAGCCAAAGGAAATCCTGGTGGCTGAAAATACTGATCACAACCTGGGAATGGAGCAAGCGAGTTCCCCTGCCTGACACATTTCAAGATACCCCAGATCTCTCTTTCCTCACAGTAATCCTTAGAAACCAATGCACTGCTTCACTATTCACATTCTATCACTGCACATTTTCACGATCCTCGTTCTGAAAATTGAAACCTCAGAACACCATGAAGTTTGGTAGCTTCTGACCAGCTGCCACTGCTCTACCGGTTTGGTGGTCCAAAAAAATTTTCTATCATCTTTTTTGCTACTTTGTTCTTGACTGGTCAAGAAATGTTGGAGATTTTCGGACATTTTCTTCCATTCTTTTCTTTAAAATAACTTGCAGAATTACTACAACAAACGTTCACATCAAACTGGGACTTGTAGTGGAATTTCTTGTGAATATATAAAGATTTCAGGCACTGTACAAACATTTGAATGGTGCAAATGTTTTAAAGAAGACCATGAATGACGATCCCAGCCGAGGTGTCTCAGAGCTCATTAATTCCTGTGAACATTCAGCAAATGGAATATTTGATCACAACCTGGGTACTTGAAAATCGAATATTTGATCACAACCTGATACTTGAAAATCGAAAGATAACCTGTTGCCAACCTGTAGCAGAGACGCATCTGTCTGTGGGAACTTTACGCACAATCATTCACAACACCACTTGCACATTATAGGAACATGGCTGGGAGTTATTGCCAAACAGTCATGACCTCACTCCAAGCAATTTCCCCATGTAAAGAAGCCAGTCCAATGGATCTGGTGAACTAAGAAAACTTTCTACTATGACAATATCCAAGCACTGGGATAGTGTAATTGTAATAGTGATTATATATAGAAATAAAGGTAGTTTTTAATTTCATAACTGTGTTCTGTTATTCTGCACCACCAAAAATGACAGTTTGGTAAATTGTCACATTACTTTCTCACTCACTCAATCTCTATAGCATTTATCCTGTGCAGATTCATGAAAGGCTATTCCAGGACTCAGGGCACTAGATGGGATACTGCCTTATCCATCACACACCCACACATTCACTCATACACTTTGGGCAATTTGGAAATGCCAGTTAGCCTAATCTTCATGTCTTTGGATTGTGGGAGGAAATCTAAGAAGCAGGAGGAAACCCACCAAGCATGGGGAGAACATGCAAACTCCATGCACGCAGACACTCGAACCATCAACTATAGAGGTACATTGCAACAGTGCTATGTACTGTAGCTACTATGCTACGGATAGTCTCATTTGAGATATTTTGTGAATGAAGAAACTAAAGTTCTAAATGAACTCCTCGGCAGCAGAGGTAAGTTTTGGTCTTCATGACAGTCAGTTTCATCATGGTGTTTGATGGGTTTTGCAACTGCACTTGACAATACGAAATATTCCAGAACATCTGACCTTCATGTCTTAAAATAACAACTGACTGTTGTTGTTACTTAATCCCATTAATCCCTTAATTCCATATGTGTTATTAAAAACAACAACAACAACCGTTTAGATAACGGAACCATTATCATCGCCATTTGTTTGTAGTCGGATTCTGTTGCGGCGCACCAGCACCAGATCATGTGACTTTTTACCAGCAACCAGTGTCAGCCAGAATAACTGTCTGCGTTTATTAGAAATCGTTTTATGTTTTGTTTTAGATATCACAAAGACAGTCATTATGTTGTTAGTGTTATCTGACGAGCACAAGGAGCACCTGGGGTTTTTATCCGACGTGGACCCAGCAGGTGAGTAACGTTAGCTTTTAGCTTTTTTGTTTTGTTTTGCTTTGGACCACCTATCATGTTGTGTTGCAAGTTCCGTAGTCTGTACTACAGATTCATGGAGTTGTGCAATGTTATTACAATATTAAAAGCACAGTTTTTATTTTTTTATATTGCTGTGAGATTCAAGTTGAATTAAATTGTACTGCATATATATGGGATATTAAATAAACAAAATCCATTCTAGTGACCAGTCAGGTAGGTTTTAAATAATCTTAAATTTGATATTGATCTTTCTAATTATTGGTTACCAGTGGTAACATCATCATCAACAACAACAACAGCAGCAGCAACAACAACAGTCTGGATCCTTTGGTTATTTAATAGCCCTCAATTTAATGAATCAGTGATCAGTGAATCAGTAAATTGAAAATGAAAGAATTGTTTACAATACTAAATCCCTCTTAAGTCAACATGTACCATACTACATGTTATTAATATGGTATATTGGTTTTATTTATTTTTATTCTAAACATTTTTTTAGTTTAGAATAAAAACATCATCTCATTCAGAATGTTAAATTGTCAATTTCAGTTGTTGGAGAGTTTGGCAGAATTGCTGTGGAGTTCCTGAAGAAAGGCTCAAACCCTAAGATCTATGAAGGAGCAGCAAGTGAGTAAGGTTATTCTCAGGGGGCAGAAAAATTACATGATCATGTTTTGCTTGACCATATTGTTAATAACTCTTTTCCATGTTTTATTACTTGTCTTCTAGGAAAACTGAGTGTTCCAGCAGAGACTGTGCAGCATGGTGTAGAGGGACTAATGTTTATTCTTACCGAAAGTTCAAAACTTATGGTGAGTGATTTTGTAAATTTCTATAAATGCCCTGTGCTAGAAGTATACACAGAAGTATACACATGTAAAAAGCTGCTGCTGTGTCATCCTTTTGCAGATCTCTGAAGTAGACTTTCAAGACTCAGTGCTGGTGCTGGGTTTTTCCGAAGAGCTTAATAAACTCCTGCTGCAGTTGTATATTGAAAACAGGAAGGAGATTCGCCAGATTCTGAGTGAAATTGCTCCATCTCTGCCCTGTTATCACAACCTTGAGTGGCGGCTTGATGTGCAGGTAGGCATTGGGTTTATCTCTGTGTTGTTTATTTACACGAGTGAACAAAGTAGTAATGATGTCATAAGATGCCGTCATGGTGCCGTAGTGGTTAGCAATGTGTTTTCACACTTCCAGGATTGAGTCCTAGCTTTGGGTCTGTGTGTGGAGTTTGCACGTTCCTCCTCCCACAGTCTAAAGACAAGCAGATTAGTCTGATTGGTGATCCCAAATTGCCCATACTGTGTGGTTGAGTGTGTGGTTGTGTCCTGCGATTGACTGGCATACTGGGTTAACACGCCTAGTGCCCGAGGCCTCTGGAATTAGCTCCAGTCATCCCGAGTCCCTGTACAGTATATACATGGTATAGAGAGTGAGTGTGTGCGCAGACTTTTGCATCTAGTGGTACCAGACCAACTTTTTAAAATGTCTTTTGTTCTTTTGGATGTTGTGTTGGATTTTTAAATTGTTGCAATTAAACAAAAAATCTAATCAAATAAATAAAATAGGGTTTAATAAAGTGAAATTGCATTTTATTTTCTCCATCCGAAATTTAAAAAGGGGTGTGTAAACCTTAGCTCTCAACTGTCTAATCCTTCTCAAAACATTTATCATTGCTTTTTTGAGGTTCTCTCACCTCTCGAGGACATAACAATGAATTATTACACACAGTCTATTTAATCTCACAACTTAATCAAATTAATATTGTGATTTCCTGTTTTTGCAGCTGGCCAGCAGGGCTTTGAGACAGCAGGTGAAACCTACAATCACCTTGAAGCTCCATATGGAGAGTGGAGACACACGGACCACCAGTGTTCTGCAGACAGACCCTGCCACGCTGCTGCATCTTATCCAGGAGCTAGAGCGGGCGCTCACTGAGGTCAAGAGCAACCACTGTCGCCGAATCCTCCGAAACATCAAATAGGATTGTACAGAAAGTGGACACTAGGTGGTGTGCCAGGTCACCTAATGCAGTGCTCAGGAGTTGTTTGAACTCTTAGTTAATGAACTGGTGAGTCAGGTATGTTGTGACAGGAAAAACAGGAAAATGTACCTTAAGGACCAGACACATGAATGTACTGAGTGAGCTGTTGGATACAGCAAAGGCTTAAGTCAGGTTCCTCAGTGTCATGACCTAAATGTACAACACACATGTACGAAAGATATGAATGATGTTAAAACCTGGAGTGTTAATGCTTCACTTTAATTTTTGGCTTGTTTGACAATTTATGTTCTACAGTTATAACATTTGTCAGTATTTTTTCGTAGCATATGGTAAAATACATATTTTGGGACCATTTCATAATGTAGTAAGGAGGAAGAGTGAAATTAACATTAATTTTCATTTTTAATAATGTTAAAAACAAAAAATTGTCAATCTAAACTCTAGCAACTCTAAGCAACTTGCTTTGATGTTATTGACTGTTTTATAAATACATTAATACATCCTTGTAGCATCTTGTCCTCTTGTCAAATCCTATGAATTGTGAGAAAGCTCAAGTATCATTCATTTGTAAAGAAAACTAAATGCAGGTCACATTTTATCTCCTGGTTAGATCATTATAAAATGTTCCATGGGAGTGGGATAATGATTAATTTACTAATCATTCACTAATCTTACAAAGGATGGAAAAGCGGTAGAAAGGTTATCAGCTTCAACGTGCCCCTTTCTCAGCAGTTTTGCACCTATCGCTTCCACTGGAACAAAAGAACAAAACGCAAAGGTATGTAAGAGGACACAGAACCGTTCTCAGTGCCAAATTCTCAGCAAGGTTCATTGCCTTATAAATGCCCGTACCAACCTGTAGACAATTGCACTCGAGTTATTTAGTACTCAGGATTAAGTGGTGTGTAAAAAGGATTAAAACTACACAGGTGTTAATTCCAGAGTCGGTTAGTGGCCATTTAAGGGATACTTAGCTATTTTTCCCCTTCATTTGTGACTTGCCCATATTATTTTTTCTAGAATAATTTGAACACTCGATTGATGTTTCACAAAAATGGATGACACACTAATTTTGGTTGTTGCTAATTGCAAATTTTCTATTTCACCCTAATTAATATGATTGTTTATTTTTAATGTTTCATTATCATTATACAATGAGGTAACATAATGGTGCAGCAGATTGTGTTGTTGCCTCACAGCTGCTTCAGTCCTGAGCTCGGGTTGCTGTGGGGCTTTTTTACCTGTTTTTTGTATGATGTAGAGTGGCATGGTGGCATAGTGCTCAGCAATATGGCCTGGGACTTCCAGTGTTGAAGGTTCGATTCCCTCCTCAGGTCTCTGTGCATGGAGTATATGGAGATGAGTTAAATGTTAAAGTTCCTGAAAAAGCCTTTTTTTAAATACCGGTGTGTCAAACATACAGGTCATGGGCTGTGACTGGCCTGATAAAAGTTCTAATGAATTTACAGTCTGTATTTTAATTTGAAAAAAAAAAAAAAACTAAATAAAAAAATCTTTCTGTAATTAACTTGGAGGAGTTGAGCTAATCTCTGTTTTCCCACTAGGAAGCAAAACAGAGTAATAAACCCCCAAGCATATAAACTGAGCCACTGACAAAAAGTCCTAATAATAAGTGATTCTTTATTACCATACTTAAAAAAAAAAAAAACTTATAATCCCAAATAAATCTAGTTTGCTTTCGGGTTGTAACAGTTTGGGAAAGTACAAGCGGTGAATACTTTTGCGTAGAACTGTATGGTACAGTAAACACTTTATTTAATCTATCTGTGCATCCAAAATGTACTTTTTTAGACAAATGCGCTAATTTATTGCCATTTTAGTGGCATTATTGCCATGTTATTAATCTCTAAACAGCTTTTGTCTGCCCTACTTGACATTGATTGGACTACATGTAATGTGACCCATTACCTAAACTGAGTTTGACATTAGATACACACAAATTGTAAAGGCTTATTGGAGCGTTGTAATAAACACTATACCATACACAGGCTGAAAGTGTATGGTTTTTACAGAGCAGGTTTGGTAAGCAAGACAGTTATGCTGCATTTATTATGGCTTAGAAACACAATGGAAAGGATTGTCATATGCACGTATTATTAAAATCATTCAACTGTGTGCCTTGCTATTATTGTAAAATTAAAGCACCTAGGACTAAGTGCTAAAGATTGTAGCATTTAAAATCACATACACACGTGGACAAAATTGTTGGTACCCTTCGGTCAATGAAAGAAAAACTCACAATGGTCACAGAAATAACTTTAATCTGACAAAAGTAATAATTAATAAGAATTCTATGAATGTTAACCAATGAAAGTCAGACATTGCTTTTCAACCATGCTTCAACGGAATTATTAAAAAAATGAACTCATGGAACAGGCCTGGACAAAAATGATGGTACCCCTAACTTAGTTTGTTGCACAACCTTTTGAGGCAATCACTGCAATCAAACGATTCCTGTAACTGTCAATGAGACTTCTGCACCTCTCTGCAGGTATTTTGGCCCACTCCTCATGAGCAAGCTGCTCCAGTTGTTTCCGGTTTGAAGGGTGCCTTTTCCAGACAGCATGTTTCAGCTCCTTCCAAAGATGCTCAATAGGATTGAGGTCAGGGCTCATAGAAGGCCACTTTAGAATAGTCCAGTGTTTTCCTCTTAGCCATTCTTGGGTGTTTTTAGCTGTGTTTTGGGTCATTGTCCTGTTGCAAGACCCATGACCTGCGACTGAGACCCAGCTTTCTGACACTGGCCAGCACATTTCTCTCTAGAATCCCTTGATAGTCTTGAGATTTCATTGTACCCTGCACAGATTCAAGACACTTGTGCCAGATGCAGCAAAGCAGCCCCAGAACATAACAGAGTCTCCTCCATGTTTCACAGTGTTCTTTTCTTGATATGCTTCATTTTTCCATCTGTGAACATAGAGCTGATGTGCCTTGGCAAAAAGTTCCATTTTTGTCTCATCTGTCCATAGGACATTCTCCCAGAAGCTTTGTGGCTTGTCAACATGTAGTTTGGCATATTCCAGTCTGGCTTTTTTTATGATTTGTTTTCAACAATGGTGTCCTCCTTGGTCGTCTCCCATGTAGTCCACTTTGGCTCAAATAACGACGGATGGTGCGATCTGACACTGATGTTCCTTGAGCATGAAGTTCACCTTGGATCTCTTTAGAAGTCTTTCTGGGCTCTTTTGTTACCATTCGGATTATCCGTCTCTTTGAATTGTCATCAATTTTCCTCCTGCGGCCACGTCCAGGGAGGTTGGCTACAGTCCCATGGATCTTACATTTCTGAATAATATGTGCAACTGTAGCCACAGGAACATCTAGCTGCTTGGAAATGGTCTTATAGCCTTTACCTTTAACATGCTTGTCTATAATTTTCTTTCAAATCTCCTGAGACAACTCTTTCCTTCGCTTCCTCTGGTCCATGTTGAGTGTGGTACATACCATGTCACCAAACAACACAGTGACTACCTGGAGCCCTATATATAGGCCCACTGACTGATTACAAGATTGTAGACACCTGTGATGCTAATTAGTGGACACACCTTGAATTAACATGTCCCTTTGGTCACATTATTTTCAGTATTTTCTAGGGGTACCATCATTTTTGTCCAGGCCTGTTCCATGAGTTTATTTTTTTTTAAATAATTCTGTTGAAGCATGGTTGAAAAGCAATGTCTGACTTTCATTGGTTAACATTCATAGAATTTTTTTAAATTATTACTTTTGTCAGATTAAAGTTATTTCTGTGACCATTGTGAGTTTTTCTTTCATTGACCGAAGGGTACCAACAATTTTGTCCACGTGTGTATGTTCTTTTGCATCACTCAGTACAGAGTTATATAAAGTGCACCTGGAAGCAAAATCAACATAAGGACTGTGTGTCAGGAGCTTCTTGAAATGGCTTTCCGTGGATAAACATGCATAAGAATATTATACATAATGCCAAGCATAAGCTGTGTGTGTTTGTGTGTCAGTGGATGTTTAAGGGTATCCACTTCTCTGTTGATCTTTTGAATTTGTTAGTAAGTTTGGAAAGTGTTGTGTGTGATGTGCATGACATGGTTCCTGGTTAAGGAAACATGTCATGCACATCACACACAGGTTGTAACGACAGCTTCCCTATCCTGCAATGGTGATGATTTCAGTACATTTTTCTTTTGTCAAAGACATTCGTAAAGCTTATTGGGGAAAATATATAGAAGACATTTAGCACAAAGGAGTTCATTGGCTTTATGGATGGAGACTTTTGGGACACCCTGTATAACCCACTTGTGGCTCAGGCTTGTTAAAGTTCATGTTGTTTTGGGGCGTGAGTTTCTTCTATTCATATTCATGAGGCGCCGGCGCGGCCTAATTAAAGATTCATGAGGGAGTGCTGACACAGGCGCTGTAGAAGAAAAGTTGAGTTTACAAAGTTTCGGACACCCGGGAGAAAGTCGCACTGGAGTTAGGAAGGTCGGCCGAGCGGAGCAAAGGAAAGTTATCTTCGAACTTTTTTTCACTGGACGAAGCCAAAGAGATGTTTTTCTTAACTTTGTTGTGGTAAAAATATTTTTATAATAAGAAGAAGAACTGGTATCGGAGGCCTAAACGATTTAAAACGGGCCTCGCTGTTTTAGTCTGTTTCTGTAACGAGCAAACCGTTATTTCATTATTACTTAGTTTAGTTATCGAACTAAAATGAGCACCAACCCAGTTCAGCCTCTACCGGGCCAGCAAGTGATCCATGTCGCCAAGGACCCCGACACGGACCTCGAGGCGCTCTTTAACGCCGTGTTGAACCCGCGGCCGAGCTCCTGGAGGAAGAAACACCTGCCCGAGTCGTTCTTCAAGGAGCCCGACTCCGGGTCGCACTCGCGCCAGTCCAGCACGGACTCGGGCAGCCAGCAGCCCTCGAGACTCCCGCCTCAGCACGTGCGCTCTCATTCTTCGCCCGCGTCACTGCAGCTCAGACCCGGAGCGCTCGCGGCCGCCTCCGCCGCCGTCACCGCGAACCCCGTGCCGCACGCGCACAGCCGCCACCAGTCCTTCGATGTCACCGACGAGCTGCCCCTGCCGCCCGGGTGGGAGATGGCGTACACGTCCACCGGCCAGAAGTACTTTCTCAAGTGAGTGTCACTGTTCATTTAGCTCGTGGTGTTCGGTCTGCTGCGCGCGCCTTCGCCGCAAGTGAAACGCACTGATTTCCTCTCTGTAAGGGAACTGAGATAGAACTTAGAAATGCATAAAGACTAAGGGTTCTTTAATCACTGTACAGTATGTTGGTGCCAGAGAAAAGTGTAGGATATGTCTTCTGCTATCAATATTTGATTATCAAGTCACCCTAAGTGAATGATTATTAAATGTAGTCTTATATTACATTTAGACGAGTACCATGGCACCATGACAGAAATGCCTTTTGATGAAATCCAAAAAAGTTGTAAATAATTTTTTTCTTCTTGAACCTGTCTATTTTGTCGCTGCCACGAAGAATGGTCTTTTTACACCATAAATATTTTCACCATGAGAAAGGAAGTCTGAAATTATTTACCTGAAGTAAATGTAGAACAAAAAGCCTTAAATATGTTACCAATTTAAAAGAAAATTTGTCTGAGCCTTTCTTTTTATATTTGCTTAAAAAAAAAAACAATTACAAATATTCTGGAGTAAATAAATTGAGTTTTATTTCAGAGTTGATTGTGTGTGTGTGTGTGTGTGTGTGTGTGTGTGTCATATATAATGTATATCCACAACACAAATAGACAGCCTCTCTAACTGCACTTCATATATCTCATGTCCTTAAAAGAATGTCTATACGGTCCTAAAAATACTCACCCCAAAGATCATATAGGTCATTGGCTACAGCTCTGTTGTGTTTCTTAGGAAACTGTGTTTCTATCATTTTCACACACCCATGGACTTTACTGTTGGATCACTGCTGGTGTACAAGTTAAGTTACTTGTTAACAAGAATGCACCACCTTACACCAAAGTGGTTTCGTTTTACATTTTGTGCCTGGCCTGAGCTTTTGCAGATTTGTGTTCAGGGACCCTGAATCAAGGTGAGAATTCAAGACACATTCCGGCATTATCAGGAGATATGGCAGGCAAATGAAGTCATTTCTTTTCAGTTTCATGGGCTACACTTTTCTCAGTAAATCCATTATCAAGACTCATCTTGATCATGTGATAAGGATGACTCTCTGTGTTGAGATGTGACTAAACTGAAACACAAGTCTGATTCTGTGTACAGAAGTGTTTTGAACAGGCTCTGTTTAGGAATGAAGGAGGCGGGATTAAGCAGCACATCTTTTCTTCCCAGGCCCTGAGGACGTAGTGGTTATCTCAGTTAGGTAGAAAGTTGATAAGTCACTCGGGCTGTGTTGAGCTCAGTGGGGTGTTCGCTGTTGAGACAGGATTTGTAAACCGAGAAGCTCCCTATATCGAGCCCACAACTTGTATCGGGGTGACAAAAGAATAAGATAAGGGCACTGTAATTTAATTAATGACCCAGTGATTACACAGTCAGAGGATCCCCAGGGGACAGTTATTTCTTAAAAAAAAAAAAAAAGAAGGTTTTATTGCAGTGGTAAAAATTACAAACCACCATTACCAAAATTATATTTATTAGAGTTCTTAGAGTTCTTGTCTATTCACATGAATGATGTGTTTAACCCAAACCTTAATAACCGAGCTTTACATTTTTCTGACTCTATTGTGTTCTGTGAGTGGAAAAACACAAAATAATGTTTTTTAAGTATAAAAAATATTATGTACATTTTACATAATTTGAACACATCATCGAATAAATTAGTACGGAGGGGTCAGTTTTTCTTTTAGTTAAAGAGGTTCCTGGCTCTTGCTCTAAATGTCTTGTTTTATTATAAGCTATTAAATTTGAGCTTGACTCGTGATTAACTGGATATATGATTCCATTAAGGCTCCGTAGCAACCGGGATTACATTCTTAGTCCACATTGCTGGAATGTGTCATAGGTAATATATCATAATGCTGAATGTATATTGAATCACTCGATAATCTATGACTTGTCGTACTTCAGTTCATCCATAAACTCCACTGATTGCACTTAGGCAGTTTAGTTTTCTGCAGTCAGATGGTTACAACATGAAGTTTCACACAAACCAATACAATACTGTATATGCTAGATGCTGATTTGTAGCATGTGCATGTCTACCAGAAGGTGCCAGGTAATCAATCAAAGGGCAAAATGTCCTCCTCAGCTCCTCACCTGCTGACTGGGTGGTCCTGGAATGCAAATTTTCTGTATCGTACAGTGTATAGTGCCCCTTATCAAGATATTTTTCATATAGTTCTATAATTGTACTACTGGAGATACATTACCCTTAAAAAAATAAATAAATAAACTGCTGAGGTCTGGACTTTGGTGTACTTGTAGCTAATTCGTGTGGTCAAGGTGACAATATCAAGGTGGTAATAACATTCTTCTATG
This sequence comes from Clarias fuscus, assembly GCA_030347435.1. NCBI lineage: Eukaryota > Metazoa > Chordata > Actinopteri > Siluriformes > Clariidae > Clarias > Clarias fuscus. The sequence continues at coordinate 19,145,939 of CM059219.1, forward strand.
AATCTGCATTATCATGAACGCAGCACAAGATTTTGTGTTTTGCTTTGACTAACGTCCCATAGCCTGCTTTGTTCGGGAAGCAAGTTTGACTCCGATGCGGGAATGGCCTCCTCTTGGTCATCTTCCTGCTTCTCTCCTCCTCTTTCCAAACTGACTTGTTACATTTTCAGATGAACATGTTAGTGCTTGCCACGCATTCAGTTGGCACATCCACCATCAACAAAGCTGCAGACCTGGGCTTCCCTCCGCCCTGCAATTAAGCAGTCAAGAAGACAAAAGTCTGCCTGTCAGGGGTAATTACTCTCTCAAGTAAATGCTCCCCCTTTCCCAACCTTGTGTGTTTTGAAGACACTGATTAATGCTTAAAATAATGGTGCTAGAATTAGACTATGCTATTTGGTCATACTTCTTACGTTCAGCTATATGCACGGTTTATGATGTCACAATTCTTCATGAACTTATTTCCTTTGGAGAACAATTGGCTTTAAGTAAAAAAAAAAAAAAGGGCAGAAAATGGAATTTTCCCATTTTATCCTCAGGAAGTAAGTATTGTCTGTAATATAGCACGCTGTCTGAGTCTGACAGAATGATATGACATTAAATGTCTATAAACCAAAAGTATGTTTGTCTTTCTCTAGTGATGTGTCACCACATGTGTGACAACTTACATTCATACTTCCTCACACCTCCCCAAACCTGTTTAAGTTTAGAACGTTTACGTCTTTCAGTGATGACTAAACTAACAGCAATAAGAAACCCAGGACAGAAGGTATTCCCTAGCACAGGTTTAAAAAAAAATCACTGCAGTGATTTATTAAATCACTTCTGATTTAATCAGAAGTGATTTATTAAATCACTGCAGTCACCAACAGCTGGGATTTCTGGTTCAGTGAGTACCAGGAGGAAAAAAAAAAACTTTGACAAACTTTTTCATGTCAAAGCAGCCTCTAATTAGGAGTATTCTAAAACTCTTAATTCTGGATCTGCTATTTTGCTCTTTATTCTCCTTTTAAGGGACAATAGAATAGAATATTGTCTGCTCTTCCATGATTTTGATCCAACAGTTTGACATGATTGATTGCACCCGTTTCATAAAATACATGTGAGTAGTTTTGTGATGTGCATAGTTTCTGTTAGCAGAATTGACTTGTTTTTGTTGATTTTGTCTGAGCAGATTAGGGACGGGCCTCTGACATCACAGCACATGAATGGATAAGCAGGTTTGGGAACAAGTGATGCAAGATGCTATCTTTTATGTCTGTTGTGTCGCACAATTTGCAAATTCTACAGTACTTATTGTGTCTTAGGCCTTCTCTAAGTTTAAACTAGTTCGAAATTGTGGGTGAATTCTGTTCCCTTTGACCTAATTCGGTGTGAATATGGTAGAAGTACACGCCACTGTCTCGTTTTCATCTGGACTGTTGCGTTATGCACATTGAATAGAGGCAATAGAAATTCAATAAAGCAGGTGGAAAAATAATGGAAGTATGGCTTTTGAGAGTTTTTAATGGGACCTTGGTTTGGCTTATATCTACAAAGTAGCCATAACAGATGTGTCTGTGGCAGCACTAGGCTGTCTGGATTTTTCTCATCTGTTCTGAGGTTTGTAGGATACTGGCCTCAACAAGCGAACTAGATTATAACAGTACAGCATTAAATCATGTAAATAAATAAATAAATAAATACAAATGGTTACCCTCTTTTCTACTTCTTGATTAAAGATAACACCAATAACCCAGCTGTTATATAAACTGTGAAAAGTTTTCTATTTTGAATGCTGTATTTATTATCAGTATAAAAATACTTACAACAGGACCGGCCCTAAGCATTATTTATTTATTTTATTTTATTTTTTTCCCAATTCAAGTCATAAAATACTAAACGTTTTACCATTGATGCAATACTACAAAAATATAATAATTTAATATAATAATAATGGTATGTAATGGTAATGGTATAAGTATGCTGAGATTTTTGGGGGGGTTTTGCTCTCAGTTTTGGTCTATCATCAAATTGCAACTTTTTATTTTATTTTATTACTTTATTATTGAGTTTGTACAAACACACTTCTGATTTCCAAACATGAATATTCCACCAATTAAAAGTTACAGAAAAAAATATTTGTATGTCCGAACAGAAAGCAACAAATTATAGAAGTGACCACTTCTTAGACAAAATGGAAGCTGCAGGTTTTGCCTGCAAAAAAAGAAGCCGCTGCAACAGTCAAAGTCTTCAGAAGAATTGTGTGTGTTTCTACAGGATGCTCAGTAAAACGTAGTAGCTCAGTAGATTTTTGGTATATCTTAGTATATCTGGGCTAGTGTAATATGTGTTATTGGGAAGTATGATTGTGTTACCAAAACATCCACCACTTTTAAGTCTGTAACATGGATGGCTGTAAAACTGGCTTTGGCAGTGGATGGTTCAGATTTGCCACATTCTCCTCTGGTGATATGAGCTACTGCAAGACAGGAGGGTCTTTTGTAACACAATCAAGTGCTTAGAGCCTGGTGTGACTGGGTGAAACTCAAGTGTATTTGTATATTTTTAAAATCTTCAGGCGAGTTTTCTGTGAATATAAGCAAGTTTTTGGTGAATATATTTAATAGTTTATTTCCAGTTTATTTTATCTACATGTTGTGTGTTGAGTTCCCATAGCATTATTGAGCTTTACAAAGTCGACAATAACGCCGTAGCTTCCGCACACATGCACAACAGTTGATGGACACACACAGACGATCACCAGGCCAGGGCCTCTAGCACCCCGAGGTATAATATATAGAAACAACCTGTTATTTATGAGCTTTAGGCTTCAGACGCAACGCTTGTTTAATTCCTGACCTTTGCTGCCTCTCCAAAATGAAAAGCCTGTCATTCAGAGCCTATAGTTTTATAGTGCAAAGTTTTAATGGCGATTTGTTCTGGCTTGGGCTTTGACTTGAGCCACGTTGCCATCACTACAAACACTTTAAAAACAAAGAGACCCTTGAGAGTGATGTGTGATCTCTGCCATGGAGTGTTAAACCCTGGTAGATAAGACGATCTATTCATAATGCACCGAGGGCCAGTTTTGATTGAATTAATGCAGGCTGGGTGAGAGGGTAAAGAAGCGTGTGTGTGTGTTTTCAGTCTGGAAACAGTTACGTGCTCAGGTCAGTCAATAATCCGATATGCGTGAGTTTGCTTAAACGGCTGCGTAGAAGCTGGAGGTGTCGGACAGAGAGAGCTTTGTTTACTTGGCTGCTCCTGTGAATCGTACGCAGCCGTGGTTTATAACTTTTAAATAAGGAAGCAGCTCTCTGGCCGCGTATCAGCTCTCGGACATGGTGCGGCTGACCTTCAGCAGACGTCCCTTTACGGGAAGACAGCTGGAAGCCTTTAGCTAGAGAGAAGATGGGAGATTACTACACACACACACACACACACATACTTACGTATGTGCTCGAATGCATTTTATGTGCTTTTACCTCTCTGTCAGTTTACAGACCTCAGTGCAGAGCGTGGAACAGACAAGTCTAAGCTCTTCCAGGAACTTTTGCTTTTGATCATTATAATGCAGTAGATGTAAACTTGGCAGCACACTTGTCTGAGTTCACCAGTAGTTGAACTAAAGCAGGGTCTGTTTATCTGTAGTTGGTATTTTATTTTATTCCAGTTTATTGTATTTTTGCCTATTTGCTTGTATTCATGGGTATCTCACTGACGTGTTCACTTGAAGTTGAAATGTTTCTGTTGTCCTTATTAAACTCGCCCGTTATATTACATAAGACCACTGGGCACATTTGTTACTTATTTTTTTGATGTACGTATTTTCCAAATCATCAGCATGAACTGTAAAATGTGCGTGTCACGTGCACTCAGCTGTTTTTCTCAGTGGTGCTTTCCATGCTCTCCCTCCTCCCCTTCCTAATATGCAGTTGAAAGAGACGGCTCGGTCCACAGGATATGGAACCACTCATTTCCTTTTGTTTGCCTGGATAATGGCTGGAGGGACACAGCGGCCTCTCTTTTGGGGTTTAGTGAAGCAAAAAAAACAAAAAAAAACAACAAACATGAGTCACTTCAAAGGCAGCAGTAAAAATGGGAAAAAATGGACAATATGACTAACTTTACCAAAGAAATTAAAACAGCAGGTCTTGTGTTTTGGCTTTTTGTTCGACATGAAAAACAATAGAGGACCTACACTTCATGGTGTGTCATGTGTAAATAGGCCAGCCATCTGCGAAGAAAGCGGTTTGTTTGATCAAAGCATAATTTTGGCTTAGGACATGATGCATTTTATTTTTGGAAAAGAGAATTATTATAGTACTATTTTCAGAATATCATTTGTCAGCATATTAAATGATCGACTTTGGGGCCAATTAAAGTGTTCAACATGAAACAAGCTCAAAGTGTGAAGAATAAAACATTATGAAGATTCCATCTGCCAGTTTTTGCCAAATGTCTAAATAATGTCAGACTGTCTGTAACCTTCACAGATGTTGAAGTAGTCAAAATCATGTAACTATCCGAACACACTCGGCATTCCTGGAAAGCCTGAGATATCTGTCTGGAGAATGGAGTTTGAATAACTTGGTTTAGTATTTATTTCTCTTAAAGAATGTCAGATTTCACACTTTTTGGAGGTGTTCGTTATACTGTCATACATATAGTTACAGGCATCATTGAGTCTAGTATTAAGGCTTAACTCTAGTCTTTAGCCTTAAAGGTTTGCTAAATATCATCAGAAGCTGTTACTTTTTTTCTCCTTGCTGCTCTTGTGTGGGATTTCCTGTAAGTGGGAGGATCCTTATTCTCTGACTCCTCCCTCCATTTCTCTGTCTCTCTCTCTGTCTCTCTCTCTTGCGCTCGCGCAGCCTATTCATGAAGCCTGGAATGTGAGCAGCAGCTATGTGGGTGTATTGTTCTCGCAGCACAGAAAATCTCTCGGCGACCCCTCGCCTGCTTTTCTATACTGCAGCCATTTCATTCAGCACGCCGATGCGTGCGGCCGCATTTGTTTCGGAACTGATCAGAGAGCAGGGCACGGACAGAGGTCCATCCTGATTCAAGCAACTGTCACCCTGTCACGTGTGACGTGTCTCCAGCCACAGAGGACATGCTGCTGAGGGCCAACTTGAGCATGAGCTAATTCTTATTGTCCAATCAAATAAACACAGTCATGAAGTGAGAATGTGATCTCGAGGAGGGGCCCTGACATGCTCCTGATCTCTCTGAACCCGAACCGACGCAGCTGCATTCCAGTCGCCATAGTGTGAGTTATGAATGGGGGTTGGCCATAAAGTAGGTGAAAAGCGAGGATGACGGAATTCCTTGGGTTTACTGACTTTGTTGGAATCCGATTATACACAACATTAAACAAGCACACATCAAACTCGATTGGATGGCCTGATTCGATTGGCAGGTAACACTTAAGAATTTTCCAATCCCCCCCCTCACAGAGAGGCTACAAGAAGATAATGCTTGTTGATGCTATCCAAGTGAGTCTTCCTCTTGGATGAAAGGACACCCGTCCAAACTTCAGGTGTTAAAAATAAAACCGGTACTGCTGCATAGCTGCAAGCTCTGAGCATACGCAGCCTGTGGGCCTCCTGATGCCATAGGCAGATTACCCCTACAAAGCACAGAAAAGCACCAGCTTCATCCCTAACTCATGCCTGCAGCATATCCTCCATAGTGATCCAGTACACTGCTGGTGTATAGGTCAGTGTCTTATTGTGAGTATAACATTTGCCGTCAGCTGCCATGGCGTCTCTGGGTGGGACGTGTCTCAGCTGGTCCCTGTTATGGATAAGGTTATGTTGAGACAGGCTGCTCCCCTGTGTGTGTGTGTGTGTGTGTGTGTGTGTGTGTGTCTGTGTGTGTCTGTGTGTGTGTGTGTGTGTGTGTGTGTGTGTGTGTGTGTGTGTGTGTGTGTGTGTGTGTGTGTGTGTGTGTGTGTGTTTTGCATTGTCCAATATGAGCAGGAATGAGCTTTTTGCAATCTGATTTTTCCCATATTTATAAGTGGTTTTGGGTCGGATTTGGATATACAACTGTTAAATTCATGCAGATTTCATTTTGATTTTTTTTTTCTCAGACAGTCTCCAAGATTTAATTATGACCACAAGACAAGCAACATAAAGTCAGGGCCCCTCCTCGAGATCACATTCTCACTTCATGACTGTGTTTATTTGATTGGACAATAAGAATTATGTACTCTAAACCAAGAAAAAAATATATACATATATATTAATACACAAGTTGTGCTAAAGTTTGCTGGAGTTTTTAGAGCTAAATTTTAAACACATTCTTATTATGCTGATGGTGGGAACTATGGGCGTGGGGATTATTTTAAGGATCACCAGAATCAGAACAGTCAAATTAATGGTCAAGAAAAGAAGACAACTAAGGAGATCTGAACTTGCTGGAACTGGGATAAGAACCCTTCAACACATTATCAAAACCTGGAAGGACGGTGCTGAACTGTCAACTTTGTGGAAGAAAAATGTGGTCGGAAGGAAATCATGAATAGAGATCACTAAAACATTTGGTGAAGTTGCATGATCAAAAAAGAAATAGTAAAAACTATAACTATGTTTAATAGTGAAAGTAAGACCATTTCCATACAATGTGATGAGAACTCACAGGATTGGGATCAAACAGCTGTGTTACTATTAGAACACCACTTAAGGCTAATCATAAGGCTTCGGTTTGTTAGAGAGCATAAAAATTGTGCTTTGGAGCAATGAAAAAATGTTATGTGGTCAGATGGGTTCAGATTGACTTGATCGTCAGGGTAAGAAATGAAACGCATAAAGCAATGCACCCATCATGCATACTGGTCACTGTGCAAGCCTCTGGAGGCAGTGTTATGATCTGGGGTTGATTCAGTTGGTCAGGTCTAGAAGTCAGCTGATGACCTGAATGTTCTGAATGACCAGGTTATCAAACACAGTGAGTTTTTCTTCCCTGGTGGCATTCCATATTCCATAATTACATATTCCAGGACTGAAATTGTAAAAAAGTGTTTATTATAAATCTTTCGTACATTTGGGATAGCTTAGTAGTCTCTGTAAATGCTTGTCCTTTGGGAATATAATAGTGCTATAGGCTGTCTATGCTCTATGATCCAGGTTCATCGTTGAAATTTAAAATGTAGCAATTTTGAGCAAGAAAATATTACTTCAGATATCTAAAATTTTAATTTGATACAGTATTATAATCTATGTATTTAAGTCATTTTTTTGAATATTTCCTCAGTTTACATCAGTCTAAACATTATTCAAACACTATTATTCTATTATATTCATATTAAATATGAATATTTTACTAGATTATTTCCTAGCAGAATAGATGGTCAATTAAATAAAGCAATTTGATGGGGTCTAATCCATGGCGAAATCTCTGGATTTGTGTACTGGTTGCAAAGTTTGCACTCAGCGGTCTGTCAAATGAATCAATATACCATTTCTGTTTGTTCCATAATGTGGAATGGTGCGCTGCTGTGAGGATCAGGCCATATGAGAGGGGAAACTTTCTTTTTTCCATCTGAGAAATAATTTACAATGTACAATAGGATACAATAAAAAGATGGAACATGCAGCTGGAGAAGACGGAGGTGTCCCGAAGAGAGACTTTTAAAGGTCATTTTAGCTAGAAAGTGCAGATGCAAATGGGAGCAAATGCAAGTGAGCTGTTAATAATGGCAGGTTAAGTATATTAGGCGGTGAATTAGCAGAGGAGAGAGTGAGGGTCTGTGGGTACATGAGAAGGAGTGAGCGAGGTGGGGGACTGGCTCAGAGCCAAGGTTCGTTCCCATGTCTGCTGTGGCGTTATTAACAATGAGTGCTTTGTGCATGGGGGCATTAGGCTAATATCAATCCACTCTTTTTATTTGTACTTTCTCCGGATGAGAGAAAGGGGCTAGTGTGCCATCCAGTGTTAATGGGGGTTTCGTGTGAAATGCTCTTTTGTTTTATAGCCCTCACTGGATGTATTGTAGCACAATCCACAAAGCAGTGGCTCTCAGCTGGTTCTGTTTCCCTGTTGGCTAACATATGTGTGGACTTGAAGAGAGAAACACTTCAGCCCTAGGAAACGTCTTTTAAAAAGTCTGGTAAAATCATGGAACGATTTCATTCATTATTTTATTACAATTTATTAAGCAGAACTAGACTGTAGGGGACAAAAAAAGTCAATTCAAAGCTCCACATAAATGAGTGATTTATATATTTACTCAGCTCAAATGCTCAACTCAAACACTAGCAAAACACCCCCTCAACTCAAATGCATAACTCAAATTCTGAAACTGAAATCTTAATCTCAAATTCTGCTCAAACGCTCGAGTCAAACACTCAAATGCTCACATTCCCCAAATTCAACTCCAGAGTTGTGCTTAATTTTTGCAGTACTGGCTCTGGTGTTTTTTTGGGGCCTAGTGCACAAGCGTCTTCCAGCTTCGGGGTCACTTCACAGGCAGCAGACGGTTTGCTCTTTATCTTGGAGGGAATATGTCCACATGGCCCACAAAGTCTCTCACTCACACCATGTTTTCCATGGCAGACGGAGCATTTCTTTTTTCCGGCCCGTCCACAAAAAGCGGCTGTTTTGGCAGCCTGGTTCAGTCCAAAGATCCCCCTGGCAGCCATCCTCTGAGGAGATTGTTGATGTATTCAGCACGTTCCTGGCACACTGGCTAAATTAAAAATCTCAAGTGCTTGCTATTCCAGGTTTTAACAGATCCAACTGCATGATCAAATTCAGAGTCGTTGTTCCCCAGATTCATTACTTCTAATTATCCAATACTGTATATTAACCTGACTGTGGGAGTCCTTTTTTTATATTTATTTATTTATTAATTATTTTTTTGCTGATCTGGACCAATTGAGATTTTGCGTACATAGCAGTTCAAAAGTTATTCATGTAAGAATCAGTTAACGATTAACCCAGCAGTACCGATGGCTTTTCTGTTCTGGAGGTATAAAAGCTGTTTTTATGTTAATGTCCAATCCAAGAATGTGCGACTGGTGGTGCCTTGTTGTCATGGTGATGCTGAAAATGCGGCTCAGGCTTGGCCTCTTGCAGCATGCCACAGAACCACAACATTCCTTCTTACTCGTTTAGGTCCAGCTTTTCTTCAAGGTCACTCAGCCACCACACACAGACACATACACACCCATACACACATACACAATCCTGGTTTTCTTTTTTTCTGCTATGCCTAATGAATGCATTGATATTTAGCCAAGCTTTTTGGAACGTACACCTTTTGTAAGAAATTCAGGTTTTTCTGTTACACAAGCAACTGTTGCACCCGAAATCCTAAATGATACTACAAGAGCTTATAAGCTTTTTACATTTTTTTTTGTCTGGTGTGTTTATTGGAATCAAGACAGTTGTGTAATCTTGCCGCATTACAGCTCTACGATGTTTTGTTTAATCTTAAACTATCTAAGTTTCCTCACATCTCCCAAATACATGACAGTAGGTAAATTGGCAATGCCCATAGGTGTCAATGAGTGTGTGCATTGTGTGCACCCGATCTCTGGTGGATTCACAGTGACTGACCAGGATAAAGCAATTACTGAAGGTGAATAAATCAATTGATGAATTATCACTATCCTTTGCATTGGAGTTCTATGACAGGATGAGTTTTGGTGTCTATTAAAACTTTGTTTCTGTAGTGAAATGCATATCAATCTGACTTCCCATGAAGGTCTCACCCTCATACCCCTCATACAGGACATGAAAATGAATAAACAAAAAACATTTCTTTGTTTCTCCCACACAGAATGACGTCAAGAAACGCCTTGGTTGTATCTTTCAAGTGCCTAGTAGATGGACCATGAGTGAGTTCTCCCAGTGGCTTGGTAAAAGGGTTTAGTTGAAACTGAGATCAGATCGCTGTTCTTTTATATGTCATGACACAATCCACTTGTTGTTGGACAATAGTCATGGGTCAGACTGTCTCAGAAACTGGGAGAGTGTCCAGCTTTGGATCATTATGGGTCCGAATAGGTTATTTCTAAATAAAGCTTTTGTATGAATTATCGTCGCAATGCAAGCAAGACAGAAAATGGAGACAGGCAGATGTTTGGATGGTTTAAAAAAATCAAATGCACTGTTGCTCTGGCTTCAAGGATGTTTTCAGTTGGTCATCATAATTACTCTGAATTATCTGTGGCTTGAGGGTAAGCCTTTGTTAGTTTGGGAAAATAAAATAGCTGTCTTAGATGCTAACTTAAGATCTTAGATCATAAGATCTGGAGAGCAGATTTGAATTTTGCTAATTCATAATGTGAGGAGACGCAATAATTGTAGACTTCAAGAAGCTAATAGGCAGACAAAGCACTAATGTGTGGGGTTTCATAACCTGAGCTAGTTTTTCTTGTTTGAGTGGGCTGGCAAGGTGAGTGACAACACTGTCATTGATGCTGGGTGAAGGAGGCATTTTTCTTTCCCTCTTTCTTTCTCTCGTAAGCAACTCTTGCAAATCTGTGCCAGGTCTATAGTTAGCTTACCCATCGACAGCTGCTGCCTGGGCCTGGCTGCTCTCACCCAGCCAGTTGTCCTAACTAGTAACAAGAGGAGTCACTCACAGACCCTCTAAAACAGCTGAAGAAGATCTGACGGGGAGCTGGTTCAACTTTCCACTGAACCATATACGCATTTAGTGCTTTGGGCATATACAAACAAGACCGATTGAATACCTGATCGAAAGGTGCCCTCTTTTAATGCATATTTTTGTCCACCTCTCAAAGTAGTACCCTTGGCATCACTCCTTAAGTCAGCTTTCACAACAAAACATTTTAAATATGTTTTTATGCCAGCAGATTCCTCCGTAATATTCGGTAGCATGTTTTTTATGGCAAACATTAATGATCAAGCTCGACAGCACTAGCCATAACTTGCCCCAGGCTTGGGGAAGGTTTCAAACTTGTGCTCCATCTTCAGTACTGGCAGCATGGCAGCAGTTGAGATGACTATAATTAGTAGCGCATTCCACTTCCTGCCCTTCCCCTCCCTCGCATTTTCAAATTCAATTAAATATTTCTAATTCCAGAATTTCCAGCTGGTGCCCCTTGCTGTGGCACAACAATTCTGAGCATTTGAATCCGACCCTTCATGATCCGTCTTTTAGACAGCTTCATGACGCCCTTTGCCTCGGCGTCCCTGTGCTTTGAGTGGAGTGGCTATTGTGCTAGTGACAGTGGGGGTAAAACCCCTAGTAACCTGAAAATGGCTTAATTGGGAAAGTAGATCCTCTGCTTTTTGTTCTCATTTTCAGTGGCTGCGAGAACCCTCATACCAGTGCTCTGGTGTCATTTTGGTCCCTTTTGGAGAAGTGGAGAATGCCACTGGTTTAGCTAAGCCATGGTACATTAGGCACACTCCCTCCTTTACAACGATAGCTCATGTAGAGCATAGCAAAAAAAGCATGGCATGAAAAAGGTTTCATAACTGGCATTCTAAAAGCAAGGTGAGAGCAGAAAAGGCCAGCACCTGAAGTTCGAATTTCATATGTTAAGGCCAATCAGTTTACGAACGTCTATATGTGTAGTGCAAGATGCATTTTCTTGGGCCATCATTGTGCAGTGTGTTCAGTTTCTGTAATATCTAAGTGACTTAAATTGATCTCGCTTCTCCAGAGTCAACCAGCCTTGCCTAAAAGCTGTAGCCGTTTCCAGAGCTCTTAGTCTGGACCATGAGCGAGGATGAAAGTAAGACGTGCCTTTAAGTCTGCTGTGGTTCTGCAGCATATAATTAGAAATCAGAAGAGCTGTCAGATGTGGGAAGGAGGCTGGGATTTTGCGTTCTTTTGGCAGTTTTACCCCAAAGAACCAGAACACAAAAAAAGTGTCTGCTTTTTCACTGTCTGGTGGAGGTCAATTGGGTCAGTGCATCCCTGCATGAAATGTGCACCTGGACTGAAGTGGTGGGCACATTTCTGAGAACTTTCAGTTGGTTTATTGTGCCTCCAGCTCCGTCTTTTGGGTGTGTATTAAATTTTTTCTTTTTAAAATCTTTCCCCGAGATATGACTCAGGCCAGGACGCTGAAGCTTCAGTCTAGGAATGCTGAGCAGTTAACTATTTAGTTACCAGTGGTTGAGGTTAAAGGTAATTACTGTATGATTTATGTTGGTAATATTGTATATTGATCAGGAAGTGCTGATTAATTTTCTATAACTGCAGCCCTGGCAGTAGTTTCACCTGTAAGGATTATCTTTAGGAACTTGCGTAAATATGTTTACATTTCTGTAGTAATATGTTGCACCAGCACTTGTATGTTAGACCTTCCACATAAACAGATTAAAAATCATTTGTATAAACAGATTGTAAAAATCATTATTTCTCACACCTAAACATATAATATGCACGCAATGTAAATTAAAGTTAAATTATTATATAATCTTTACATAGCCTTCTATTATATGCTAAGGTATAAACAATCTACTGGATGTCAGTGCTTATGATTTAGGGATGTGTGTGTACAAAGAGCAAAGCTCAGTATAAGGCCTGTTTAAATGGTGGCAGCTGTTGGATTATTCCCAGGATCTCCAGTTTGCCGCTTATTTTTAGCCCCCAACTGCACTTAAAAGCCTGCATCAGTGCTTCACTGTCTGTCCACAAACAACAACACACCAGAAACACAACCACTGTTGCTTTGAAGATGAATCCAATGAAGATTGATTATCAGTCTGTTTGGGATTTAACACTTATTCATGTTCTCATCTTTGCTGGTACAAGATGCAGTATAACGGCTCTGTACGTCTTGGTCTAGGTCAATACAGTTGTTTGGAAGACAGTCACCAACACTCTCCATAAGAAGGGTAAGCCAGAGAAGGTCATCGCCGGCTCTTTGCAGAGTGCTGTTTTGAAACATATCCATGGAAAGTTGACTGGAAGGGAAAAGTGCAGTACAAATAGGTAATGAGGGATGATTGCTTGAAGAGGACTGTCAAGCATAGTTGATTTAAGAACTTCTGAGGACTTCACAAGGAGTGTAATCAGTCTGGAGTCAGCACATTAAGAGCCACCATGCACAGAAGTCTTCAGGAAATGGGCTACATCAGTTACATTACTAGTAACTAGAGACTAGTGCCATAAGCACCTTACCTGGGCTACGGAGAAAAAGAACTGTGCAGTTGCTCAGTGGACCAAAGTCCTCCTTTTAGATGAAAGTAAATTTTTTTCGTATTTAATTTTCAAATCAAATCTGGATGAAGAGTAGAAATAGACATAATCTTAGTTGCTTGAAGTCTAATGTGACGTTTCCACCATCAGTGATGGAAAGATCAGATAGCCGTCTGCCAGGATATTTTAAACCGCTTCATCCTTCCGTCTGCTGATGAGCTTTATGGAGATGCCGGGTTTCCTTTTCCACCAGGACCTGTCGCATTGATGCAGTAATTCGTGCTGAAGGAATCCCGACCAAATATTGAGGGCATGAACATATCTTTCAGGAAATATTCTAATATTATTAAAATATTTCATTTTTTTAATTAATTGAATTAATTTGGACTTTTTAGTGAGAAAAGAACAGAACACCCTTTGATCTGAAGCCTAATTGTAGTTGCTGCAATCTGTCAATAAATGATTACAGTATGCAACTACTGAATATACCCAACTACCTTTACCTCTACCTAAATGGCAGGTGCTGCAGCATTGCTTTAGTCCTTCAATCTGTCCAGCTTTCTCACCTCCTCATCAGCTTCAACACAGATGGGTTGAAAGCTTCAACTTTCAGGCAAATACAGCTGTCAACCACATTCTCAGTTGCATTTGGGAATAAATGAGAATGGATCTCCATATTAAGTAAACAGGCAATAGGCAATGAACAATGAATACAATGTATATATTATACTGCAACATTCTGCAAAAACAGAAGAAAAAGCCAAACCATATGGAAAATAGACTATTAGACTATGAAAAGCCAATCTTCAAAGATGAATGGACAGATTAAATCTGTATTTAAATGTATTTCTTGTATGAAGAAGATTGCCTTTCAGATTCCCAAATGAAAATGAAGATTGAAAAAAAAAAATGTTGTTTGTATTCCTTCCAAATACATAAACAAACAGTACATGGCCATCAAAGATCATACTGTTCACATGTTTGACATAGTTACTAATAATGCTTGTACTATAATACTACTAATAATACTATTGAAATACTATGGAACTTTTAAACTGCTTATTTTTATACAGTAGACCGATAATAAATGCATATATTAAGTCCTAGAATCTAGAAATTCGGACCTCGGTCTGAATTTTTTTTTATTCACTCGACGTTATTATATTGTAATTCAGTGCCCCAGTTCTAAAGCATATCTTTTTGCATAAACAGCCTTTTATAGTCTTGTAATTTAACCTGCTACCTTGATAATTTTTTATCATACCATCACGCGTTTCAACTGTATGTCTTGTTTAACAGTTATCATAAAACTGATACTGACATCGCTGAACACTGCAGTATGCGTTTTCACCCTAAAACTTCTTAGCTAAACCGTAAATGTTTTGTGCTGTGTTTACAGTTATATATTATATGATGAATTAATTAAGTCAATAGCTGAAAAGAAAACCTGTGATCCTTTCTGCAGTTTGATTGCATTAGATCTGAACAGGTTGCTATCAGAATCTTTTAAGCAAGTTAAACCTTAAGCATATGTTTAAAGAAAACCATGACTGAGGCTAAACACTTAACCAGTCATTTATAGACCTTGTTAATGGTAAAACTCCCTTTTGCTGATTATATTTTTCTCCCATAAATGTTATTGTATTGTTAATTGCTAGTGATGTCTGAGATGTTGACCAAAGGACTCACTACAATTTGAAGAGTTTTCTGTGGACGGTTGGGCATTTTTGAGCCAAAATGCCTCATTAATGTTGGTCAAATTATTGTATTTAATTAACATCAGTATGTTTACTGGCTGTTTTTTTTTCCCTTTAATTTTTTTTTACAAGGAGTTTCAGCATTATAAATATTTTTTTTTTCCTTTTTTTTTTTTTCCTTGGGAACTTTACCTCACTTTAATGCAATAACCCTTTACAATTAGCTTTATTTAAAAGATTTCGACAGGATAAACAAAACCATGCAATGGCATTTAAAAACCTCTGAGAAAAGAAATACCATAATTTCCATGAAAAACTCAAGACATCCAAAACCCAGCAGGTTGCCCAGTAGCTTTTTGTCGCTTGGGTATAGAGTCTGTTTATCGCAGCCTATAGAACTGAAGCAGAGAGAGAAAGATAAAGTTATTCTGGAGTTGAGTGACAAGGTGCGAGTGAAACACTGCAGTCAGGACCATGAACTGTGCCTACTCCTGTGTCTTTAAACACCTCTCACTGAGGCATGACCTGAATGTTTACGTCTAGGTGTGTGGTGCAAGTGATTGCTTTTGCTGGTGGGGAATCTCATTCGTCACTGGATTCACACACAGGCTGTGGTTTTAAATGTGTGTGTGTGTTCTTGTCTGTGTAAGTTTAGATCCCTCAGGGCTGTGTTTTACTTTCCAGTGCTAGCACACTAACATTACGCCCGGCTCTGAGGTGTTGTGTCCATTTGGCCATTGTTTTTTCAGTCCTGATGCTGCCCCAGATCCAGCACCCAACCACTCTTCGTGTGTGTGAATGTGTGAGTGAGTGAAGTCCTTCTTTGAACAGATCATTACTGTCGCACAAGCTCAGTCATGTGAAGCTTAGATGGATCTCGTTTCAGATTTCTTCTAATCAATGTTATCTCTTTAATGCCTCTTTTTTTGGCCTGCTTTATTTCAGCTTTGCATCTTCTTTTTTTTTTGCATCTTTATGGATATTGTATTTTGGATCCAAGAACTTTGCAAATATTCAGAACAAAATAAAGCAGGGCCTAGTGGCATACGAGGCGTCCTCTTTTAGGGGGGGGGAAGCATTCATCTTATGTCACGTGATGTTCCCTCAGTTTGCCTCTGCATTCGATCAGAGCAGGTTGCTAGCAGACTTGCAGCCCTCAACTATGCCTTTTTTTTTTTAAAGCATACCAGGACTGTTCATTTCTACTAGCCATTTTCCTTTTCCTTTTTAGACCTGACCCAGGACACAGTTGACTGTGTTGACCTGCACAGTGTGGATCTCTAGGCCTGGGGGTCATAATCCCACAGCTGCTGGATGGACAGCTGCTCCACCCAGGCCCTTAGGCCTCACAGACTGCTGCCCCATCCCCCACCATTCTCTGCTTCTCATAAATCTCCCCCTGGTGGATGGGAACACACTGCCTGAGAACCAACAAATCAGGCACTGTTGACATTTTTCCTGGAAGTCCTGGTTTGAGTTGTTAACCAGTACAGTGTTAATGCAAAATATGAAGATAGAATTGTGGACACTTGTACCAAAAATACAGAGAATGCCTCTATTTTAACAGGTTTAACAGGAAGCAATAGATTTTACCAGCATGTTTGGTGAGAGATTTGGAAAGGAACATGTTTTTTTTTTTTTTTTTTGATTGACTGATTATTATTTAATTGCTGGTGAGTATTACAGTGGATCCAGAGTCATTCCCAGTAACACCTTGCATAAAGTCTAGAATTTAACAAGGTTTATCACAAATGATCCGCCTGCACGGTTTTAGACGGTGCAAGGAAACCCAGGTTAATACGGGGAAGCATGCAGGCAGTCACCTGAGCCAAGGCATAAACACAGGACCGTGGAGCAGAGAGTCCGTTTTTCTACTCATTGTGCCCATAGACCAGCCGCCCAGGGACGAGCAGATCACGTATACAGACTATTAGTGTTTATTCATAGTTGCCCAGAAAACAGTTAATCAACTGGAAAAAGAAAGCAATTTGATTCCTTACTGACTTACACACAACCAAAGTTTTCGCTAAGTAGGTTTGTTTAACCCTAATGTGCTTTACAGTGGTATATAATGCACTAGTTTTCAGACTAGCGACTGCACTAAACACATTGGCCGAGGAGGGATTTGCTGACTGTAGGTCTTTGATTTTATTTGTACAAAAAGTAAAGTAAAGTGAGTTGCTCAACATGCTACCAGTTTGCCGTGAACTAACTTGTTTGACAATTATTTTGGTCTGGTCAACTGGGAATACAATACAGTACTAGCAAGGTGAAACTTGTCATATTCCCACCTATCATAGCAGGGGCAGGCATACCTTGTTAAAAAATTAATAAATAAATAAAATTAAGTGGGATAAGTACAGTAGTTCAATTATATGGTCTAGTCAAGCTATAACCAACTGTGCATGTAAACATGCTAAAGGAAGAAAGCAAGCAAAGTAATATTCCTGTTTTGCTTACTTCATGGCTTTAAAGTAAAGCTGATAAGCCAGACACAATTGATAATTTTTACGAGCGAAGCGATGTCATCATATTGCTGCTTATAGCTGAAACTTTGTCCAGAAACTTGCCGACTGCGTCCCACGTAACAAATTCTTAGCCTCACTTATCAGACTGCATACAAACTCATTTACACATAAACTGTATATTGGTATTATTCGGCTTCAAATCTTATAGTTTGTGATATTACTGCATGATTATATAAACATGATACTTTCAAGTTAAAATCGCATACTTTTTTTTTCATATACACGTGAGGACAGAAACGTAAGCAGTTGCTACCTGTGTCCTGTGATAGCTTGAACTTTACCAAAAGAAATAAAAGACAAGGCCGGATACCTTTACCCTGATAAGTTTTGTCTATGACTGAAAGTAAATAAAGTTATGAGTGACATTAGCTAAGTGACAATTGGCTAATTTAATTTTGTAATGATAATAAAATGGCATCCTCTCATCAATTTTATTTTATAGATCACTTTTCAGTTGTTGTTTTTTTTTTTGCATATTTCTTGATCCTTTCTGAAATTGATTCTTAGCTATGACAATAAATAATTGTGTGATTACTCCCCCTAGGCACTTTCTTTAGTAATGCTGTTTTTTTGTTTTTTTCCAAAACTGTAATCTTTTCCACAAGTATCATCAGTTAGTGGTGTGTTTTTATGTATTGTTTTATATCTGTTAGTACCTTATATCTATAAATTGCATATTGTGTGTAAAAGCTTGTTGTTTTTGTGATGCTCCAGAGAACAGATTTCCTGCTTTGCCAAGGCCGGGCATCAGAGTGGCAGGAAACGACCTAATCATACCAGTGCTTTGTAAATAGGCCTGAGTGAGTCACACTGGGCTTGAGGCCTTTTGTGCGTGCGGTGACTCACTCTGCTTCCACCGACATTGCCTCGCCTTGGATTTATGCACTCAACAGGATTTGTGTACAAACAAGCCTGTGCAACTGAGGCATCTAAATCCTGTGGATACAAACCTTCATTTGAAACTTAATCTGCTTTAATGCCCTTTCACGCCACATGAGTACTGCCTTTATGTTTAATGTTCATGAGGTGCTTGTAGTGTTTAGGTACCTGCAGGTGTAGTTTGGGACAGACTCCCAAGAGAACTGTTGAGTCATTTGAAATTGCTGCAATGTACTGTATGAATAAAGTGTTGGAGCAGGTTGTATTGTGAAATATGTGTGTGTGTTGTAAACCTTTTTCATCCGGCAATGTCAATGGGGCAGTCGGAAGGAGGACTAAATAAATTTCAGTAGAAACCAAGAAAACCGCTACAAGGCTGTAGGAGTGTATGTGGTGTGTGGCAATCACCTTCAAGGAAACACACTCAAGCTCATACTTTACTGTGTAACCATGACTACAAAGCTAATCATGACTTCAAGTGACCCTTTGTATTGTTTCTGGGTAAATAACTCAGACATTCAATATATCTATATTTGTATGGGGTTAATGCATGTTCACTGCAAGAGACTAAAATCCCAGTATTTTGTAATATTTTCACAGTTCACATAGATACATAGATAAACAAAAATAAACAAAAATGTAATCCTGTCACAGCGTAAGACTGCCTTCTTTTTCATCACAATGCAACATTACTCATTATTGTGCAGAAATCAGTAATACTTTTTAAGATTCGGAAATGGGCGTGACCACCTCAAAATACTGTTTTGTGCATTTAAGCTATGCTTATGCTTCAGATTATGGTTATAAGCAGTTATTCCCTCCTAATCATCCACTACTTTATTTATTTCTTGAACTAAATAAGACAAACAAGCAAGCTTGTCATATTACCTAGAAAATACAGAAAACCTATTGACTGTTACAAACCTCTGTCATTTGACACTTTTTCCCTAGAATGTATATAAATGTCTTGTTTACTTTATATAATTACTTACTAAATATTACTTACTTACTTTATTCATGTCTGTGTTTCTCTTTGTAGTCATGTTGAGAAGATCACTACATGGCAAGATCCTCGCAAGACCATGGCAGCCAGCATGAATCAGATGAGTCTCCATGCTCAGGCCACCAGCAATAATGGTGGTGTACAGGGGCGCTCCATGGCCCTGTCACAGCCAAACCTCGGTGAGAGTCTTCACAATCATTCCAACTCATCTCCTTCAGGAACATTGTTTTCTCTTCCAAGACTCTTAAAATATAATATTATAATAAAGATAATATTACCTCAAAATTCTCATATCAGTGTTAAAAATTAATAGAACGTCTTTAGATGTGTGGAGAGTTTGAGTGATTTCGTTTGATCTTTTGTTTGAACTTATGTTTCCGTTCCTCTAAATCATACCCAGTAATAGCACATGACATGATGTCGCACAATTTTTTTTTCCCCCACAAAAAGTAATACACAATCACAACATGACTTTTAGTCAGAACAGTCATATTTGTTGAATACATGTGGAATATGTCTGAGACATCAATAGTAAAGAGGGAGAAAAAAAAAACATATTAAATGCTGTTTCTGTGGGACAGTGCTGAGCCTGGCAGTTTCCGAGTCTTTCTGTAGCGTGAGATGTCTCGTTTGTTCTTGAGACAGACACAGTGAGCCTCTGGCCAGTGGCATAAGCTGGATCTCTTCCCCTCCTCATGAAGCCAGAACAGCAAATTGCTTCCAAATGCGTTTGCCTTGTTTGACTCTTTTCTCCTCACAAATCCTGATTTGTGATGAAATGGAAAAAAGGTGTGTCTCATGTTGTTGCCAGCCTTTTAAGGGATTCCAGAAAAAGAGTGCGAGAGAGATGGAGAGAGCCACACATCATCCAGTTCATATGTTTATCAGATGAGCTAAAGTTTTTTTTTTTTTTTTTCCTATTTAAATTTTTTATAATATTTAGTTTAGTCGAGAAGGACCAATGCAATGTCTCAGACTTTTAACCTGAACTTTAGGAACACAGCTGTAATGGCTTTAAATTTAATGGGTTCAGGTGAAAGGTATTTAAACTGGATTAGTGGTCATTGTGCGTGTTGGATCCTTACATGAACCTGCACTATGAGTTCCAGTTAAAGTAGGAGGAAGTAGTTGCTACTCTCCTTATCGTATTTTAGTGAACAGAGTTGTTTAGCCTGAAAGAACAATGAGTACACCACCCTGCTGGACTTGTTCAGACATTGTGTTTATGGAGATGTGCCACATCTTACTTGAAAAAAAAAACAAAAAAACAAACAGAAAGGTGCTTATTCTGGAAGTATAAAGGTATTGTGCAGATTAAAGGATCGCAGATTTAAAGGACTTTTCACATTGTGCTTGTAACATCAATGTTTTCTCACTAATGAGAAGTACAGAGAGCCTAACCTGCACATGTAGCCATCAGGAACATCAATATCTGATTATTCAACTTGAGAGCTTGATAATTAGCTGATCAGGTGCGTCCAGAATTAAGGAATGTCACTCTTCAGGGTAGTGGGTCTTGAGAACTGGGTTAAGAACACGTGATTTAAGGTCCAAGAAGTTGTCGAAAGTTTAAGGTAAGAAACACCTTTGTTCACTTTTCCAGGTCATGGATGTATACTCGTGGTAAAGACACAAGTTCTTATATGTACCACCTCAGTGACAAAGAAAGCAACAGTTGTTTGGTTGTTTTTGCTGGATTGAGTGTTTAAATAGGCATGATAAACCAGCAACTTTATTTTAAAACTTCTGTTTTCCACGTGTTGTGTTGTATCAGATGCCTTCAGACACCATGATGACATCTTAGTCCTAGAGAATGAACAATGGGTTATCCATATAAAGCTCTAGACCTGGTGATCAATATTACTCATTCCCATATGTCTGTCTAGTTTTCTTGCTCTTTCTCTCTCTTTCTTCTCTTCTCAGTACAGTCCATCCCCCAACTCCCTCCTCCATTTTTCCAGTAGAACAATGCTAGCTTGCTGGCTGACATCCCACACTTGTCAAGAAGGGATTTCTTGCTCCCTTTGTTGTTTTGATGGATTTTTTTCCATTGCTTTGTTCTTTTCTCCTCTGTGCAGGGCCTGACACGTTACCTTTCCCCCCAGACTCCAAACACTTCTAGGCTGTGGATTTACACAACAGCAAACCGAATTGCTTGACTTTATTTGATTTAGCTGTGTTTACAGGATAGCGCAAAGTTGCGTCTCAGTTCGGACACAGTGTATGTTTTGTGTTGATGAATTTAACTCCTGTTCTTCATTTGGTTAAGTTAATCCCTGAAATGCATAGGCACCAAATCTCAAGCAAGAAATGCTAAAAGCACACCTGGTTGATCTGGAGCTGTTGTTGTGCTGTTGCTGCTTAAACAGGACAGCTGCCGGAAGGCTGGGAGCAGGCAATCACACCTCAGGGAGAAATTTACTTCATTGACCACAAAACCCAGAGCACATCGTGGCTCGACCCCCAGGTGGACTCTCGCCTCAGTAAGTACTGTACCCTCCCCACGTTCCCTCCCTTCTTGAGCTTTTTTTGGACGCAGACCAGCAGCAAATTGAATCCTACAAGCCTTTACACCCCTCCAATCCCACCTCACTTGTCCATCTCCACCTTTCCAGAATCCTTCCCTACTCACCTTTTACACTACCCAGTGAGAAAGGATCAAACACGGAGGCTTCTGCTAATGAACTCAAGCATGCTTAGATCTGAGCTTGAAGTAGAAATGGGAGAAGGGAAATGATTTGCTGACCATAGCATCTATCCTGAGATCACTGTTCATTTTTATCCACTACATAGTCAAGCCACAGCTGTTATTGGGTGTGCTATAGAACAAATCATGTTAACAATCAAGTATGATTACAGACAATCCTGATTATGACATTATGATTATGGCTTTTTTTTTTTGCCTGCTAATTTGCATGCTGTGTGTGCGCGTGTGTGCGCGCATGAGTGTGTGTATGTATGTGAAACTTATTACAGATGAATGCCTGTATGTATGTGTCTGTTCATGTGGATGGGTGGGTATGGCTGAGGGGAAGATTAGTTTAGGAGTGGTGGTCTCTTTTAATAAAAGAGAATTTTGGCTCTCCTGCAGTGAATGGCTGGGGAGAGCCTAGGGCAAGCATTCTGCTACATCAACTTGCACTGTTGTCTTCCCCCAGTACTCTATTCTCTTCAGGAGGAAATGATAAAAAGTTCATGATAACCAGACAACGCATTATAGTTTTTTCTTTCTTTCTTTTGAAATGTCATGGAACTTTAAAAGTTTTGTAAACAGCATGACTAGTTGATTCACTGTTACCACCACTGTGGTTAAGGAAAAACAGGTGACCATATCTAATTCTGGTTGATCTTAGAATGGGAATTTATAAACAACCAAGTGTCACTTAATTAGCATCTGAGGAAAAAACACACTCTACAGTATGCTTATTGATTAACTTTCACTTCAAGATTTTCACTTCAAGATTTTTTTGTTGTATTTTTGAAACAAACGTTCTCCTAGATTACCTTCTGGTAACTTGTAACTATACGCTTCCTACATTTTCACGCTCCCATTAAAGTGATTTAATAGTAAAACACAGCCTTTTAGTAGCTTAGCAGAATGTTAGCCTGCAGTATCTTACCAAATTGATGTCTCTTTGATATGTTTGTTTCCATGAAGCTATGCCATTTTTGAGCAATTTTTTCTAGCTATTTATTTAAAGCTCTCTGGTGAAAATAAAATGTATTGAATAATATATTTAATGTTTGCATCCACATTACCTCTTACAACCTGCTAAATGTATGTTCCTCTATAAGACTTGCAAACTAATCTGAACTACTGCAGTGGTAACAAGTGTGCAGGTGAGTTTGGATACTAGTTTTAATGTTAGCTAGCTTGCTACTATGCCTTGTATTTTAGTAACAAAATACAGTATAACAACCTAGCTCGCTTGCTAGCTAGCTACTGTAGCTTAGCAACATAATACTAATCTATCTTGATAGGACTTTTTAACATAAAATCAACAGGCTTTGTTCTGTCACCTTTGTCGAACACATCTCTGGACTTTGAATGCATTGAGCCACTATCAATTGATCACTATCAAACATGGTGTGGGAAGGTTTATTACCCTTTGTGTGTCTTCAGGAGTTTGTATGGTTGTTATCCATCCATCTTAGAACATAGTAGTCTAACTAAGGAACATGGTGGCCAATGGTGACTTACTTTTTTTTTTTTTTTTTTACATCCATGGTAGAAGCTCTGGTCAACATTCACTCTTGCATTAACACATTGTGGTCAATTTTGGAACGGCAATTAGACTAATCCGTGTGTGTTTGGATTGTGGAGAGAAAACCAGAGCACATGGAGAAAACCCACCAAGCATGGAGAGAACACGCAAACTCCATGCACACAGGGTGCAAGGCGACAGTGCTTGTTTGGCGACTTGCAATGGTTGGTGTGGGAATAAACAAATATGTAGATACCACTGTAACTCCTGGCATCTTGTTGGAAAGTTGATATAGGTCATATAAGTCTAGTCCAACCTGGACTTGAGCAAAAACATTACTGACTACGATTTACTAAATTAAGACCTCTGTGAGAGTGGCAGAAATTAATTTCGATTACCCTAGCTACAAAGGCTATTATTTTGCTTTGCAGTGTTGTGTGTTAACAAGCATCATGTGAGGATTTGCCTTTTAATTAATATGTTTGCTGAATTTACCAGTTTACTCTATTCTCAATAGAGTCAGTGGTGGAGTGAAAATAGTTCAGGGCCTTTGTCAACATTTTGTCTCTGCGAGGAAAACTGAGGGAGGAAATAAATGAAGGAGGAGCGTGAAAGAAGGCAGGGGTTCTGTGCGTGCGAACAACATTATTGCTGAAGCCCTCACCCCCCGCTTTACCCTCCAGTGAATCTGAGCACATGCATTCGCACTCGCCCATACTCCCTCTCGACTCTTGGCCACTAGTTTTAGGCTTCTTAATTTTGAGATTATCTCACGCCAGAGTGTGTGTACTCACTCTGTATACATCTTGCACTCTGTGTTTTATTAGACATGAGAGTTTTGTGATAGAAATTCTGTGCAAAACCTACAACTGTGTGACTTCAAGATAATGATATGGCTAAATACAAAGTCGTCTGGTTTATAACCAGTCATTTACGGAGATTGTATGCTCTCAGGACTCCACTGTGAGGTTTTAATGTGTTACAGATTTTTGGGACTGGAAGCATTTTTCCATTCACTTTTTTTTTTTTTTGGTGACCCTATTGGACAGCTGACGCTGTTTCTGGGAAATAAATGAAACAAGAAGGCCTTTGTTGGCAGTGCTAAATGACTGACTACTCAGGACTCACTGTCTCAACCCCGCAATCCCCTCCTTCTTCTCCTCCTGCTCCTCCTCTGTGTCTCATACACATATGCTCATTCTGTCAGTCCCTCTTTCCTCCATGCTTTTACTGTTGCTCTTTCGCTGACCCCAGTGTTCTGCCATCCCCCGCCTCCCATTCTTATTCTCTTTCTCCTGTTTCTCTCCTGTCTCTCCGCTCCTCTTTGCACACCCAGCCCTGCTTTCGTGACTAAGCAAGACGAAGGGAAAAGAGGCAGGATCATGTGTTTCTCTGTTCAACATATGCTTTCCATCACATTGGTTAGTGGGATGATTAGTACTAGCTAGCCTTGAAGGACTTCTTGGGAAGGAATGATTCCATGGTGGTGCAGGAAGTTGTATGTGGTGGTGTTAGCCTGCAGCGGGCTCCTCACACCTGTTGCCTGGGTTCTGCGGCCTGTATGAGATAGCATTGGCTCTTCTAGTCATCGCTAGTCTGGTACTTTTTGTTCACTAAATGTAGCTACCTCCTACTTTCTTTAAAAAGACTGTTTGACATAAAAAAAATTATAAGACCAAATAATCTTTTCTGTTTATAAAATCTTAAATTTTGTATTATTTAAAGGAGTACTACATTGTACCAGTCTCAAGTAAAGCGTTTTTTCCACCATGAGAACTTTGTCTGGACACACAGCTGGCTTTGTGTGTTTTTTTTTGTTTGTTTGTTTTTTTTGTATTATTAATATGGAGAGAGTAAAAGAGAGATTCTGGTGTGGGAATGGTTGTTTATTGGTGAATTAATGTAACTGATAAAAAGGGGCTCACTTGTTTTACAGATAAGCACCGTAAGAATTGTAGCCCTGGGTAGCTTGGAGAATTTTTACAAAGACCCACAGATACTTAAAACAGACTTTACGAAAAGCAGAACTGATTTTGACAGGCTCAGATGGTTTTCTAAGTTAAACAGACAAGTCCAAAACACATCTGTGTTTTGTTGGCATTTTGACCTTTCATTGATGATTGTCCAAGCAGTTCCAGTTAAATAGATAATTGATTGTCTGTCTGCCTGCCTGAGGAGCAGGCCAGTAATAAAAAAGGGATTGAAACTTTTTTGTCCGTGTGAGGCACAATAGCATTTAGTCTAATATGAAAATTGGTTAAGTGCCAGTTTGTATGTTATTTTCAAGTCATTCTTCATTGTATTATGCAAGTCTCCCTGAAGAAAACCTTTCATAGTATAATGGCTGTGCAAAAAAACGGAGGTAGAACACTGTTTTGTCCTTTTCAGTCTTCCTTCCAGCTTAAGTTGAAGGTTCATGTCTACACCTGCACCTAAGTTCAAAATATTGAAAGCTTAGGCACAGCGACCAAGCACAGAGTGCTATCAAGGTGGAGCTGGAGCAACTGGCCATAGACAACTCACAGACAACCACCCTTTATCCCCATCTGGTGTTTCCAGGAATGTCTTCCCCATGTGAGAGCAGTTTACATAACAGATAAACACACCGCACACACAGAGTTACAAGTGAACTGAGCTTGGGCAGGTTTTTTTTTGTTTTTTTTTTGGATGAACCGTCATGTACTGAACGTTCCTCTTGGTGAAGTGATTATTATTTTTTACTTCAGGATAATACTCTCGCCTTATTAGTTGACAACAAAATAAAGCTGATGTGAGGTGAAGTATATGTGGGAGGTCTGGCTATGATGGAATAAATCTAATGCCTTGGCGTCCGAGTGGAATTCTCTTGTGGGGGGTCTGTGAGCTGTTGGCCAGGTCTGTTCTGTGCTGGAACTTCGTCTCTACCTTGTCCTTGGAGCGTGACATCTTTCTCACTGCCTGTGCAGCACGGAGATCGGAGGACATACATTCTGAAACAGAACAACTTTTATGTGTCTTTTTCACAACTAATTTATGAGTCTTTTTTTTTTTTTTAAGATAGGGAAAAGATATTTCTTGTTCTTTTTCCCAATCATAACATCTACAGCAGGATTTTAACTCATTTAAATGTAGATTAATGTTAGACTGACACTGTTTGATTTTCCATTCAAATCTGATCACTTGGTACAGGACACTTCAAGCCTGATAATGTCCTAAGCCAAAGGAATCCCGTTAGCTTAGACAGAAGAAAAAATTGATTATAGGAAAATTTGAGTGTGACCACTGTTAAATAAAGTAAAACGATTACATTAATGGCGAACACTAGCCAGTTTGAGAGCAGCTCACTAATCCTGTTAACTAATAAAGCATTTTATCAAGGAACATTTCAGCACATTTGTACAGGTTGACAAATGCAAGCTTGTTTACTAGCAGTACACTACCAGTCATGCTAACTAGATTAGCAGTTGGTTGTAGCTTCAC
This sequence comes from Clarias fuscus, assembly GCA_030347435.1. Lineage (NCBI taxonomy): Eukaryota > Metazoa > Chordata > Actinopteri > Siluriformes > Clariidae > Clarias > Clarias fuscus. The sequence goes on from CM059219.1 coordinate 19,172,827, forward strand.
TTGTTTCAGGACATTTTTACAGGAGACAAATACTGATTGTGTTAGTAGCAGTTGGTGGGTGGCAAGACAGCTAACCTAGATATCCATAAATGTCATTTTAAATGAATGCCATGTCTGCTTGTGACATGTCTAGGTTGAGGATGACTGTGAAAGAGGTTTGAATATGTGTTAAGATGTTTTTAGGCCAAACTAGTAGTTTTTCTGCTGTAGACCTCTAAAGAAAGGAAAAATATTATTTTTCAATATATTGGAGTCCTACAGTAGTTTTGCAAAAGCAAACATTTGTGGTTTTTGAATGTGGGAGAACTTACAGGAAACAGAAGTATCAGTATCATCATTCATATTTGTGTAAACAATAAAACCAGTACCAAAGATGTCTGTGCTATCTTTTGCTGTCTAGGCTTTACAACACTGCCTCTCGAAAGCTCCTATGGTGTTTAGAATGGGCCCAAAGTTTGTGTGGTAGCTTGAAGCTGCTCTGATCCGGTTCTATCCTGTACTCCTCTCAGGAGTCACCATGTGTGCAATTGTGCATGTGTGAGGGAGACAGAACTGTCAGTATTATAGTTTTAGTCATCCTTAATGGTAAACACTTTGTGTGCTGAGCGCCGTGCTGTCGGTGTCTGTGAGTTGTCTTAAAGTGTTTGTGTGTCTGCACCATGGCGCCTCGACTTGTCTCTGGTTTATCCTCCGTTGTACAGTACATAACCCTTTCCCTCCAAGTGCATGGGTCTGGCCAACTGTGTTGTAACATCTTTCATCTTCTGTGGTGGCCACTGCTCACTTGAAGCCCCCATGATGTCCTTTACGGAATAAGGAAGTTTAAATCTCTCCGTAGAAATAATGACATTTAACCGGTCTTTTGTATGTCTCATTACAGTGATGTCACAGCATCATCAGCAGCATCTCCAGCATGCCCAGCACCAGCAGCAACAGCAGCAGCAGCAGGTACAGGCTCAGTCGCAGGCCTTGGGCTCCAGTGGCTCTATGCCCCAGCAGCAGAGCCCTCAGTCTGGTATGATGGGAATGGGCAACCCACTGAGTGCCCAGCAACAGGTCCAGCAGAAGATACGAATGCAGCGCCTTCAGTTTGAGAAGGAGCGCATTCAGTTTGAGAAGGAGCGCATTCAGAGGAGGCATGAGGAGCTGAGGAGACAGGTATCTCTCTATTCTATTCTATTTACAGAATAGAAGGGAAAACATGTAATATGGCCAAGAGGGAAAACAATTGACATGTACTTGTAAATGCACAGTAAGTGCAACCCAGATTTATGAGGGGTTCAATTTCACTTGCTATATTGAAATGCCAGAAACAGTGGAGAGATTGATATTTTGGAATAAAAAACTTTTGGAGTAAACGACATGGTTAATTATTGCTTAATAGCTCATTTATATAATTTTTTAAAAAATTTGTTATAATTTTAGATACAAGATTTAGGTAGTATATACTTAAGGCCTGTGTTGGATGATGAGTTAAAAATTGTTTAAACCTCATGTATCTTAAATGAATTTAATTCCTTTAATATTTTATAATAGTTTACTTTATATGAGTATGATATAAAAAAAAAGTATAATATAATTTATTTATCCTTGTTATTTTAATTCAGAATACACCTCTTAGGGCTCATAATATTAATCTCTCTTTAAACTGAGCATTGGAAATGACATAAAATAATTATCATAACATTGATACCAAGCAATATAAAAATTATATATTGTAATACAAATTCATCTCGGGTATTTTATGTATATTAAACTTTAGGCTAGAAATATACATTTCTTTCCCTACTATTTTGTTTTATACGAGTACTATAATATGACACAACACACCTACTATTTCTACGGGGGCGTTCAAGTCAAAGAAAGAAATCTCATTAATTGAGATGTAAATCATTTGAAATTTACAGAAGCCTTACTGTAATGAGTCTCTTAGCCACAGTAAAACATTGCAATGGTGCAATCATTTTAAAGAGGTTAAAATGGCCTAGGTGACTCAGAGCCCTCTGCAGTTGTTCTCATGTTGTTCAGTAAGTGGAATGCATGATCATGGATAAGTGATGGATAACTTGTCACCGGGTTGCGGAGGAGGTGCATCTGTCTGAAGGAACTGTACTGTACATCCAATCATTCACCGACACCACTTGCGCACTCAGCTTGGAGTTATTGCCACATTCCCCATAAAGTCCTGACCTCATTCCAAGCCACATGTTTGGGGCATTAAAGGATTTCCGGGGAGGCCAGCGTTTCAGACGTGAAGCATAAGTCTCATAGCATCTGGCATTCTGCAGCCCTAGTTTGACTTGAACTTTCCTTGTCTTTTCTATCTAGTTGTATTCTGTGAATGAACATCCTTGGTCATAAATATGTTCATGTTGAATATTCCAAATGTTCAAAAAGTAATGTTTTTACAATAGAAGTGTTAGTAATAGTCACTCAGTGGCTGATTGTTAGATAGTCTTCTACTTCCAATATTGCAATCATTTGTACAATGACACTTTGCACATATTATTTCATTCCCTATGTAGTGAGCATTTATGTTGAACAGGAAGCCATAATCATTAGACTCCTTTCATTTGGTATTCAAACCCCGAAGAGGGCTTAAATTATTATCTACAGTACGAATATAGAAAAATATAAAATAGGAGAAATAGGAGAAAAATTTTAAATAACATTTAAAATCAAGCTAAATTAATAAGAATGATTTTACATTTAGTGTGCTAAATGTTCCAGTAATGAGGCACAACCATTATAGCAAATCACCTATCATATTCTCAGACTATTTTTTATATATGTAGGGACATTTCTTTTGGCCTAATTGAATAGATAGACCTATTTGCCTTCATTTATAGATTTGTTTTGGATTGCAATACTTCAAGTCATTGATGAATAACAAAGGTTCTGACTTTGTTTGTGTGCACAGTTGATAGAAATGAATGATTTAAACCCGACATGGTGAAATGGCAAGTCTCTTTGTACATACATTAACACAATGCCAGGAACAGACAGACAAGCTGTTGTTTTTTTTTTTTTAACAAACTACAGTAGGTTTTTATGAATACCACATTTCTTGCATAAATACCTCCAAATAACTCCAGTAAACATTTTACAAATACATTTGTTCGTATGCAGCAAGGCCGCTCCAAATGAGGAGGATCGTCTCATCAAGACTTTCTAGGATGCCATAACATTTTCTTTATTCTCTAAAGTCAACAGGTGTTCCAGTTGCTAAATGAATCGAGCTGATGTTGATTGTCTGTGTGTGTATTTAACACATTTTGACATTATCACATGGCACAATGTGTCTGGAAAAAGGATGGCTTGGAGTCTGGGGGGAAAATACAGAGACGGGTCCAATAATAACATTTGAGGCACATGGCTTTTGTTTGGAGAGCCAGGAGGCATCCTGTTGAAGTTTGTGCAGCTCAGGACAGCAATTGTAATCGCTTAACCTTTTCCCCCCTTCTTTCCCCATCAATTGCTCATCACAGTGGCACAGACAATGTGAAAGTTGTGATTTGTGCTGCTCTGACAAACTGCCTTGTTTGTGTTGACGTTTCTGCCTCAGGTCCCTCCCATCAGCTGTGCTTGGAAGTGGGCTGACCGGAAAGAGGGGGTATATACAGTACAATCCATCATGGTGTCCTCTAGTGGTGGTTTGTTCTTGATCCTTCTGTTGCAAAACAGTCCTGTACGTCAGGGAAAGAGGACAAGAAGACTGTTTAACAGTCAGGCTCGGTAATTCATCAGCAGGACTGTTTATGAACTCCTTGCCAAAATGGCCGTCTGTGAGGTGCAGGAGCGTTAACCTCCCAGCGGAGATGTTTAGCTTACCCAGAAGTCTTTGGGTTGTTTTGCGTACTGCGCTGAACAAGATCCCCATGCTTTAGACAGAGGATTTTTGCGTAACAGTGGCTGTCTGTATGTGAGGAAACGAAAGGGAGGGAGAGGAGGAGATCAGTAGTGTAAACAACTGTGTTTCTTTTCCTAGTCTGTCCATGTTAAAATTGATGACTCAGACAAGTCAAGTCGGCTTTTTGGCGCTGGATGATTTCCACTGTTTTCTCCTCAGGACTGTGGTAGTGCAGCTGTTCAGTTAGCCGGCAACGCCCTAAAGGCAGCTCTGAAAGAAGAGCACTCCTCCGCATTACCATTAAAACCTGTCCACAAGCAGCAACGTACAGCTCATGCACATGTTCACAATCACTGCTCCTCACGCAGGCTCATAAAGTTAAACTTGCAGGCCAGAATGATTTGTTCCTATAAAGGAGTGGTTTGTCTAGAAAGCAAATCAAATATACTTTTACAGCAAATTGAAAAAAAAAAAAATGTTGTGTTTGGGCTCTGGCATTTGCTCCTGAAGTTTTGCAATGGAACTGTGAGAGAAATGTAGTAAACAAGTCTATCTCCCACTGTAACTTTTGCTTACTTTCTGTCTAACTGCCTGACACTTTGGTTAGGAATCACAATACTGTAAGCTATCAACATTATGTCCCTTTGAAAGTGTTTTTTAAATATTTATGGTTCTTTTTTTTAACTGCAGATTGTTTTTAATATGAAACATTCCTTTATTACAGTTGCTGCTGTTTTATAACAAAAGACTTTCTATTCAAGACTTTTCTATCCAGGTTGTTTTTGTTTCAGTATGGTTTTTGGCTTTTTGAGAAACCCATCAGGTTACAAAATGTATTTTTGTCCAGGAGGTGGCGCTCTGCAGACAGATCCCCATGGAATCGGACAACATGGCGCCCGTAGCTCCTTCCATCAATCCAGCTGCCATGAATCAGGGCACTATTCCAACCAGTGGCTCAGACCCCTTTCTGAACAGGTAAGCTCGTCTTCTTGAACATTCCTACCTGAGAATAGAATTGCTTACTCAGTGTATAAATGATGCAGCTGAGAATTTGCTTTGAGGCATTTGATCCAGTGATAATTGATATGCTTCTTTAAATTTCCTGAAACCATGTCTTTCTTTAAGGAACGCTTCAGCACCTGTAGTGTATGCGGGATTAATACACAATTTCCCTGTACCGAGAAAAGATTGAAAAACGAATTTACCTGAAAGATTGTAACAGGAACCGAAGATCATCTGTTTGGGGCTGTTTTTGAGTTAAAAGTCAGTCAAGGGTATTTTTAACGATTGTATTTTCAGAGGGAATCACTGTGTGCATTCTCAGCATGGACATGCTTAGATAGCCTGAGGGCTGGCATTGCGTTTGTCTCAGTGTTGGAAAGTTTAGCCTGGCCAAAAAAGTCACCAGTTTAGAAGGGTCATATTATTCTATGGGGGTCTAAGCAAAGAAAACAGTTAAGGATATTTGTATTACTGGCACTGGGTTAAGAACCCTTCAACACATTATTAAAACCCGGCTGGATAGTTCTGATGAACTGTGAACTCAAAATCATAAATTGAGATCACTTAAACACAATAGTGTTTAAGTTGCATGGTAAAAAAAAAAAAAATGGATGTTGTTTTTTTAACACATGATGCCTGGTCGTCAGAATTTTGGAGAGGGTATTAGAACTTGTGTGTGTATGTGTTACCGTAGTGGGCCGTACCATTCACGTGAGCAGAGCACAGACAGCGGCCTGGGCCTGGGCTGCTACAGCATCCCTACCACTCCCGAGGACTTTCTTGGCAACATGGAGGAGATGGACACGGGTATGGTCGAGCATTCGAACTTTCTGACTTCAGTAACGGGGACTTTTGCAATTATTTATTATTCGATTGTGGAAAAGAGAGAGCGAAAAAAATCTGTTAATCTATGTTTAAATGTAGTTACGTCGTTAAAAGCTTGGATCCTTAAATAAGAAATTATTTAAAAGTCTTAGAAAGATGTAACAAGTTCAGACTGCTAATTTTCCTGGCAAGGTTTTATTTGTAACATGGTTGTAATTTAATCTTATAAATGAGACCAAGTATAGGATTTGTGTATTATATGGCGGTTAAGTGTTCACCTTATTTTCTTTCATTTTTACACAATAGAACTAAATGTAGCCACTTCATCTGTATTTAAATCAGCCTTAATTTTCTATCAGATTTGGTTGTTTTCCCCATGTATTTAACCTTATTATATAAGGAGCAAAAGAAACTTATTACCTAAATAGAAATACATTTTTTAAAACTACATGAAGATAACCGTTAAGTGTAATCATTATAAATCATTACAGTGTACTGGTGTAGAGTAGAGTCAAACAGTGTCAAATATATAGAAAGGATCTTTAATGTGACTATGGTATGAGAGAGGGAATGTAGGAATCAATAAGGGACTATTATTACTCATGGAGGTTTTAGAAGTAAAAGATTCATTAGACTGGCTTTTCTGTCTCCGTAGGTGAGAACATGGTGCCACTCAACATGAACGTGCCACAGCAGAACCGTTTCCCCGACTTCCTGGACTCCATGCCTGGCACTAACGTGGACCTGGGCACTCTGGACGGCACAGACCTCATGCCCATCCTCAACGACGTGGAGTCTGTCCTGAACAAGAATGAGCCTTTTCTCACCTGGCTCTAAAATGGTGCTGAAACTCCAAGGGAAAGGCTAAAGACTTTTAGCAGCAGTGCTACCTTTCTGAATTTTAACTCAATCAGTCTCTCCGCTCTTTCGTTTATAATGTGCCTATATTGCTCCTTTTTTTTTTTTTTTTTTTTTTGTAAGAAAAAAATTATCCTGGTTACTGTAAATTTTCTGAGTGAAGAGCACAATAGAAACCAAAGTGTTTAGCCTAAGAGCAAAGAACAAGCATACGTCAATCAAATTAGTTCAGGTGTTTTGGAAAAGTCTGATTATCTTTTGTATATAATGTAGGATAGAGTAGGTTTTTACTGTCACTGAGTGTAGCTTGATCAAAAATGTCATTCCTCTGGTTTTGGGCAGAGCTAAACAGTTGCTGTCCATGAATAAATGTTGATATAGGGACTCTTGGTAGGCACCAGCAGATGGAGCCACTGCTTCCACTGTGAACTGGAGACCATGTTGGCTTCAATGATGAACACACAAGTTTTAGCCAGTTCAGCATTATCTGCACTAAGGGGAGCCTTACTGATCAATTAACATTCAAGTGGCCTTGCGAACAAACTTTCCTTTTTTTTTTTTTTTTTTTTTACACAGATACCAAATACGTTTCCTACTGTAATCAGCACAGAAGCTTTGTCATAACTTGATTTGCAGTTTAGTGTCTAAAGAAACAATATTTCATTCACATTTAGAGGTTTATATTCAAGCTGATCCCAGTTTAGCTATTAAATCAAGTAAGCTCATGCCTCTGAAATACAGTGCTTTGCATCTGTATCTGACCTACATTTTATACCATGTACTTTATGTGAACTGCTTCAGTATTCCTTTAGTTTTTTCGTTTTTTTAAAACTGTTAATACTCCAGATGTGTCCCTTGACATCTGGTGCATTTTATGAGTTTTGATATAGAGTTTGCATTTTTAGTATTTATCAAGAGCTATGATTTTTTAAGAAAAAAAAATATAGAGTTTTAGGTTTTTTTTTTATATAAAATTTGAAATTTCAAAGCACTACAAATCAGCACGGGGTTGAGTTGGATCTTCTAAGTAAATGTTGAAGTTTCATGTGACGGTTCCTGCTCTGTGTTTCTTCAGTGTACTGTGAGGTTCTTAAATCCGTTTAAATTGAAGCAGACTACGTGTCGGACTACGTGTTGCACACTAGAACTGCCAATAACTCAGTGGTGAACAGGTTTCCTTAATAATCTGCAGGGAATATGCAAAACAAGAGTATTTTCTAGCAATCAGAAATGATCGAATAATGAACACTCGGAACTGGATGAGCGTGGGAGGTCACATGATCTTGCTTTATTTCTTTAGCTAAGCTGAAATCCAGTGACCTTTTTATGTCTGTAATGTTTTTTTTTTTCATTGGATGTTAAATGACTAGCTATTCCTAGCATTGGTGGTGTATAAAGCCACCTTATATTGACTACGCAGCATATCGTTATTTTGTATACCGGCAACAGTTCGGGGGCGAAGGATGGATGGGTAAACTGAGAGTCAGTGGTGGTAATGCATTAATCATTAATTCTGGGTTAAACTGAACTCATGACATCCTTTAGTTAGGATTGATTGGTTAAGTACTGAATCTTTGGAGCAAGTACATGCTGCAACCCAGCTGACCACTTTTTTCAAATGTGTAAGATGGAAAAGATTTATTTCTGTCGCTCCACTGAGAGTGAAGGCCCTGTGGTCAAAGTCAGTCATAACAGTGAGTGCTTCCTGAGTGGCTTCCTGTTATTTTGTTCTATACATAAAGTGATTAATCCAGGGCTATGAGCATGGAGCAGGTTATTGTTAATAAGCACTGCGTTTGCACCCGATCATCTATGCATGTTAGAGCAATACATTTACACAAAGCAATATGTTGGATGGAAAGAAGGTGTTTTATTAGTATATTGAGTGGTGTAAAAAGAAAAGTGATTTTCTGTAGCATTATCTAAAAGCATGGTTGTGTAGCACACACACACACACACACACACAGTACCTAGCCACAGTAACACTGCAGGTTGTGTTTGTTAGATTCCAGGGATGTTGCAGAAAGGCTTGGAAAACACACATGCACACACTGAACCAATGAACGCTTACTGTATTTGTTGGATATACGGAGGTGATTGTAAGAACTATAACCTCACAACGAAATCTCTGAAACTGAAGTGTAACTTGTTGAGCAACCAAAAAATAAATAAATTGTGTACCACAGATTGTATGTGTAAATTGTGTTGCCGGTTTTAGTGCTCATCTGATACATCTGTAAGGTTTTGCTTGAAGGTTTCAGGGTTACATTAATGGAGTGGAATTGGAATGAGTAATTACTCTTAATTCTATGCTTAGTTTCGAATCATCATTTAAGTATACTCACTACTTATACTTTCACAACAAATTAAATGTGTTTATGCATCATGTTTTAAACCATTAAACCCGTTACATTGCAACCATTGTGCTGTCCAACAAAAACAATATAATCCATTCTGCTTATTGTTAATGGACTGCAGTGTGTAGCGGATATTTTTTTTTAATATTAACGAAAGTCATACAGTCATACTACTTTAGATTGTGCAAAATATCAGAGAGTAAAAACTACTTTTATTTCCTTATATAATCCCCGGCTACACTAATGCACTTATCCCAGCATTTCACAAGGGCCTGGATACCATCAGCCTAATCTGCATGTCTTTGGACTGTGGGAGGAAACCGGAGTGCCCGGACCCTGGAGGTGCAAGGCGACAGTGCTAACCCACTTAGTCCTGTTAAGAAATATTTTCAGTAACTTTTCCAGAATACAGAATGCAATACTGCTTTTGCTGGACAGTCTGGTCAGGTTCCAATATGAAACCATGTGAAAACAATACAGCAGGTTTAAAAACTCTAATGCTACTGTATGTATTACAAAACAGTCACAAACCTGAAGATGCATCACTCACATTTACAGTATACCACTTTATCCTGTATACAGTATTGCTGGGGCCTGGAACGTATCCCAGGAGACTTAGGACGATGTGGGGTACACCCTGGATGGGGTGCCAATCCATCGCAAGGGACACAAACTCACACACTCACATGGTCATTCACACTCTACAGGAAGTTTGGGAACACCAATTAGATTAATTTGCATGTCTTTGGATTGTGTGAGGAAGCCGGAGCACCTGGAGGAAACCCACCCAATCATGGAAAGAAAATGCTAACTCCATATACACAGACCCAGACCCTGGAGGTGCAAGGCGACAGGGCTAACCACTATGCCATCGTGCCAGCCCCCTGAAGATGTATATCTAACATAAATAATGTCTTTGTGTGTTGAGAGAATGCAACAGCATGAATCTATATGTCCAATCTGCCTTGTGCCAACTGTACAGGTTGGTGGTGATGGTGTAATTCTGTGGGGAATGTTTTCTTGGGACACTTTTTTGGGCCACAATTCACCCATCGTCTAATAGTTACTTCCAGCATGAATGCACACAATGTCACAAAGTATAAGTTGTCTCAAACTGGTTTCATGAAAATGAGTTCAATGTTCATCACTGGATCTGATCCAGCAGAACACCTTTGGGATGTGGTAGGAACAGCAGAATAACAGCCTGAAAGTGCACCTAAAAAGTCTACAGGAATTCAACATGGACAAGCATCTCATAGCAATGTTTCCAACAATTGTGGAATGCATGCCATCAAGACTTTAAGCTTTTTTGGAGGTTCTACACAGTGTTAGTATAGTGTTCCTAATGAAATATTCAGTGGGTGTGAATCACTTCTTATTGTCTATTTACCACTCCTGGAAATAACTGAACCTCATTCCTAGCTAGTGACAAAGTTTGCACACCCACAATATCCTCATCCTTTTTAAGGCGTGGTCCAGATTCTAGTTTTGTTCTACTGCTGTCCACCAGAGGTCATATTTATCCTAAATCGTTATGACATCGCTGTCAAATCCCCATGGAATATTAAATTATGAGCACCAGGGCATTTTTACAACCTATAAAATGAGACCAGTGAAATTTTGGATTACCATGTACAGTATTACATGTTTTAATGTTTTAAGGACTCAAAGAACCACAGCATGTTATTCCAAAATGTCTTGCGTCTTAATCAGTTTCGAGCCCAACTGTGAACCAAGTTACTCAGAGTTCATTGAATTATATACTGTACATTTAATAGATTTCACCTGTTTTATTGAAACCATTGCACAAACATCTTTACAAGACAGAAATACATACAGACCTTTTTACATTGTTTGCTTAGAGTTTGTTTCTAAGGTGCTATAATATCTGAGTTCTTTCTGTCATAAAGATGATTATCATTGCACCAATAAATTGACTGATACAACATGAGTGCAAAAGCTGTACAGAGATGTACACCATGCTGTACAAACTGTTTGCTTAGTGCTTGGCTAAACCAGAATGACAACATCCTTAATCAAGTGATTACACATTATAAAACAATGTATAGTATAGTATAGTATTTTAGTAATGCATTTGTATTCCACATACAGTAATTTATTATATTGTGTACAATTAAACATTCTACTAGTATTCTTTCCGCTCTCTCTTCACCTTAAAATTCTGTCTTAAAACATGTTTTAAACTAGCATAAATATAATTTAATTACAATTGTAACTTATATTTTTATTGTTATAGTTTGATTATTTCTGTCTTTTTTAAAACTATAAAAGTGTTTTTAAACTAACTTCTAGCAAGCATGACTAACACCTACATATGCCAGTAATTATGTGACATAAATAAATAAATAAATAAATAAACAGATAAAACGTAATTTCTAAGAAAACTATGTATTGTTTTTTTCCATACAATATGGTAGGATTGCTATGGTGCTAAAAAACCGTTTAAAGACTTTTAAAACAATTTCTATATGCTGAATATATCTCCAAGGTATTTTTTGGTACAATGACTTTTATTCTCTTCCATCTACTATTCATAGCAGATGCCCATTCTGACTCACCTCTTTCATTTTATCTGGGCTTCAGTCTTTGGTTTGACTACTACAATATAATAAACCTGTATGCAAAAATAGAACACTGCATTGGTATCAATGGATTATAATTATTTTGTATTCCCTCCTCTAGCCTTGATGACCTCACAACTTTGAGATACAGCTGGAATTTCACACCTCATTCTGGGAATTTTATTGAACACATCTACTCCCTATCATCCTAGCATAATCTTTTTATGGCTATTGACAAAAGTGCATCCTTTTTATGCAACCGAAAAAGACCCTGACTTTAATGTCCACCTCATATCCACGCAACACAGTGAATGGTTTTCTACTTTAAATAAACAGAGGGTATAGATCAGTTTTAACTGCTGAAAATATTCTCTCTTTTGTTAGAATTGATGTTTTACCCAATGTTAAAAAAAAAAAAAATTAAAAATACTAAAATAATGCTCATGTTTCTGAGAAAAAATGTTGAACATGCATTTTATAGACTCCAAGATCTGAGCAACAACATTTTAGCCCACTTTGCAAAGAACAAACCATATTAATGACTGGTATTGGAATCGTCCACTTTTTATAGTAAATATGCGAAAATTCTTTGTTAGAGAGTCTTTGTCATGGGTCTAGGTGGTACTGGCTGGCTAGTCCGGCTGATGGTGTGGTTGCCGTGGGCATGTAGGGTAAGCATGAAGGCAGAGGGGTTTTCAAACAGAAATAGTATTTTATTTACAAACTCAAAAATAGACAAACAACCAACAAAGGAACCAAAACAACAAACCCAAACTAAAACTAGGACTCTTTAAACAGACATAGGGACTACGGACTGACACAGAACCAGGAGCTGAACACAGGGAAACCAGGAGCTGACAAGGGAACCTAGCATAAGGAAACACAGGGAACTGAATAGGGAAACGTGGAGCTGGAGCTAACTAAGGACATATAGGGGAACTAGAGACGAGACAGGGCTAGACAGGAGAGACAGGGCACAGAGATAGAACTAGAGACCAGATGGGTTAGTGAGGTTAGTGTTTAGTAGCTACATGGAATATGGAGACACTGGATGCTGACCTAACCGGGTTAGTGGCTAACCGGGTTACTACTGACCTAATAGGGAAACAGAACACAAGAAGCAAGCACACATGAGGCTATTCCAAACTAGCGGCTAACCTACTAGCGACCAGAACCACTAGCAGTCAATCCCACTAGAGGCTAGCCCACTAGAGGCTAGCCCACTAGCGGCTAGCCCTACTAGCGGCCAAGGCCTACTAGCGGCTAGGCCCTCATGTGGCTACACAAAACTAAACAGACAAAGAACTACACCAGAAGGCTGACACTGGGGAGACACAGAACAGTACTTACACGGGAGGAGACACAGCCTAACTACACGCTGAACAGAGCAGCTCCATGAATCCACTCACACAGAATATAAAGTAAATCAAAAACAGAGCCCTAATAAAACCAAAGTTACAAAACATAAACCAAAATATAAACTTAAAGAAACCAAACAAAACAGAACGCCCACCTGATATATACCAACAAACAAAAAACAATACTCGACCCAGTTTCCCAGAGCAAACTGCTATTTATAGAAACTTTAATGAGCCACCTCAATTCAGGTGAGCACTCATCACCTGACTGAGGTGCCTTCTGGGAAACTGAGTCGACCAACAAAAACTACAGACAGACAGAAACAGTGACCTCTAGTGGAGGTTCCTAATAGTCTTACTATGGATGTCCATCTTAAAAAGCGACAACATTTAAAGCATTTGAGAGATGACTTACATTTATCTAATTTAGAAACTGATAGACAAAAGAAATTTTGAATTGTAAAAAAACAAAAATACTAAAAGTTGAACTTTTACAAAAACATGAAATCTATTTCATAATTTAGTTTGCCTTGTTTTAAGCTCAAATATAAGGTAAAATGAACCTTCTTCTCAGTAAAGTGGCACTTCATTATGGATAACCTAAGTCACGCTTCTTAAGGGGCACCATGCCCATGCATGAAACTTACTATGTAATAATGTCCAGCTTGTCTTGGTATCAAAAGTTAAAGACCCAAGAGTGACAACACCAAGACATTTGAGAAATCATACAGAAGATGCTGTCCCTACTGCTGTTGGTATTCCAGGATTACATAAGATAAGCTGTTGGACACTGTCAGTCACATTTGGTTGTGGCTGGGCTTTCTGGAAGGGCCGTAGCATAGGATAATGTTTACTCTATGTCATTGTCCACCTCAGATGAATTTTGGATTTCTGATGATCATCACACAGATTTTTGTATAAAATCAGACTTTCTTACTTTTTTTTGACAGAAGTATGTGCAACATTTTTTTATCCATGTGTATACAACCAAGCAGTCAAGAGTTAAGGGCCTTGCTCGAGAGCCCAGCAGTGGTAGATTGATAGAATATGGCCTTCCAATCAGCAGTGTAATGGTTTAAAAACTGAGCTGCCACTACTACTCTGCCCCATAACAGTGTTTAAAAAATTGTTTGTCACAATACCTATAAAAATGTTTCTCCAGACACACACAAACACTATGGAAACATTATTACGGTTATTGTGACGTACCAAAAAAAATGTTTTTTAATAAAGATATCATGAAGGATTGTTTAATGTTGCTACACTCTATAACTGAAAAGTCTCTCTTGTATAGTTTGAAAATTGGCCAGATGTTGTTTTCAGTTCAATCTTTCCTCCAAGGAATTCGGGGTTATATCCTGTAGCATCTTTCTGCGCCTCTTCAATGACAGTTTCCTGTTTTTCTTTGGATTGAAAAGAAGACTAGATGTCTGTGCTTAACATGATAATTTTATTATTTAAGAATAAATCTGGTATACAGCGTTCCAAAAATATATACTAAATATATAATTCTAACGTTCTGTAGTACAGTCATGTGTTACTGATTACAGTAAAAGATTCAGTGTCTAAAAAGAGATACCTTCAAATATTTGTTTATAATATCTATTTCTTTTTACAAAAACAAAATCTTTTTTTTTTTACACAATTTGTGTTAAAATGTGAGTGATCTTTCAAAAAAACATATAAATACTAGATTTATCTTTTGCTTTCATAAGCAGCACCATCAAGCAAAAGAGGCATAGTGTACATTGTAAACCTGTACAAAAATATCTGAATGGCATAAATATATATATATATATATATATATATATATATATGTATTTTTTTTATCTGAAGAAACTAAATCATGGGAAAAAAATCTGGAAAACAACTCTCGATACCAATCTTCTCTTCATGGAGTCTTTTCTTGAGGTTTACTCAATTTAAGAGCCCTGTTGAGGAAAAGAAAACAGTAAAAAATTTTGTGAAGAACCTAAGCTCAGAAAACATAGACATCAATCCGACAGCCTTGTTTGGACTTCTGGGTTAATCTAACACTAGTGGAGTTAATACATAACTTGCTGATTTGATTAAAGGTTAATTATAAACTTGCACTAATCTAATAATTCAATATTTTTTATACTTTTGCTCTAGAATCCTTATTGAACTGTTCTTTTCCATAAATAACCTTTTAGCTAGTGCTGTCTATAAGTTTAAGCAAGTAGGTGGAGTGGAGGACTTGTAATGATAAATTAGTTTATAAGCTTTTCATCGTACCCCGCAACATCCGCAGCAGTCTCCGCAGATGGTGCCGATCAGGCCGTTGATGACCTGAAACGCACACAGCGCCATTTGAACCAGGCCCATAATCAGCAGCATGGAGAAAAGCGTTAGGTGCCAGGTCACGATGCCTGAAGGCTCCACGCACATTTCCCACAGTGATTTTTTGGACAGGTAGTCACTTAGGATAGAAAACACAGAAAGTGTTAAAAAAAAAAAAAAAAAAGTTGACAGACTAAAATAGCATAGCTACAGTATCAGTCAGAAGTTTGGACACACCTATTTCCATGGTCTTCCTTGATTTATATTTCTTCCTACATTTTAAAACAATGCTTAAAGCATTCCAAATATGCAATAATCTCCTTTGAATAGTTGATATTAAGATGTGTCTGCTATTTATGCTCTGTTAAGCCTTCATGACAGCTCTAATCTGAGGTGCTGTTAATTTATGATTTTTGAACCTGCTAACTCTAAATGAACTTCTCCTCTACAGCAGAGGTAAGTTTTGGTCTTGCTTTCCTGGGAAGTTCTTTATGAGAGTCAGTTTCACCGTGGTGCTTGATGGGTTTGGCAAATGCACTTGACAAAACCTTTCCATAACAGCTGTGCTTTATGTCTTAAAATAAATGATTTTACTGTTGTTACTTAATTATTTCATTCCAAATGTTTTATTTAATAGTCTTAATAAAATCTAGTATTGAATGTAGAAAATAAATCCAAACTTTTGACTGGTATTATGTGTATATGTAAATTACATCAACCATTCAGATGAATTGCTATATTAATTGAAAAGATTTAACATATTAAGCTTAAACTATTCATGCCTTTCTAAGTTTAAAGTTAATCTCTGATCACTATATGAAAATCTGTTTTGAATAAGAATAACCATCAGTACCTACCCCTCATTAAATGGGTATGTATATGTGCCATTTGTTAAACATTTAGGTCCCCGATTGATGGCAACTGACGAAACGATGAAAGAATACCCAGCTCCCATAAGCCCGACTGCAGCAAATATAATGGAGAAAAACATCTGGAGAGAGATTACAATAAGACATCATTTAAAATCCAGTATTAGGAGATTTTGTTATACACCATATACTACTGTATATACACATTTTAATAAAGGCAACATTCTTATATGGTGGTCATAAAGAAGCAAGATTATTCTATTCTGTTCTTCTATTTTCCTTTTGTAGAATATTTCTCAAAACAAACACCAATCTAATAATGGTACACCATTTATATAAGAAAGAGCTTTGTACTTTTTATGGAAAAACGTAAAAGCATTTTATGATAATACTATGTGATAAAAATGTTTTATTATTATTTTATGATGGTTAAGGTGTGTGTGTGTGTGTGTGTGTGTGTGTGTGTGTGTGTGTGTGTGTGTGTGTGTGTGTGTGTGTGTGTGCGTGCATGAGAGTGTATTAGTTCCTGAAATCAACATATCGAGAACAGTAACAGGGGAAGATGAAAAATCGATAAAGCTCCTTACCGCACATCTTTTTCCACAGCTCTCATTGCCACAGCAGCCACAGCAGTCGTTAGTTTTCAGTCCCAAGAAGACCAGTGCCGGGAAAATCATCTTTAAAAACATGACCATAGACAAACATTTGCTCATACATGTTATTTCATTTAAAAAAAAAATGTCTGCATTCTGGTTGCAAATAAAAAAATTTTTTATTGAAAATATCTTTTTCCTAAAATTTTACACTGATCACTAATAATACAGTGTGTAGTAATTTAATACGTTCAGATATTTAATACGTGAAATAGAGTGTAATTTCACTCACCAATATTCCAGACCCTATAATTCCTCCAAAGTACCAGGCCTCATCTGTAATGTCGTCATTGCTTGCAGCCAGTTTACCTCCAGGGAAGAGTAGCAGGACGTTGCAGAGGAAGGAAACAATAGCTAAAGGAATGAGAGTGATACCTAAACACTTTGCAAAACTCCCAGAACACATGATTTTTTTGTGTGTATGTCTCAAACAGTTAAAAAGAAAATTCAAGTCCAACTGCTCCAAAACCTTTGTCTTAACTTTCCTCTATTCCACGTTCCCTCTCCCAACTCTGTTCCCTGGTGATCTGAGGGAAGATGCATATATACACCGTTGCAATATGATGTCACCAGATCAGTGTCAGATTTACAACATTTGTTGCTCCGACGACAACCTGTCTGTTAATGTTCTACCACGGCATGTCCCTGCCCTCAGACTTGTTCACTCAGCTTTGCTTGAGTTTAGCAGTGATCACCCCAACGCTGAGATTGTTTTACACTCCTCTGGAGCCTCTCAAAAATAACTTTAAGGGTGAGACATTCAGATTCAGCAGAGTATGGCATACTTTCTTAGTCACATTTTTCTTTTAAGAAAAATTTGATTAAATTAAAATGTTTAGGATATTTTAACTGGATGAAAATGTTATAACCAATATGGCACACATATCATTTAAAAATATATATGTATTGTGTTAGCAATAACACCATTACTACTATATATTTACTCAGATATATGTATAACTTAAAGCATATTATTTTTTTGTATCTGCTATTAATTAATTACTCAGTAACTCTACTGACACTGTTAGGAACTTTTTCACACTTTTACTTCTGAGAGTCAAGAAAAATGTATATAATACATTATATACATGTATGCACACACGAGAAGGAAATAAGGTTCTGAAATATGATTATATTCTAATGTTAATAGCTGAGGTACAAATTAATTTGCCTTTTATTAAAAAAGGAATAAAGTATGCAAAAGTACAATGAAGTTAAGAATGACACTCTACTGTAACGGTGTAATTTATTTATTACACGTCATAGACTTGACGTGTAATAAAAACAAATCATGAAATGGAACAAGATCAACATATAATTTGATGAAGCATATCCATACATCTGTCCATGTTAATACTGTATTATTGTCCATTTCAAATCAAATTTTACAATGAAAGCAACATCAAGTATATTAGGTATCAGTAATGTTGCCAATTTATTTCCAGGAACAGCCACTACCATATCACACAAAATGGTGCTAGAAGTTACCAAGATAATTTACATGGTGCTTAAATTATCATGATCATTTGCATGAAGAGTTTTTGGAGACACAGGGTTGAATAGAATAGCATAAAACAGAAGTGTTGAAGGTTTGAGTCCTCCTTTGGGTCTGTGTGTGTGGAGTTTGCATGTTATCCTTGTATTTGGTCATTTTCCAAAGACATGCAGATTGGCCTAAATGGTGTATCTAAATTGCCCATTTTGTGTGAGTGAATGTGTGGGTGTGTCCTTGTGCCCTGTGATAGACTGGTACCGTTCCCTGTGCCCCAAGTGCCCAGGGTTGGCTCCAGGACTCCCGTGACCATGTGCAGTAGAAGCAGTATAGAGAATGAGTGTGAGAATAAAATAGATTTCTGCCAATAGTAGAAATTATTGTGGCATAGTATTATACAAGAAATATTAACAATTAGGTCATGTTATGTGATTTATTACAAAGTTTATTACTTTTATGTCCTAATTTGTTATATTCCCTTTATACCCCCCAAAAATATGGAATAAACCTGCTTATTTCTTATGTAAACTGTCCACCAGACAACCTCCTGTTTTTGCAATTAGCTACAGAAATTACCATTTTAGAAGGAATTACAACTGAAAATCAATATGTTTAGACCAAAATCTAGGATTCTAGATTTTAGCGTTCTAGCACTACCATTTGTCTTATGTCATGCCAACAGTAAAGCATCCTGAGACCACACATGTGTGATATTGCCTCTCAGCCAAGAAGTGGGCTCACTAACAATTTTGCCTAAGACCATAACCATGAATAAAGGATGGTACAAAAACATCCTCCGAGCAACTTCTCATAACCATCCAAGAACAGTTTGGCGACGAACCAGCATGATGGAACACCTTGCCATGAAACAAAAGTGATAACTAAGCGGCTCGGGGAACAACACATCAAAGTTTTGGGTCCATGGCCAGGAAACTACCCAGACCTTAATCCCATTGAGAATTTGTGGTCAGTCCTCAAGAGGCGGGTGGACAAACAAAAACCCACAACTTATCACAAGCTCCAAGCATTGATTTTTGCTTCAATGACCTGCAGAGGTCTTGAAAAATAAGGAGGACTACTGCAAATATCGACTCTTTGCATAAACGTAATGTAAATGTCAATAAGAGCCTTTGAGATTTATGAAATGCTTTGTCATTATACGTCAGTATACCATATTAACACCTGGCAAAAATATCTAAAAACAGTGAAGAAGCAGAGTAGACTTGTGAAAATGTATATTTGTGTCATTCTCAAAACTTTTGCCCATGGCTGTGACTTTTCTTTATTTGATATAGCGTTTGGATATTGGGTAACCCAGGACCATGTGCAGTATAAGCAGTATAAAGAATGTGTAACTATTTGTGTAGATCTACCCATCTAACAAAAGACTGTAATTTAAAAAATAAATAATTAAAATAATAAAATAAATCAGTTCTTTTTTACTGTATTTTATAGTATTTGTCACTATGGATAACAGACACAGTGAATAATTTATTACTTATACATGAATAAATATAATAATAATAATCTATAATTTAAGAATATAAATATATAGCATTATATATAACTAAATACTGTACAGTATTATACAATAATAGTGTATATGAAGAACAAAAAGTGTGTGGGTGGGACAAACAGTGGTGATCAGTGATTGGCTGTTGAGGACAGCGATGACCAGTGATTGACTGTTGTAAACATGGAGCTCGCGCAAACTTTCGCGTCTGTCTTTCCGTGCAAACCAACCTGAGCAGCTCTCCTAACACGCGTAACTAGCAGCTGTAATGTGAGCTGGAGGGCTGTCCCGAGTGCAGGCTGCTCAGAAACGAGTCGAACACGTTGACAAATCTTGCGACAAAAATCACTAACCTGGCAACACTGGGTACGACAATCTTACTGTCATTTCCTGTGCGCAGGCGTTTCAACTGTACTCCGATAAAAATCGCTTCTACGTCGACAGTGACCGTTGGTTAAGCAGACATGTTGGTACAGTGTATTTCGATGGCTGTTTTTACTAAAAATAAGTATCCAAAGTACATCATCTATGAGTCTGAATGTGCGCTGTCTATATGCAGACTGTACTTAACTTAATTTAAACAGTGTATATATTTATCATATTGTTTAAAACTTATAAATGTATAACTGAACCTAGTCAGAGCTGAGCAGTTGGTGAACAAGCCTTTTTGGACAAACACATTTCCACATGTCCCTTGAAGTAAAAGCATTACTGCAGATCAGTACAAACAGTTGTAAAACTTTTTTGTAGCTACAGTATAAATAAGAAACATGCTATGGATGTACTGTAATTATACAGAAATCTGAAAATCAGTTGACATAAACCATATTTTTAAATATGTATTGTTTCACCTTAACTCAGGACCTATTGAAGAAAGAAAATGCAAGCTGATTTGGCGTTCTCGTCTCGCCGCTCACCAGTCGTCTGCTTGAATGGTTGTGTAGCCTCCAGTCAGCCTCTAGCATCCAACATTGGACTAGGTAAAAAACAGACGGAAATATATATGGGGAAGTACACTACCAGTTTGGAAAGACCTTCTCCTTCAGTGTTTTTTTTTTTTTCCTTAAGATTGAAATGCATTACTGTATATTAAAGACGTCCAAACTACAGTATGAAAGAACATGTACTGAATTATGAAGTAAACAAAAAGTGTTAAACAACCCAGAATATGTTTTATTTTTTCAATTCTACATTTATGTTTAATGACAGCTTGGCATTCTCTGATTAGAATTATGAGGTAGTCACCTGGAATGGTTCATAGGTGTGCCTTGTCAATAGCTAATCTGTGGCATTTCGTGCCTTCTAAATGTGCTTTGCATCAATGTGCATCATTTCTCTTGTGCAGAGTCAATAGCCCTTATTAGTGCTATTACATCTACTGTACAAATCAATACACTTGCCAATATTATGGCAAGAAAGATTCAGTTAAGTAACCAGAAAAGAGAGTCCATCATGAGGACAGGCCATAATAAAGGAAAACCAAGAGCTACCTCTGCTGCAGAGGATAAGTTTATTAGAATGACAAGCCTCCAGCGTCTCGTAACTACTTTAATTAGAGCCCACATAAATGCATTTAAGAGTTCAGAATGCATTTAGTGGCATTTAAGTGGCAGACATATTTCAACATCCACTGTTTAGAGGAGACTTCGTCAGTCACGCCTTCGTGGTCATACTTTTCTGCCGACCCTGTTGGTGACTGAGTCTAAATTGAGGGCACACGTAACCAGTATGGCCAGGCTCGATTCCCGTCTCTGTGTGCATGGAGTTTGCATGTTCTCCCCGTGCTTGGTGGGTTTCCTCCGGGTACTCCGGTTTCCTCCCACAGTCCAAAGACATGTAGGTCAGGCTAATTGGCGTTCCCAAATTGTCCGTAGTGTGTGAATGAGTGAGCGTATGTGTGTGTCTGTGCCCTGCGATGGATTGGCACACTGTCCACCCCCAAGTCTTCGGGGGGCTCCAGGCCCCCCGTAACCCTGAATACAGGGTTAAGCGGTATAGATGATGAGTGAGTGAGTGACATTGACTAAGAAGGTGCGTCCAAACTTTTGACTGATACTGTACAGTATGTTGCGAGCTTAAATGCTTCTCCATCACAGAAATCCTGAAAAAGGGTGGAAATGCTGCAGACGCTGCTGTGGCTGTGGCCGCGGCCCTGAATGTAACAGAGCCTACAAGCACAGGCCTTGGAGGAGATGCATTTTGTCTCTTTTACGACGCTGCCACCAAGCAGGTGCGAGGACTTAATGGGAGGTGAGGAGAAACATGGACTAAATTACTGTATACATATATAAATTATAGTTGTAGGGGAGGGCACCAAGCAGATATTTGCTAACATTACTCTCTGGTTTTGCTTGTCCTAGTGGAAGAAGTCCTAAAGCTCAGAATCTGGAACTGATGGAGAGGTGTGGCTTTAGTCAGAGCAACCCACCACCCAACTGCCATGCCTTCAATGTCACTGTGCCTGGAGCAGCAGCATGCTGGTGTGACACAGTGACTTTATTTGGAAGCAAAAAGGTATTTTTTCACACAATTCCAGTGCTGGAAAAGATCCAGATAAGTATTATATTTAGTAATTATTGAGAAGTAACTATGCACCAACTGACTAAAAGCAAGAGCAGGACAGACTTGTTAATTTAACCTGTACTTGTTTTTTGATAGGTTACTTTGTCTGATCTGCTACAGCCAGCTATAGAGCTGGCACAGAAGGGTTTCCCAGTGACTGAGATTACAGCATACCAGTGGGCTAAGAATACCAAATCCCTAAGGGCTGCTGGCAGAGAACTGGGAGGAGATTTACTCATTAACAACCAGCCACCTAAACACGGCCAGGTCATGACCAATCCCAACCTTGCACACACATTCCAGGTACGGAGAATTCCTTGGGTGTAGTTTATATGTGAGATACTGTACGTCATCAAGATCTTAGCAAGGCATTCCTACAGTATGTTGTAATAATGAATCCCATATAATTGTTATGTAACACAGGATAATTAATCTGCATGTTGGATAAAGGCTATCTAGATAAAAGTATTTGGGAACTTTGTGTTTCCTATGACAGGGCTAAAAAACCGCCTCTGCATAAAACTGGCCACAGTTGAGCTCTAAATCGCTATCTAAATTGTTGAAAGAGGATCAGGCATCACTGATAACTACATATTATTATCCTTTTACAACAGAACTTAGATATGGCTGCATCACCAGGAGTGGCTTTGCTAGGTGTGCAATGTCCACCATGATGACATACAGTAGGGAATGCACCTACAAGCCCTACCTAAGATTAATGTTTAGACCATATAGTTAAGTAGCGAATTAACAATACATGGCAAAATCATAGATTTCGATCATATCCTAGTCCATTGACTAGAATCAATAAATTCCTGAGTTAAGCCTTTTGTAACAAACACACATTTTGATTTTTTGGTGTTTGACTTGAACAATTAAATATTTTTTACATCACAGTGTCAATACTAATATTAAATTTAGCTTTTGTATTTTTTTGCTCTAATATTAGCTATAAATAGTAGTATATATTAGGTCTATACTGTTTATCTATCTTGTACATAATAATGTATTGCCAGGAGCTTGTGCTGCATGGGAAAACTGGATTCTATGAGGGCAGGATCGCCCAAGCCGTGGTAGACGTCGTGCAAGAAAATGGTGGTGTGATGAGCTTAGATGACATGAAGAACCACGTCACCACTGAGATCACTCCGATTAACATCGATTACAAAGTAGGTTAGAGTGAGAAAGACAGGTCTATTGTATCATTAGTTCCCCTCCTGCAACCAAGTTTTGCATTAGCCTTTTATTACAGTTCATGCCCATGTGTCATACAGAAACCATGGTAAATTTGAATGATGGCTTTTATATTACTCTCTCAGACAGTACGAGTTTGGGAGGTCCCACCCAACAGTCAAGGGATGGCGGCTCTTATTGCCCTTAATATCCTTGAGAACATTCCCCTCGAAGGTACAAAACTTGCAAAACAATTCTGGTTTATATTTTTAGAGGTCAACGTTCAGAGGTTTGCAGCCCCTGTCCTTACAAATCTCGTGAGTTTAGACAAACTGACAAACAATTTACGTCACACGCAGTTCTGGGCCACAACAGTGCCAACTACCTGCACATCCTGGTTGAATCACTGAAATTGAGTATGGCTGATACCATGCACTTCAGCACAGACCCTGACAAGGTGAATGTCCCCGTGGAGGGGCTTCTTTCCAAGGACTATGCCCTCCAGCGAGCTCAGTTGATCCAAATGGACAGGTAAGACTAGAACAAATTGAATTTGTTTTAATGAGATCATCTCTCTCTCTCTCTCTCTCTCTCTCTCTCTCTCTCTCTCTCTCACTTTCTCCCTCCCCCTTTTCTGTGGTACCAGCTAGTGCCAGGCACTGTGCTTACTTTAGATAGGATTGTTTACACAATGTCATGACGTTGTGATACGATGGGAGAGTCGGGGGGGAGTCATAATCTGTAAACTTTAGACTTTCAGTTGGGCAAAGGAAATCCAAACAGGCTACACTCTGTTTGGATATGTGTGTGTGTGTGTGTGTGTTTCTGCGTGTGTGTGTGTTGATAACATAAAATATGTATTTACTACCCATGTGCTGTAATAAGTGAGTAAGAATAAGTTTTGTAACAAGTGAGACACAGCATGTGACTTAGCACATGACATTCTCCAAAACATTGAATTACTATTTCAAACATCTTTTTTTCTTAGTTGAATAACTGATTTTGGTGACATTTCAACAAAGTTTAATGTGAGCAATCAGCTTGACTATAAACACATTCTTATAGTAATCCCTGAGGGAGACTGTCGCTTGTTTTCCTGTTATGAATGTGGCCCTTGTAAACATGACTGACGCTGGACAGCCCTGAGACCTTCTCACTCTCACCTCAGAGCCAGGAGTTTGTGTGAACCTGGGACTCCCACAGGAAGTGACACGGTGTATTTCAGTGTGGTGGACGAAGAGGGAAACGCCTGCTCCTTTGTGAATAGCAATTATATGGGCTTTGGCACTGGCCTCATCCCCCGAAACTGTGGATTTTCCCTGCAAGTGGGTCTCTACATTCTATCCCAGATAATTTACTGATTCACAATAATCTATTCATAACATGCACAATATTCTATTCACTAAGAATAATAATGATCATAATAATGATGTATTTTTATAATAATGATACGTTTTTTAAATTAATCCATTAATGCTGAAAAAGTAACTGTGTAAATAAACTGCGTAGGGGCATATATTTCCTTGGGTTTACCGGGGCTTAATCCTTTTAGTTGTACATAATGTACATATAAAAAATATGTTGTATTGATAGACGATTTACAAGGGGCGTTCAAGTCAACCCGGAATAACTGATAATTTACAGAAGACTTCCAGTACACTACGGCGATTAGACTTTTAGGTGCAGTAAAACTTTGGGATGGTGCATAGATTTTAAAGAAGGCTGATTTTCACATGTTTGGCCCATAAAAAGAGATCCTGGGAGACCAGCATTTCAGACTTGAAGCATAATAATGATGGGCTCCAGCTTTCTACCTTGATGGTATCCAAGCATTAGTGAAATCCTGGGATAAGTGCATTAATGTAGCAGGGGATTATATATAGACGTGGACAAAATTGTTGGTACCCTTCGGTCAATGAAAGAAAAACTCACAATGGTCACATAAATAACTTTAATCTGACAAAAGTAATAATAAATAAGAATTCTATGAATGTTAACCAATGAAAGTCAGACATTGCTTTTCAACCATGCTTCAACGGAATTATAAAAAAAAATGAACTCATGGAACAGGCCTGGACAAAAATGATGGTACCCCTAACTTAATAGTTTGTTGCACAACCTTTTGAGGCAATCACTGCAATCAAACGATTCCTGTAACTGTCAATGAGACTTCTGCACCTCTCTGCAGGTATTTTGGCCCACTCCTCATGAGCAAGCTGCTCCAGTTGTTTCCGGTTTGAAGGGTGCCTTTTCCAGACAGCATGTTTCAGCTCCTTCCAAAGATGCTCAATAGGATTGAGGTCAGGGCTCATAGAAGGCCACTTTAGAATAGTCCAATGTTTTCCTCTTAGCCATTCTTGGGTGTTTTTAGCTGTGTGTTTTGGGTCATTGTCCTGTTGCAAGACCCATGACCTGCGACTGAGACCCAGCTTTCTGACACTGGCCAGCACATTTCTCTCTAGAATCCCTTGAGATTTCATTGTACCCGGCACAGATTCAAGACACCCTGTGCCAGATGCAGCAAAGCAGCCCCAGAACATAACAGAGCCTCCTCCATGTTTCACAGTAGGGACAGTGTTCTTTTCTTGATATGCTTCATTTTTCCGTCTGTGAACATAGAGCTGATGTGCCTTGGCAAAAAGTTCCATTTTTGTCTCATCTGTCCATAGGACATTCTCCCAGAAGCTTTGTGGCTTGTCAACATGTAGTTTGGCATATTCCAGTCTGGCTTTTTTATGATTTGTTTTCAACAATGGTGTCCTCCTTGGTCGTCTCCCATGTAGTCCACTTTGGCTCAAACAACGACGGATGGTGCGATCTGACACTGATGTTCCTTGAGCATGAAGTTCACCTTGGATCTCTTTAGAAGTCTTTGTGGGCTCTTTTGTTACCATTCGGATTATCCGTCTCTTTGATTTGTCATCAATTTTCCTCCTGCGGCCACGTCCAGGGAGGTTGGCTACAGTCCCATGGATCTTAAATTTCTGAATAATATGTGCAACTGTAGTCACAGGAACATCTAGCTGCTTGGAAATGGTCTTATAGCCTTTACCTTTAACATGCTTGTCTATAATTCTCTTTCGAATCTCCTGAGACAACTCTTTCCTTCGCTTCCTCTGGTCCATGTTGAGTGTGGTACATACCATGTCACCAAACAACAAAGTGACTACCTGGAGCCCTATATATAGGCCCACTGACTGATTACAGGATTGTAGACACCTGTGATGCTAATTAGTGGACACACCGTGAATTAACATGTCCCTTTGGTCACATTATTTTCAGTATTTTCTAGGGGTACCATCATTTTTGTCCAGGCCTGTTCCATGAGTTTATTTTTTTAAATAATTCTGTTGAAGCATGGTTGAAAAGCAATGTCTGACTTTAATTGGCTAACATTCATAGAATTTTTTTTTTAATTATTACTTTTGTCAGATTAAAGTTATTTATGTGACCATTGTGAGTTTTTCTTTCATTGACCAAAAAGTACCAACAATTTTGTCCACGTGTGTATATAAATGTACTTTTTTTTTATTGTCATAACTGTGTTCTCTTATTCTGCACAATCAAAAGTTCCGGTTTGACTTAAACACCCCTCATAAGTACTATTTTACTTTAGTTTTTGGTCCACTAGGCCAATATTCAGTTCCAGTTCTTATGTACAGTAGAAAGTCATAAGTTCGCCGAAGAAGTCATTTATGTCCTGCTTATTTACAGTCCTTTATTTTATTTTATTTTTTAAAAACTTTTCTTACTTCTTTCTTTGCTGGGTAGAACAGAGGAGCTAATTTCTCTCTGGACCCCACTCATGTCAACTGCGTAGGTCCAGAGAAGAGGCCGTACCACACTATAATCCCTGCCATGGTCACAGATCCCTTGTCAGGCTGCCTCCTCTGCTCATTTGGGGTGATGGGGGGCTTCATGCAGCCTCAGGGTCATGTGCAGGTGAGCTCCACTTACATCTAACTCCAAACACGTGGAAAGCAGTAGGTCAAACAGAATCATCAGATCCATACAGTACAATTATACAAAAAAGTATGAATGGACCTTGTTTTTATAATGTATAATTTAGAGTTTGTAAAGAGACAAATTATTTATGGGTGACATTTACTTCTAATGCAGACAATAGTGAAATAGTGAAAAAAATATATAATTTTTTAGAGCCAGTGAGGAGCTTGGCCTTTGGGCAACTCTTCTATGGGCAGGTCTTTTCAGACTTTTGCCTGGAATTTTCAGATTATGATACGTTTGATGGTTTGATGAACTGTTTGTAAATAATAATTGTTCAGTTTTTCATATGAACAAGTATAAAAAGTAATTTTCTTTTGTCTAATACAATAAAAGTAATAGCTGGAAGCTATTTGCAGATTCTGACCTATTTCGACAAGCATGAGGATATGTTTAATGTACATCACTTCAATGTGCAAAAAACACAAAACAACAACATCTTATTAATAACTCAAACTCTCAATGAACATGTTGGTTTTTAGCATTTGTAATGATAATGATCCATTATCCAGTAATATCTAAGTATGCTTTTGGGTCTGAAGTCTTAGATTTGGACCTGAATAATAAGAATAATATGAATTTATTTCCCAACACAATCTTGACATAATTGATTCTGGAGCAGTTTTAGGCTGTTAATAAATGCCACCTGATGGTACAATGAAAATAAAATTATGGATGAGTTTTCAGTCTATCTTTCTGTAGTTGGGCAGCTGGACAACTTAAGCTTATATGCATGTGAAGGCAGGCGAGCGAACACTTTTGGCAATATAGTCTAATTGATGCTGACATGGTTCAATGACTTTGACGACTGTCAATAATATAAAGATAAGATAATAAGAATATTTTTGCTGCAGGTCTTGCTCAATATGTTAGAGTTTGGCATGGATCCTCAGCGTGCACTTGATGCCCCACGTGTGTTTGTACAATATGATCAGGCTGGTAAGTTACTCAATTGAAGTTGACCTTTTCAAGATTTCAGCTCTTTTAGCACATTGTTCTGATGTTGTTTTCTGCTTAAGCTGTAGTTATAATGCAGGCGCTCAGAACTGAGACAATATCATTATAGTTACTGCAAATGACAAGACAATAAGGTTACAAAATATAAATTATAATATAATAATAATAATAATAATAATAATAAATAGGGGAAATATGCCCTGTGTATTTATTTCTTTATTTCGTTGTATTTGTCCTACTAAAAATCTGATGAAGTGCTTTATTACAGATACAGTAAGTGCACTTGCAAGGTAAAGCAGGGAAATCTACATGACTTATAGTAAATGCTGAATATTGTCAAGGGACTACCCCTAGAGGGCGCCAAAGCGCCCAGAGACTTCCTTTTGTTTTTTCTGTGTTCTTTGTGTTCTTTTCTGTGAAGGACTTTAATCCCCAGAATGCACCTCGGTCAGGTGATGTGGCGCTCACCTGGGCTGAGGTTGCTAATTAGCTGTGCTCGTTAGTTTTGTTATAAATGTTCCTGAGTTCAGTTTAGTCTTGTCTTGCATCTGTTCGTCTAGGTTACTGTTTGTTTTGGTATGTTGTTTGCTCTGTGTTTTCCTAGCTCTGTGTTCTTCCTGACTCTGTGTTCTCCTTGTTCTATGTTCTTCTGGTTCTCTGTGTTCTTCCTAGCTCTGTGTTCTTCCTGGCTCCATGTTCTCCTGGCTTCATGTGCTCTTGGTCTGTCTGTCTCCTAGTCTGTCTGTCTGTCTCCTAGCCTGTCTATCTCTCAGTCTTTTGGTAATGTCTAGTTTGTCATGTTTATAGTTTATCCTGGTTTCAGTTCATGTTCTGTTCCTTTTGTTCCCATTGTTTTGTTTCAATAAATCCTTTTGATCATTTTCACCTCTGCTATCATGTCTCTCTTTCGTCCGGCAAGCAGTAACCGTGACAAATATCAGTTGTAAAGTAAATATAGTATATCTGTAAATGTTTTATTATTCCAGAGGATGATGTGGATATACACGTTTTCCAATTTTACGTTGTTTCTTCTTTAGTTTTTTAGAAATATTTCTAAAATTCCCTTTTATTTATATATATATATATATATATATATAATTACACTGAATATGCTTTTTAGTTATATAATTCTTATAGAATAATTATTATTAAAAAATAATTTGGGAATAGTTTATATTGTATGTGTTTATTTTATAGAGCTTTTATAAGCCGTGTAATTTTCTTACATAAGCGTTGGTGTATTATCCCCAGTAAAATGCTCAAACTCTTTGTGCAGCACAGATGTGGCAGCTCAATCTGGAGGCGGGCATGGACCAAGGTGTGGTGGATGAGCTCAGAAAGCGGGGCCATGTGGTGAACTGGCCAGTAGAAGGGCATGGACGTGAGACGTTTGGACGTGGGCAAATTATCAGCATAGGAAAGTGGTGGTGGAACTTAACTGATGAAAAACCAGAAGGAGAAGAGAGGGTACTGTGGGCAGGATCTGATCCTAGGGCAGATGGCTGTGCTGTCGGATATTAACTAGATAACTGCAGTAAAAACATGTCATATTTGGGCTAGTGGACAAAAAAGTGAAGCAAAATACTACTTACTGTATGAGGAAAGTTCAAGTCAAACCGGGACTTGTGATGAAATGTCTTCTTTATGAAGGCTTAAAACCGATACCAAGAAAACATTCTACCTTGATTGTATCCGACCACTAGTCAAACATTGGGGTAAGCACATTAGTGTAGCAAGGGATTATATACAGTAGAGAAATTAATCGTACTTTTTTTTTTCTCATAACTGCATTCTGTTGTTCTGCGTAATCAAAAGTCCCGGATTGACTTGAAGACCCTTCACATAATGAAATGAAGAGTAGAAGTCCATTTGCCTCATTTATTTATTGCTAGACAATGGTTAAATGCTTTATGCTTTAAAGTAAATGCTTCAGATACACCAGGATCAGCTTAGCTAAAATCTATGAAAATTACATTTAAATATGTCTGAATTCCCTGTTTGTTAAATATTTTGCAGTTAAAATCATGACGTGAAGGATAGATATGTGGCAGTCTGGGAAAAACTTGTCAAATAGGAAAAAATACTGGCATGCAACATACGTTGACGCCACAACTTTATTAAACCATAAGCATACAGTATTTGAAAAAAACTTATAAAGCTATTTTTTTTTCTTTTTAATCATGGCTTCCTTCAAAGTTTAAGGAGCTGGTTTAACAAACACAGTATTCATACAGTATGAATGCAGAAAATAAGCATATACTGTATCATATGAAGATTGTAGTTTGTATTTGTAGTAGGTTATACAAGGCTGCCCCAGATTTGTATAATTACAAACCTAATCTTTTAAGTATTGAGAAAAGCACAAATGCTACACGCTAGAGTTTCATACAACTTCAATTATATGAATCATTAGGACTCTTTAGGCACAAATTATTTTAAAAGTTCTTCAGGTAGATACATAACAAGACACTTAGTTACTGCATTTAGTTACTGTACCCTGATGTGCTGAAAATTTATTATATTGCATGCTGAAGTTTAAAGAATTGTCTCATTATTTAGTTAATTAGTAGCTACAGTAAAATTAAAATTCAGTGAACCACTATGTAGAATAGTTTACAGTGTTCTCCTCCTGAGTTTATGGAATGAAATATTTAGTTCATTCTTAGATAAGAACAGCTTCAAAGTATAGCTTTACACTAACTTTGTTGTTCAGTTTTGAGATAATCACCAGTTTAGCAGCAAGATTACCTCAAAACACAATAAGCTTAACACACACATGACAAAGACACCAAAGCTTAGCATACAATTTCTATCATGCTTTCCAGAAATAAAAGCAGTTACATATGCCCCTCAGCCAAAAATAATGTATGAATTCTGTACATACTGTACCTGACTGATATTAATGATTTCATTAATAAAAAATCATGTACTTCTTGTTTACAGATTATTTGTGCTAGATATACTGTAGATATGAATTACAGTTACCAAGTGGGTAAGGAATTGTAGCCTATTTCTCTCAATTAATATCACTCTAATTTGTATAATTATTTGAAATTATTTCTAAAACATAATAAACGTATGTCTTCAACAGAACATTTCCTTTGTTTTGGTTTTTTTCAGTGCTATTTTAAGCATGACTTTTAGACTTCCTTCTCTGTTGTAAAGGGGAACTTCAAGTGATTCATAAAAATAAGGAAGCCTGTTAAGGCAGATGGAAGATTCAGATGAATTGAAATAGTGAACTAGAAACACAGTTCTGTGCAGAACTCCATCATCCATCATTCATCATTTCTTTATATTATATGAAGAACAATTTAAAAAATGGTTGTTTATGTAACAACCTCAGCAGCAACCTCATTTCCTCTGTTTCTCTGTCTCGTCTGTTTCGTCTGTTCCAGCCACTCAGTATTCAGCATCATACCAGTCTATACAGCTATGTATAAGAATAGTATACTGTACAGCTGCACCTGTTTCTGACTGGTTCATGCCTTAAATTAGATTTATTTTTTAATTCTTGAATGACTCATGATCACTGTGTGGCTTAACAAACAAAAACATTCATATTCTTAGAATATTCCTCAAGATTACAAAAAATCTTTGAAAGCAAAATATGAAGACACTTTACACAAGACTTTTGCACAGAAAAACTTATATAATGGTATAATTTAGCGCTGACACAAGCTTCCTCTGAAACACATGAATCAAGGCTACATTTTTTAATATAACTGCTGCTAATGCTGCACCACATTCTGAGGAAAGCATTATAATGTATACTTTCTTCCAGATACCCGTGCGCACTGACACCCATGACTGTATCGTGTTACTACAGTATGATTGACATGGGAGAGAGTGTATATACTATAATTCCTTTCTCAATGGCAATAGAGAAATTTTCAGAACTTGAACTCACAGAGGAAAGGTTGAATGATTTCCCAATGCACCAACACTGTTTTTGTAATGTCTGGAAATTTAATTTACAACTGGTTCATGATACTGCCACAATATTTTCTGTGATAATTCTATGATGAGTTTGTGCTAATAGACACTCCGTCTGCATGTTACACCCAGGATTTTGTGAGGTAAATGGCTCATGTATCTTTTAAATGGGGATCTTATTAGAAGGTTTGCCTCTGTTAGATTTCCATAATTTCCTGGCAGGAATGACTGGATTTGGCTGCCATTTGATTAGCACATCTTCAGTTCCAGGGAAACTGATGCTTGCCACAACCAGATCACATCTTTTTTTTTTCTTCTTTTTTTTTACAAGCAAGGTAAGACAAGGTATTAAAATACAAAAAACCCTTTGTATCCTTTCATATGAATTAAGTTCTGTGTGAGCATGCCACTTTTAAAAAAAAACATGTACAAAGATGAATCTAAAGGCTTACTTTGAAGAACTATTATTTCGTCATGTACCAAAATCTGTTTTAGCTGATTTAGAAAGGCTAATGTATATTAATTTGAAAAATATCAAATATGTCAAATGGTTAAACATACACATTCCAACCATGACATCTTGGACCTGCTGTGGCCAAAGCTTTGTAAATCTAGAATTGTGACCCTTTGCATTTTTCTCTCTCTTATCACGTAACTACGGAGGATGTGCATATTTATATCCTGTTGCAACAGGTTTGCATTTGCTTAACTAGATAATATTTAGGGTTAATGATTTACTCAAATAAACTTGGGACAATAATCAGTGTGGAAACAAATTATAATAACCAACCTCTAACTACAGTATATCCATATATGAAATATTATAATTTTCTCTAATATTTTTTATATATTTTCTCTAATATTTTTTTTTAATGGAAATTAATTACAAAAACATTTACACTTGCTGTACTATAAACATCATGCCCAGTATTGTGTGGGTTCACCTTGAGCCACTAGGGAAGTTCTAGACTCTCCAGGCATGACTCCTCAAGATCTCTGGGGAGGTGCTGTAGTGTCTGGCACCAGGACATTGGCAGCGGATCTTTTGGGTGCTGTGGGTTGCGGGATGGGGCCTCTGTGGATCACATGTGTTTGTCTTCAGTTTTGGGAGTTTGGAGGCTGGGTCATAGTCTTGGACTGTTGAGAACTATGCACAGTAGGCTGTGGTGCACTGGGTGTTCATGTGCCTTTCTATCATTTTCAGCATTGACTTTTTTGGCTTTTCTGTGGTATTGGAACAGATGGGCTAGCCTTTGCCCCCCCCCAGGCATAGATGAGTCTTGAGTGCAACAGCACTGTATTGCTGTAAAAGTGTTCACAAACCAATACTGTATATTGTAATACATACTGTTTTACAATAGTACTTTTAAATCACTGTCGAGTAAGGAACTTGTGTTCCACATGTCCTTATATTTTACTCTAACCAGACTGGTAGATTTTTCCCTCCGTAAAATTCCACTTCCTATTTCAATGCAGTCACTGCAATAGTGTTATGACATCGTCGAGTATACAGTAACTTTGGCCTTAAATTATTAAAGTTTTATACTATTTTTAGGAGAAGGCAGATAGGAGTGCAGATCTCTTATTCAATCAATCAAACACAGACTTTGAACTTTTCTAAAACACACACACACACACACACACACACACACACACACACACGCACACACACATAAAAACTCAAACCGCAACCCAGAACATTAGTAATGGTGCTAATAAGGGCGAAATGAGACAGGTGATAGTGATCAGTGATATGTGGCGAGCTGTGGCTGATAAACTATAAAGTTCAGTGCCACTCTGGCGCTACCATGACAATGGGAGGAAGGGAACTAAAAAAAAAAAAAAGACAAGAAGTACCTTTAAGGAGAAAGTACAAATTAATGTGCATTAGTTATGCTAGACATGCTATAAAGTTAGCGTGGCTTCTTAGGGATCTAGCAGTGTCTGAAATGTCATTGACCCAATATTCATTTCTTGTTTATAGAACTGTCATATACATAAAAGCAATATTGCAGTTGCAGTTTTAACGTAACATTAATGATGCCATGCTGATATTTTATATATTCACACTCTTGCTTGAACAATATTGTGTAATTGTAGAAAACTGTTCAAGAATTCTGATGTGATATTTTTGTCATACTGCTAACAACAAGTCACATGACAATCTGTATGTCAAAGTAAATTACAGATGAATTTCCCAAAATGCTGATAATTGTTGGATTTAAATTTTCTTTTTTAATGGTGTGGTGTCATTTCACAACAAAGAAATCATTTTCCATAGTAAACTTTTGAAAAATTTCCAGAACAACAACAACAACAAAAAAAGGCAAATCAAAAAGGATTCTCCATTTATCCATACTGAAGAATGAATCACAAAATGAGTATACTTGGTTTTTATCTATTATTTATAAATAAGTAAGTTGCAGATACAATATCTGTATATAAATTACTTTTAAGACTTTTTCTTTTTTTCTTCTTTTTTTTAAAAATATATGGTTATGCAAAGTAATAAATTAAATGTGTAAAAGCAAGTAGTAAAAGTGTAGAAATAATAATAATAAAAAAAGAACAAGCATATCCATTTAATATTGTACCAAATGTCACTTTTGTGTCTTTGCATTTTTAGTGGCTGTATGACATTTTCTTCTGATGTGTAATGAATCGGTTCCATTGTCACTGTGTGCTACTGTGTGTATCAGCACTTTGGAATTTGCTTCCCATTTTCAAGCATGGAAATCAAGGGTGGAGGGCTCGCTGTGTGTACATGTTGGTGTGTGTAAAGGGGTGCGGTGGGATGTGGCCTCCTGTATGACTCACTTATGCTCCGTTCGAATTGTGACTCTGGGAAATGCCATTCCTTGAGTAAATTACAATCCTGCAAAACCATCTAAGGGCCAGGCTTTCGGGGGGAGCCTGATTGTTTCTTCATTATCCTGATTATTATGGAGACATTTCCTAGCAGGAGTTCACACAGGCAATAGATCGAGGAACTGGGACATTGAACTGTGTGTTATAAATTTATTTTTAGCAACAGGGTCACGCTCTGTTCAAAGCACAAACCATAAAGCAGGCGCAAATTATAGTTCACTTTTGTCCTGTGGGAATACACGCTGCTATAATATCATTTTAGTTTTTATCTATTTTTATATTAGAATACATTTAAAATTATTTGATCATTTCTTTTCAACAGCTTCATCATCACATTAGATGATAACTGAGTCATTAAAGTACACTATTAAAGTATTGTATTAGGTACTGAGACATTTGAGACAGTTCTTCAATGTAAGCCATATTATTCAGCAACTACTGTAGATTGAACCTTACTGAAGGGGAGTGTAGTTGCAAAAGTGAGCAATGCATGGAGCCCCTATTGAGTCTTGGGATATCAAGGAGTTAAGCTTATTTTAGATCCAATAGTTAGCAAATACATACACACGTGGACAAAATTGTTGGTACCCTTCGGTCAATGAAAGAAAAACTCACAATGGTCACATAAATAACTTTAATCTGACAAAAGTAATAATTAAAAAAAATTCTATGAATGTTAACCAATGAAAGTCAGACTTTTCAACCATGCTTCAACAGAATTATTTAAAAAAATAAACTCATGGAACAGGCCTGGACAAAAATGATGGTACCCCTAGAAAATACTGAAAATAATGTGACCAAAGGGACATGTTAATTCAAGGTGTGTCCACTAATTAGCATCACAGGTGTCTACAATCTTGTAATCAGTCAGTGGGCCTATATATAGGGCTCCAGGTAGTCACTGTGTTGTTTGGTGACATGGTATGTACCACACTCAACATGGACCAGAGAAAGCGAAGGAAAGAGTTGTCTCAGGAGATTCAAAAGAAAATTATAGACAAGCATGTTAAAGGTAAAGGCTATAAGACCATCTCCAACCAGCTAGATGTTCCTGTGACTACAGTTGCACATATTATTCAGAAATTTAAGATCCATGGGACTGTAGCCAACCTGCCTGGACGTGGCCGCAGGAGGAAAATTGATGACAAATCAAAGAGACGGATAATCCGAATGGTAACAAAAGAGCCCAGAAAGACTTCTAAAGAGATCCAAGGTGAACTTCATGCTCAAGGAACATCAGTGTCGCATCGCACCATCCGTCGTTGTTTGAGCCAAAGTGGACTACATGGGAGACGACCAAGGAGGACACCATTGTTGAAAACAAATCATAAAAAAGCCAGACTGGAATATGCCAAACTACATGTTGACAAGCCACAAAGCTTCTGGGAGAATGTCCTATGGACAGATGAGACAAAAATGGAACTTTTTGCCAAGGCAAATCTATGTTCACAGATGGATAAATGAAGCATATGAAGAAAAGAACACTGTCCCTACTGTGAAACATGGAGGAGGCTCTGTTATGTTCTGGGGCTGCTTTGCTGCATCTGGCACAGGGTGTCTTGAATCTGTGCAGGGTACAATGAAATCTCAAGACTATCAAGGGATTCTAGAGAGAAATGTGCTGGCCAGTGTCAGAAAGCTGGGTCTCAGTCGCAGGTCATGGGTCTTGCAACAGGACAATGACCCAAAACACACAGCTAAAAACACCCAAGAATGGCTAAGAGGAAAACACTGGACTATTCTAAAGTGGCCTTCTATGAGCCCTGACCTAAATGCTATTGAGCATCTTTGGAAGGAGCTGAAACATGCTGTCTGGAAAAGGCACCCTTCAAACCGGAAAAAAACTGGAGCAGCTTGCTCATGAGGAGTGGGCCAAAATACCTGCAGAGAGGTGCAGAAGTCTCATTGACAGTTACAGGAATCGTTTGATTGCAGTGATTGCCTCTAAAGGTTGTGCAACAAACTATTAAGTTAGGGGTACCATCATTTTTGTCCAGGCCTGTTCCATGAGTTCATTTTTTTTTTATAATTCTGTTGAAGCATGGTTGAAAAGCAATGTCTGACTTTCATTGGTTAACATTTATAGAATTCTTATTTATTATTACTTTTGTCAGATTAAAGTTATTTCTGTGACCATTGTGAGTTTTTCTTTCATTGACCGAAGGGTACCAACACCCTGTTTTGTCCACGTGTGTACAAGGGGTGTTCAAGTCAAACCAGGAGTGTGGATAATAACAGACCACATTTATGAGAGTAAAAACTACCTTGATTATGCGTTCTACTCGCTGAATGTTTAGGGGAACGACTGCCGTATAATCCAAGCCACCTCAGCCGGGATCATCATTCATGGATGTACGGCCTTCTGTAAAACATGTTCAAATGTTTTAGTCTCATGTCTCTACTGTGCTTAAAGTCTTCTTTAAATGTCAATAAATTTTGCGCCTTCATTCATGAGAAATTTCATCACATTGAACACCCCTCCTAAATACCCAGATGTGTTTTCCATGTTTTGCAGGCTACGTTGATCAGACAAAAATAGTGACCCCTTTTTCAATTTACTGCACCAATTTAATTCTTAATGTCAGTTTACATTAGCAGTCATTCCCAGATTATAAAAATGTTTTCAAAGGGAAAAAAAAACCTGTACATGCAGGTATCCCATTAACTTGGGCAAGAATCTGGTGCCACCTACTGTATAGTCATCACTGCAAACTGTCTCAGGAAATCAGGACATCAAGCAGATATTCAATGTCATGGCCTCATTCTGGTAAATATATAAATTTCTACAACACAGGTTACACTGACATTTTTTTTATGAATTAGCCAGAGCTAATGTTTTTGGGTTTGGACAAAATTTCATGAGACCTGGTTCTTACACTCTTAAAAGAAACAGTTCTTCAATGTTTGCTTGGATGGTTCATGGTTTTATATTTGTACTGTAAATAGACGGTTGTAGGTTTCTACGTAGAACTATGAAGTGTTTCTTCAGATTCAGATTTGCGTTAAAATAAAATGATAAAAGTTAGAAACTGTTAGATTGTTTCTACTTTGTTTCAATCAGTATGACATAACATTTGTGAAGATTTTTGTATGATCTAAGAGAGAGGATGCAGCTGCTTGCAGGGAAAAGAGAAGTTCATGGCCCACAACCCCCAAACTATGGAGACTTGGTTACATTATCTGTCTGAGGGTTTCCTTCCATCTTGAGAATGCAAATAGGTTCTGGTCACTGCAAGCCTTTTGTTGCACATCAGCTTATGCTGCCCAAAATGGAAGGCCTCGCGTCATATCCTTTATACCAGTACTCAGCCATCTGATGAGTGTGTGGGTGTAGACATGGGAAAGGTCGGGGGAGCTTAAAAAGCTTACACCCCTCTCTTGCCTTCCTCAGTTTCCTTCCTGGATTATAGTTGAGATACCACTTCTTGTTTGTGCTTGGAATTTACTGCTTACGTTCTTTTCTCTCGGAACAATGTGCTCTTTGGGTTTTGCCAGATCTTTAGGTTTTGCCCTGATCCCACTGGCCACCTGCTGCATTGTGGCTAATTTGCTACTATTTTTCCCTGATGGAAAATTGGAATATGTAAAGGAAAAGCATTTGACCGTGTATGTGTGGTACTTCATGGGAATAGGAGGTGGTGGTATCGCAGTAAGTATTATACTTGTGCCACCCTTAAGAGGTCCTTGTCTGGTATCTTTGGGGAAAATTTATATATTCTATGTACAGTAGATGGATCTCTTCTTCTACTCTTTTTTTTCGTACAAATTATTTCATACTTTAAGAAATATTTATTACAGTTTTGACAACGTATGATGTACTGTACCTCTTGTAGGATTTTCAAAAATATATATTTTTTTATTTAATTCTTTTATTTAAAAGAACCCAAGAACATTTTTGTTTTTGTCAAAATGGTTTTGTTAGATGCAAAGCTGTAAAAAAAAAAAAGTATATATATATATATATATATATATATTCAAATTTGCTTAAAACAGCAAGTCAAATCAAATGAGCATGATGAAGGGTACCAGAAAGCTAAAAATAATGTTGGTGTTGTCTAGTGATAAAGCTTGAGCAAAAGAAATATGTCCGACATGTTTTTGACCAAACACAGTACCACATACCAATGTATAACATTATTAACGGATTTACTCTGATTTGCAGGGATTTATAACTTCTTTCATTTTTTTGAGCTTGAGGAAGTGTGCTAACTCCTGTGTTACAGAGAGCGCCGCTGTGAGTACTACACTGTCCACTACATGCTCTACGTGGCCATTGAATCAATCAGGCTTTAAAAACATGCACATGAAAAAAAGAAAGAAAGAAAGAACTGGAAGCAGTTTTCCCAGATATTGTAATCGATATTTCTGTAGCAACCTTGGAAAACAAGGCTTAAGTTTAAGTTTAACATGGTAAAATTTTGAAAGTTTTAGATATGCATTAGGTTTTTCCAGACTACCTCATATTTACAGAACTTTTACTGTAAGGTTTGTTTATCATTATTACATATTGCATAATTGGACAAGGTATGAGGGGTGTTCAAATCAACCTGGGACATGTGCTGACATTTCTTGCAAATTAAATGTGCACCTTAAAACTGTTCAATTTTGTGCACCTTAAAAATGTTTTTCTTGCACCTTAAAACATTTCAATCGGGCCCAATTGAATGTTGCAAATATTTAAAGCATGGCCATATTCTACTGTATGTTCGGGAATGACAATCCAGGCCAAGGTGGCTCCGAGCTCACTGCAGTCATTTCTTTGAACATTCAGCAAGTGGACCACCTGATACTTCAAAATCAACAAATAACTTTTCGCCAACTTGTCGAAGAGACACATCATCAGTGGGATGCGTACTTACTATCATTCAAGAACACCACTTACAGGAACTTGCTGAGAGCTATTGCCACATCTCCTTTACAGTCCCCCAAATGGCTCCAAGCTATTTCCATATGTTTGGGCTATTAAACAAATTTCTTGGAAGCAGGCATTCTGATTGAGGCTTCGGCTTACAGAGAAATGTTTTTATCTTGATGGTATACAAGCATTAGTGAAACACTAGGATAAGTGTATTAGTGTAGCAGAGGATGATTGATAGATAAATTCTCACATAACTGTGTTTTGTATTCTGCGCAATAAAAATCCCAGTTTGACTTGAATGCTCTTTGTACAAGTCCCTTAGACGACACTGGCAACAATATACAGTGGAACCTTGGATTGTGAGTAACTTGGTCTGCGATAGTTTTGCAAGACGAGCAAATTTTTTAAAATGAATTTTAACTTAATAAACAAGTGAATAAACGAGTACACATGCACTTTGTCTGCCAAGCGTCATGTGATCACAACTGAGCCAATGGTTCTTCTCTCTTGCACTCTATGGAATTATGGGTAATCATCTCCCATGCTCAGTCTCAGTGCGTCACTTGTATAGTCAACATCTGTGTGTGCATGTACTGTTCATTATAATATTGTGACCACACGTGTGCACGTGCGTAAAGCAAAATCAAGTGTCATTAGAGAGGTTCCTTCTTGAAGATCCAGAGTCTCGTCCTGCACAGTAGCCCCTTCGCTCCTCTCTTATTTGAGTCTTACTTCAGCTTCACACATGCGCGTGTGCGCACAAACACACACACACACACACACACACACACACACACACACACACACACACACACACACACACACACACACACACACACACACACACACACACACACACACACACACACACACATGTTTCAAAGTTAAAGTGCAGGGTTAATCCCAGATTTGCCTGTACTGCTGTGACAAGTGTTTTACTGCTGCTGTTGTAATTTTTTTATTGTCAAATATTTTAAAATAAATTTAAATATTAAACACACTTTTGTGGGACTCGCTGTGCTTGGTGGGTTCCTCCATGTAATTAGTGTAGGCTGATTGGTGTTTCCAAATTGCCCATAATGTATGATTGAACCTAGCTGAACTAACATTATTTAACTTTACCTTCAGTTACACTTACTCTGCTGAATTAAAATGATTGAAGTTATATTAAAAAAATAATGGAACAAAATGAAAAAATGGGAACAACAGCCAGATTGGGTTTCTCTACTGCTTCAAGAAAATGTTTTTGGTGTTGAGTTTCGCAGTAAAAAGGATATTGTGTGTTTTACACTCTTATTACAACAGCAGTGCTACTGTAACTATACAGCAGGTTTAACAATAGATGCTATAATTATTCACCTAGAATACTATGATATCAAACTTTTAATTAAATTTTATATTAAATTGGTTTAAAGACAGTGTTTAATTATAGAAAATGCTAATATTCCTTACAGAGTGGATGATACTTTAAGAAGTCCTGACCAGAGACAGACAGAGATAGTGGTGGCGTAATGCATCCATTTTGTTTCTTTTGTTTGATTGTGGATTTTATTTGTCCAGATGTGTGGCTCTGTTG
The DNA here is from genome assembly GCA_030347435.1 of Clarias fuscus. Classification (NCBI taxonomy): domain Eukaryota; kingdom Metazoa; phylum Chordata; class Actinopteri; order Siluriformes; family Clariidae; genus Clarias; species Clarias fuscus. The sequence goes on from CM059219.1 coordinate 19,214,422, forward strand.
GAGCATCTCTCATCGGACTGGCCGGCTCTTGTTATTGCTTCGTTATCTCAGCCATAGCCATGCTAGAAGGCCCATTCTGCAAGACTAATGATTCGGGATGGATAACTCCTTTCACTAATACCAGTGTAAAGTATGAAAATAACTACAGATCCTGCATATATTTCTTACTTAAATGTGATTCTGAACTCAATACATAATCTAAACACTTTCTGTGTATTTATATCTCTTCTTCTCAGTTACCTGTTTAACCAAGGCCTGTGGTCTAAGTGTTTAGAGCCTCATAACATTGTTACGTGGAACGTGACATTGCTGTCCATCCTGCTAGGCCTCAGCCTGACCGAGTTCTTCATCTGCTTTCTGCAGTTTATCAGCGGCTTGGTCAGCGCCCTCTGCAGGCCTTGCTGTTATAAGCAGCAATATAGCCTCAGCGCTTGAAGACACACTGGACAACAATCCCATATATCACTAACAAATACTGACATTCTAACGACGGCTGCTTTTGAAATTCTGAAAATACCTGACAGACTGAACCAGTGTATATCTGGCAATCGTGTCAGTGTAGCATGATGAAACTGTTCTGTCTTGAGCAGGAGCAGCTTTTATAAGTATTGTACTATTTTAATACAATCAAACAACTGACATAAGCTCAGATATGTGACTGAAACTTTTTTTTTTGTTTGCACAATACAACATTTTCTGTCCATAGACAGTAATAGAGAAACTTTTTTTTCCTTCACGTTTTAGAATTAATTCCCGAGACATCATAATCCTGACATTTTTGCTTTCGTGATTATACACTGTATGGTTTCATTGTCCATTTCATAAAAAAAATATTTTTTAAATATGTGTTTCATTTTAATAAAATTATAACTTATTATCCACTTCTTGATAAAAAAAATGCAGATATTAAAACTGTATGTTATGTATCATATACTGTATACAAATTTCTATTATTTTTTTATAATGTTGGCTAAATAAACAAACGAACGTTTGCTTATAAAGAATAAATATTCCATTTGAGATTTATCCATTACTTTATCACATGTGCTTTAACGTGTTTTTATTCCTGAACCCTCTCCTGTAAAACCACAGGAAATGTGAATTAGGATGTTTTATAACAGCACAAATTGCAGTGATATTTGATTATAAGTGCAGTTTACAAACATATCTATTATCTATTATTTGTTTAAGTTAAGACTCAGCATGCCTGCAGAATACCACATGGCTAAATGAGCAAATGTACAGTATGACTGTGACTATGGCCAAGAAAGCCATTTGTTTAACACAAATATAACACAAACTCTGGACATTGAGCAGTTCTATTTGTGAACATCTGAGGTTTGCTTTCTACTGGTTTCACCTGAAGTGGCCTTTAGTTCTGTGGTATCTTACAGGAGAATCCAAAACTAGTGAATATTTACAATTTCTTGTGTTATGACTTCATGTACTCAAGTTGGAACAAACATGTGTTTATGCAAAACTTGACGACTTATGGTAAGTCAAATTCATCGTAGATTAATCCATGTCCTCTGAAAACATGAAATGGTAAAGACTTAACAAAAATCTGAGCTGGTGCACAAAGTAGTTGCAATGATCAATATCACAAAGTTGTTTAAAATATAAATAATAAACAGATATTCTTTAACAACATTGAAGCAATTAAAAAAAAACTTTCATATAAAGTTATCTAATTGTTTACTTTCAGTATTAAAAAAAAAAAAAAAAAAAGAATTTTCCAGACTTTTGACCCCCGGTTGATTTTTAGATCAGCCATTTTCCCGTTCTATGTTAAATGACTCCTTCAGTGGATTTCCGTCACAGTCTAAGTCTCTCAACTCAACATAACATTGTGTCCTAGGTTATCAGTACCCATATTGATTTTGGAGGGGACCGTAAGCAGATGTGGACTGATTTCTCTACCTTGCGTAATTCACTCAGACTGGAAATTTCGCATTTGTGCAACACTGGAAGAAAACACAAATATAAACGTGGATGAAAATTGGTGATGCATTTGTCACCTTTTTTTTAATGATCTTATAATACCACTGTAATGGCTGTGATCTGTGAGTATTGGAGATTTTGACTGATGTTCAGTATACTGACTGAAGATGTTCCTCCATATACATAACAGTGTGAGTCTAATGTTAACAGTAGCCACCCTTTCAAGGTGAAGACCTATTTTAAAACAGTCAGAAACTTCAGATGTTTATCAGATCTTTTCTTTCAGGACAGTTGAGATGAGCAAATCTAGTAGTCAATCATTATGATGCCCTTGAAAGTCTCAATGCTATTGGTTGGCATGTGTCTCATTACCTTTAAAAGGAATGAAGCAAGTCTGATATCCAAATCACAGAAGAGCAACATGGGGAAGTTGCACTGGAACCTGATTGGGGTTTTGTGCTGTGTTGGAACGGTGTCCTGTATAATAAGGGAATATTTCATAGGTATTAAGGAGATTGAGTGGGATTATGCACCTACTGGGCAGAACCAGATTCAAAATACAACACTAAAGGAAGATGAGTGAGTATATCATTTTATTATAAAATATCCATGACAAAATGTAAAAAAAAAATATATAAAAAACCTGTTGATACTGTATTTTTCACTGAAATGCAACTATTACACATTCTATAAACATGTATACTGTATAATGAATATAAAAAAATGAATATTTAAATTTAATAAATACCCATTTCTTGTAATGTGTTGAAGTCTAAATTATTGAAACGGTTGTCCTTCTGAGTATTAATGGTTCTTTATAAATGCCTACAACAGTGTTTTTGCCTGGGAAGACAAATTCCAACTAGAACCCCTTTTTATCTTAAAAAAGAAGGGTGTATTTTATATGCAATATCTATATCATAACTCTATGTATGTATAGACTGCTATAAACAGCTATATATACATATGGAAAACTCTGCCAGTTTTAATTTCCAGATGTCTACTATATTTCAGGCATGCAAGGACATTTTTGGAAAATGGTGACCTTAGGATTGGGCGCGTGTACAAGAAAGCTGTGTACCTCCAGTACACAGACCTTAGCTTCAGGCAGGAGATAGAGAAGCCCAAATGGTTGGGCTATCTCGGGCCTATCATCAGTGCTGAAGAGGATGACATTGTGGTTGTGCATTTAAAGAACATGGCCTCTCGCACATACTCCATTCATCCCCATGGAATAAGTTATAATAAATCCCATGAGGGTATGGATGCTGGATATGGCATATGTATATCACATGTTAGGTCCAATTGCTATATGTTTATTACAGCAGGTGCTTCTTACTGTATACTGGTTATATTTGATTGTACCTCATACAGGTATGTGCTGTTTTCTTGCAGGGGCATGGTACCCTGACATGACAGGTAAAGAGGAGACCCTTGATGATGTTGTGGGTCCTGGGCAGATGTATAACTATTTATGGACAATGGCTTCCTCGCATTCTCCTGGCAAAGATGACACCAACTGCCTGGCCAGAATCTACCATTCTCACGTCAATGCCCCAAAAGACACTGCGTCAGGACTCATTGGGCCACTTATTATCTGTAAAAAAGGTTTGTTGACTTGTGTGAACTAGAAAAAAAAAATTACCTTGTAAATTTACAGTGACATTGTAACAGAAAAATTAGTTAAAATGTACAGCACTGTTATTGTGGCATTTGTTTACGGTAATATCACTTTGTATTATATTTTTACATAAAACATATTTTATATAAAAAAAGATATTTTGTGAACAGGTAAAAGAAAACAGGTGAATCGGTTGAATCGCTGATTAAAGCAATTTCGTTCATTTCAGAAAGAGACTAAGATATTAAATTAAACAACCAGAGAGAATGAGAAAGAATCAGTGTGTTACAGTTCTAAAAAACATAGTAAAGGTGAATTATGAGTTATTTATTTAAAACAACAAACTAACCATTGTTTCCTCTTTCAGCTGGAAAATTTGTGCTTTTTTTTATAAACTTATATAAATAGTCAAGTGTATAAAGTAGTTGCCTATTGTTCATTTATTAAATTTATTAATATAGATAGATAATTTGCAAGTTTAAATTCAAAATATGCCACACCCTTCCATGCCTGGGAGCCCAAGGCAGAAAAACACCCTGTGCTCTGGACGACGTAAATGCAAACATAATAGATAATACTTCCTACAGAGAGTTTTGTACTGCATGAGCATCAGTTTGAAATTATTTTTAGCTGGCTTTATGTTTTTCAAAGAGGAAGCATGTGCTAGCACTGACCTTTGCTGGTTGGTTGCTTTAGAGCGAAATAGCTGGTTCATTGGTATTTGCCAAATCTAAATCAGGAAGTTCATTCTTTATTTACTTTGACAGTATGTCAAGGAGGAACATCAAGCCAGAGTATCATCTGCAATTTTACTGTGAAGAAACATTGGCATGATCATTTGTCACATTTTAATGATACCTCATACTAGTATACTCAGATGTAAAAATACCAATGCAAAAGGCATAAAACGTGGTAGATTTACAGCCAGAGGCATTGCCATTATTATTATTATTATTATGATTCTTCTTCTTCTTATTATTATTTTAAAGACAATTTATGTGTGCATTACCCTCTACAGGTACGCTGGACATACATGGTGACAAATCAAGTGACTACCTGTATACCCTCATGTTCACTGTTTCTGATGAAAACCTCAGTTGGTACCTGGATGATAACATCAAGAAGTACTGCAAAACGCCAGCCAAAGTTAAGAAAGATGATGAGGACTTTCTAGAGAGCAACAAAATGCATTGTAAGCAGAACTTCTGAAAAAATACATAGTTCTCATATGTGCCTTAAAGGAGTGATTTTCATAAGAAATAATGAAGCCTTAATAATTTCGCTACTTTTTTTTTTTTTTTTTTTGCAGCTATTAACGGTTACGTCTTTGGCAACTTGCCAGGACTGAGCATGTGCATGGGAAATAAGATTCACTGGCACCTATTTGGGATCGGCAATGAGGTGGACATCCACTCTGCGTTCTTCCATGGTCAGATCTTAAAGAACAGGCAGCACCGCACAGACACCATTAGCCTCTTCCCAGCTACTTTTGTTAGTGTAGTAATGGAGGCAGACAACCCTGGACAGTGGCTGTTGAGCTGCCAGGTTAATGATCACCTGGAGGGTATGATATGAAAGCACTTCTCCTCTGAGTGTGTTCTATTCATCATTATGGAAGTCCTGTTACACATGCAAGCATGTAATACACTATTGCTATTATAAATTATGTATGATGATTGACCAATTGTGATTAGTACTATTTCTTCTACTACAAGCGCTCTCCAGTGTTTGATGCAAATTTTGCTTCCTTTAGCGGGCATGCAGGCATTTTTTGAGATCAAGAAATGTTTTCCGGCTGTGCATAAGCCCAGGCCATTTGGAGAAGTCCGACAATACTACATTGCTGCCGAAGAAGTTATCTGGGACTACGGACCTACACAAATTAACCAATACACTAGCACTAAGCTACCAGATGACAGGTAAATATAGTGAATGCTAAATCCTCTTAACTCAAACAAAAGATTATTACACTACTGTATAGTCTTTCAAGCTCAGACAATATTTTCCACACTATTCACAGTAATTCTGGCATATTTTTTAATAATCGTAATGATCGCATTGGAGGGAAATATAAGAAAGTCCAGTATGTGGAATACACAGATGACACCTTTACCAAGCTTAAAGAGCGAACACCTGAAGAGGAGCACCTAGGCATTCTGGGTAATTACCAACAGCTACAGTATATACAGAAAAAAAGTTCCTTCTACAACAGGAATTGTTAATAGGTTGAACAACAAGTAAAATGTGCACAGTCAGGTGTCAAGCTAACTTCTAAACAAAGATTTACATTACTTTTAGCAATGTTACAGTTCTTGTTAGCATGCACCTGCATTATTGCCAGTGTAAATCTTAAATATATGTTAGCACAGATTTTCATTACATTTCACAACAGGAATTGTGTATAGTTTGTTATACACAATAGGGAACTCAAGGGTTTTCCTTACATTAAAAGCGGCTCTCCAGTCCGCACCACGAGATGTTATAATATTATAAGAGCCCTAACGCCAGGTTTTAGAGGGTGTCAACGAAATAGGAGTTTGGTCAGAGGGCTTATGACAGGCACGGGAAGACCTTCCCGTTTGGAGATAGCGTGGGACTATTAATTAGAAACTTAAAAGGAAACAAAAGAAAACTGAAAACACAAAATAAACAGAGCTCTGCCCGTCTATGCGTGAACGGGTGGGGCTCTGGTAACAAAACAAAAAAATTACGATCCTCTCGGGGCCTATGCCCGTACCGAGGATTTATTTTAGAGCAGAGGGAGAGTTTGTGCTTTGCACTATTAAACTGAGCGTGCACACTGAATTGTTGCGTGCCGCGCGCGCGCTCTCTCTCTCTCTCTCCGTCCGTCTCTCGCCGGCGTCTTAGACAGCCAAAAGCTGGTGTTTTAGCTCTGAACTGCGCACATTGTCTCTTTTCTCTGTTTTTTATATTTTTTTTGTTTGTTTGTTTTTCTTTCTTTCTTTCTCTCTCCCTCTACGTCTTTGGCCCTGATACCTTACCTGCTACCTAAATGATCGCACGAGGTCTCAGGACCCTTAAATGAGCGTTCACGCTGATTGTGGCGTTGCCCGGCAACCGTGTGTCTATAAATGGCCGCGCCTTTGCCTGTCCAGAACACCGCGTGTAGCCTGAGGATCTGCCCGTTCTGAACAGTGCAAAGCATTTTTTCTGTGGCCCTGCCCTTCGTGAGACCCGCGTCGTTACAGGAAGCAATTGTTTCGCTAAGATTTTTTGTCCTCGCCTTACTTATTTACTATTAAACTAGAGCAAACCTATCAAACAAATCAGAAAATAATCTCTGTGTCCCAAAAGCAAAACTTGTTGGCATAAATTTCCATGTCTTTTAAGCAAAGACATTCATTGCTTATTAGCATACAATTTGCGTAGCTGCTTTCACATACTTTCATGCCACTTCTTTCATTACTTGTTAGCATAGACTTCCATTAACTCGTTGTCTAAAGAAAAATACTTTACTGTAAAAAAAACAAACTAATTATCTTGTGTGTGTGCACGCGCGCGCACGCGCGTGATGGCTTTATGTTTTATTTTTGACTAGTTATTTTTTTTTTAAAGCTCTGTGATTCTCTTATAGGTCCAGTCATCAGGGGAGAGGAGGAGGACACCATTAAGGTGACATTTAAAAATAAAGCAAGCCGACCTTATAGCATTCAGCCTCATGGAGTACAGTACAGCATTGAAATGGATGGCACCCTTTACCACAATGTTCTAGAAGGTTCTGAAAAGCATGGTTAATCAAGACTATCCTTATTGTACAAAGTTACATCAAACTTTATTCGCTGTACAGTGACTGAGCTGCATTTCTTTCTGTTTCACTTTTGCAGAATCACATACTGAGAAAAAGCTTAGGGAACTCAAGAAACAACCAAGTAAGTACATGGACTGTAGAAGGATCTGGCATTAAGGCTAGGTTGCATTTTACAAAACTGCATATCTTATTAAATGAAAAGATGAAATCCATTATAGAGAAATATTCTTTTTAGTGCAAAGTTTTGTTAAATTAGGAAGTTTGTACAGTAATTTGTGAGTTATTTTTGAGTGATTCTGAATGATTTTTTTTTTTTTTCATTTTTGAGTGAAATTGTTTGTGAATGAGCGAATAGAACTGACATTTACAGGAGACTTCAAGCACAGCACAGTGATGAGACTCTTAGCCGCAGTAAAACATTTAAATGGTGCAAATGTTTTAAAGCAGGCCGTATGACCATGAACTGAGCTGGAAGTGACTGCCACATTTCCACATCTTTGGGCCATTAAAGGAGTTCTTAGGAGGCCACATTTTAGACATGAAACAATTCATGTCTAAAATTTCGGGCTCCGTAAACTTTTTACCTTGATGGAATACAAGCACTAGCTAAAACCTGGGATAAGTGCATTAGTGTAGCAGGGGATTATACATGTGTCCTGTTATTCTGCACAATCAAAAGACCCATTTTAAGTAGAACACCCCTCGTAGGTATACACCCTTACTGGATATTGATTTCTGTTTCCTACCTGTTTTCTATTTTTCATATCAAAAGTCCTAGTTTGACTTAAACACCCCTCGTACTCTGCTACTGATCGGAAGTAAATTGGTCATGTTCAGTATATGCAATTCTGGCATGAGCATATTTGATGCAATCACAGCAACAACAATTTTTGCCAGGAAACTTAATTTAATATTTTTATTTGTTTCTTTAGTTTTAAGCCTGAAACTGTTATAGAGTCAAGTGTAACTTTAAATCGACTCTAAACTTATGCTATAGAAATTCTGTTGAACACTCATTGCTTAATTAAGCTGAAAACAAGATTTAACCAATTATAAAATAATAAACTATTATTACTTTTTTTTTTCATTCAAGTTGAAATCATTTACTTTTAAAGAGCTGTAAATTGAGTTATTGGTGCAAAACAACAGAGCAAGGAATAAGCAGGCGTGTTGAACATATTGCCCGGAAAAGGGGGAAATCTTTAAATGAGTTCCCAAGGAAACTTACACAAACTCTGAAACCACTCTGACTCATAAACTATCTTGCCTTGTTTCTTTCATTTTCCTTTTAAGAGTAGAGATTGGAGTTTTGTGAAGCTGATTCATGCCACTTCTCAAAAAGCATGCATAAATTAAAACTAAAAGAAAGAAAATGTTTGTCAAATTCACAGCAAAACACAGCTTGATGAAACTGTGTGACCAGGGTAACTTGGATGTTGGTATGGATGTTGATTGCAGGAGGTCTGCCTTTTGTATTTCATAAACTGCTGATTTCACAGGATTTCCACACACAAGGGTTTACAGTATACAGAATGGTGCAAAAATCGAGAACACTGAGTGAGCATTAGTTATGTGGGTGGAAATGCTTTGCTGATAAGAGAGGTCAGAGGAAAATTCCCAGATTTGTTCTCCTCTGTTCTCTCTGCCAGGTTTATTTTCATTCATTTATTAATAGTTTTAAACTTATTTATTTATTGCATACTTAGGAATTGTTGAACCACTTCCTGCTGCCCGGGTCAGTCCTGGCACTACCTATAAGTATGAGTGGGTGGTGCCCAAGGATGGAGGTCCGACTGAAAATGATCCTGACTGCATCACGTACTTGTACTACTCTGCCGTGGACCCGATCCAAGACACCAACTCTGGTCTGGTTGGACCTCTCCTAATCTGTAAACCAAAAACCCTCAAAGCTGGCAAACAAGTAAGTACAAAGTTCTTGTTTTCTAATCAAAAGTGTTACATAATATGCTTGCTTGCATTTGGACTTTTAACCGTTTCTCACTGGTCACATTGCAGAAAAATGTGAAAAAAGAATTCAACTTGCTCGCAACTGTATTTGATGAGAACCTGAGCTGGTATTTAGATGAGAACATTAACAAATTTGCAAAGCAACCTAAGTCTGTGAAGAAAGATGATGAAGATTTTCAATTGTCTAATAAGATGCATTGTAAGTCCTTAAAATTTTGAATGCTGTTCTTTACAGTACATGGGTTGCCAAAATGGTCAGACTCTTATACTGTATCTACAGTATATTTATTGTATCTGCAGCAATCAATGGATACATGTATGGAAATCTGAAAGGCCTGACTATGTGTAAAGGAGACAAGGTTTCTTGGCATCTTTTGGGTTTGGGATCAGAGGGGGACATTCATGGACTTTACTTCCAAGGCAACAGGTTCCTTTACAGAGGCACAAGAAGAGACACCATTAGTGTTTTCCCTCATGTCTCACATACAGTCATCATGGAGCCTGACAGCATAGGTACTTGCTTACAGTATATTGTACATTACTTAAATAGAACATACATATTTATAATAGAGCCATTGGTACTGTGCAATTTTCAAATCTGACTGGTCAGTTACAATTTAATGACATTATAATATTTTAACACACATACCATTATTCCGATATGGCCAAAACATGGTATTGGTGCTAAAAAAGTGTCTCACCTGGGATAAAAGCAAAATTTTCAGATAGGATCATATAAACTAATTTTTCATATCTTATCTCCCGATCCATGCTTTTGTAAATTTGTATTTGCATTTATATTTTTTATCAGGTAATAAGAAACACATTTGCTAAATAGAATTTCATTACCTTTTATGTACAGTAGTGTATGTAACCTTTTTTCAATATCAATCTTTCAATGATATTAATAAAACTTGATAAAACTTTGCCAATTTAGATTTCACATGAAAAGACAAACCTGAAAAGTCTTTTGTTTTGTTCTAAAATTCAAAATTGTTAAGATATTACAACACGAATTTGATATGGTTAGGGATACTACAGTTTTTTTGCTTTTTAAGCTTTTACAAAAAACCGGAAAGCATTAATTTTTGGCAACAATTTACAGGTCATATCCTTCTAGAAACTTACACCAATTTAAGTATCAATAATCATAAATAAATATGAATAATTTGCATTTTAATTATAAAAATGAAGTTTTTATAGACTTGAAATTTTTAGGGAAGCAAGATTAGTCACTTCCATGTGGCATAATCTTTAGAAGTAACTTCTTTGGCAATCACGTTTTTTTGTATTATTATAACATAAAAAAATAAAATAAATATAAGCATCAATACTGTGTTTTGGCCGTTAGCATTATAAGATAACATTATTTTAATAGTACTGTTGGTGACTAAAAATATTAAAGCACAATTATAGTACATTAACCTCCAGACATAGGGAAAAAACATGTGAAGAAATCACAGTTTATAGATGCTATTATGTAAAAAAAAAAATGTCTTGTCAACATTATACAACTGTACTGTACATATACTTATCAGTGGATAAAAAAACCTGAAATTTAATTCACTAATAAATTAATCATTTTAACTGTTGACAAATTGCTGTGGTATATGAGAAATAAAAATGTTTAGGAGTTTCCTATTGTTAGAAAATAATCAGCATTGCTATGTGCATTACACTAACCCATTGTTAATTAGTTTCCTACAACACCATGCCCCTGGTAGTTACAATTAATATGATACTATTTAAGTTCTATTGTGTAGCCTTGTTCAGTTACGTTTTAAATCAATTTTATTTGTGTAGCACTTTTAACTATGGACAATGACACAAGTAACTTTACAGAAACACAAATTCTGGAAATACATAAAAATGTAAAAAGACAAAATAAAATGAACAAGAGGGCCCTTTGCCCACAATGATGTCAGAGGGCTGATTCCATAGTGCTTGAACCTTATAAAATAAATTGATAATAAGTTTGCCCTGTGTAATGACTGTAGTTCCCCCTTGCTAAAACCTAACAGTAAGCTTTCTTCTGTCTTGGTATCTCTGGTTATACAGGACAATTTGAGGTGACATGTAAGACAGCTGATGATAACCATGGAGGCATGAGAGTGAACTACACAGTGGGGAAATGCAGTATCTTTGACAGGCAGTCAGAGATCATGCTCCACCAGAAGAAATATTACATCGCTGCGGTGGAGATGGACTGGGATTATTCTCCAACCCGAACTTGGGAGGAGAAAATGTTTCACAATCTTAAAGATAGGTAATATCTTATAGTAAATTTTGGGATTTTAATAGAACACACAGATGGTTAGGTGTTTTTGAGAACCTGCTTGAGATCAGGTTTACTATTGTACGAGGTGGCAGACAATTAATACATTTAATAGTTACTGTTATGGTGAGCTGTAGTTGACTAGTCGGGACAGTTCACAAAAAAAAAATTAGGCAGATGGTAAGAAGGTTCATGCATGCAGTCGAGAAAGGACTATAAACATACATGGTTAGAATTGTAAATATTTCATATTCAAGAAAGCTATTTCTACAGTGAGCTATTACTACAACGTACTGTATTTCTACATTTACTTGTTGCCGCTAAGCTATTACAGAGTCAGATCAGTGAGCCTGCCAACTCATAACACTGCATCACAATTAAAGAACTGGTACATCCTTATATAAAAAATTTTAAGATATATATATTTTTTAAATATGTCTTTTTTTTTATTACAGTCAACTAATAGGAAAATTATATTTATTAAACCAATACCACATGCATATGATATAATTTTGTTTTTCCGACAGCCCAGGCAACAAATTTATTAATAAGGGAGGGAAATTTATTGGCTCCAAATACAAGAAGGTGGTGTACAGAGAATATACGGATGAGAGCTTCAGTAAGCCAAAAGACAGGCCTGCTGACATGGAACACTTAGGAATTTTGGGTAAATATTTAATGCTACACAAAACTATATAGATAATTGTGATGCTACAATGAGTTGAGAAAATAGTCATATACACTGAGTATAAACCAAACCTCACAGGTCCTATGATTCATGGAAATGTGGGAGAGAAAGTAAAGGTGGTTTTCAAGAACTTGGCCACGAGGCCATACTCTATACATGCACACGGAGTAAAGACAGACAGTCCCCATGTCACTCCAACTTTACCAGGTACAGAGATTTTCTGCTGGGTTTTGCTAACTGGTATGGTTTAAAATATAAAATTTCATAGCTATATTTTTTATGACATTTGTTAGGGAAATTTTGCATCCTATAATGTATCATAGATGTATTGAGTCTGCATGCAAAAGCTTAATAAATAAATGAATTTTGTCATTATACCATTTTGTCCATAAGGTCAATCTCAGACATACACCTGGTATATTCCTAAGACTGCTGGTCCAACGCCTGAGCAGGAGGAATGCATTGTTGAAGCTTACTATTCAACTGTAGATGTTAACAAGGTAGGTTTTTCGATATCAACAATTTAGGGTACATACTGTACTAGAAATGCCTTTGGACTAAAATAAGACTCTAAGTGATGTTTTCTCTGCCTGTAGTGATGCTCAGATATCTAACTCTACAAGTTTGTCTTTTTTCAGGATTTGTATAGTGGACTGATTGGGCCACTCGTAATCTGTCGGAAGAGTCTGCTGAGGACTTTAGGGCTGAAGAAAGAGATTGAAGAGTTTGCATTGATGTTCATGGTGTTTGATGAGAATAAGTCCTGGTATCTGGACACCAACATAAAATCAAATGTGAAAAACCCTCCGAAAAATTTAAAAGAAGATGAGGAGTTTATTGAAAGCAATAAGATGTATGGTGAGTATAGAACATCCATATGTTTAATATTAAAATAAAAATGGAGCATAAACTATAACGGTGCTTATAACACAGTGCTGTTAAAACTTCAAATCTGGTTGTCTGGTGTTGCTAGAACACTCATGGCAACATTGTTACATTATATTTGTAACAGTGTTAAAGTGAGAGTGTTTAGTGAGAAAGTTCTTTATGTTTTTTGACTGCATGGAGGATGGAGGGCTTTGTGCATTATCTATAACACAACAAACAGATTTTTTTTTTCAACCAAACTCAAAGATAGGAAAAAGTCTGGTAGGCATACAAATATATATATATATATTGTTTTATAGCAGTTACAACACAGTCATCTTTAGCTGAAAGACATGTTAGCTCTCTCAGTGGAATGTCAATCACATTGACAATGTCTGTGACCATCAGCTATAGCATCAGTAGCTGATCCTGGGCACCTGTAAGGTCATTCAGAAGAGGGCAAATAATTATTTCATCGTAGTTGGGCAGCTCTGTGATGCAGCAATTTAAAAAGATGTGAAAGAAATTTGTTAGCATTTACCTTCCAAGCTGTTAGCTGTTGTATAATAGGCAAAATTGGTTGGTCAGTTGGAATTGACAGTTGACCAAATTGGGAAGAACAATGGGGTTAAAAAAAAAAAAATGCACCAAACACACAAAAAAATGTTGCACTGGCCGATTATTGCAGTGTAAGAGGTGTAAGAAATGTCTGAATGTGCTTTTTATTGTAAATGATCAACTTTGGAATAATTATCTCAGTTAGATCTCAGACTGCATGATACTGTATCATCACCACCTATTTTCATATCTGAGTATGTAACTTATTATTGAACGCTGGAATTTATAAGTTCAACTTTTAGTCTTTTTATCTTTTGAGCCCAAACACATTTTTCAAGAAGACATGACCTATAATTATATACGTATTTGTACATTTTACAATTGATACAATTCCTAGCTATAAAACATTTAAAAGCAATAGTGGTAAAAGGCACTGATTTTGTATTGTAGCTATTAATGGCCTGGTCTTTGGCAACCTTCATGGGCTGTATATGAATGTGGGAGAAAAGGTGTACTGGTACCTGATGGGAATGGGAGGTGAAATTGACTTACACACAGCACATTTCCATGGCCACAGCTTTGAGTACAAGGTAAGTATGAAACCAGTTTGTTGAATATTCAAACTCACTGCATAACGTCTGTAGAATTATTCTAACCAACATGAGTTTATCCCATGAACTGTGTAATCAATGTCTCTGTTTAACCCAAGGTGAGTGGTGTCCATCGCAATGATGTGTTCGACTTATTCCCCGGCACGTTCCAGACTGTCAGAATGCGCCCTCAGTATCCGGGCACCTGGCTTCTGCACTGCCACGTCGCTGACCATGTGCTGTTTGGCATGGAGACCACGTACACAGTAAGAGGTATGTCCGAGAAACAATATAGACAAAGGATTGACATAAGATACATTTCCTTTTTTAAAAACTGGTTTTACCAATAAAAGGTTTCATTGCTACTAGAATCAGATTATGATGCACTTTATCTTACAAAAGAACTACTGTAACTTATGTATCCGTATAGATCAAATATTATAAAACTAACAATAAAATGTTTTATTTGCAGAAATCATAGGTAAAGGCTGAAGAACTTCAACTAAAGGGCATTTTTGTGATACAATACCAAGTGTAACTTTGTGAATAAATCTTTATGATAAATGTACACAAGTGTACTTTTTGGATTGTGGATTGCTACTGGACATGTTGATTTAGAAAATACAACACCTGCCCTTTCCAATTCATTGTTTCAAAACTATATGGCTATATTTGCAATGGCTTAACGTAGACTGAAATCAATAAAACACTCAACATATTTTGTATAGTTTAATAAGAAACAGCATAGAAGGAAAAAGAAGACATAATAAAAACAGTTTAAATATCAGCAACTGGGTAAATTTAAGATAAGTGCTTAAAGTGCATACATCCATAACTGGAAAGTAACCATCAAGGCAACCAACCACTTCTCACTTTAGCCTATACCACTGAAAGACTCCAGTGTTATAACTGAGGACTCCAGTAATTACTACTCAAACCTGCACAGATTAAGAAAGGATATAAATGAACCCAAGCGCACTGGTTCTCCCTGTAAGCATTATCAAATACAATGTTGTTCCTGCTTGAGCTCACATGATTATAATCCTCAATTTATTTTCAAATCATACAATTGTTAAAACTCAAAATTGTGTTGTAGTGAAAACAAATTTGCAAAAAAATATTTTTAGTGGTAAGATTACATATGGAATATGGTATTGCCCAAATACTAAATTTTATATGTTTATGAGATTTAATCTGTTTCAAATGATCGATGGCAATTTAGAGTTCTCAATGTAAGCGTACTGTAGGTATGATTTTCTTTTCAAAGAAGAAAAAAAAAACACAATGAAATATATGCACAGCTTTGTAGTTATAGCACCTACCTAAGCAATATATTCCAAGTAAAGAACCAAATAGGAAAATGGGAACTAAAGTGAATCAGCTGTGAGGCGTATGCTATTACAGCACAAACATTACAGAATTATGATTACCATTTATAATGTACAAGGGGTGTTCACGTCAAACTGTGTCTTGATTGTGCAGAATGATAGAACACAGTTATGAGAGTAAAAATCACCACTTCTTATTAATATAATCCCTTGCCACACTAAAACACTTATCCCAGCATTTCACTAGTGCTTTGACACCCTCAAGGTGGAAAGTTTTCTCAGTAGGCTGGAGCCATGATCGGACATCCTGGCCTTCCGTGTCAAAACATTCCTAAGCAGTTTAGCAATCTTGTTTTCTGGCTGAAGGCATTGAGCTCTCTTGGCACCCAATGTGCACTCAACTTCTGGAAATGCATGTGCTCATGAGAGCTCAATTCCCACAGACAGATGCATCTGCTCCACAAGTTGGCAAAACATAGCCATTGATTTTCAAGGATCAGGTGTCCCACTTGTTGCATGATCAGGGGAAAGACTGCATTAGTCTCTGAGCCACCTCGATCAGGATGGTCATTCACAATGAATGGCCTTCTTTCAAACTTTTGCACCATTCAAATGTTTTACTGCAGCTAAGAGTCTCATCACTGCATGTGCTTGAAGTCTTCTGTAAATATCAATTGGTTTCATGGCTTCATTCTTCTGCTTATGAGAAGTCCCAATTTGACTTGAACGCCCCTTGTAGTGCAGTCAAGACATTTAATAAAGTTCTATTCCAGTTCAATGTCTAGGCTTTCAGTCTCTGTCCAGTTAAATCCAGCTTATAATATCTAGATAAATTATTTATTCAACTTTACTAACATCAGCAAGATTCTGTGAAACTCATAACACAACCAGAATGTGCTGGTCCTGAAATCATATTCTATACAGAAGCCTACAATAAAGGTTATCCTTAGTGTTTTGCCATATTAGGGATGCAACATGTACCTAGATGATTATTCCTGTGATCAGGAACAATAAAATAGTTCTATGGTTAATATTATGGTATAGAATTAAACACAAAATATAAGATCCATACAATCTTATTCCTGTGTATTAAGCTTATACAGTATGATGATATACCGTTCCACTCTTACAGTAGTTCATACGCTGTCCTGACATTTATGTAAGGAGATGTCTCTGGGTGCAATTGAGAAGATGAGGCAGGAAGAAGTGTGCAGTACCATCGTCCGGTAACAAGTCCAAAAACTCTACTGGGTTCAGCTCCATGGACACCACTGTCAGAGTCTCTGTTACAAACACACCAGCAACAAAGAATTTCACATGTTCTTAATATGAAGGAAAAGTGCTAGCCATCTGCATCAATGTATGAATGAAAAACTGAATCGATAGACTCAGATCAACTGGGTCAGAATCTCTCAAAAACAGAATAAAAATAATCAGAGCTGGTCTGGGGAGCAGCGCTGAGCACTTTCTCACCTCTCCAGAACACATTTTTGACATGTTAGCAAATAGAAACAGTAAGTAAAAAATTACATTGGACACAAGATCTAAAGAGTGGGTCCATCCCTCCATTCATCTAGGAACCTCTAGGAGCAATTAGGAGCCATGGAGGCCAATGGTGACTATTGTACTTATCATTGGCAACGCCAATTAGTCTTGTCTGCATGTCTTTGGACAGTAGGAGGAAACTCACAAAGCATGGTGAGAACATGCAAACACCATGCACACAGACCCGGTGTGAGAATCAAATGTAGGACCTGGAGGTGCAAGGCGACGGTGCTACCCAGTAAGCCACCATGCCACCAAAGTGTGGGTCCCAGGAGGTCAATATGCAAATGTTCTGATTTACAGTTTTCATCCTATAGAAACCAATTCAAGAGCGGGGGAATAACTGTACTTAAAGGTCAGATCATGCCCATGGGCTCCTAGCTGCACAGCCCAATTCTAGTATAATCATAAGAAATATAGCAGATGGAGCTAGGATACCTTTAAGAGCGCTGATAAGAACACCATTATCTCCTGAAGAAAGTCGTGTTCTCTTACAAAGCTCAGGAGCCAGTTTCTCCCACCACAAAATCTGCACAGAGCAACAGTATACTCAAGATAAGGTCTAAGGTGAATTGCTTGGCATGAAAGTATACCATACATGATCCCATAGCAAAGAAATTCCGATCATTTCAACAGAAAGTAACACTTTTTTATTTGGATAATTGTTTTACTGTAGCTGCGTACCATTTTGTCACTATGGAACTCGTGGTTGGCGTAGGAGATGATGGCTTGAGGGCAGCGGTCCAATAGCTTCTCTATAGCGCTCTCATACTGACCCAGTCTGGTGGTGCAGAGCAAGTGCACGCTTAAGCCAGTGTTGTCGGTATCAGGAAGCTGTTCTAGCAGAGGTACAATTGAGGACACGTCCAGTGTTGGGCCGCACAGCAGAGACTACAACATAGAGAATAATATAGAAAACGTCTCAACGAGTTCAATTCATCCACTGAAGTGCTGCCTCGATGAAATGTGTTCATGCTAATAATGTGCTTATGCTAAACATATGTCATTCATGAATGATTGAGGTAGCTCTGTTTAAGAGTCAAATCAGATAAAAATTTTTTTTTAATAGATTCAAGATTTAAGATTCAAAGAACTTTTTTAATCCCAGAGGGAAATTGCTTTGTCTTGGTTGTACAGTTGCTTTGATTAATTTACTGGGAAAAAAGGAAAAATTAGATTAGACAAGGAAAAGATAAAAATGGAAGAAATGAATAGAAATAAAAATAAATAGTATTAAATATAGCACACAGTACAGTAAGTTACATATTGCACTAAAAATAATTTATATACAGATATTGCACTTGAAATGTAGCGTAAAAATGAAAAGAAAAAAATTTTTTGAACTGCATTCATACAGTATAATATTTTACTGGATAGTTTATCATTGAGAATAACATTGAGTGAATTCATTCACCTTCTACACAGCAGATTAATGCCTCTCCAGCCATGCTTACATTTAGATATAGCACTGAATCAGTACAGCTGTTTTAGGTGTTTCTTGTATGGCCACAGCTTTACAGATTTTACAGCAAATACTGGAGCACATGCTACTCATCCACATGCAGAAATGTGCTGAAATACAGACCTGGAGTTTCTGCAGATCTTCTTGGTGGTCATGTGTGACGCTGTATTGTGCTGGAGTTAAGAAGCTTAACCACGGGAACAGTGGTCCATAGTGAGAGCAAGAGTCGATCTGGTAAAGAAGAAACCGATCAAGACTACAGCTGTAACAAGGAGATGCGAGTTGGGGTGAAATGCTATACAGTTGTTTCACAAGGTTTATCAATTGTTTAGGTAAAAAAATAGAGTTGGCATAAATGACATATACAGGGTGTTACAGTACATTGACCACCAGGTACAGTAGAAATTTGTTGTGAATTAGTTAAAAGGTTCAAATGTACTGTACACTTTCTTTCTTTGCATTGTTAAAAAAATTCTAGGAAAACTTGTTCAAAACATATGCGCAACTGTCAGTCACTCCAGCTTTATATACAGACTGGCTCATCTGCTTCTTTTATTCGTAGTGTATTGTATTATTGTATCAGCACAGCCCTATGTTCAAATGTTGAGCTCCTATGCATAAAATAGGACAGGTACAGTATTTGCTTCTGTTACGTCTAGTCAGTATGAATTAAGCGTTCGAACTCACCAAGTCCTCGGCTGTTTTGAGTGCTTTAATGCCCGAGCGCTTTCTGCACACGATGCGCTCGATGTATACAGAGATGAGGTGGAACGAAAGCTCCTGGATGATCGATTCCTGAGACGATGCTACCAGCAGAGCCTCCCAAAAATCCACCAGCAACCGAGGAATGCGCTGAGGCTCTGTGCCGTCCTTACACAACTCCTGATACGGAAAATAGAAAGACTGAAAACAACAAGAAAGCACAAACCATACACATTTTTTTTTTTACATTTAAAGATGACACTGATTCCTGAACAATTTGCTTTACCTGAAAGAAGAGGTCAGCCTCCCCCAGTTTAACCTTGCTATTCTCATGAAGTGCCACTATGGCAGCCACCAGCAAGCCGTCCTGGGTGTCCCTCAGGTGCCTGCGCCAGCTGAGTGGGTACCACGGCTTTCTCTCTGCGATGCACGAGAAGCTTCGGCTCTTCTATGAAGCCGTACACCTGCAGCATCTATGAGAAAAAAAGGCAGAGAAATACACATCAATATTTAAAGCTCTAATCATTATTGCCGATGTGTCTGAAATGAGCAGACAGGAAGAAAAAAAAAACATGACAAAATGTGTATTGGCGAACTGATTATTAACTTGCACAAATGTTCAGATATACAAGAAACCTGCTGAATGCATACACTTACTTTTTACTTTATTCAAGTCAAACCGGGGCTTAAATTGATAAAATGTCTTTAGGATAAGGGCATAAAACCAATAGACATATATAGAAGACTTCAAGTGCAGCATGGGGGATGAGACACATCACAAATGCAGTAAAACATTTAAATGGTGCAAATGTTTTAAAGAAGGCTGCACAGTACGTCCATGAATGATGATTCCGACAGAGGTGGCTCAGACTTGTACATTACAGGAACTCATCGAGGAGTTATTGTTACATCCCCTGTACAGTGTTGACCTCGCTCAAAGCCATTTCGACATGTTTGGGCCGTAAAAAGGTGTTCCTGGGAGGCCAGTGTTTTAGATGGGAAGCGGGCAGGCTATTATGGCTCCTGCATCCAGAGCACACTATTTACCTTGCTGGTATACAAGCACTAGTGAAATGCTGGGAAATGTGCATTAGTGCAGCAGTGGATTATTTAGAGAAATAGAGAGTGTGAGTTCTGTTATACGGCACAATTAAAAGTCACGGTTTGACTCGAACACCCTTTGACTTGTATATAGCGATTAGACTTTACAAAATTGATCAATTAATTAAACATGAACGAATGAATAAATAAATAATAATTGAAAAATGTTTTACTATTTAAGAAAGAAAATGATCAAACACACTAAATAATGTCTGTCCAAATAATACATTATAATTATACAAAATATAGAATATAAAAATATTATAAATGTTTAAGATCCATCCGAAAACAAAATTTGTCACATTTTACCTCGAACTTTGACTACTAATTATTTGACCTATTAAATTCCTTGTCTTTTTGTTTGGTAAGGCTGAATAGGATTTGCAAATTCACAAAGCAAAAATAAAGACGCAAACAGGAAAAAGTGGATGTGCCTCTCGCATGTCACATCCACTCCCCCCAGCAAACTGCCTGTTCCAGTGAACAGATTTTATTTGTATGATTCAGGAAAAGTTGACGCCTCCTTAAATGGAATTGATCACATGAACACATCTCACCTCAGCATGCCGATCCATCTGCTGTTGGTAGAGGTGCAGGTCTCCTAAGCGCAGTGCCTGAGCAGCCTTACACAGCGTGACTGTGACAGATGGAGCGCCACTGAGCTCCAGCTGTTCCAGGTGTGCAAGGACACCGGCAGGACTCGCATTCCCCATGAATGAGCTGCTCACTATATATGGGAGCTGGCCTGGCTCAGCTTTACTGAAGATCTCCAACACAGTGTTAGCAGTTTCCTGGAGAAACAAACTTTGTATTTTATAATATGACCTGCAGCATGCTGCATGTTTGTTTGTACCTATGGATGCATGCATAGCATTTTTTTCAGATACGTACATGTATTTATTTTTTTTTGGTATTATGTATACTTACAATGATATCTAAAATAAAATGAAAAAAAAAAAAACTACTTAGTATTAAGCATTGATCACTGATTTATTTTTTTCTGGTTTTAAAAAATAGATCAGGGTCATTTTTTGTGACCCTTTATTTTATGTAATATGATTTAAAATTAAGTGCCTTTGTGAGATGCATCAATTTCTTATACGTCACTTCGGGAAAAGCACTATACTTGTTGTCAAGGACTTAAAATTACTATCTCATTCAAGTGTACAGTATTATGGGATATCACATGTTGGTACTGGAGCATAATAAATAAAGTCTGATAACCGATTGATGCATCCTTAATCACAACCCTTATGAAAGATTGTTTTAATAATGTCTATAATCATTAAAATAATAATTAATGTCTATCACATTAATATCCAGTGTAGGAAATGAAGAAAATAATATCTATTCGGTCCTCTTTTAATGCCATACAATTTTTTTCTCAAATAGTTAAGGATGTCAGATTATTTCCAAAGTCAGACAAACTACTGAATTAAGATTGTTGGATTGCACCCTATGTGCACCCAGTGTATTATACAGTAGTGTATATAACTATTACATCAGGTTTAAGTGGTTTGCTTACTTCGCTGAGCTCTTCCATGTTTTCCTCATACAGAGAGTGCTTAAGGAAGAAGAGGAAGCCTTTGCCATAATCTGGAACGGGACCTCTCCATGTGGCCGCGTTCCTCCGGATTACTTCTGTCACTGACAGGCCAGACATCTTGTAGTATGGAAGAGCCAAGTGACAATCCCTCCTATCCAGCCTACAAAGCAAATAGAAAAACAGTCACCCAGAAGAACACTGCGGGGGAAAAAAGCATTACCACGTGCTTAAATGGTGAAATGCTTATTGCTTATTGTAAATTTGAAAACGGAAATTTGTGCTTGTATTTAAAATGGCAAGGTAGCAATTAAAGGGAGCCTTGATACAAATGAAGTGTATGGAAAAAGTAAACTGCAAATCTATTAGAATATATAGAACAAAATATATGAGCAGCTTTAATGTCAGCTATGTAGCTTAGGAATCGCCAGACTAAAGAAAAACTATAATATATAAATAATAATAATAATAATAACAATAAACAAAAAAAACTGCCTATAGTTCACGGGCTTACGTTTTTTTTTGTATCCTTCTGTTATCCAGAGGTGTATGTTTATTCTCTGCTTCAAGATAGGTATTATGAGAAACGTGCTAGTCCAGAGTGGCACCATAAAGTGTCAGTGTGAAACAAAGCATACCCACTTCAACTACAGCCATTAACTAAGAATTCATTTTTAGTTTACCTGCAATCTCTGTTCTGTCACATTATTTAGTTATTTATCTGGAAATTTATTCAGTAAGTAAGGAATTTCAATTTTAGGTGAACACTCTGCTCTAGATGATGTTGTTGCATTGCAGTTAAAGAGTAGTTTTTCTGTGATCCACCTGCTGAAGCAGTCTCCCAGCTGGGCACAGCTCTCCCGAAAGGCCTCCTGGATCTCAGCTCTGCCTGTGGTCGGACTGAGTAGACTGGCTCTGAGCAGCAGGTGAGCCTCACTGAGCAGATGAACACAGTCCTGGGACAGCTGGTTGGGCTGCTCATACCGTTTACTGTACTCCACCTTCCGGAGGAAAACAAACAACGTGTAGGGTTGTAGGGAGCAAGGAGCTCTGGGAATAAGGGGACACCTTGAATAAAGTGCCAACCCATCTCAGGGCACAGGCACAGGCACATGCACATAATCATAAAGTCCTGGTGATGTTAACCTCTGAGCTGCTATAGCCCTGCTACGATTTATCTAAAACTAGATGGATTAGTTAATTCTATGGCAAAAAAAGGGATAGAGTGTGGCAACTGGGAAATTGCTCAAGAACATGGAACATGAACTGGGAAATCGTTACTACAGTACCTTGACGTTGACTTCCCTCCAATTAACACATACATGCCAAAGTGTATTAATTCTTCATATACCATATTCAATTTGTCCATGATTACATTTTTAATTTGCTAATAAACTCCTTGTCCACAGTTTAAATGTTTATGAAGACATTCAACTATCCCCTTTGAAAAATCCCTGTGACTTATACTCATACTAATACTCATTACAATATACTGTCTCTTGTCTACCTTGTAGCTGCAACGATCATCTGAGCTCCTGCAATGGAAAATTCTCCTTCATTCTGCCCATTATTGACATTTATGCCTGAAGCTCTGCCCATCTCTTATTAACATGCTTGCATTTCATGATGGGAACATTTTGAATAGACAATGGAATGTACAAATGTCCTGAGCCTCCCTCATTTCTTCATATTGAATTAAATTTAATAATATAGATTAAATTAAAGGGATGGGAAAGGGAACAAATGTTTTACTCCTACAGACTTCAATGTGCTTAAAGATACAAAAACATATAAAGAAACGAGTGGTGGCTCAGGACTTTTGCACAGTATTATATTTTTAACGCAGGGCCATGCAGTGATGCTTGACTGGCATTACACAGATTAGAGTTAAACTGTACCATCTCTCTGTAGAGCTGCAGTGTGGACACGGTGCTGATCACATACAGGTTCCATCCATGGGCAGTCTCGCTGGACTCCTTAATCTTTGACACGGAGATCTTCCTGGACCTGGTACCAAATAATAAATACAATACCAGTGAGATATCAGGACATCTCTATAAGAGGGACTAATGTTAGATTTGGTCATTGATAATCTGGCACTTACATACTGTACTATAACTAGTCCCTAGTTTTTCATCATATATTATAATGCAAAGTTTTAACGCCACATTGGTCCAAAACGAGATGCATTTACA
Source organism: Clarias fuscus (assembly GCA_030347435.1). NCBI lineage: Eukaryota > Metazoa > Chordata > Actinopteri > Siluriformes > Clariidae > Clarias > Clarias fuscus. Next base: position 19,238,575 of record CM059219.1, read on the forward strand.
ATTTGTCCCGTTCTTACTATCCATATTTTGATCAAAAACCTGGACAGCTGATTTAGCTATATTCTCTGATTATGAGTCCAGTTGAGAGATACATATGATGAAATTAAAAGATCTAAACAACAACAACAACAATATTAACGTAACTGAGGTAAAGGTATATAGTTGTACATCAGTTCATTTATCAAGAGATGTTTTTTAAAAGCAAACGACATGCACAACTACTGATGTGTGTCTTAATTTCAGACTAATAATTTAACCTATTAAAAAAATTAAAATCAGACAATTACTGTTTATAATTAAAACATTGTTTGCCTTTTATCTTCTGATCTTATTCTATTTTGGAATAAATAGATTTTTGGAATCCATGTCATCCAAATGCACTACATAAGCCAACATTATTTTAATATTATTTTTGCCAATAATATTCTTTTCAGCTGGACAGACATAAAAATGTATTTCCATGAAATAAATAAATAAATAAATAAATAAATAAATAGATAGATAGATTAATTAATTAATTAATTAAAAAATAAAAAAAAAAATAATAAATCCAAATGCATGTTAGATTCAGTGGGTTCATACAGGATTAGCACACAAACAGGGGTAAGTTAGCGTTCTTTTAGGGGAGGTTTTTACGTTCCGTATGATATTAGAGGGAACACACAGCGCTGACTTACACAAAGGACCTGGACAGGAAGCTCTCCAGACCTGAGATCTTGGACAGATCTACTGTATACCTACCGCTAGGAAAATCCCTGCCAGTGATTTCAGCTCTTTTGATTTGCTACAATACAGAGCATTCGCTGAGTGTCAATGCATGTAGAGCATGAAACAGGAGATCATTTACATACCTACACAGCATGGAGAGAACCGGCATTATGGCCATAAATGTTCTTAATTTTTTTTGTTGGTATTAGTTTCATGCATTTATTTCTTAATGAACATAGAATTCAGGATCCTCTCATGCAGTTGAGAAGTTAATCACTGATACTAATATTTGCCATAGAATACAATCTTACAATAAAATATTAATCAAATTGCTTAAATGCAACATGAATTTAATATTCATCATTATTTGATTTAAAAAACCTGCAGCCAAGCCCAGGAGGCTGAAAGTCCACAAGCATCAAGAGCGAGATATATCACAGCATTGATCATATTTTTTCTAAATAGTCTGCATTAACCATAAAACAAAAGTGACCTACATAGTTTTTTTAGTCGCTCGCTCGGTCTCCGCTTTGGTCTCGACGTCAGCAGCTGTGAGCAGCACGATGTGATTCCCGTCATGACACAGAGACTTCAGACCGATGAACAGCTGAATACGGAGGGCGCAAACCTCCATAGTGAAAGGAGGACAAGCCTGGGCAGGTAGACAGACATAAGACATCAAATAAACAAGAAGGAGGATGTGAAGTGGAGTAAAATCTGATATTCATAAACATTGGCTAGAGCTTGTAAGAGCTGCATACTGTATGTACCTGTATATGATAGGGGTTAGTGGGAGAGATAGAGTTTCACTGTTCGAGTTGGGTGAATTTAATGCAGTAATCTAATTCATGCTAATTCAGGGTTAAAACCATGTGTCATTTATGTATATTTACTACACGTGGTGGAAAGCAATGAATCAATAAGTGACTTTAAAGTAACATGTTATTGAGCAAATCCGTCTTGTTTGGGAAATATGTTTGCTGTCGCTTTTTTCGTGTCCTTAAATTCCTCACTTCGTATACTCAGGGGGAGGGGGTAAGAAGTGTAAAAACAGTAGTGCGAACAGATATTGAGTAAAACGTACCAGTTTGCTCAATGCTTGCTTTTGCAAGGTCCGTCTAATGTGCAATTCGACTACACTGTTATCATTTCTGTTGTATCATTATGTTACAAATCCCTATATACTTGGTTAAAGCCACCACATACTGTAAGCCTCCATGCATTTATGCTGACTTGTTCATGTATACAAGCGGTGTTCAATTCAAACCAGGACTTGTAATGGATTTTTTTTTTTTTTTTTTGATGAATGAAGGTGTTAACATTTAGAGTGATTAGACTCTCAATTAAAAAAAAAGAAATAAAAAAAAAAAAAAACATGTGAATGGTGCTAACTTCAGAGATACTTGGCCGGCTGAGAAAAGTCAGTGTATTAAGAAAACTTTCGACCTTGTATCCAAGCACTCATGAAACACTGCGTTAATGCAGCAGGGGACTATATAGAGAAATAAAAGTTGGTTTTACATTCATAACTGTGTTCTGTTATTCTGCACAATCAAATGTCCCAGTTTGACTTGAACACCCCTCGTAGGTCCACACAACTACCGCATAGTAATTGTAAATATTTAGTTTGAGATAAAATGAACTGTTTTCTATTTTTACCAAAATGAAACACTATATGCTTCTAATATAAACCGTACTGTACATTTGCTTGGCTTATTTTTGTAACCATAAAAAGCTTAAGGTCAGGTTAGAGGTGAAAACAAATGCAAGACTATAATGAAAATACAGTATGTGGTTCGCAACACAATACTGATCTCCTTTTTGAGCCTACATACATAGAGATGCCTGGGGTCAAAGGCCAATTCCTGTTCAGACATTTAGCAGGTCCTGGCCACTTTTTACCTTCATGATGGTGTCGATGTAGGGGTCCTCAACTCGAGCAGCCACGGCACTGCATCTCACAGTGAAACACTGCAGAGCATTTCTAAAAAAAGAAAAGAAAAAAAAAAAAAAAAGGACTTCTTTTTTTGATCTTTGCTTTAGAGCTCTTCTAAGAAAACAACAAACAAATGTGCATCATGAGAAGACAAGACAGGGATGATGTAGGAAAGGTAGATTTTTAAAAAAATATAGAGAATCACAATACGTTTATTACCACAATCTTGTTTAAATTCTCAATGCTAATTAATCAAAAGGTGATTATTCATTTTCTATACATGCAAATCACAGGTTTACATTAATGTGCTAGTTCTAATACATGATCATTTGATCCAGCAGGTCGTGACTGGTGGACGATCCATGTAATCAAAATAATACTAACACATTATGAAAATGTGCTCTTCTTTAACAAATATAATTCATAACCACTAAGTGAACCTGGAAGTATACTTCCTGGATGTATACGGAAGTAAATCTCCATTACATAACATGCATTATTAATATTTTTTCTATAACAGCATGCCCAGTCCCCAAATAGAAAACTCTATTGTTCTGGACCACCAGCCACGTCTGCAACATGATATGCAATAATGTCTTGCCGTGTGATGACATGTAGAAACTGGTTGCACAGCAAAGCCTGATGGGCCTTTTCTGGATATTGGTAGGTGGAGACGAGCTCTACGGTGTTCTTCAGACTGTACATGTAACCAGCATTTGGCAGAGAAAAGAAACAGAACACACAGGCAGGATCGCGCTTTTCAGCGTCGCTGCTTACGTCTGGATTACCTGTGCGAAGCGAGAGGGACAAAGCGTATGGAGAACTTTATGGTGCATGAAATGACCATGATGGCTTCTGAGCATAACCTGGAAAAATGATTACCAGTGTGGATGGGGTGGAGCTGCAGGGAGTGTAAGCGTGTCTCCTCTACAGTGCAACCCTGGAAGAAATCTGGGGCGAACCTCCTAAAAAAAAAGATGAGGACAAAGAGCTGTCTGTTCTTTCATAGCATACACAAAGTACACTAACTGTTCAAGAGGCCCCTACCCACTGGTGTTTTAGTTTTTTCTCACCTGTACAAGATGTAGGTAACTCCCATGTTGCTTGCCTGTGTCTCCATCCCAGTCCATTCTAAAGACAAAAACACTCCACAATCTTTTGCCTTATCTCCCAGCAACTCCAGATGTTTTGGGAACACAACGAAGTCGTCCGACTCAATGGGACTCTGTTGTTCCTTTTTATCATCTACTATGGAAACACCAGGAATGTACAACCGACGTTAATAATTGGAAAGGGTGCGCATTACACTGCTCTTCAAACTTTTAGCATCACATTTTATCACTTAAAGTATTTAATGTATATCGTCAACTGTGCCGTAGTGTGCATTATTTATGTAATCATGCCACGGTTTTGATGCACAAATCAGAGAATTAGATCAGTAAACAATGTTGAAAAAACAAGGACTACTAATACAGTATCTATACATACCAACGTCAGTAACTCCAGTTGCAGCAAAATCATTAACAGAGAGCTGAGCATGCTCTTCATTGGATGTGCATCTCTTTTCCAGGTTTTCCAGCTTCACCACCAGCACCTCTAGATCCGTCCGCAAGGCCACGTACCCGGAACAGAGACCCACCTGCAATGGGCTCCAACCAGAAACGTACAGGATGAGGAGCCTTTCAAAGTCAAGAGCATCAAGTTGATCGCTAAGCGACTGCCGCTTCAGACTGAACAGCACCAGGCTCTTTGGACAGGCCACCAGCAGGGCACCTGTTATGGGGCAGCAGGCAGTGCAGAGGGGTGTCTCTGACAACGGTATCTCTACGATCTCCATCTGTTCCTTGGGGGTACCATGGAGGACCGAGCCACGCATGAGGTGCCCGAGCAAACGAACACCTACACGCTTCTTCTCAGCTGCTTGGTAGCGCCAGTTGGTGTATGCCCTCAGATAGGTGGCACCATTCTTCTCCTCAATAGTGACCAAGTAATCTCCTGTAAGGGAACAGAATAGAAGAAAATATGATACATGAGAGTCAGAGGTATGATCCAAATTTATAGTAATGGAGCCCAAGGAACTCAAACGTATAAAGATAACAAAATTAACTTGGACGACAATGTTAGTATAGGTCTTTTTTTTCTTAAAAGCCTCTGATGGTACAATACATACATTTGTCTTATCTTATCAAAGTTTACACATATATGTGAAAAACTGCTTTTTGGCATGGTATGCAATAAAAACAATGTATACCTATACAAGTTACATTTTTGTATATAAATGTGCATGACTTGCAGAAATGGACAAAATACGACAGGGCAAACCGATGCAAATTGTGCAAAAACCATGTAATCGAGTTTTAAAAAAAAGTGTGCTGTGCCGCTTTTTCTTGGTTCTTTGCAGGATTTATTATTGCTTTCATCTCTCTTTTTAACTCTGTGGCAATTTAATTTCTTCCTTAAAACTCATGCAACAAAAACAAACGTGACCAAATACACATTTCAAGAATAATTCAGCAATCTTTGTGAAAATTTGCACATTAAAATAAATAAATAACATGAAGTATTTATAAGAAAAAAAAAATCCTGTTTATATTTATACACACATGGACAAAATTGTTGGTACCCTTCGGTCAATGAAAGAAAAACTCACAATGGTCACATAAATAACTTTAATCTGACAAAAGTAATAATTTTAAAAAATTCTATGAATGTTAACCAATGAAAGTCAGACATTGCTTTTCAACCATGCTTCAACAGAATTATAAAAAAAAATTTACTCATGGAACAGGCCTGGACAAAAATGATGGTACCCCTAGAAAATATTGAAAATAATGTGACCAAAGGGACATGTTAATTCAAGGTGTGTCCACTAATTAGCATCACAGGTGTCTACAATCTTGTAATCAGTCAGTGGGCCTATATATAGGGCTCCAGGTAGTCACTGTGTTGTTTGGTGACATGGTATGTACCACACTCAACATGGACCAGAGGAAGTGAAGAAAAGAGTTGTCTCAGGAGATTCGAAAGAAAATTATAGACAAGCATGTTAAAGGTAAAGGCTATAAGACCATTTCCAAGCAGCTAGATGTTCCTGTGACTACAGTTGCACATATTATTCAGAAATTTAAGATCCATGGGACTGTAGCCAACCTCCCTGGACGTGGCCGCAGGAGGAAAATTGATGACAAATCAAAGAGACGGATAATCCGAATGGTAACAAAAGAGCCCAGAAAGACTTCTAAAGAGATCCAAGGTGAACTTCATGCTCAAGGAACATCAGTGTCAGATCGCACCATCCGTCGTTGTTTGAGCCAAAGTGGACTACATGGGAGACGACCAAGGAGGACACCATTGTTGAAAACAAATCATAAAAAAGCCAGACTGGAATATGCCAAACTACATGTTGACAAGCCACAAAGCTTCTGGGAGAATGTCCTATGGACAGATGAGACAAAAATTGAACTTTTTGCCAAGGCACATCAGCTCTATGTTCACAGACGGAAAAATGAAGCATATCAAGAAAAGAACACTGTCCCTACTGTGAAACATGGAGGAGGCTCTGTTATGTTCTGGGGCTGCTTTGCTGCATATGGCACAGGGTGTCTTGAATCTGTGCAGAGTACAATGAAATCTCAAGACTATCAAGGGATTCTAGAGAGAAATGTGCTGGCCAGTGTCAGAAAGCTGGGTCTCAGTCGCAGGTCATGGGTCTTGCAACAGGACAATGACCCAAAAAACGCAGCTAAAAACACCCAAGAATGGCTAAGAGGAAAACATTGGACTATTCTAAAGTGACCTTCTATGAGCCCTGACCTCAATCCTATTGAGCATCTTTGGAAGGAGCTGAAACATGCCGTCTGGAAAAGGCACCCTTCAAACCTGAAACAACTGGAGCAGCTTGCTCATGAGGAGTGGGCCAAAATACCTGCAGAGAGGTGCAGAAGTCTCATTGACAGTTACAGGAATCGTTTGATTGCAGTGATTGCCTCAAAAGGTTGTGCAACAAACTATTAAGTTAGGGGTACCATCATTTTTGCCCAGGCCTGTTCCATGAGTTCATTTGTTTTTATAATTCCGTTGAAGCATGGTTGAAAAGCAATGTCTGACTTTCATTGGTAAACATTCATAGAATTCTTATTTATTATTATTACTTTTGTCAGATTAAAGTTATTTCTGTGACCATTGTCATTGACTGAAGGGTACCAACAATTTTGTCCACGTGTGTATATTATATATATACCGTATGTATATAAAATGTGCTCATCAATTACATATTTAGCCACTGAAATGTTTCCACATTTATTGTGAGTAAATAAAATAAATTTATTGTAAAATGTCAGCTGAATACATCTTTAGAATCTGGGTAATAGAATTAGCACGTTCCCTTGTGTCTTCCTGGGTTTCACTGGTTTCCAGGGACAAAAACATGGCAGTACAGGTGGATTTCCTGCTCCATGTACTGAACTGTGCCCCATCATTGTTACATATTGTGCCAGACTTTCTTGTATTTTATTGTAGTCTTAAGGGAATCGTCTCCAGGCTTCCTGAAGGTCTTTTTTTCAGTTCTCATTTTCAGTTCTGTCCCTGTACCAAAGCAGTTTCAGAGGGATGTTTATTTGTTTGTTTGTTTGTGAACCCACCGTGTATTACGAATCATTCAGACATGAACTTAAAGCATGAACCAGTGAGAAACAGGTGCAGATGATGACAGATGATCAGACTGTGTATACTGATGAACCTGAATGCTGAGTGGTTGGAACGGACGTGAAGGGAAATGAGGTTGCTGCTGAGGTTGTTATGTAAACAACCAATTTTTAAAGTGCACTTTAGGCACGTTGAAGTGGTTCCACGGTTCCTAGCTGAACATGTATCATGTTCCTAGATGGATAGAATGGATGGAATATGATGCAAGACTTTGCACAGTACCCGTACCTTCATAGGTGTGATTATATACAGTACAGTGTGTATGTATGTATGTATGTATGTGCAGCATGACCTGCAGTGGACTGGCGCCCATCCAGGGTGTTGTTTTCCTGGGATAAGCTCAGGATTTACCACTAGATAAGATGCATGTAGTACTGTAGCTCTGAATGAATGAATGAATGAATGTTCAAAGACAGAAAAAAACAATAAAGATCGATCTGTTAAAAAGCAGCAATCGTGAATGCTTTCACCTCGTGAATACCGTGTTTACAGTTAGAGATGTTTTTCTGACTAGTTCTGACTCACCGATCTGACTGTACACAATGCTGTGCACTGTTCCCATGGTGGAAAAGCGGCAGATTAGAGGACATTCCTGCTGCTGCATGTGATACGCCTCAACCTTACATCCTCCCGCGGAGACGACGAACAGCGCGCCCCCGCCGCAGCACACCAGCCCGGGCTCCTGCTCCGCCGGCACGATCCGCTGACACGCGAACGGGTGGCAGTTATACACATGCACCATTTCAGCACCGTTTAAGACACGTTTGCCTCGCGTTTAAGTCTGATCATTCCTTAAATCCAGTACAGCAGTCTGTCCGGTGTCACATGCTTTTCCGTCTTGTGATGATCATGATCCAAATGTCAGTTTATCCAGATTGTCAGTTCCGCTTCCAGCAAAAAAAAAAAAAAAAAAAAGAAGTGAGAGAATGAAATAAGATGTCTCTTCTTGTATATGTGCACAGTTTACGATTCTAAAACTACATTAGCTAAATATCATTGCGTTTCTTAACGTTACTTCCGTCAAGAGCAAGGCGGGACCAACATGTACAGTCTACTCAGGTATTGGTTACTTCCTCTGTCAACAAACAAGCCACAATCTGATTGGCTAAGACTTCTCTTCTCATAGTCAGGAAACAAGATCCTGTTTATTAGATTTCTGATAATGGTATGGTACACCGTGTTATACATACAGTACTCAGGTCACTCTTTTGACAGGTTTTGGTTAGTACTTTTATTAATTCCTCCATGATGAATTATTTTATTTTTAATAACGCTTTCCACATGTTCCTGGTTCCTCCTTTATAAAGTACAGGGTCTTGGGGAGTCCCAGGAGACTTCTCACGCTCATTCACACACTGTGGGAAATTTGGGAACCCCATGAAGCAATCTAGAATATTCTAAAGAGTGTAAAACATATACTAGTCCAGAACATGCACCTATCTCGAAGATACGCTATTTTAAAATATGCGTCACCCGAGTAAATGTACCAGTTAAGAACAAACTGCCCCAAACATGCATTGATCCATGACATGACAAAAGTTAGCCTTTTATAATACATAGGTTAGTATGCTATTGGACTACAGTTGTGTATTGAAAATATGTAAATGCATTGGATTTAGTGTTGTATAAGGACAGAGAAGGAAGACAAGACAAAAGCATATGAAAGCAGGATCATTAAGAAATCCAGTCATACTTTTATCTTTTAAATTGCAAATAATTCTTACATGCAAATTTGTAAATAAATAAATAAAGCCAAAATGTCTGTTACTTGTTCATGTACAAAAGCTGAAGAACAGGGGAAATACATAACACAAAAACATCACAGAGTACATTTATTTTTTATTTAAATCACCAATTGCCCTTGAGCTCCCAAGTGACACAACAGAAAGAGTTTTGTTGTTGTTGTTGTTGTTCAATTTATGACATAAAAAGTAACTACACACCAATGTTTGCTGAAAATATTTTATTTTTTCCATCCTTTTAATAAAAAAAAATCACCAAAATCTGTTATCATCAAGGGGTGCCTAAACTTTTGCATAAGACTGTATATACATATATTGAACAGGTGAAGTTGGTGGACATTTTAAGACCAGTTTTAGACATATACTAAGCCATCCTGTACAAAATTACTAGTTTAAAGAGGATTGCACAGGCAAATTATTCTTTCGGTGCAGTTTTAATTATTTAAAGTTAACTGTCTTTTCAAACAGTTTTAAAAATGGTCCTACTCATAGTTTTCTTCTTTTTTAATACCTGCAGATTAGTCTAATTAGTGTTTCTAAATTGCCTTTATTGTACTGTGTAAGTGAGTGTGTCAGTGTGTGAGTGCTTGTGTGTATAACCCACCTTGTGTCCCCCAAGTACTCTGGGATATTCTCCAGACCCCCCTCAACCATGTACACAATAAGAGGTAAGAATAAGTGAGTGAGTGAGTGAGTGAGTGAGTGAGTGAGTGAGAAAACTATGAAAAAAACAACAACTGGTCAAATACAGTTTTAATTAATTGTTGACTTTGAGAAGTACATTATAATTGTGCAAGCCCTAGTATGAAGCACCGTGTTATATTGCAAATCATGAATTTTCACCTGCATCTACAACTTTAATAAAGACACACATGGCAACTCACGTTTAAAACATGGCTTATTATATAGTAAGCTATTTTTTTCTTTCCAAAATTTAGCACAATTATTAAAGCTTTACCCACCATGGTCTCTTGGTGGACATCGTACACTCTGTTCAGAGAGAAAATGTACCCTTCCTTCTTGGCTGCATTGATCTGGTCCAGTGCCACCTCCGATGCGTTCACCACAGTTGGGTCGAGGCATCCCTTTAACATAGGAGACACTAAAACACTCTGAGCATAAAAGCATATGAGCGATAGAAAGTAAAACTGCAACATTTTGCTAAATAAATCACTCTAGAGAAATCTTATCAGAGAGCTTATGGCAGCTGCACTGTTATAAGTAAACACTCCCCTAACCCTGCGTTCACACCGAACGCGGCGAGAGCGTCATAGTTCGCTCTCGCCGCCCTGCCGCCGACGCCTGTCACCGCTCTTCGCCGCTGTTGGTCGCTCTGACATAGACCGAATGCCTTTCTTGTATTTAAAGGGGCCGCAAAGCAATCAAGCTTGTTGATCTTATGGAGACTGGCCAAAATGTGGAAGATAACAAGAAATTGATTCATAGAAAGAACTGTATTGTAGAAATAAACTAATTATAAGCCATTCGTATGGTGTGGCTTCTGTTCATTGTGAATTGCCAGTCTAATTATATATATAATTTTTCTTATTATTATAACATTAGAATCACTTACTAGACTTTGTCTTTAATTAAAATAACTTTAATAATTAATAAACACCCGCTATCGCAATAATCAACCTCTCCTCCATTTTGCTTGGGAACTAATGTCGCCGGAACAAAAGTTACAGGACTGCTTCCCGCGGAATCCTCTCAAGCGGAGGACCTCCCTTTTAATTGGTTGCCGCTCAACTGCGTCATAGCTTATTACCCTAAAGTTGAGCTGATTTCAACTCCCTTCGCCGCTTTCGCCGCCCTCGCCGCCAGCTCCCATTGAAAATGAATGACTTCCGGCGTCTTTGACGCTCTCGCCGCGTTCGGTGTGAACGCAGGGTAACAAACAGCAGGTGCGTAACGTGAACACCGACAACAAGCTACGCAGTGTTGGTTAAAATGAACGCAACATGGGTGGAACACGACGGTTAAGCATGTTTTTAAAATTGAATTATTTTTGTACAGGATTATTAAAACGATTGGGCTTAGTACTCATAAATACGGTTAAGCATGCGTGTTGGTTTGTGACTTTTTTTTTAAAGTATGGTTATGTAGAAAGTGAAGTTTGTGTAAGAGGTCGCGGATGAGGCTTTTGACGCTATTACCACAAAGCGTCTAAAAGCCGCGCACTTAAAAAGAAAAAGAAAAAAAAAAGATTCTGGGTAGACGATGTGATGGAAGTTCGGATCATTTTACCGGCTCATCGAAACATCTGATCGGATCTTTGAGTCTCGTTCAGCAAAATGAACGAATCTTTTTTTTTTATTATCTTTTCTTTTTAGCAAAATGTAATAAAAATTTTATGTGTTACTTCACTAATCACACAACAAACAAGACAAAAATATAATGTGATAAGAAAAAAATAATTAATTGATTGATTCAGACTGCATTGGTTAAGCTTATGGGGCTGTCACGTGATGAACGAACAACTCGGGGAAACTTGAAGATAAACTTATTATAAATAAATATATATTTAATAAGTAAATATTTAAACATTTATTATCAGTATAATAAATGAACAACAAAGGCAGTAGGCTGGCAGTGGGAGCAGGGAAGCTCTCCTCACTGGATCACTAAACATATATTGGATCATATTTATGAAGCGAAGAAACAAAGGAAAGAACATGAAGACAAAAACATATAAAACTATAAAGACAATATTTTAGCTGGTCAGGGCGTATCACCTTGATACAGTGTAAGATGTACTGTACCACTTAGCAGTGTAAACTGCAACATTCCAGGCCAGGAAACTCCCCAGACCTTAATCCGATTGAGAACTTATGCTCAATCCTCAAGAAGCGGGTGAACAAACAAAGACCCACAAATCCTGACATACTCCAAGCATTGATTATAAAAGAATGGGCTACCGTCAATCAGGATGTGACCCAGAATTTGATTGACAGCATGCCAGGGTGAATTGCAGAGATCTTGATAAAGAAAAGTCATCACTGCAAATACTGACTCTTTGCATAAACTTAATGTAACTGTCAATAAAATTTGGCAAAAATACACTTGAAATGCTTGTAATTATGTAGTAATTATACTTCAGTATACTATAGTAACATCTGACAAAAAGATCTAAAAACAAGCAGCAGACTTGAAAATAAGACAGTGAAAATGAATGTTTGTGTCATTGTAACGGGTTCGATCCGACTCTTTGTGTTGTTTCCAGACCCTAGGATAAACTCCCAGCTTTGCTTTTATAATGCAGGGAAAGCCCGAGGTCCATTAACGATCCATTAAAGACCTGGCTGCCCCGCCTCTACATGTACCTGCAAAACGGAGGCCACATGTAGGGAGCCTACGGAGTGAGCGATGACAGATTGAGGCCATTACAATGCCCATTACAGGCGTTGTACGTACATTACATGACCGTCATTCTCAAAACTTTGGCCACGGCTGTAGAGAATGAGTGAGAAAAAAAATGACTGGTCAAATACAGTTTGAAGACACACATGGCAACCCACAAATAAAAACATGGCTTAGTATACAGTAGGCTACACAAAACATTCATGTTCATGGTTTAATCACTCCATGCTGACAGGCTAAAGATGGCTTCATTTTAAAATGAGATTTTGATTAAAGATCCATTTCCCTTAGATGAAGATTTTGATTCGTTTTACTAGAGCATTTGGTGGCAGTTGGTGAGATTCTTGAGGTCATTGGAAGAGCTGGAGGGGGCAAAACATGCATCAGTCCAGGTGGGCTTTCACTATTCTGGGGAGGAAATCTGGCCGTCTGAGGCATTGTCATATTTAATAACACAATTAATTATTATTAATTAGACCTTTATTATTTTAACAGCATAAAAATGCTACATGCAAATGTTACTCACCACTTTATAGATTAAACATTCAGCATTTATATAAGTGTGTTCTGAACCATACTGAACAGCAGTGTTTGATCCTTTGCAGCTGCCCTTTGGCTTTTTGTTTAGTATAGTTTGCTTCAAAAATGGACACATAGTATATATACATAGTCAGAGGTTGGTAGACTAGCCAAAAAAATGCACTCAAGTAAAGGTAGCTGTCACGGTCTGGCTGTTACTACAGGCCAGACCGGCTGATGTAGTTGCAGTGGGCATATAGGGCAGGTATAAAGGCAGAGGGGTTTATAAACAGAAATAGTCTTTATTTTCACAAAACTCAAAAACAGACACAAACAAAGAAACTAAAACAACAAACTCAAACTATAACTAGGGCTCAGGGCAAACACATGCTCTTAGCAGCAGACACCAGGGACTAAGAGCTGAACGCAGGGAGACATGGAGCTGGAACTGACTAAAGATACAAACGGACTAGAGACGGGAACTAGAGACAGGACAAGACATGACTAGAGGCTAGGGACGAGACAGGGCTGGAGACAGCACGGGTTAGTGGTTAGTTAGATTAGTAGCTACACAGAGTATTGATATACGGAATTATGACCTAACCGGGTTAGTATCTAAGGGAGTTAGTGGCTAACCGGGTTAGTACTGACCTACTAGGGGGCCGGAACACAAGAGGCAAGGCACACATGAGGCTATTCTAAACTAGCGGCTAACCTACTAGCGACCAGAACCACTAGCAGTCAATCCCACTAGAGGCTAGCCTACTGGAGCCTAAGCCTACTAGGGGCTAACCCTACTAGCAGCCAAGGCCTACTAGCGGCTAACCCTGCTAGCGGCTACGCACTCATGTGGCTACACACATCTAAACAGACAAGGGAACAGTACATGCAAAGGACTAAACAAGAGGAAGACCAACCCTGGAGACACACAGAACAGTACTTACACAGGCTAACTAAACACTGAACAAGACAGCTCCATGAATCCATCAGCACAAAGAATATAAAGAAAACTAACAATAGAGCCCTCTTGAAAACAAAGGTTAAATAATATAACTAAAATATAAAACTCAAAGAACTTAAACAAAACCAAAAAGGAATGCCCTTGACTGTGATGTTTACATATATACAGTACATACAAACAGTGCTCGACCCAGTTTCCCAGAACAAACTGCTATTTATAGAATCTTTAGTGAACCACCTCGGTTCAGGTGAGCACTCTCATCACCTGATCGAAGTGCCTTCTGGGAAACTGAGTCAATCAACAAAAACTACAAAACAGACAGACATGAAAACAGTGCCCTCTAGTGGAGGTCCCTTATAGTAGCAGTACTTCAAAATAATATTACTCAAGTAGAAGTTAAAAAGTAGTCATGCAAAATATTAATCAAGTAAGAGTAAAAACGTATTTGGTGAAAAGTACTGTGAGTAACTGTTTCAATTGTAATGTCCGATTAATTTTTTAGAGAAATTATAATAATAATATATATATATTATATATATACTGTGGAACCTTGGATTGCGAGAAATGCGATTTGAGTATCATGTAGCACGCATGCGCTTCTTGTTTTGACGCCGAGCGTCATGTAATCACAACTGATCCATTGGTTTTTCTCTCTCACACGCTGCGGAATTGTTGGTAATCATCTCCCCTGCTTGGTCTTGCTCATCTCTCAATGGTATAATCAACATCTGTGCATGCGTGTACTGTTTCTATAACACTGTGCCGACGTGTGTGCGCGTAAAACATCTTTTATTTTGTGTTTGTATGTTTGCGCGTGAACGTGTAAAGCTAAAGCAAGTCTCACTTTTTTTTGTTGGACAAAAAGAAGTGAGAATATGAAATAAGCTGTACCTTCTTATTTACAGAGTTTGTATGTTTGAGAGATGAAAGGATTCCTGCGAATCAGACAAAACAGATTGGTGATAATTTATTTTTTCTTATAAATTATTTGTTAATGTAAAGAAACAAAGTATGCAAGACAACATAAAAGTAGAGTTAAGCAGAGCTTACATCTGAAAATGACTACCTTCTTTTCCTTTTAATTAAGTGGGCAAGTTCCATATGTTTAACTATCCAAGGCCATTAAAACATCTCTTTCTGAAGCCATGAGCATGAAAGCTGCTAGATGCTGTTGTGTGTGAGAGCTCCTGTGCCTACTCTTTATGATTTTTTATGAATACATAGGCTGTATGTATTATTTATTTATTTGTATAAAACAGAAATTCTGTTTGTGTGATTGAATGGCAGATGGCGAGCAGGTGTTGGACCAGGTAGGTTTTAGGAAGCGTCATCATCAACTTTTATGTCATATTGTGAGCTTGTCACAAGCAATTAGATTCAATTTGATTCTATTCATTTTCATTTATATAGCACTTTTAACAATAGTCATTGTCGCAAAGCACACTGTAAAACCTAATGCTCAAAGTAATTAAACGTGATTTAAAAGTAATTAAACGTAAATTAAAAGTAATTGAGTACTGTTAACTTAAATAATTGCAATTAGGTCAAATTAAGAGACCTTTTTGAGTATTCACAACTTTTGGGTGTTTATGAGTTTGTAGAAATGACACTTTTTAAGTTAGCTGAACAAATTTTATATTTTATGTAATCGTGACAGTAACTGTCACCTTAAAGTTCCTCCATTTTAATATCTATTGAGCACTTGTGGCACAGTGATAAGTGTTTCGCCTGCCATATGGAAGGCCTGGGTTTGATCCCTGGGCCGGATTGTCTGCAATAATTTATTTTTAAGTTCAACAACTCAAAAATTGATAGTTCTGTTTACTTAAAATTGAAAACATCATTACTTAAAAAAAAATGATGTAACCGATTACCTCAAATATTTTGAGTTTTGCCAACTTAATCGGGTTTACCTGTGCAGCTTTACAGAATTAAAAAATGGAAATGAGTTTGAAAAGTGTGAGGAAATCAGTAACAATGATGAGGCAGCATACACAATGAAGGTGAAATAGGATTGTGTAAAAATAAACTATCTCTTAATGTCAACAGGACTAAAGGAATTATTATTGACTTCAGGAGGACCCAAATAGATTGCTTAGACCATCAACTTTGGAGAGGATCCAAAGTCCTCAAAATCTCCAAGTTTCTTTGTGTGGACATGACAGAGGACCTTTTCTGAACTTAGAGGAGATACTCTGCACTGTTCTGAACAGGCAGATCTGCGGTCACCCTAACGTGGGGTTGCTAGCTGCCGCGGCTGTGGGTGTAGCATGCATCCTAAATAAAAATAATAATAAAGGTCATAGGCCCATTAAAGGGATAAATCGTCCAAAGCGGATGAGAGAGTTTATTTTCAGTTTACCCCATCCTGTCTCAATCAGATGGGGAGCTTTGTTAGGTTTTTGTTTTCAGATTTAATTAGTTCCTTTTAAGTTTCAATTAATAAACCCATGTTATTTCAGGAAGATTTTCCCATGCATTTCACAAGCACTGTTTAACACTCCTATTTCACTGACCCCTTCTGAAGCCCTGCATAAGGGCTCTTATAATCATTATTACATCTATTATTACTTTGGCTGGCCATACCATACCCACACCACATAACAGTCCCCCTCCCATCCACACAAACTTCTACTGTTTAAAGGGATAATAGCCACCAATTTTAAGAACCCTCTCATCTGTATATTTATATCAAATATATAAGACACCAGTCAGTCATAACGTTAAGGTCTGTGATTGGTGATGTGAAGACGTAGCACTGATTATCTCATTAGAGTGGCATCTAAGTGTGGGATGTATTAGATAGATAGATACATACATACATACATACATACAGTACAGACCAAAAGTTTGGACACACCTTCTTATTGTTCTTTATTGTGTTCTTTAGCCCAAACAAGTCTCTTCTGCTTGTTGCCTGTCCTTAGCAGTGGTTTCCTAGCTTTCCTACCATGAAGGCCTGATTCACACAGTCTCCTCTTAACAGTTGTTCTAGAGATGTGTCTGCTGCTAGAACTCTGTGTGACATTGACCTGGTCTCTGATCTGAGCTGCTGTTAACCTGCGATTTCTAAGGCTGGTGACTCGGATGAACTTATCCTCCCTGCAGCAGAGGTGACTCTTGGTCTTCCTTTCCTGGGGCGGTCCGCATGTGAGCCAGTTTCTTTGTAGCGCTTGATGATTTTTGTGACTGCACTTGGGGACACTTTCAAGGTTTTCCCAATTTTGCGGAATGACTGACCTTCATTTCTTAAAGTAATGATGGCCACTCGTTTTTCTTTACTTAGCTGCTTTTTTCTTGTCATAATACAAATTCAAACTCTTTGAATGAGAATGTGTGTCCAAACTTTTAGTCTGTACTGTACATACATTCATACATACATACATACATACATACATACATCCAGTACAGACCAAAAGTTTGGACACGCCTTCTCATTCAAAGAGTTTTCTTTACAGGCAACCATCAGAAGAGACTTGTTTGGACTAAAGAACACAATAAAGAACACAATAAAGAAAACTCTTTGAATAAGAAGGTGTGTCCAAACTTTTGGTCTGTACTGTACATACATACATACATACATACATACTATATTTATCCTTAAGGAAATTCCAGTAAATAGTGAGATCTTGAAGTTGATGTGTTGGAAGCAGGACAAATGGGCAAGCATAAGGATCTGAGTGACTTTGACTAACGCCAAATTACGATGGCTACACAACTAGACCAGAGAATATTTAAAAGAGGAGGTCAAGGTCTTGTGGGGGTGTTTCTGGTATGCTGTGAACTTGTTTGCAGTGAATGGTTTGAGGAACATGATAAAAAGTTCAACTTTTTTTTGAACATGGCTTCCAAATTCTCCAACTCTCAATCCAATCAAGCATCTGTGGGATGTTCTGGAAAAACAAGTCTAATCAAGCTTGTATGTGCGGACCGGATAGTCTGCTGTGGCGACCTCTTGCCGGGAGCAGCTGAAAGACCAACAACAACAGAGGAAAAGTAAAAAGTCTAAAGTTCCAGATCCATCATAGTGAGGAAACGTAGCCAACATTCTTTTACAATGTGTTTTTATTTTGTCTTCCTTTGTTTTATTTTTACTTTATTTATTTATTTATTTTGTTTTTACAGCTGAATCAAGAGGACCTGCTGCTTTAGACCTTTGTTTTAGTGAAACTGTACATCTTCATCATGTTGCCTTTGCATTTTTACACAAAATAATGCTTTTCAGAGATGTAAATTAATCCTTTACCTCCAAGAGTAGGAATAAATATTACCGATAAAAGAAACATTCCTAACCCCTTTTGACCTTTTTATTTTATTTTTTTACTACAAACAGAATATATTGTGTTGTTTGACAATAGCTGTTTATTTTATAGTGCGGAGTGATTTTTGGTACGTGATTTTTTACTAGTAATTTTTATTATAGTTTCACTGACTTTAGTCCAAGGTTGTGCCTCCTTTCTCCAGGGCAATTAGGAGCAGTTGCTTGTTTTCTGGGGGGCACTGGGATGGGTGGAGTTGGCAGAACCAGTACAGACCCAGACGGAGTTCGGATGTTTGAAGAGGTTTTCGTTGTCCTGTGACTGCTCTCTGGTTCATTATCGAGCTGTGTGACACCAAAAAATATACAGTAATTATGTCAGTCAACCTA
This sequence comes from Clarias fuscus, assembly GCA_030347435.1. NCBI lineage: Eukaryota > Metazoa > Chordata > Actinopteri > Siluriformes > Clariidae > Clarias > Clarias fuscus. The sequence continues at coordinate 19,257,153 of CM059219.1, forward strand.
TGAAGCTAGAATTAAATGTTATTACACCGAGATGTTTTTGCATTCCTACATATAATTTGTTATAAATTAAAATTGATCATAAAACATTATTGTTCTGTAACAACTCTCAAAATAGTTCACAAACAAAGAACAAAGAAAGAAAGAAAAAATGTATTGTGAACATGCCACAAAATGTAAATTTTACAACAACAACAACAACAAAAAAGCATCTACCTTTTGTTGATAAAGGGAGCAGCTGACCTTGGTGGAAAGTTTTTTCTTAGCTTCTTCTATAGTAGTGTGTGTTCCACTGATCCAGCTGGCCTCTTTGGAAATTTTCACTTCAGAGTCATCATCAAAAGTAATGTGTGACCCAGTACAAAAGCCCTTCATCTTCAAAATAAAAAAGTGAACATGTATTATTTACAGCCACTCACACAATACCTCCGTTTTAATAAACTATGTATACTTACATGGGTTCCATTCTTTGCCTGGCACTGGGTCCAGTCTACATCAGTCAGTGTTTTGGCACAATCTGTTTCCTGTATGGTGAACTCCACAAAGTAGGATGGACCAACAACCCACTATTGAAAAAAAAAAAAAAAACACTTATTGTACTATCAACTAAAAAGAATCGATATTTTGATACTTCAGTCTTACAGTAGGGAATGAACCATACCTGCATTCTTGCCCCTGTTATATTTATTAGAACAAAGTAATTAGACACAGCTGTCTCTTTGTTAAATTTTTCAAGAGAAAGACTTGCTGTCTCAGCTACAATTGGATCATTCAGGCTCTCTGTTGTTGGACAATCTGGACATATGTCAACTATGGCAGCAGCAGGAACTGGAAACAAGTACATTGTTTGTGTAATGGCTTTTGAGAAAAATATATATTTACAGAATAAAAATATAACTTACCCTGCTGGATGGTGCAGCTAAAGTTATGTAAAGTAATATTGGGTTGAATGAAGACAGATACATCACACTTTCCAAAGACCTAAAGCATGTATAATTTCACATGTATTATTATTTCCTATTACATGTTTTATATGTTAAAAAAATAAAATAAAATTGACATCTCCTTCAATGGCTTTTCTTTCTTTCTTTCTTTCTTTCTTCTTCCTATTTATTTATTTATTACAAAAAATGTATTTATATTTTTGATATTTAGAAATTGCTAAATTTATCTTAGATGACATCTTGATACACTCATGGCATTCTCTCATCAGTTTCACAAGGTAGTCACCTGGAATGTTTTTCAGTTCACAGGTGAGCCTTGTCCAAAGTTAATTTGTGACTTTTCTTTCCTACTTAATGTGCCTTAGACTATCAGTTGTCTTGTGCAGAGGTAGAGTGGGTACAGAGTCAATAGCCCTATTGGTGCTACTAAAACTTCTGTACAAATCCATATTAAGGCAAGAAAGCACTCAGTTAAACAAAACAAAAAAAGTAAAAAGAAAATACAGTCCATCATTGCTGCAAGAAATAGAGGTCAGTCAATCCGAAAAATATCACTAACTTTTATCCCCAAGTGCAGTCACAAAAAAACATCAAATGCTATACGACCAAGAGCTACCTCTGCTGCAGAAGATAAGTTTACTAGAATAACCATCCTCAGAAATCACCAGTTTATAGCACCTCAGATTCACAGCTTTTCAGGGTTCAAGTGGCAGACTTATTTCAACATCCACTGTTCAGAGGACCCTGTGTGAGCCAGGCCTCCATGGTCAAATTGCTGCAAAGAAATCATTACTTTGGGGAAAAAAACAAGCAGAAGAGACTTTCTTGGGCCAAGAAACACAATGAATTAATATTAGACCAGTGGAAACCTGTCCTTTGATCTGATGAGTCCACATTTCTGGTTCTTTCTTTATTAGACTTTGAGAGAATGTGTGCTTCCCAATGTGAAGCATGGAGGAGGGGGTGTGGGGGTGCTTTGCTGGTGACACTGTTGGTGTCAAATTTGAGGGCGCACATCTGTCTCAGCACTCCATCACTCTCCTTCTTGGAAAAATAGCTGTTACATAACCCAGAGGTGTGTTTGGGTTCATTGTCCTGCTGGAAAACTAATGATGGTCCCACACACAAGTCTAGGTTATGTAACAGCTATTTGTCCAAAAAGGATAGTGATGGCGTGCTGAGTCAGATGATTTGGCCTACACAATCACCCGATCTAGATCTAGTTGATATGGTTTGGGATGAGAACTCCTTTAGGACTGTTGGAAAACATGCCAGGTGATTATCAGTCTGGCTGAGTTCGCCAAGAATGTGCAAAGCTGTCATCAAAGCAAAGGGTGGCAAAAAATTTGCTATTAATTTTTTCAAAAAAATATTATTATTATTATTATTATTATTATTATTATTATTATTATTATTATTAATATAGTTGTTTGAGGACTTACTGGAACATCTGAGATATCCTTGATTTCACATGACTTCCATGTTCTTTTGCTGATCACATGACACTTTGTCTCCAGTACATCTACTGTCAGTTGTAGAATGTTCTCCCCTTCCTCCTTTATACAAATTTGTTAAAATTGTACAGGTAAGTTACCATGATATGATACTTTTTTGTATCTAAGTGGGATTGAATACTGGATTCTGATTGGTCAGAAAGTGTGAGTTATTCTTCTATAACTATATGACAAATTGTAACTGCTCAATCCTGGTGGATATTCTACTACGAGTAAATGAATTTCATTTGAAATTAAATTAAGTAGTTATTTAACAAAGCAAACTGTGTTTATCATTGAAATGTGAAGCTTAGCAGGATTCCTTAATGGAAGTGTCTTCAGAAAAACATTTTCTCAGTAACATAAGTTACACATGACAATAAAAACAGCATTTGTGTCATTCTTATTTACTGTAGTTCTTATAAGGCTACAGCACAGCATAATGTTGATTAATTTTCTGCTTTTCTATACTTATTACTGTGCAACACAAATACAAGGAAATTAAGCAGCATTCACTCACCTTTGCCTCATGCAGGACATCATACACTCTGTTCAGAGAGAAGATGTACCCTTCCTTTCTCACTGCATTAATCTGGTCCAATGCCACCTCCGCTGCATTCACTACCCTCTGGTCGAGGCATCCTCTTGGTACAGGAGATGTAGTGGCACTGTGAAAGTAAAAACTTATCAGTGACAGGAAAATTAACAGTATTTTTCCCATTTTCCCTGTAATGTCACTGCTTTGGCTGATCCTAAGCAGAAAGAGAGAAAAAGAGAGAGAAGACCGAGATGTGTAATCAACTCCCCTGTCATACAGCAAACCCTGAACTTTCATCTACACTGATCAGCAAACAGCAGCATTATCTGCTGTTGACCCCAGTACGCATGCCATATAGATCCTGGTTTTAAACATGTCCTGCTTTTACTTTGCTGACCGTCTATATCATATTTACAAGCATATTTTACTCCATCTACTGTTTCATTTAATTTATTTCATTTAATATAAGTACATTTTTTTCATTTTGAACAGCAGTACAGACTTTTTTTCTGTCACCACATCTCTAGAAAAAAGTTGATTCCTTACCATTACAGCAAGTTGTAATGGATTAAATGTGTCCATTAAAGCATTATACTGTATATACAGTATGTCTAAAGTATTTATTTATATTGTCTATACTAAAGCCTTGCAATCTCACAACATTAGTGTGCATGGTGTTATTATGACTATGTGCATATTATAATATAAAAAACAACATGACATTATATAGATGCTACCTACTTAGAATAATCAATAATGTTTAGTAAGAGCAATATATGAATGAAATAACAATTATAACAATTTATAACTGGTTTATAAAAGAATTTCAATACGTGATTTGACTAAATTGTTTTTAAACTTGTTTTAAATGAAAGCAAACAATGAATAAAGACAATTATTATTATATTTGGCATCATTGGACACAATCAAGTATTTTCCTATTTTGATGAAAAATACAAATTAAGACTTATTATGTTAGAAGACCTTTATTATTGTCTTTAAATCTTCATTATTGATTAAAACCAAAACTGGGTATGCAACTCACACACAGTAGTCATTTTTAAGGCAATAATTCAGTACATAATTGCACACATATCATATGTTTAGCGGAATTGATCAGATAGAACATTCAGAATAATTTCCTGTCAAATCCTCATATGGAGCCTTGTAACTAATATGTCTATCTAACTATGTGTATTACATAGTATATATATTGCATATATATTACAATGTTTATTATAATATTATTTCATGGTTACCTCATCTCATTATTTATTACTATTAATTATCCATTCATTTGAGAATATCAAATTATTTGTTAACTATTATTATTGTTGTTGTTGTTGTTGTTGTTGACAATCATTCCATATGAACATTGTAAATGTATTTATTATTTAATTTATATAAAAGATAATATAAGATATTACATTATAGATAATATAAGATATAAACTTTTAGTTTGTGCTTACAGAGACATACAAAATAATAATCATTTATAAGCAATAAGTGGTTTCAAGACATGATTTATTGCACATGGCATTTCATATGAGCTACACAGTGCAGTGTAAACAGCAAAAGTCTGTTCTGAAGTTTTTCATGCAGCTGGTTTGCCCTTGAACACTGGATCCTCAGCAAAGGCATTTAAGATGAGCTTATCATTGGTCTTGAACTTCGCTGGGCAGTTTTGGGATACAGTTTGGGGGAATTTGCCAATGACAGGCTCCATTTGTCCTGGTATCTCTGGGTCCGGGCGCAGGGGGAGACCAGTGGGCGTGTCTGGTTTCTCATCAGGAAAGAAAGGAAGGGTCATGGGTTTATCTAGAGATGGAAGGACTTTGACAGTCCCTTCTGGTTTCCTGACGGCGATTTCATGAAGGTTCTTCTGGTGGTGGTGGTGGTGATGATGCTCATGCTTGTGGAGGTGTCCATGCTTGTGCTCATGGTCCAGTGCCAGCTCATGGTCATGCTCATGTGTTTCTCCTTCAGCATGTCCATAATTGTGGTGGGCAGGGTGAATACCATGGTCATGTGTGTGGTTGTGGGCTTGGCCGTGGTGTGCATGCTCATGGTCATGATCGTGGCTGTGCTCATGAGAGTCGGCATGGGCTTTACCACGTTCTTCATGGTGCTCATGGTGGTGCCCCTGATTTTTATTGTGATCGTGGGCATGCTTCCCTTCATGCTTATGATCATGTTCATGGTCAGCAGCGTGAGCATGGTCATGTGCAGCTGGATGGGAATGCGGGAGTGTGTGATCGTGAGTGTGGTCATGTGTAGCGGATTCACCACCAATGTTCTTATGAGAATGGTCAGTCTCTCCAGCATTCAAATGGTTCTTCTTCTCCTCCTCTGCGGCCTTAAGAACAAGGTTAAGACACCAGTTATTGATGCAAATAAATAAATATACGCCTATGTTATAAAATACTGGCAGTTAAGAAAATGTTGCCTTTACCTGAGGTTCATAAACGTCACACTTATAGACAAAGAATTCTTCACCCATGGAGAGAGTGTGTGTAGCTTTGCAGAATCCTTTGTGCTGAGGACAAAAAACACGACTTTACAGCTAGGTTCTATACAACTTTTAAAATGGGTCTAATGCATACACAGTAAAATGTTTTTATTTTATTGAAAATATCTTCAACTCTGAACAAATAGGCTCTTTTAGGAGTCACACTTACTGCAAACTCGCAGGCCATTATGTCACATTTTGAAGCTTCAGAGACATCAGTGTTGTTGGAGCAAACTGTCTCCTGAATGGTGAACTCCACACTGTACATTTTGATCAAGCCACCCTAAAAAAAAAACATCAGATGAAATACAGCACATTGTTTCATTCTTTCCTTCTTCATTTTTGAACATCTTTTACTTGGTTGAGAGTGCCTTGCCTGTGTGATTGCTCTTGTAATATTAAGAGGGGCAAAATAATTTGGCAGTCCGCTCTCCTTATTAAACTTTTCCAATCCCATCGTCATTGTCTTCTCCACTTCTTTACTATCCAGAGAAATCAGAATTGGGCAGTCAGGGCATGTGGCAATGATTTTGGAGGCAGGAACTGCAAAGTAAAAAAGGCAGCTTTAATCATCTACGATTTGGTACATTAATAACAAAGGATTTGTAAAACAGTATATTTGATATATTAGTCTAAGAGAAAGACTTGATCATTACGTGGTCTGACGGAACAGCTGTATTTGTAGAGACGAGAGACCCTTTGAGGTTTGTTTACATAGATTACTGCCTTACATTGACCATAAACCTGGAAGAACAACATAAATGCATGTATTATGTATTATGACATGCTGTAATTAAAATACATTTAAATGGAAACTGGAATAAGAAAAAGATATTGTTTTTACCGGGTTTTCGCCAATGTTTCTACCCTCACACTCCTTATAACTCTTCCTGCTGAGGACATGGCATTTTGTCTCGAGGATATCAATTGTTAGATAAAAGACAACTCCAGTTTCCCCCTGTGAACGAAAGAAATGATTTCTCAAATCAGATACACACAATAACTTATTCTGTGTATGATGTTATAATATGTATTTCCTGGCATATTATATAACCTCAAAAGCAAGCAAGCAAGCAAACTCACATTTCGGGTCTGATGCACGTTGCTGACTCGTTCCAGGCTGAAGACATAACCAGTGGTGCGATCCTGGTTGATTTTGTCTATAGCCTCTCCGGCGACGAAGACAGTGGTTGCATCTGTGCAAGAACTAGGTGGCAGGACCCCTGCAGGGGCACCATGGACGCACACAAACGCCAGCAACAACAGCCCGCACTGCTTCATGGTGGAGCGTCTTACACTGCTGATCAACAAGGAAGAAGCATTAATCTTTTATAGTCCCCTAGGACCAACCCAGCAGCAGCAGCCTTGATCACTGTGACCTCTTGGTCGGTCAACAATGCTCTGTTTCTTCTTCAGTGAATGGCCCCTGTGATCACATCCAGCTTTAATCAATCAAGCAGCTGCAATCTGCTCATTGTCGCAGCTGGTTCAGCTCTCGGAGCAAAGAGTATGTTTAAACTATTGATTAATGAGGGGATCCTGGTGACTGTTGCAACTTTGCATTGCTGACTCATACATTTTTATCATATATTTATTTCATCATCTTCTTACTGTATTTGTGTTTATATCAGCCACGTAGAAAACCACACACCCTAAATTGTTTACACACCCTAAATAACAAAACAGCTTGTAGTACAGTAAGACTCAGTTGTATTACAGTTGCATCCTACCATGGCTTCATTTTACCCTTAATAGAATGTAAGCAGAATTTAGTGAAGTTTGTGATATTTTATATTAAAATAAAAGAGTTGATGAATGCTTCTGTTTTTTAGTAGTTTAAAAATGTCAGTTAAAACAATTGAGAGAAACACTACAGAAAATGAATTTGACGATAAAAAAGTCATCAAAAAGCTGATTTAATAATAGACTTAATTTATTGTTTTTTTTTAATAGCATTTACATTTGGCATAAGATTTACAGAAAGAATAGCATACTATCAATATACTTACATGTTGATGTTGTTTTGCAGAAAATTTATATTGGGATATAATCCCAATTAGCAAACAGCAACCATTGTTCTTCTGAAGTGTGTTTTTATCTTTATTATTATCTTAACTGTTATGGGGCGAGGGTCAGATTTCTGCCTTGTTTCTGTGTGCATGTTCTCTCTGTGCTTGGTGGGGCTCTGGTTTCCCCCAATCCAAAGACGTGCTGATTGGCGTTTCAAGTCCCCGTAGTGTGTGTGTGAGTGTGTGTGTATGTGGTGTGTGTGTGTGTGCTTGTGGGGCTGGCACCATGGCGAATTCAGGAAGGGGGTTGTTCCCCATTTCTTGTACAGGATAGGCAGTAAAGAGAAAGTATTTTGTTTATTGTTCCATATGTGTTTCCTGCCTCTTCTGTTCCTACCACTTTTGACATATTGACTTTGCTCGATCTCTGGTATGTTTGTTCAGAAACCCTGGTAGTGACAGTAATGCCCAATTTGTGCTTTTGTTATGTTGTAGTTTTTCACACTGAAATGAATATTCAAATGTTTGCCCATTGTAATGTTACTCGCTCTGCCAGCTGTATAGTGGCCTCTGCTGCTGTTTCAGCAATCGCACCTTCTGGGAAAAAGGCCACGAAAAACCTCTAAGCATATTTTTCCCAAGGTGCTCTACCAAAAACATTTTTGTGTCATTTGTTATCAATCCTAAAACACTATCTAAATTCATTGTTCTTATTCATTCATTAAGTTCAGTGTGTTCTGAGATGATTTACCAGATGTTTAAAATCTAGTTATTTGAGTTACCATAACCTTCTTGTCAGCTTAAAACCATCTGGCCATTGTCTTTCAACATCTTTTTTGCACCAGTTTCTGAAATACATAAACCAGCTTGTCTGTTTGAACAATTATGTCAACCAGATGAGTTTTTTCCAGATCTGACTTATTTCCAGTTCTGGAGCTCTTGACTGTGTAAATGCATTATGTTATGCATATGCTGCTGATACATGCTTGGCTGATTATGCATGTATGCAACATGTATAATTTATCTAAATGCACTGTTCTTTATGTACAGTATTACGTGTAACTCCTACCTAGATTAATGATTGATTCGAATAGACTATGACAACATCTGATCTGTTTTTATACTGTGGTAATTAATATTAAATGACTGAGACAGAATATAATTTGGATGTTAATAAAAGAGGTTTATTGCATGTGTCATTTCATTTCAAATTGTAGCAGTGTGTAAACGAGAAGCTTTATTTATTTGAATGAAAGTTTTGCTAAACATTTCGACTTCAAATTGTATGAGAGGAAAATCCTCCGCAATGTTCAACTTTAGTGATGATCCCTCCTGAGGAATGAAGGAGGGAAGGGGCAAATAGGATGGATGGAGGGTGGTATTTTCACCGCACCATGGCAATGCGGGAAAGATAAATCTAGGCTTTTCTCTGATTCTGGAGGAGTAACTTGACCTTCAGACTCTGCTTGCGATGGTTGTTTGTTGTTGGGCTTACCGTGAGGTTTCTTATGATCATGGTCAGGTTTTCCATGCTCTTTACGAGGAGGAGGGCCCGCATGATGAGGGGGGCCCGCATGATGAGGAGGACCCGCATGATGAGGAGGACCTCCATGATGAGGAGGACCTCCATGATGAGGAGGACCTCCATGATGATGAGGACCTTTATGGAAAGGACCTTTAGTTGAACGACTAAAACAGAATCGATGGCCTGGTGGACCAGTGTGGTTCCCATGCTCGGGATGCTCTGGATGCACTGGATGCGCTGGATGTGCTGGATGTGCTGGATGCTCGGGATGTGCGGGGTGCTTTGGATGCTGTTTATGACCTCCATGCTCATGGTGCCCTGGGCGTTTGCCATGTTCTCCTCGCTCATGGTGCCCTGTGTGGTTGCCATGTTTTCCTCGTTCATGGTGGCCTGGATGGTGTCTGTGACTTTCATGGGGCCAACAGCCCCTTCCATGGCGGAATGGATGATGAGGGTGACGTGTTGTGTTCTGCCACATAGCATAACAAAATGATAATATATTAATGACTAGAAAAAAAAACTTATATAATGGATCCAAAGAATGAAACGATACATACCTGGACTTCATAGACGTCACAATTTACAGTCAGCTCACCATTTCCAAGTTGTGTGGATTTGCAGAAGCCATAATGCTTTACGGATGGGAGGAAATACATTATTGCCATGTACATTATTGCCATTCACATTAAAAGGCGGTAAGAAAATAATAAAAGCATGCTACTATTTATTAGTGTGTAGCTATGTATAAAGGAAATTAAGGAAATTAATGTTCTTACAGTATCGTTTGAGCATTTTTGCTTGCAAGCAGTTTTTTCTTCTTTTTCCACATTGTTTGCACAGTCAGTCTCTACTATTGCAAACTCAGCAAAATGAGACATTCCAAACATCATGTTGAACTGAAAAGGTAGACAATAAAAAGCACTGTACAAACTGGAAACCAGGTTAAATGAGCTTTAAGACAAGCAAATAAAAAAAAATTATATGCTACAATATGTTATCCATACCTGGGTACTCAGTCTGCCAACTTCATATAGTTTAAAGTAGGACGCTTGCTTGGACTCTTTGTTGTACTTCACAATGGCAGCGTTTACACTCTTCAAGCCCTCAGGATCATGCAAGGGCAGAAGAGACGGGCAATCAGGGCAGATTTGTATTAGTTGCTCTCTTGAAGCTGGGTAAACATCAAATATATCACCAGTCAGCTGCTTTAAGCCCAGGTTTATAATATTCATGCTTTAATTAGTACTTTAAATTGTGATGTTGAAACCAACAAAGAAATATACAATACAAGGAACTAGTGTACCTGGCTCAGTATCGCAGGTTAACCGTGAGATGCCTGGTGTTTCTCCACCATCACACATAGTGACATTGCAGTTTGCTGTTACTGGCTTCAAGGCACACAAGTAAATTTAGTTGAAGTTCATGTAATGCTAATGCACTAAAATAACAAATATGGTATAACTTAAGTTTACCGTTTCAGCCTCACTCCGGACCTCACATTCATTAAAAGGCTTCGGGTTCACAATATGGCACTTGGTCTCTTTTAACGTCAAAGTCAAATGAGTTAGACATGAAGGCAGACTTGGAGGACTCTGCGAAGGGTAATAGGTCATTTAAAAAATATGAACATTTTTATGATCTACAGAAATGCCGACGCAGGTTGTTTTAAAAATTCTTGTTTTGTTCAATGTCTTCAGTTATACTCACCTCTTCCACTGTGAAGCTGTCTAATTTGAACTTGTATCCATGATGGTGCAGCTTGTTAATGAGGTATATGGCCTCATCAGCAGCAGTCTGGCCTGTATAAAGCTTGCAGACTGCTGGATCAGAGGCAAATAGCCCCTGGCAGAGCACTGCTACAATCAGGAGTACTCTCATGACACAATGTAGAGTTCAGAGTCAAGCCCACAAGCACAGGACTGAGGCTTCAAGGTCCCTGGCTCGGTGCTTTATAGAATGAAGAGACGAGAGTCAACAGTTTTATGCAGGCTGCCAAATCAATCAGGAGCAAAAACAAATAGTGTTTGGAGAGGGCGCAGAGAATGCACCACTGGTCCACATAGTGGAATGGTTACTACTGTACATAATCTTCATGGGTACTATTACTATATATTTTAATACTGAGCTGTTTAGGCTAAGACTATGATCTAGACTCCCTGTTAAACACTTTAAAAAGGCCACAGTTAATCATAAAGAGATTACCTCCTTAGATTAACATGCCACTTCATGGTCATCAGACTAATCACTGAACCAATGCTGATTTGTATAGTCCTCTCAAAGGAGTCAGTGGACTGTACCTGAGATCTACATTCAATGAAAAGATAAATCACTAACTTGTGTGTTGTTAGACATGGAGATGGGAGAAAGGTTAAAAAAACAGCCCAAAGGTACATCAGTTTACCGATTTCTTCACAGTGCTGATAGATAAGGTGTCACACACACCAAATGCCTGCTTTAGCAAAGGAAACACATCTTCAATTAGTGCAGTGATCTTCTGAATGGTGTTGATAAACAAAACATTGCATTGTTAATTTTTTTTTAAATGGCCAGATAAACAGAATATCAGCATTTATTATTAAATGCTTATAATAAATGTACAAAATGCTTAAATAATTAAAATACACTAATGCTTAAATAAATTCAATTCAATAGCAAGTGTGGGAGAAATTTAACAACGTAATTGTGTAAAGTGTTTATTTGATGTTGCAGTATAGTGCATAGTCATGACAAAAACACTTTAATTTTTTTAAGAAACTAAATTGATGTGTATATATATATATATATATATATATATATATATATATATATAGTTTGTTTGTTTGTTTGTTTTTTATTTATTTATTTATTTTTTAAACATTCAAATAACGAAACAGAATTTTACTAATTATTTTCTTCCTGATGTTGCTGATGATCAGTGGAGGGACGTGAGGACAGCAAAGCGATGATGAGACATGGGTGATGCAAAGTAAGAACATATGTATTTCCTATCATAAAGGTCTTTTTTAGTATATTTGATTTCATTAATATTCAAATAGAATTTAAAATGAATAAGGTGTCATTTTATTTTAAATGGTCAAATGCAAATACATGTTGAAAGTCAAACAGGGACTATTTGCTCTGCGGTGTAAATGACCTTCTGTTTTCTGGCCTTTGTATCTGGACTGTTAAGGTGGGCATGTTGAACTGACGCTATGTTTAGTGTAAACAGAATAACATGAACAAAAACAAACTAAAATTATTTATTATATTACTATAACTATTTAGCCGTGTTAAATTTAGGAGATTGGAGTTCAACATGTCTTGGCTTTACTTCTTTTCATTTACATGATGTTGTAGAGTACATCACTGAGAAATGGTGAGCGCTCTTTTGTTTTTAGGCGCTAATGGCCAAATTTGATAGTCTAACTAGCCTGAACGACCATATCATCAGGGTCAACATTTTCATCATATCAGTCACTGCGTGACCCAATTACTTAACACTTTGTGCTCCAGGAGTGCTTCCTCCCTGACTAATTTTTGCTACAAACCAGTACATGTATTAACTTAACTTGTAACGTAAAATTGAGTGGAATTTTTTTTTAATACAGTGCAAAAGTATTAATAAGTCTTGAACTTATTAAAGTGGCACATAACTGTGAAATGAAAGGAAAATTTAACAACAGTTTAAAATTTATTTTTTACAAATGAACATATAAAAAGTGTGCCGTGCATTTGTATTCAGCCCCCCTGAGTCAATCCTTTGTAGAATCAGCTTTCACTGCAGTTATAGCTGCAAGTCTTTTGGTGTATATTTAGAGAGTGAAATTTATGCCTATTCCTCTTTTTCTGAAAATAGCTGAAGTTCAACCAGACTGGATGGAGAACGTCTGTGAACATCAATTTTCAAGTCTTGCCACAAACTCTTAGTTGTATTTAGGTCTGGAGATTGACTGGGCCATTCTATCACATGAATATGCTTTGATCTAAATCATTCCATTGTAGCTCTGTCTGTATGTTTAGTGTAATTGTCCTGCTAAAGGGTAAACCAGTCTCAAGTTTTTTTGTAGATGCTAATAGGATTTCTTTTAAGATTGCCCTTTATTTGGCTCCATCCTTCTTCCCACCAACCCTGTTACTGCTGAAGAAATGACCATCAGATTCTCACACCTGAGCTGTGGATCTCTCCAGAGTAACCATGGGCCTTTTGGCTGCTTCTCTGATTAATTATCTCTATGCCTGTTACCAGTCAGTTTAGGTGGACGGCCATGTCTTGGAAGGTTTGCAGTTGTGTCACACCCATCCATTTTCGGATGACAGTGCTCCATGAGATATTTAAAGCTTGAGAGCTTTACTTTTTACAGTCATGGCCAAAATTGTTGGCACCCTTGAAATTTTTCCAGAAAATCAAGCATTTCTCACAGAAAAGTACTGCATTAATATGTGTTTTGCTATACACATGTTTATTCTCTCATAATTTTGTCCAGCCCATTTTTGGAGTTTTGGATGACATGTCAAATTTGCTTTCTTCCTCCCTTTTTTTGTTTTGTTCCAATACACACAAAGGGAATAAACATGTGTATGTCAAAACATGTGTTAATGCAGTACTTTTCAGTGAGAAATACTTGATTTTCTGGAAAGATTTCAGGGGTGACAACAATTTTGGCCATTTTTTTTTTTTTTTTTTACAAAAAAAGTGATTAAACAAGACAACTGTCAGTACAAAATCTTTAACCTTGAATGTTTTAAAATCAGATCATGCCATGTGATTCGCAGAACCAGAATGGAAACTTACTAAAGTGGGTAGTGTTGCTAATTTAGAACGGATCACGAAGGATTTTGCTTTTGTTTATGACAATATAAGTATTACTGTATATTGAAACAATCACAACATAAATATCACTTTAGAATAAAGATTCTTTATTATGCTCATTTTCAAATAGACATATTACATGTTTTGCAACCAAATCTCCTAAATAATGTGTACAAAGAACTAGGAACAATTTCATTTGGTCAAATCAGCTCTGTCTGCTAAATCTATTCTGAACTGTTGACCAGGCTGTGAATATTTTTTATGCAGTGGTATAGCGAGATGCTCCAGGGCAGGAACGGAAAGGAGACGGTATGCTGGGGAACACGGCCAGGAAAATGGGATTGATCGTTACCGCAGATGCCTCTCTCCTCTGGCGCGAAGGTACATAGCGGAAGTTCAGTGGCGGCCTGGCAATTCGAACCGAACCGGCAATCTCCTCTGATGAAGAAGATTCGCTGGATTCACTGGATGATTGATTAGGATTCGTGGTGTGTGGAAGAAGTTGCTGAACAGGGTCTAGCAGTATGACTGGGCTGGTGTCATGTAAAGTAGGCACAGCTCCCTCAAGAACTGAAGGATGAGCTGGCACTTCCGTTTGAGGGCTGGGCAGAAAAGTCTGCTTTGTGCCAATATCATTGGCAACAGAATTCCAAGAGCGCTACAGAATGAAGAAACAAAATGCATGGTTAGTGTACACACTGGGATGTCTGTCTCTGCATCTTGTTTTAAACCTATATCCTGGAATTGCTGTCCTGTTAATATCTTTGCACACTGCCTGGCCAACAAAATAAATAACCATTTCAGGAGGGTCAAATTAATGGCATCAAATGGAAATTAAAAATTAAAATAACTGGAATGGGGTAAGAAATGTCCAAGGTTTAGACTCTGGAGCAATGAAATAAAGGGGGTTATGATGAGCCAGACTGACCTTACTCCAGAGCGATGGGTGCATTAGAGTAAGAAGGGAAGTGCATGAAGTGATCCTATCATGCATAGTTATTGTACAAGGCTCTGGAGACTGTATCTGACATTGCTTATGTTTAAAAGGCCTAGGATCAGTTTCGTTATGGACAGCTGACTACTTGAATGTACTCAATGACCAGATGATTCACATCACTTTCTCATCACTTTTTTTGTTGTCCTGATGGCACAAGCCTATTTCAAGACTCAAATTTTGAAAGAGAGTTTCTGGGAGCAGGCAAAAAAAAAAAATTCATGCACAAATTAACCACATTGCGAACCTTAATCAAAGCTAAAGGCGGTCAAACGAAATATTAGAGCGTGCTCTATATCATGACATATCATTACATAACTATTACATAAAAATGTTACATTTTCTCTTTGTAAAATCATCATATTTAAAAACATTCACTAAAGTATCTAAATATTAGGCTAACTTGGCACTGCTCATGCATTGCATTATGACCAATCTTATATAAGAATGTCAACCGTTCACAATTACAAGACTGATTAGATTGGACATTCTGTTTTTCTTTTAGTTTTTTGTTTTTTAAGATTTTGTTTTATTATCATTATAAAAAACAGTTTTATTATCATTATTATGATTACAATCATAGTTAATAGCTATATTTGTTACGGTACATTAAAACCTAAACCAGACCCAAATTTTCTGATAAAAAAACAGAAATGCATAAATGATCAATTTATTGAATGCACTAGAGGTTTGTAAATTATTCAAGTCTTACATTTCATAATATTTGCATTTAACCTCTAATCTTGCTTTTTTTGTCTAAAATGTTGCCTGTAGCTATGCATAGAAAAGACTGACTTACAAATGGAGAAAGATGCTAAAGAGAGAAGAACTTAAATAAAGATAGATTAGGTGTAGGGTGAGTGGGGGCAAAAAGAGGTCTAAGGGAGTTTCTATGTTAGTTTTGGCCTTCTCGTTTCCCCCTCCGATGCTGCTGACTCACAGGAGACTCCTTTGGGGTGTTGTTTTGCTGTCATCAGCTCCATCTGGATCTTATTCACTATTGCTTCCAAGCTGGAAAGTTTTCTCTTCCAAGAAAATAAACTTTTATAGAGCATGAGCAGAGGAACAAGGCTGACAAACAAAGTGGATATTTATTGTACCTGAGGGTGAAATATTTCACAGGACACCTTAACGTCTGTTGGGATAGCGTCAGTGCCAAAAACTGCCCCGCCACAGAAACCGATGGGCTGAAACACAAACAAATAGCACCTTGGGAAAAGAGGCAAATAGCAATTACATACATATAGTAATATTAGCCTCTGGGAAAACAAGGATTTCATATGTTTATAATAATAGCCATATTTCAAACTGCACAAAACGCTGTGATAAATGAATATGGTATGTGGTTAACAACAATGTTGCAATAATCGCTGTTTTATTTGCTTACCCCTTTTCCTGCATCTGCTGGCACACACAAAGCTTCATCCACTGGTGGCACAGAGCACTCCTGCACAGTGTACTCAACAAAACTGGCTGCAACTGGAGAAGCCTGATTAATAAGAAAATAAAACCTCTTTAACCCTAGACTGCTTAGCAAAACAATAACCTGACCAGCATTAGATTGTATTCCAAAATTTATGAAGAAAGTATATCAATTTAGGCATCTTTAGGCACTTCTTCAGTGGCACAGTGACCTAGTGGTTAAATTTTAAAAAAAAAATTTTTAACATGTATTGTAGGTTGATTGTCATTTCTAAATTGCCCATAGTGCATGACTGGTTGTATGAGTGCATCTGCTTGTGCGTCCAGGGTGTACCATGCTCTGAGGCGCCTGAGACGCCAGCCCCTACGCAACCCTACACAGGACAAGCAGTATAGAAAATGGATGGATGCATGCATTACTTTTCCTCGTGCTCTAAAATGTTTCGCCTTAATCTGTGTCTCTGTGATTGTCTAGATACCGTGGTCATATTTTTTTATTATACTGATTCATAAGTTGGTGAATGATTTGTCAAATGAATCAAAAACATGCCTGTAGTACATTGTAAAATTGATTATTATACAAAGCAGTTGAATTCTTGTGTCTGATTGATCAAATTGTCTTGATTAACTGCTGATTAATCAGCAGCTGCCAAAGTAGTTCCGATTTCAAATACTTGCTTGTAAAGAACTGTCTTGAGGAACATCATGTACTGTAGATTCACACGGTATATATTCATTCACATTCAATTTTAGTGGAGACTTTAACTTTAGACAGTGTCACAAAGCAGTTTTACAGACATCTTAATGTTGATTTAGACACCTTATGAGTGAGCCAGAGATAACAGGGGCAGGGAAATACTCCCTGATCATGAAGAATGATGAAGAAACCTTGAGAGGAACCAGACTCAAGAGTGACATGTGATCGAGGGAATCTAAAGCATTATTCTTTTAAAAGCATAAAACTGTGTACTATAAGATGAAACAGTATAGGTTGTTAAAAGAGTATCCTGTGAATAAGACTCCTGGGATAGTCTTCATGAGATTCTTTATTATCACTGCAGGATAGGTGGGATTATCCACTAAGATAGAGTAAGTGAAAAACCCTTGGCCCGTCCTCTTTCATTTAGTAAATAGTGCAATTTTGATGGCATGTGTGAAGTAATTTCTCCTTGATTTTTCAATATTTTTTAGTTTTCACTTCTTGTTTCATCATTTTATGTTTTTAACATGCAATGAAAAATAGCTTCCAGAATTTTCCGCTCTATAGTCTGAATACACTGCTGTTGCAGTACCTGGTGTGAGGCTCTGGTTATAGCTGCCACTGTGAGCTGTACAGGCAGAGTGCTCTGGCCATTGTAGCTGCGCAGTGTGATCTTAGCACTGGATACGGCTCTGTCACTATCAACCGGCAACAGCAGGGGGCAGTCTGGACAGGTCTTCTGTAACTTTTCAGGGGTGTCTGAGAAACAGATGGAGAGTAATAAGCTCTAATATAATATGATGACTGTTCGAATTAAGGAAAAAAAAAATACAAATCAAATGTAGTGCATGAGTAATTTCTTTGGACTCGTCATTTGAGGACCTGGCACAAGGGTGCAGTCATAGCTGTAGAGGTAGGAGAGGCCATCTGGTGTGTGTAGAATGGTAGTGTTGCAGTTCCCAGAGATTTGCTTAGAAACAAAAAAGTTGCAAAATTAATTAACACACAAATAAGGCAGACGCAAAAGTGTGTTTTTCCCATCTGTTCCATTTTTTCAGAGACCTATGTTACAAAGTGTATAGTTAGAAGAGATAAAAATAATATAGAAGTGATATAGAAATATGCTCCATTTAGGCAAATCAACATGCAATACTTTAGACAATTGGTCACTTCTGCAAAAATATTTTGCTACTGAAAGTTAGAATGAACTGCCTGAAGAGGTAAATATTTAGTCTTCATAAACAAACAAACAAACAAACAAATAAAATAAATATATATTTTATTTAAGCAAAATACACATTTCTAATTGTCTGTAAAAAAGGTAAAATAACCAGAATCTGACACTGAAGCATGCACTCTGAAGTATTCCAATATATACCAACTGAACTGCTACTTTATTTTATTTTCATCCACTAGCCAATATGTGCATGTACACGTAGATGCATTTTAAATATTTAACAACTGTCTGAAACCCATCTGAGCACAATTAGACCTACACCCTGTACTTCAATGGAAATGGACCATCATATGACTATCAATGAGCAGATATTTTACAACATAATATCGTAGACAAGGTATGGCAGATATAGTTCCACTGGGATTTGTAAATTCTTACTTGCCACTTTATTAGACACCTCCTCCATTAATCAATTTTATAATGTTAAAACCTGGAATTTAATGGAATTAATTGAGGTTGTAAGTAATGTGTCTACATAAAATAGCCCAAAATATGGAACTGAGGGGAAATCAATATAAGTTTCTACTATATATTTTAAATGACAGAAAATATTGCATACATATTTGCTACCAAAAGGCCACAAATTCAATGCTGCAAAAAAGTCAAAGACCATTGATCATTTGGTTTGGCCGTTCAGTACTTATTAGTAATTAGTAGGAAAACAGAAATTATGATAAAATCTAATGTAGGTTAATTCTGTTTTCATCAAACAACTAATTTCGTACTTGTAAAGAAGATAAATGCATTTATAAGCCAGTTGTATCTAAAAATCATGCAACAGGGGTTTATGAGAATGGGGGAAAAACACTTAGTACATCCTTAGTTCACATTCCTCAAGGTGGTGGTTAGCAGTGCAGTAATGCAGAATCACAAAGAATAAACACTCCATTGTCAAAATAAATAACACTCATCAACCAGGACCTGGCCAAATTTAGTTTGGATTAGGGATCTGTTTCAGTCCCCGTGATGAAAAACAGGCTTACTGTTTCCATAAAGGGTCTTATATCACAGCGCTTCCATGATTTTCGGCTGAGGACATGACATTTGGTCTCCAGGATGTCCAAGTCTAGATAGTAAACCTTTCCAGCTGGACCCTAAAAACAAAAAAAGCAAGTTAGGACACATTCCTTAAACATTTTATAAATGTTCATGTGCATAAGTTAAAAAATATAAATCAACATAAGAGGTTGTCTTAGAGATACTCTAAAGGACTCATTACACCAAATTCTAAATAAATGGCTTTGTTCAAAACTGAATAGTATGTCATACTAAACCGCAGTTGAAAATGCTTTTTCCACCTCTGTTGCCACTCCTAAGCATGTTCTTAATGTTAATTCATGAATGCTGTCATGGAATTCCTGACCATTACTAAGTGAAACAAATATCTTTTTAAAAAAACTGTTACTAGCATTTGTTTCTTTGCTTGCTTACTTGCTTGTTTTTTATTTTGCAAAAAATTTGGTCTTGGTGCTTTTTCTCACTTAGGCAACTCACTTTTTGTTGTGTGTGTGTGTGTGTGTGTGTGTGTGTGTGTGTGTGTGTGTGTGTGTGTGTGTTTTTTTTACTGTATCTGCACACAATGATGCGTGAAAACCTTTTTTTTTTTTTTTGACAAAAGTGGGCAACATGGAAAACATTAAAAAAAAAACCTTCTACATAGACATGCATATGCTAAGAGTGTACTAAAAGTTAGGTAAATACATGCACATTTGTTGGAATTTGCTGCACCATGTTATAACCCATAGGAAAATTACTGTGGTTACTATGGTAAATTATAGTACATACCATAATATCCCATAGAATTACTGTTTTACTGTTAGACATTACCATGGTAGGCACCATATGACTATACAGTATAGAGTACATAGGGTAGGTACTATGGCACTTCAGTGGGTACCATAGTAGCAGTTTGGTAACCACAGAAACAATATTGGTTACTGCAGTGGGTACCAAAGATCAGCAGGTATCTCATATTTTATGTTTGCACATACTGAATCATGTTAGATATGTTAGTACATACTGTACTACTGGTGTGGTATAGTACTGGGAGTGTCATACTACAGTATATAATTTTAGTTTTGAGTTTTAACATACACTGATATTTAATTCTTGCTTCAGTCATGCAATGGTCTGTAACAATACAGTGTACTGTACATATTAAAGATATTTTGACAGCAACCTGGTGTTCCATAGAAATGATTCTTTGGTATGAAAGTATGTTCCATTGTAACACCACGTACCACATATGTACCATGTCGGCAGATAATTACTGTAAAAAAAAAATACGTTGGTACTATATAGCATATTACAGGTATCAGGTACTATACTATACCATGGTAAAATATCAAACATAACCAATCTTCCCATTTTAAGACATTGTAGGTAACGTTTTCTTTTTATGGTTTTAAAATGACCAACCTGAGGATGAACATGGACGTTGAAGAGCCTATTGAGGGCAAACTTGTATCCTTCTTGCCTGTCCTCGTTGATGTAGTTTACAGCAAGTCTGGCGAGTTTCATCACGCTTTTATCATCGCAGGGTACAGGAGAGAGGTGTGTAGCCATGACTGTCCAAACACGCGCCAGGGCGAATAACCAAATCATTCGTTCCATTTTTTGCTTCTTTCGTTTTTCAAAAATATACATTTATGTCTACCATGTGTTTGCTCTTCGCTAGTTGTTTATGCTTAGTACATGACAGTGACCTGGACTTTGGTAAGCTATAGAGGATTGGGGCTGTTGACTGGATGCCAAGTTCTTGCTAGTGAGCTAGCTGGCGGTCAGAATAACCTAATTCTCCTACATACACTTTAAATTATAGTTCTGTTAAAAAAGACAACCAACTTTATTCTAGTGTAGTGTTAATAGATTCTGAAACGGACTAAACATTCAAATCTGGCCGAAGGACGTGTGTAATGTGTTCGTTTACCACTTGAGGGCGCTAGATCTCTCTTGCACAAATCTAGCTGGTATCAAATCATCATGACTACACGTGCTACAATCAATCAATTAATCAATAAACAAACACACGATTTATAGTGATCTATCTATCTTTATTGATAGATCTATTGATATATCTAGATAGATAGATAGATAGATAGATAGATAGATAGATAGATGACTACACGTGCTACAATCAATCAATCAATCAATCAATCAATAAACAAACACACGATTTGTAGTGATCTATCTATCTTTATTGATTTGTTTGTTATTTATTTGAGCATGTTTAGTGATCTATCTATCTTTATTAATTAATGAATTTATTTATTTATTGTAGCATGTATAGTGATCTATCTATCTATCTATCTATCTATCTATCTATCTATCTATCTATCTATCTTTTTTAAATTTATTTATTTATTTATCTATCTTTAGTTATTTATGTATTTATTTATTGTAGCATATGTAGTGATCTATCTATCTTTATTGATTTGTTTGTTATTTATTTGAGCATGTTTAGTGATCTATCTATCTTTATTTATTTATTTATTTATTTATTTATTTATTGTGTAGTTATTCATTTATTTATTCATGTATAGTGATCTATCTATCTATCTATCTATCTATCTTTATTTATTTTTTGTTATAGCATGTGTAGTGATCTATCTATCTATCTATCTATCTATCTATCTATCTTTATTTATTTTTTGTTATAGCATGTGTAGTGATCTATCTATCTATCTATCTATCTATCTATCTATCTATCTATTTATCTTTTTTACATTTATTTATTTATTATAGCATATCTAGTGATATATTTATCAGTTTACAATTAATTAAATCTAATTAAATCCAATGTTTTCTTGTCCTATGATATAATATTAGTCTGGCACATTTCTTTTGCTATCTTGAGTTCTATCATGTAACATGACCACAGCATTGCCTCAAGACATTTTCATTTCAATTACTTTTATTTACTGTAAACGTGCCAAAATATATTTTGTAACCACAGCAGGAATTTCAATATCAAGAATTATTGCAGCTTCATCACTTTAGATCAAATCTCTCTTGAGCTTATTATTGGAACAGGGAAAAACTTTAAGAAAACATGTTTTATAAATACCAAATACCTTTTGATTCAAATGAATAAAGACTTCAGAGAGACATCTATTTAGTACCTCAGGGCAAATAATGATTAAATAATAATCGGTGGACAATTTGAGGATTTATGAATTATCTAGTTTGCTCTGTGCCATAAAGCCAGTTCTATTTACCATGCTACCTCTCCCTTTATGTAGATTTGAATAATTTGTAAAGGCATGTCATTTGCTCAGCTGGCTTTGGATAAAATAGTGCATGTCTGTGATCAGTAGAATATCTTCTATGCTAGTTAGCCCGTGGCATGCAGTACAAGGTCATTATCATTGTACTCTCGACCTGGTAACTAAATAACTCCACATTTATACGCTTTACGCATGATTGCACATATTTTGTGCTAAATCAGGTTCAATGCCATAGTTATTCCCTTGAGAAATGCATGATAGTGTGCTCTCCCGACATTTACGTTACTCAATCTTTTATGCTTCACCTACAAAATTACTGGCAAATGTGAAAGAATTATCATTTTTTTATATCTCTTGTGCAACACAGTAATTCAACCATGGCTTAGCCAGATGTTTTAAGTTTTGTACTCCAGATGGTCATTCCTGTGTCCAGATAGCCAACGATGAAAAAAGAAATTGAATAGTTTGAATGGGTCAGACTGTGCCATATTGAAGTTCTAATAACCTGAAGCTTGTGCTAATATATAATAAAAGTTAAAATGATTCTCAACAAGAACGGTATGCAATTTAATCTCAAGACTTTAGTCTCAGATTTTTGTGCTAGGATTCATGATTATAAGAGGTAATGTAAGGTAACGTCCCTTGGGGTATGCATTTTGTGTTTTAATATAAAAACTAATTTATTATGCACATTTATTTATTCTTTAGCATGACCCCCTACCCCCGTCCCTGTTTAAAAGATTCTGTGTAAAACCTGAAAACAATGTACTTATTCTTATAAATGCAAAGTAGTACCCATTAAAGACGAGAAGTATTTTCAAATACATTGCAGACCCCTTGTTGTTGTGAAGGGGCCGTATTCAGATCCATTCTTGAAAGGGAAAATGTCTTGGCCTCTTTATAAAACATATCTAGAGGAACACATAAAAGTGGGCTTTACAGTGCTAAGTGAGACTAGAGGTAAAAATAAATAAATAAATAAATCCCTAAACATGATGCCAGGTGGTACCCTCAAGCATATGTCTTTTGCATCTTTAACATTGATATTGTGTACCTTTATAAGGGATTTAAGCTACATAATCGCACTGTAATTACCCTTTATTGTAAAACTTTAAAGTATGCTACATACATGCTTAAAGATCCATACCAAAAGTACAAAAGAGGCTATATTTGAGGGTACAGCGCTAGCAAAGGAAAACTGCAGCTTAATACCCTCAGGGGCAAGCTATGGTACAGCCCCACTTCCTAAATACTGAGAGTAATCCTATTTTAGGCAATACTGTCAAAGTGGATCAGGAATATTTATTTTTAATTAGTAACGGACATACATTGTCAATAGACTTCCTGTAGTTTATTAACCTTTAATGAGTTCACTGGTACCAATTTAATTGATCGAATCTAATTAGGCAGGAGTTAAGCACATTCCTGACTCACAGCTCCAGGGTCCCCAGTTCAAGCCTGACCTCAGGTTACTGTCACAGAGCAAACCCGTGCAGAGAACCAGTGCATATTCTCCTTGTGAGTGTGTGTGGGTTTTCTCAGGGGTATTTGGTTTCCTTCCACCTTCCAAAATCATGCTATACTATATGGCCAAACATGTTCAGACACCTGATGATGACACCAATATATGGTTTAGAACATCCCATTCCAGGATTAGTCCCTTTTTGCTGTTATAATAACCTTCATTGTTCTAAAAAGGCTTTCCACTAGATTTTGTAGAGTGGCCGCGGGAATTTGTGCTCATTCAGCTGCGAGAACATTAATTAAATCAGACATTTTGCGTGAAGAGATTTGGGACACAGTTCCAGGGTCCAGGGTCTCCAGGGTCTCCCGAAGGTACTTGTGGGGCTTGATGTCAGGGTTCTGTGCAGGACACTCGAGTTCTTCCACTCTAAAAATTGGCAAACCGTGTCTTTGCTTTGGAATTGGCTTTGTGCATAGGAGCACTGTCATTCTCGAACATTTGGGCTTCTTGGATGCAGTGTAGGAAAATCTGCAGCATGACAATTTAGACAAGTTAGAATGCTTTCACCATTGTGGCAACAGTTTAAGAAAGGCTCACATGGGTGTGATGATCAGGTGTTCACATATTTTGGCCATATAGTGTAGTATTTGCTTCTGATAAAGTGGTGAATATACATTTCTCCTGATGTGTGAATGTGTGAAGCCCATTTTTTCACCTTGTGATTTATATGTTCACTTTATATGTTTCTTATATGTCTTGTAGTTTTTGGTTCTTAGCATTGCACTAGAAGTTTCTGGTCAGTTCTCACGTTACCCTGTGTTTACTGACTATATGTAAGATTTATAGAACGCAATCACATCTACAGCCTACAGACAAAGTATTTGTTTTGCTGTCTCTATTGCTGCTGGATAGCTGGAATTTTCTTCAGATCTATCTATCTGTCTATCAACCACAGCGACCCTGACCTGAAGTGAAGTAATTTATTCATTCTGCTTGTGTTTTCCCCCTAAAATTTGAATTCAATTCTTGACAAAGAGAAATGACTCAGAAATTGTGGTTTTTCGTTAGAAGCTTTTGGCAAGTGACAAAGTGCCACACGTTCAAACATATGGCAGTGCGTGTGCGTGTGTTTGAGCAAGGGGGGAGTGTCTATCAAGAGGCGACTCTGCACTTCAGTTCTAACGGCGCGCGCGCAGCACACACTCCACGCGCGTTATTCTCAGGTGGGATTTACGCTGATAATACGCTCAAAATAAATAAATAAATAAAAACTCGAGACGTTCGACGTTCATGTGACACGAAGAAAGTGACATCAGGACCATGTTTGTCTCCGGGGTTTTACCGATATTGCTGTGCTGCGTTGTGAAGTTGAGCGTCGCGCGCAGGACCGGTGCTGAAGACGGGGAGACTGTGGAGAAGATTAACAGCGCGCGCTGCACCTCGCGCTGCCTCACGCTGCACATCACTCAGCTCACCTCCACGTTCAGACGCCTTCAGGTCACAGCCTTAACATTAATTACACCGTTACACACGTCAGATAGCGACGAAACATTCGTATCTAGTGGGTTTACTCATAAAATATTGTTTATTGTGTCAGTTATTTGTTTATGTATTGATTTATTCTGTTTTGTTTACTACAATCCAAAAGCATGTGCACAAATTAGGGGTAGGGGATAGGACCAAAATATTACTACACAGTTCTCGAAGACTTTCTCATGACAAGCATGATATATAGCAGTGTATACACCATATGTAGAACGTTTTATTGTTCAGGGAGAACAAAAGACTTACTATATTTGAAGTGTTTAAATAGAAATGATAATAATTTAAGGAGAAGAAAAAAAAATATATATATTTTTTTATTTTTATTTTTATTTTTTCCATTCAGTCATTCAGGCTTTACAGTGGAGTTATAAAGCACTGTACATGTCACTATATCACTTTTCAAAGCTTACAGTATAGTGTACTTTATACAGTGTATACTTAATATTCTTATCATACTGTTGTACAAAAATATATGTGGCCACAAACTATGGGTGACAAAAAATGAGCGCTGTATCAAATGTAGTGCAGAAGTGCCCATAACTTTTTTAGTAACATAGGTTGTTCAAACATAGTCTTTATTACAAGCCATGCATTTGTGCCATCATTAAACTCAACTCTCGAATCCTCTTTGAAAATCCCCTTTGTCGCAGTTGATGGCCCCCAACTGTGTGGTTTGTCCTCAGTTCTGGTTTCCCTTTTTTAGACTTCTTCGTCCATCTGTGCGCATTACTCTTGTCAGTGGTGTCATTTCTGTAAGCATTCTGTAGCACAGTTGGAGACAATCCATTGCGACAAAGAGGATTCAAGAGTCGAGTTCTACCATGGCGAAAATGCACCGACTATGTTGAGTAGGACCTTTGAATAGAAAAAGAGTTACCTCTACCAATATTTGCAATTTGAAACACCTATGCCAGTTAATTTAAAAGTTGTACCTATGTTTGTATTACTGTATGTTGTGTACAGCCCCTATATCATTACACAACATCTGAAGACCTTCTTATATCAAATGACAATTAACACAGTGATTAATTGTGCTCAGGTTTTGGAAACAAGGTCCCAACAAAGTAGTAAAGCTTTATAATGAAACATTTTCAAAAAAGTATTTAAACAGGTTGCTCCCTGTCCTGTCTGTGTGTGACGATTGCATGTTCTTCCTGTGCTTTCTTGGTTTCCTCCTAGACTTCTGGCTTCTCCCAGAGTTCGCAGACATGCAATGTAGGCAGATTGGTGCTTCCAAACTGCCCTTAGTATATGATAGGATGTATGAGTATGTGTGTGCTCCTGTCCCCTGTGATCCATTGGCACAGGCGCACACACATATTCACACTCACATGCATGCAATGTAGGCAAATTGGTGCTTGTGAACTGCCCTTAGTGTATGATGTGTGAGTATGTGTGTGCGCTTATGCCTTGTGATCCATTCCCACTCCATTCAAGATGTTGCCTGTCTTGCTCACTGAGCTCCATAGGATAGACTCCAGGCTCAGAGGCCTTAAACAGGGTAAGCAGATGAATGGAAGATGAATGAATTAATGGTCAAATAATAACTTACAGAAAAAAATATATTAAAGGTCATAGAATGAGTAACAATTAAGTTATTAAAACACTGCATATTATTATAGGCTATGCTAATATATAGTATATATTATATTGCAATATTGCCAAGCCTTACTACATTTTATAGTCAACATTACAGCCCACTTAAGTGTGTGTTCATTTTGGTGGATGGGGAAGTCATTAAGTGCTGTTTAAAGTGTGGTTGAGGAGCTGTGTTTTGCTCTTCTGGCTGTTTTCTGGCTGTTTTTCCCACCTGGGTATGCGTTAATAGAGGGGGGCCCCCAAACTCAAAGCAAATGGTGTGTAGCCTAATTTTCTTGAAGTGCCTGGTGCTGTGCTCTTTTATGTCTGTTTTCTGCTTTTTTTCTGGTGGTGCCAAATTTTAGGTCCAATGAGTGCCTTTTGCCTCAGAGACGCACTGAAAACTAGACTAAATACGTGCCAATTAAATAGTAGCATTACTACATGAAGTTATCGAGTAGCAGGATTTATACTCGCTCTTTCATAGTACCGTCTCTCAGGAATTGAAGTAATCTTTTTTGCAGCCATTCAAGCTAATTAATTGACCTTGTGGCATGAAGTCACCCTAATTAGATCCACCTTGGGAAGAAGCTCCACATTGTGCGAGCAGCAAGCAGTACTCTTGGCCACGTTTTTTTCTCAGCTTCACAAATGCAGTGTGACCTTCAAACGTTTCCAGTTCGCACCTCATGGTTCATGAAAAGCAGAGGGTCACGAGTGTGTCTCTCCTGTGTGTCTTCTCTGTGGGTGGTGGGAATCAGTTCAGAGGTTGAACAACTGCAGCACCCAAAGCAGAGCATGTTCCTTGATCTGATTTTGCCTTCTACTTCCTTCTTGGTCTACTCTGCCCAGGGTTTTACGTAAATGAGAGAAGGAACAAAGTAGATAGAGAAAGCTAGATGGAATGATAAGCACTGCTGTGGTGTATCTCTGAATTAATAGAAACCTCTGCATTTTTTATTATTAAATTGTCAAATAATTTTGATTTAGATATATTTTTCTGTGTGGTCAACAAGCATATAGATTTTTTTCCTTTTTAATATGTAAATAAATAAATAAATAAATAAAAATGGTAGCAGTTTTCGAGAAGCATATGTCAATAATCTTTTAAGTTGTCACTGCAGTAACCAAATGTACACCTATCACCTCTGTAAAAAGCTATTAAATTTATTCACACTTTCCCAGAAGTTCAGTGGGCAACCCTAAGGTACTTTTGCTGATGATGTGTGGGATTATTATCACACCAAAAAATTCCTAAAATTTTTCCTCAAAGCGCACCGGATTCGGAGCTAACTGGAAGTGTCTTTGGAATTTGAGGAATTAATGACCAATTAATGGAAGTATTCTACAAAAATGTGTGCTTCACATAAATATGTACAACAGCTCTAAGTCTTCACTTATAAGTGAGTTTCCAGTAAATTCCTTTTTCCATGCTTTCCTCAGTACAGGGAAAAATGTCAGAATGATTGTCCATGGTAATCATAAATAGACTACTTACTGTATGTGTTACGTTATGTACTGACTAAAAGGCTTTAGCCACCACTCTTTCATACAAGACTTTCTTGTACTTTTTAATGTAGTCTTGATGAATATTTCTCCAGGCTTCCTGAAGGACATTTTTTGCTCTCATTTTTGGCAAGTTTTTGGGTCTCGGTTTCAGACCAGTCCTTGTACCTGACCAGTTTAAGAGGAATAGATTTTTTTTATTTGTTTATTAAGACACACTGTGTCTTATGAATCATTCAAGCATTAAAAATGTCTAACTTAACACATGAACAAATGAGAAACAGGTGCAGATGATGACAGATGATCAGGCTAGTGATTAGTATGCTGGTGATGGTAAATGCTGACGGGTTGGAACAGATAATAGGGGAAATGAGTTTGCTGCTGAGGTTCTTACACAAACAACCAATTTTTATAAAAATAAAAAAAAATTAAGGTGTGTCAAAACTTTAAAAACTATACATACGTTCATTTCGATTGTGGCAGACATGTGCTTTGCTTGTGGATGTGCATTAATCCAGCTTATAAATAAGCATGGCATAGCCAATGTCTTACATGGATCTTTTTGGCAAGCACAAATTATTATGAAAGACAGCATGCATAAATTAAACTAGTTAGGAACTATGTGACATGAAACTGAAACTGAAGAGTTTGGTTGGTGAATGTGATCTGATCTTATTTCTGGTTCATAAAAAGTGAGAAATAGATAGATAGTCAGACAGAGAGTCATTGAATAACATAAATCATCAGCGTGTCAGAAAAAGATACGTCTTTTTGTACTTAACTCATGAAGACATCCTGTTCAGTGAAACTGTGACATGTGTTTTTGCTGACTTACTATCATAGTTATATAATGTGTAGAATACTTTGCAAAGCTTTGTTCACTCGCAGATTTTCTTTCAGCTGTTAAAAAAAACATCTAAAGACTCAGATCCACTTGACTGACTTTCTTTAGCTGCTTTTTAAAAATTATTTTGGAGCACTCTTGGTTCCTAGCAGTTTTTTGTGCAGTTCTTTCAGTTTGCCATTCCAGCCAAAAGGTTTTTATTGAATTCATCTTGAGTTGGTAGTTTGAATAAAACTGTCTACCAAACAAATGAATATTTGAGTAGTGCATTATACACTAAGCATGATAGAAAGATCTGTAGTACATGCCATCTACAGAAAAATATAAAAGACATTTATTCATTTTTATTCATTTGTATAAAAAGATATGTTTTTTAGCAAAGGCCATATAAATAGCTGTCTGAATTCAATTCAGACTCTGTCACTTGTCTTTGTGGTCTTTGTGTGGTGTAACGCTTTGACTCAAATGCTTAATTGCATTGTTTTCTGCACAATATGCACAATATTCACGAATTTGGAACTTACACTAACTTTTAAAACAATTATTTCTCTGTGTTAAAATGTGTGTGTGCTTAGTCACATAAGGTAATAAAAAAATCCACTGAAATTACTGTTTTCAGAATGCTTGTTTACAGGATGAAGGGGACCAGAAAGAGCGCTCTGAGACCCTGATTCCCTTTTACCTCTTGCTGTGTTCTAACAACTCTCTAACCAGAAAAGCCAAAATGATGAAAAAAAAAAAAAAAAAAAAACAGCTCGTAATTCTCGTTCGGGGAAATGTCGTCAGGTCTGTGCCTCCACTTGCTGTATCATAAGCAGGCCAATGCAAGGAGGCATGAAATGCTCTCGTGACTTGGGCCAGAGACAAAAGTGTGTAATTATGGCACTTTGAGCTTGACTTGAAGAAAAGATACATTGTGGGCTAAAGTAAATAAGCTTTGGTTTTATTTCATGGTGTGATTCCCGGAATAGATACGGAGTGAATGACTTCAAAAGATGGACGGTGACTTAATTATTTTACAACTTTGATTGTAGGGTCAATAAATTTTTAGCTATTATGTGAAATGCTACATGCCTTTCTGCCTCTCTCTTTTTTTCCAATCTGTCTGTCTAGTAGGGATCAAACACAATATGAACAGATTATTAAGAAAGAGTTGGAAATGGATACAAATACGTCGCGTTTATGTTCACACTGATTTGAGTGAAAAATCAGTTATGACGCTTGTGGGATAAAGAAAGATCTTTCTCATCAATATGAACATATGGTTGTATGCATTTACAACAAATATCTCAGTCATCTAAAATAATACCTGTGCAAGTGGAATAAAAAAAACAACTAAGTCTCATTCACATCTCTAGCGACCAATTATGAACACACGTGATGTAACGAAGGTTGACGAGCTTTCAGAAACCGAATTTACACATCGTACTGACGGCGCTGCCATTTCATTCTCTATTGGGTTATTTTTCAGTACTTTGGTCATTTAAAAACATCCTTCCAATTTACACCACACCCATTTCAGGTTTATACCTAAATACAAATGCACTAAACAGATCCCTGTAGCATCATCATCTTGTTATGCCTTTCAAATGCATCACAGCTTCTAAACATCTTAATAAATATGTACATGGTTTAAAGAAATAGAATTGCATGCAGTGGTAATTTAAGATGTATGTAGCAAGGTCATTACATCCGTGAGTTGACCCTACATGCTTTATGCATGGGCAGGGCTTCATAACTAGGTCCTTCTGATTCTCTCTTCTCGTGTCCAAACGAACGGTTCCTGTCCACAAAAAGGCTGCAAACATTCAGCTGCCATAATCACTCATGGCTCTCCCTGTTGGAGCAGTCGGACAGAGCTGCTTGAATGCGGTCCCTTTTTAACATCATGCTTCATAAAGCATAGATCAAGAGTCAGCTCCGTTTGGTATTTGGGATGAGAAATCCCCAGACAGAAACCATTACAATCAAACCAAGCCGTTCAATGATCATCGTAATGGCAGAATTAGGAAGTTAAATGTAAATGTTGAGCTTATAGACAGAGAGTTCCATCCCACTGGCCCTTAGGGGTTAAACTTTGCAACAATTTCACGCGACATTTTTGCTGTCAGATGTCATAAAGTGTGTTTAGATATGTTGGCACGTGTGTCTTTGTGGTATGGAGTTTTTCTCTTTTGTGCTTCGAGCTGAAACAGCTGCACATGTGGTATAGGGGCCGAGAACAAAGGGGCGGCCGCTAGGCTGAGTGACACAGCTTAACATAGCCTATCTGACAGCCTCTCTCTCTCTCTCTCTCTTGCTCTTTTTTGTTTAGATGCTATCTCACTGATGACTTCCTTCGCCGTTCTCTTAAACTTTGTCCCATGTCAGCCGAATAGCCAAAAATAAATTCCCATGAAGGACTGCAGTGTGCATGGTGTGTGAAACAAGCCACTAAATGGGGTGAAAAACAAATGGAACAAAAGCTTATTTACTTGACTGTTAAGGTCATGTGCTGGCATACTAGGCCATGGAGAGAACATGCACCATGTGCCTGTGTATAGCGTTTGCATACAGGTTGTGGATTTCAATGGAGGGTACACCTGGTTCATTTATTGTTACTAAAGCTACGCCACAAGGTAAGTAACATGCAAGTCTATCCATCAAATGGCTATTCAGATATATATATATTTTAAAAGGGAGTCTTTCACAGTTGAAGAGTATTCACAAATGCCCGACAGAAGATTTTTTCGATCCATCAAAGCTCTGCTGTGAATAGGAAGCATCTCCTTTGCATCTCCATTATGACTCACAAAGGTTAATACTCAGAGAGGCAGAAAAGGACCTACTCGCCCTTAGGCAAAGATTTAATCCTATGTCTCAAATGTATTATGCAGATGGCGTTACATTTTCTTCAAAAGCCCCAATGTTAAATCTACACTGTCACTGATTTGCTTTTCATTGTTTTTCACCTGTTTGGCATATGAACCTGTTACTGTTCCTGGCCTGCAGATTTTAGGTGTGGATTTTGGCTTTTCATATGGAACGATCATCAAGAAGGATTTAAACGGGTGATGTAATCTCTTGGGGTGATGTTATGTTCCAACATTCCTTTCGAGATCACTTTTCTGGACCTCAGGACAGTCTCTCAAACATAATGGGGTTTTCTTTTCTCCTTAAGTGCTTATTAAGATTTCACAAAGGCAGTGTGGGAGCTCGTAAGTGGCATGAGCTGAGTTTGTGGAGGATAAATGTTGGTTGCCCAGAGGGGGTGTTTAAAGAGAGGTAATTAACCCTGCTTAGAGAGACAGAATCTGTGCCGGTACTCTGTGATTTGTTTTAGATGTCTGTTCATGACTGACGCTACTTGCGTTTTCTGTTATTTTAGTAAGACCGTTGCAGTCTTCCTTTATGGAAGTGACCGAACGCTGTTTGGAATTGTCCAGGATGTTTTAGCTGGAATCAGAAAGAGAGTTTGAGTCAAAACACAGACACTTTTCACTATGATTAGCCATGTTAGTCATGTTTAATTCCCGGCTGCCTGTTTTCCAGCAGCCTGTGTGGTTAGAGGTTGACGTACACTGGAGGTCACAGCGTTGGTGTGTGGTACTCCCGTGTTTATATCTAGTCTGATTCATCCTTACCCAGTGCACTTCCTCACTCTGGAAACAATTCTGGTTTCAGCATACAAATCATGGAAAAATAACCAAATATAATGTAGTAATATAAGCCAGTAGGAAAACACAACATATGAAAAAATTCTGTCTGTATTTGTGACTACTAAAATCTAATTTGTGCATAATTAATATTTATTTCCTCCCTTTATTTACAGAGTGATGAGGTTCTGGGCTGGTGCGAAAGCCATAGGAGATGTGCTCAGGTAAGAAATCAAATTGCTGTTCCTACTGTAATTTCCATTCTCATCTCATCTGATCTCATTTGTTCATTTTGAAGAAATTAAGGGGAAAAAGCATTCTTTATGCCTTACAGTACTCTGCAAAAGTCTTGAGCCACCGCTCATTTTTTCATAATTTGTCTCCAAAGAGTCAGCTTTAAAAAATTCCCTGGTATTTTTAATGTAGTCTTGAGGAATAGTTCTCCAGGCTACCTGGAGGATTTTTTGGCTCTCATTTTTGGCAAGTTTTTGGCTTTCATTTTTAGTCCAGTCCCTGTACCTGAGCAGGTTGAGAGGAATGTTTTATGGTCGTTAAGCCACACAGTGTCCAATGAATCATTCAAGCATAAAAAAATCGAACTTAAAGCATTGAGCTTTAAGTTATAGTAACAGGTGTACTGTAGGTGAGGACAGATAGGCCGGCGATTATTGTGTTGGTGATGCTAAATGCTGAGAGGTTGGAACAGACCACTTTTTTAAAAATGTATCTTTAAGCACTTTGCAGCCTGTCACAATAAAACATTTGGTCCTATTTTATTACAGTAATCTTAAAATCTCAAAACAATCTCAATCTCTGATTCTGAATATCTCAGCCCATGAGTCATAACAAGAATGCCAAAAAGTGAATTTAATGTGCTCAGGAACCCTGTTGAAGCCAGTGATTACATTTATTAGAATTTCCACTGTTGTGGTAATGCAGATTATTTTAATTGCTCCAGCACCAAGGTTATTGATACAATGATTGTATTTAAGAGGTGCTTTCATAAAACTTTATTTTCCAAAATGTCTATAATATAGTGTGTATAGCTTTTGTGGTTAAATCCCTTTTTCTATTGCAGATCACTTTTTTGGCCAGTAATATGTCACTAAGCCCTCTACAAACCTTTTTTTCTTCTTTTTTTAATTGCTTTAAAAAAAATAAGTACGTAATTTGAAAGCCATAGAAGTAAACTCA
Organism: Clarias fuscus; assembly: GCA_030347435.1. Taxonomy (NCBI): domain Eukaryota; kingdom Metazoa; phylum Chordata; class Actinopteri; order Siluriformes; family Clariidae; genus Clarias; species Clarias fuscus. The sequence continues at coordinate 19,291,303 of CM059219.1, forward strand.
TGGTGCTCTTCTTTTTCATTTCACTATTGAAAGGTGTTAAAACACATAGCTGGATTGGACTCAAGCTGAGACTGACTTCTGCAGCTGTCTGAAAGAGGAAACTGTCCTTTTCCTTGTTAAATCTCAGAATGTTTTACTTGGTCATAAGACCTCATTCTTTATTAAATAAGACATTTGTTCACTGTCATTTCTCCTCAAAATCCCTCGATAGGCTTGATACGGTTCATTTTTCAGTGAATGTGGAAATGATACAATTAATATAATATATAATGCAAAATTTAATACAGGCAATGGTTGAATGCTTCAACATGCAGGTTTGCAAAATGAAATGATATGAAGCACTCATTTCTCTATAATAAGCCAGTAAACATGGTTAGATCGTTAATAGTAATTGCCTAAGCCAGACATCTTTGGCTGCCTTTTCCAGCACTTGCCCTGGGGGAGCAAGGTTAAACGTGCCTGAAAAAGGTAGAGCCTTTCCCCCCGTGAAGGCTGAATTTCTCACACCAAGTACTTGAGCTGTTCTAATTGCTTTCAGATGGAGGTGATTCTCCTCCAGACCTTCCAATAATAGGTAAAGTAAATGTTGTGCTTCTTGTGAAAATAATGAGAGCCATTTCACATCCTCCTGGGCTGTGCAGCCTTTTATAAAGGCCCCTTGACATTAGCCCTTGCTTCTTCACTTAGAGCATATGTCAGGGACATCTTCTTTTGAACATGTTAGGCTAGTTCCCTTCTTGTGGCTTTTTTAAATTGCATTGCATTCCACATTAATGTAAAGTTCACCCAGACTAATCTGCTACTTTAAAAGGCAATTTAATCAGGATTGAGTACAAAGTGCTGCTTGTGAACAACCCGATATCATTCACAGAGGCTCATCGATGTGACCAGAGCTAAGGGGAAACAAATGAGCCTGCTGTTTTAATGGACCGCTTAGGGGAACCTGGAGGCCTTGCTCACTCTCCTCCGTTAGCCAGAGTCTGTATTCTTTCTCCCATCCCCCTATTTGGCAGGTGAGCTGCTAGCCTGGTAGCTGACCCGACCCCCGGCCTGGTCATTGAGGCGAATCATCGGGGGCAGTTTTTGTAGGGTCGCTCCCTGTGTGGCCAGCTCTCTGGGGGAAATCTCTCCAGCTGAGCTCAGTCTCAGCTCTCTTCAGCCAGTGTTAATCTAGCAATTTTCCATCTTTGACACTCTTTGTGTGTGTGTGTGTGTGTGTGTGTGTGTGTGTGTGTGTGTGTGTGTGTGTGTGTGTGTTTTTTTAGAACTTATGTAATTCATGGAAAACTGGAGCAAACAAACAATATTATGCTTTTTAAATTGTATTCTATTGATATTCTGGCATCAAATGTTCATTGTATGTGTGTTACTACAACGTTTGTCATTGTTATGTACTTTTACTCACAATACAGAACATTCATGTAGCTCACACTAAGACTTTGGGATTCATTTTCCGGATTTCTCTGATTAGTTGCTTCTCGCAAGCTTCAAACATGCTCAGTTTATTTAGTCACTAACAACATTTCAAAAATATTTAACACTGTAATAATTCAGAATAGAAAATAAAAATGTACAATGCTAAAACCTTTCCAAGTCTTAGTGTTTCTGGGTCGAACTACTTTTATCTGAGCGGCTCAACCTTTAGCACTCTGTTGTGTGTGGCCTGTGGACACCTGATCTGTGTTAGATCAACCACGCACACACATATACACACACACTCCCAGAGTTACGTCCGATGTAACTGTGAATATTTGACAGATCTTTAGAACACCCAGGCTGTTCCCACAGTAGATCAGAAAGAATTGTTTTCATCTGCTAACTGCTGATTTTAAACTGCATTAAGCACCCGGTGTTTTCCACTTCACTTGGTACCCTGCGTGACACCTTAATGACCAGCTTGTGCCACATTCAGCTGCGAGTGGCCTTTTTAGCTGTAAAGGGATTTACACAGCACCACACGTTTACTGGACGTTTGTGGAATTTTACAGCGTTCCCTCTGTGAATGAAAGATGTCCTACATATGGTTTTTGTCATGGTAGGTTTGGAGCCCGAGAGCGTTTAAATGTCAGTGTACCAAACCAGAACCTTCAACCTTTCATGCTTTTCAGGTAAAATGAAAATGTTTAAACCGAAAAGAAAAGAGGCCAAGACTGCTTGCTTAAGAATGAGGCCCAGCATGATTTATGTCCAGGGAAAACCAAATATTACTGTGTTAATTTCTTCCATATTGGTTGAGTCATGTGTCTTATTATTACAGATATGACTTTACCTTTTATTTTCTATCTCATACCGGTGTTAAGAACAAAGACTATACATGTATACTATACTATATATATATATATATATATATATATATATATGTTCCAGCACATTTAAATGAGTGCTAAATGAGTGCTAAGTTCAAGAGTTTTTACTGAACCATTTATTATTAGTTCATTTTTGGTGCATGCCTCCATTCCAAGGTGATTTTCAAGGTCATTTACACTTTACACAATGTATTTTTCTGCACGTACATAGGATGTAGGTTACGCAAAAGTGTACTTCAGTGTCTATTTTGTCATTCAGACATAAAAAATTAAATTATTACGCTATATTAGAGCCATTTTGTTCATGGTGTTTGAATAGAAAAGCATCCATGCCCTGTAGCTGAACCAAAGTCTATTCATAAAATTTGAAAACACCTGACAGAAATGTTATATATGCTCCATGAAATTATTTATTATACGATTGTACTTTTTTTTTTTTTTCAATTGTCCGACACCATTTTAATATTTCTTGGTTCTGACCAGGACTGCGTGACATTGTTTTTCTAAACTAAATCACCACCCTCAAACGAGCCATTGTTATAGCGGTTTTCAATTGCTTACAAGTTCATGTAGAGGATCTTATGTAACTTTTTAGTAGAGGTATAAATCCTGATCTGAAGTTTCAAACAAACTTCACATTCTTTGTATGGTCATGGCTTTCAACGTAAAAGAAAAAAAAAAAAAAAAACAGCTCTGTGACCAGGCTTCAGTTCAATTTTTTTTAATGGTCCCTATAACAAGTGACCTGCAATCCCACAGTGTTTTAGGTGCTGCTGCAAATTTCCCCTCCCTGTTATTTTGAGGCCAATTTTCTATATATTGGTTAAAGGAAAATTGATCTTTTTTTCCCTCCAGAATGGTTTGAAGTGAATTATTGAAATATGTCTCCACAATTCTTTAGCTGATTTTATCCTATAATGGGAGTCAACTTGGCCAAAATATGGGCTCATGCCTTGGCTTAATACATAACCTTGTTAAAATACAGCCACAAAGCTTTAGAAATCACCCCCTACATCTATGCCACAGCCTCGGGCCTAGTGAACATATTGAAAAATCTGAGCAATTGTTGAATTTTCTCTTTACATTTGGACAAACAAAGGGAAAAAGGCAGGAGTGTCAGGTCATATACCATCCACCGCTTGTTAAAGAATGACACTTTATAGTGACAGCTGTTTTTAGGATACATAAGGTGAAAAAGAAAAAGAAATCTTTATTTGGCTTGTCTGTGCCGTGGTGGACATTTGGAAATGTACAAGTTTCTGTTCATATGGCTTGTTTAAATTAAGCTTTAGACTTTGGCTTTGATTTAGGGATTCAAGTAGCCATAAATGGATTTAGCTGGAAAAATCTATACGACACCCCCCTTCGTTGTTGGTTCAGGACAGATTGTTAACAGAGCCTGTGGTTCTCCAACTGCTCGTCGAGTCCGCTCTAGCTGATCAAAAGACTGGATTAGAGCATTAGGAATGAGGATGTTTCCTCTCCACAATGTAAACAAAAAGCAAAGGGCAAATAAATAAACCAGGCTTAGCATTGCCGTTAAGGTTCACGGGCAGGCCAAGCTGTCATTTCCACCCACAGGAGTTTAGGAGACTGATCCGTTCCTACATTTGCTACTGATTTAGAAATCAGCCACCGAAAAAGGCAACAGTCGATTTGCGCACAAGCATGTCACAAATTCTGTAACGAACGTCAAGTGTATTTATGATCACAGTCAATCCAGCGATGTTGGGAACAGAAAAAAAAAACCAGCTCCTTGATGCCATTTCAAGGTTTAAATTTGTATGCACCAAAATGTGGTACATTTTAAGTTATTAATACTCTGTTGACTTTCCTTTAAGAGAGGTTTGGAATGAGAGTTTGTTCTTATCTAATCTTCAGTCAGCACTAAGTAGTGTTTCAGAACGTCCGGGTTAACTCTGTTTATGTTTGAACCATTTCTTTATATTCAGCTATAATTCTGTTAATGTTATAAAGGGTATTTGAGTTTCCTAACTACTCATCTTTGGGACAGTCCATCCTTAGTTCGAGCATGTGGATGGTACTGATGGTACTTTAAGCTTAGTGTGTCTGTTTTTGTTGCCTGGCAATGTGTATGAAATCCAGTGTATTAGAGGTGAAGACAGATGGAAGGTTTGACCATTCTCGGCTGGTTTGTTCATCTGGTGAATGTCTTTTTTTACTGAAGGACAGTTAGCTTTTATCTTTTTGAAGACTTTTCCATACTGTCCTTAATGTGTTCCAGCCTACCCTTCCCTCACACGTTTTTGTTCCCCCTACGTGATAGGATCACATTCTTGCACCAGGTAATGAAAACAACCAATCAAAAGGCTTAAAAGGCGAGGTTTACGACTTTGGCAAGTGGCACCATATAGATGTCTAAATATGTGATTGAAGTCCATGAAGCTTACCATCCATCATCGACAATGTCTTCTGTCCAGCAAGGTCAATTTTAAACAGTAACACATTTCTGGCCCTGACAAATCATGACGCCGTTTGTCTCTGGTGTACCTCACCAGTGTATCTGTATCACCAAAGTGGACGAAACATCAGCATGCATACTTGCATGATCTATAGAGCCGGCTTCCTTCCCTAGCGTCTTTGGTTTCACATATGGTTTGTACACCTGGTTCACCTTAAAGTGCTGAAGTTAATACAGAGTGTTGTATCACTTCGTCCAATTTATAGACTGGTGTATTAGTTAAGCATCTCAAACAAGCACTACAGCATTACAGCGGGCAGATGTAGGTTGGCATGGGAACAGAAGAGCACACTGGTGACAAGGCTACTTGGAGATTCACATGTATTACCCACACATCTACCGTAGTAAGAAAAGTCAAGAAGGATGAAATATTCTGGAATTTTTGGACAAAGCCTTTGTGGCTAGGCACACAGGCTTTGAAATTCCTAGGGAATCCCAAGTCAAGATCCAGAGTTCTTGCCTGGCCAGAGCAAAATGGAAAAACTGTGACTCTGTTATGCTGTGCATGGCATTTTACTGGCAGCATTTAGGTCTACTTGTCTTCTTATAAAGCGTCTCCATTGAATAGCCCAGCTCTCCAAGGCTTAGCTACAAAAACGAGAACCCATGGCTATTCATATTCTGTGTGAGTGCATGTGTCACTTTCTCATCATGTTAGAGTCATCAGTCCTACTGTGAAAGTAGAAGTTCCCCTGTTTGGGATTTGCCTTGGCAGATTTTACTTGGATCACAGGGATGAAATGTAAGTCTGACTGATTAGCATACAATGCTGTAGCAAAATAAATAAAACTGAATAAGAAACATTACTTTTTAAAACAGCTAAAATGTTTCTAATTGCTGGCCTTTTAAATCCACCTGGGAAAAAAAGGTGCTTAAAAAGAGTGAGAAACTTTGGCAGACACTTTTCCAGCCTGCTACTAAAGATTTTGTGCCAGTAGAGAAGCAATTCCAGCCAGAGACATTAATCAAGACAATTGTGTGCAACTTTCTGATTAATTGATGTGCCACACTATTTTAGCTCCACTAGGATATCCCAGCTTGGCTTGCACAATGCACAGATTTGTTGCAGTAGGAAGGACGTCCACATTCACCACAGGTACTGCTTGCATGAGGGTCGTAATAGTAACCACATGAAGGATTATTGGTAACCTGCCCAGCTGAAAGATTTCCACCCTGATATGCCGAGTGGCACGTGGACGGCAATATCCCCTATCCTCTATCCTATACCACCATCATAAAAGCACCAAATGAGAAAATATGCTTTGAAACAGTGGTGTTCATCAAGTTCATCAGTTCCTGACACTTGTTAAATGGATGCCTAGGCACACTGAAGTTATATTGAAGTTATACAAAACACTACTAAGATCCTTTCCGTTGGTTTCCTTTAATTTGTCACCCATCTGTATTAGAATGTCTCTCATTATTTCCATGGATTATGGAATGATTTAACTGAAGCTGGAACAAGAGGGTTAGTTTAAATTGTTCTCTTAATTGTTGCTTTATTGGAAAGTCTTATTAAACAAGAACATAACTGTGTTGGTGAAGTTTTAATGTAGTCAATAAAATGTCTAGACTTGTCCATTTTACAGAGGAAAATAGCTTGATTACTAAGAAGCTATTTTGAGAATTTTTTTTTTTTAAACAGCAAGTGATGATTTGATAATTTTTAATCTTTATTATTAATAGAGTGTTAGTTTCAACTGTTTTGTCATGCAAATTTTTTGATTTAGCAAAAAAAAAAAACAACGTAAGATCACATACGGTACTTCTCATATTTTTATCAGAAACTTCCTCTGCTTTTCTAAAATATCTGCTTTTTCTCTCTGTCAATGAAGATCAAGTGGCTTTCAACGGGCACAAAGATCCCACTAGGCCAGTCTGTCAGTGACTAGTCAATACAGCATGACAAGGCCAAAGAGTCAGCTTTGCTCCGAAACAGAATATGTCTAAGCGAGTGTGATGAAGACCAGCAGAGGAAGCAGTTTCCGTCCCTGTGGGATACCATCATATAAACACTCAGGTTAAACTCGATGTTCAGTAATAATCCTTTGGGTCTTGTCATGGAAACGGAATGCCACTAACATCCCTCAGTGAATGATCGTTTTCATTTCAAAGTGCAATTACGTTAAGTTTAAACATGCAGCATGCAGCAGGCATTGTTCACAAAAATAGTCACAAATGTATATAGCGCTTGAGACTGTTTAGACTAAAGCATGTTAGACTGTGGTTAGAAGGAGCATTCGACTTCCAGATGTAGCTTGTCATCCGTCCATCACCATATAATGGGACGCTGTCTGTTAAGTCGGTGCCCTAGACATTAGAGAAATTAGTCGCTGATAACCTGTGTCAGGCTCAGACTAAGCACCGCATACCTGTTTAGTCGTGATGAATATGCGAGGCAGCAGGAAGAAGAACCACTTTCCCATAATGGAGTCCAGCTCCCATGCGCAGGTCTTTATTGGCACAGTGTTTACCACTAACCCTCTTTCCACACCCTCACCGGAGAGTGTTGTCACATTGATGGCTTGCAGGCGTTGTGTGTTTGGGAGAGCGGAGTATGTTTGTCTGAGAGGGGGTGGTTGGTTTTGGTTTTGAAGTGCTGGGTGTGAAGGTGACCCATGAAGGCTGTCAGCGGTTGTTAGATGGAGGCAGTGCATGCACTGGCCAGTCTGGCCTTGGCTTTGCAACCCGATGCTCATGTATACTACATATATGTGTATTTATTACATTACACATCTACATTACAAACATGTATTAGTAGAACCCACATGCTGGACCATATACAGGTCCTTACTGGTGTTGGATTTTTTTTTTAAAGCATCTTTGATGTTTATTATCTGCGTATTTATTACCCCATCACCAGCACCATTTGGTTTGTGGGAACATTTGGTGCTCAGAAACACTGTGGAACATTAAAGCTTTCTCTTAAATGAGACATTTAAATGTTCTGTCCTTTTTATCTTGCTGATATTTATTCAAATTCCTCGTCAGTCGGAACAGCATACAACATCTCTGTCAAAATTCCTAAGTGTTCACTTTTGCAACCCTCATGGCAAGAGCATGTTGATAGGACTCAGCATGACTGACTGATAAATCAAATTTACACATTTGCTGTGATTATTTTTGCAGTAAAGTGACACCTTTGTCTATTTTCCTGTAACCCCCCCCCCCCCACACCCCCCACCCCCGACCCCGGCACCCAAACCCCATCCCACCACCCCTCCATTCTCTTTCGTAAAAGCAGAGCACGCTGTGCGGGGTTCGGCCAAGTGAAAGCCATCTTTTCTCCAGCGGAGAATAGATGGTGGCAGATGTTGAAATAATCCATCAGATAACACACAACAGATGTCTTAATATTGTCCAGCTCGTACTGGAGACGACATGAATGACTAGGGTTGGCCCGGTAAAGGCAGAGACAGAGGCTTGCCGGGAGCGCACATGTTTGATAGATTAGAGGGGACTGAAGTAAGCGGAGCATAAAAAGGAAAGAACTGGAGGACTGAGACTAAACACACTACTGTACACACCCTTTCCTGTCAGTGTGACAGTATAATCTATTATTTAAGCATTAGCGATGTGTAAGGTTAAATGGAATATTTACTCTGTCATTAAATATTTATTTTACTTCATAACAAGAAAGAATGCTTGACTTAAGATCTGTATCTATAACAGGTCTTACAGGCTTTTACTTCCCTGGCTTTGCTGGTGATAAAGTGCATAAATCTTAGTTGAAGGAATAGTCCAATGTTTGAAGCTCTCTCACTCTCACTCATTCTCTATATCGCATATCCTATACAAGGTCACGCCATGCCTGGAGCTAATCCCAGGGAACTTGGGGCATGAGGCAGGGTACATTCTGGACAGCTTGCCAATCCATCGTAGGACACACAAGTGCACACACACATACATATACTAATGCACACACTACATGGGGAAAATATGCAAACTCCATGCACACACTGAACCCTTGACCCTGGATGGCCGAGACCACAGTGCTAACCACTACACCACCGTGCCACCCATGTTTGAAGCTGTTTTTTCAGAATTTTTATAAATGCACCAGACTTTCCCAAGGAAGATGGGAGCTTGGCTTATATGTTTAACCAAATGAAAACACAATATAGCCAAAAGACACGTTATTCAGCTCCAATAGGTTTAGTAGGACTTTGGCTCTCAAGCATGAAGAATCAGAGAACCCTGCATTAAGGATAGTTAGAGTCTGTATATGAAATAGGTTAGCTACCTATTGCTTACGCAAGATGTCTACAAATGTAAGAAACACTCTTGCAGCAATCTTTATAAAAACATACCTCATAAGGAAAAATGAGAGCTTTACAGGGTGCTAGGGCTGTTTTTTTCTAAATGTGTAGACTGACTAGATATTAACTTTAATACACATATATTCGCTTTAATATGACACTTTAATAAAAACGCCCATGCCGCACATACTCACCAAAACTCACGTCTGTTGAAGATTGGAAAAACAGCACCTGGCCCTTAAGCAATCTTTAACCCTCCAGTTAATAAAACATATTTCTCTTCTTGGCTGACAGAAAGGGATAATAATGTGTGCGTCTGATGTTGCATCCCATCCACATCAATGTTAATGTGTTGAGAACTCTGAGATGCTTTTATGCTCATCACAGTGGTAAAGAGTGGTCATTTGAGGCTTACTGTCAGCTAGGACTGGTGTGGCCATTATCCTCTATGGTATTTTTTTGTTTTGTGGTTTGTGAAAATCTCAGGAGATCAGCAGTTTCTGAAATACTCAAACCAGCCCATCTGCCTGGACTCTGAGCAGTTTTTATCCTTATATGTGATATGAACATAAACTGAAGCTCTTGACCTTTATTCTGTCAGTTTATTGGCTGACTGGATTATTGCATGAAAGTGCCGGGGTACAGGTTTTTTTCCTTTTAAAGTGGTAAGTGAAATGCTCATATTTTTCAAGTTTAACATAATTCTAACCTGTCTGTTTGGTAAATAACAGGAAACTTTATTTTCACAATCCCCATTTGCCATATACACCGAATAGCCATTAGATAACATTAACACCACCGCCAGTAGTTGATCACAAATTATACTGGGAAACTGGTGACAGGATCATTGGCACCCAAACCTCACCTATGTCAGCAGGGACCAAGCTCATCTAGCCCAATTACACAGGAAAACCAATACTGCACAAATCCCCCCAAAAAAGTCAATGCTGGCCAGAATAGAAGGGCACCAGAACACCCAGTGACCACAGACCACTACAGAGAGGGCACAGAAGGCAAAGAACTGAGGCCATCAACTCAGCCTGTAAACTTCCTTAATATAACTGAACACCCATGGGTTGCACCGGACAAATAAGTCTGATCCACATTCCAAAACCCACAGCACCCAAACCATCTACTGCCAACGTTCTGGCGCGAGACATGACAATGCACCCGAAGCCATGCTCTAAAGGGGCCAGAGCTCCTCTGGTGGCACAAGGGGAACCCAAAAACTTTGGTGGTTTTAATGTTAATGGTTTTAATGTTATGACTGAGTGGTGTAGCAGGAAAACAGTTATCAAGGTTTTCACACTGTGATTAGTCATACATTAATAAAGACTAAATTGCAGTGGGTATTTATGAGGTAGATAGGTTTAATGATGTAAGGTTAAGGTTGTTTGGTTTATTTGGCTGCACTGTTTCCTATGTTTCTTCTTTACTCAATGGCTGGTTACATTCCATTCTCATGTCTGTTTTCTTTGTTTGTCTGCAGTGCCTACAGCCATGCAAGGAATTATGGGAAACCAGAAGAGTTCTTTCTCACAAGGTTTTGTGAGGTAAGTTTTACCACAGAAAGTATGTTTGAATTATGTGGAATTATCTTTGAGTGAATCAGTGCAGTTAAAACCAGCAAAGAATGAACACTGAGATTAACATAACCACGAATGGGGTATGCTACGTACATAAAGAACATAAGCGTTATTAACCTGCTGGGAGGTGATGCATTAGCAGACGGATCCGAGAGCTCTGGACATGATGAACGCGCATGTTCGGTAGAACATCTTCCCGAGATTAAATTTCACCCGTATCAGGGAGCTATACAAGGAAGATTATAACCCAACATATGAAGTTACACTGTGATTTAAAACATGACAAGCCTATATGTGCACATGTGTGTGTATATGTGTGCGGAATAGAAAATTGAATCATATTCATATTATCCACCTGGTCCCTGGGTTCAGATTTGATTACACTCCTTTAATCCTCTTCTGCGGAGTGATGAGGTATGAAGAGAAGAAACCAAACAGACAGAATAATGTAATTCTGCCTTTAGAAAGTATAATAACTGCTCCAATTGAGTCTGGATTTTCAATATGGTCACTGTACAGTACAACAGCAGTATATTTGAACGCATTGGATAATAAGTACTCTGGTGTAATTTTTTTAGTCTCACTGTATTAGAAACATGCTGTATGCTTTGTTGTTTCCCCAACTGTGTGATTCACCCAGTGTAAGAAACATGTGCCTTGCATCAACTCAGAGAAGCATCGAGTTAAGTAATTCTTGGAGATGTTTTGCAAATGAACAGTTTCCAGAGCGCCTCGGTCAGGAACCCCGCAGCCAGATGTGTTCTCAAAAGCAGAGCTCTATGTGCATCGAGTCTGTTTCGGGCTTAAAGTAGCGCGGTGCCAGCGTTGGCAGCACCGTGACGTAGCGAGTACACGCCATGTCTCATATGGAATCTCTATGGCCAGGGGACGTGGGTGGGTGTCTGCTGCTAACCACTGTATCTCCTGCTTTGTCTCCGTCTCCCTCTCTCTGTCTCTTTATATTTTATTTTCATAAAAAGAAGCACCACGAGTGTGTGACCAGTGCTGAGTTCTTGCAGTCGCTGCAGATGCAGAAGCAGGGCGATTGTCCTTCTCCTCAGAGGGCGTCAGGATTTGCAGCAGCCTGCGTGGAGAGCTGCAACGCCGACCGCGAGTGCTCCGGATCTAAAAAGTGCTGTTCTAACGGCTGCGGCCACACCTGCCAAGCACCAATGAACCTTTATAAAGGTACAACAACGGCTCTCTGAACGGGCGGTATATGAATAAATGGACATAAATGCAAGCACAACACCACTTTATTAATTAAGAAAAAGTTTTACCAAGCAGGCTGCAGTAAACAAGAGTATTCTTCTGATGGAAGGTTACGCATCCCTGAAACAGATATGACGAAATTGCATGGATATTCCTAAGACGTCCCAATAATAACAGATACCTCCAGCACACCAAAGCAGCGGTTTCTTGGTGTTAGTTGGAGAATGTTAGATCTGTATGCACTGCATGCTCTAATACTCTGACCATCAATGATCCATTTTTATGTTGCACCACGTTACATCACGTCATTGATGTGATTTACTGTCACATTTTCTTTCCAACCGTTTTTAACATGCAGAACAAGTAGGACATTAAGTAGGTGTTTCCCAACATGTGTCATCCAATGCATCATAGGCGTCCCCCTGAAGCCAAGGAAAGACATGGCCTTTTTAGAAGACCAGCACGGACAGCTGGAAGTGACGTGGATGTCTAAGTTCAATGTTTCTATTGAGCCAGTCCTGTATATTCTGCAGAGGAGATGGAACCATGGCATTCATCCCAGCGAGGACGACGCCTCGCCCTGGCACACTGTTCTGATGGTAAGACAACAGCAACACTACTCCCGGCCAGGTTTTCCAAAAACGTTCTTCACACTATCGTCATCTGTGCCTGAATCGGTATGACGTTTCTTTTCTCTGCGTGAGTGACAGTATTCTGGTTTTTGGATCCTTAGAGACAGCACTCATATACTCTTAAGTTAATTTGTATAGACATTTCAGAGTTTATAGCTATGCTAATGGAAAAACTTGGATGAAATACATACGTAAGTGGTCTATTAGTATGAACTCTGTGATCTATAATGGAGAACATTTATTCCTGTAAAACCTACAAAATGCCAAGAGATGACTGTTATCCGAAAGACACTGAAAGCGTTTCTTTCCTAGAAGCCATCGTTTTATAAAGATCATCTGTCTTGATTGTCAACTTTTATTTAAATCTCAAAAGAATTTTTTTTAATGCAAAATCAGAAACGTATTACGTTTCAGATAAAAAGTTACAGGCCGCATGCATTGAAGCAAGCAATAATTTTAAACTAGAATATATATTTCAGAACTGTTCAATTTTAGTGAGCCTGTGAACGTTGTAGTCTCAGATTTCTATACTTGGCTGACAGGAGTGGAACCTCATGTGGTCTTGTAGCCCATGCATCTTAAGGTTTGATGCTTTTCTACTTACCATGGGTGTAAAGAGTGCCTTTTTGAGTTACCGTAGCCTTCCTATCAGCTTGAAACAGTCTGGCCATTTGCCCGAGACTTCTCCTATCAGCAAGACATTTCCGCTCACTGGAACAGCCATTTACTGGATTTTTGTTTTGTTCGCAGCATCCTTTAAGCTCTAGGGACTGTTGTGTGTACAAATCTGAAATCAGCATTTTTTTAAGTACTCAAACCAGCCCATTTGGCAACAACAACGTGAAGCAAGAAATTTCCTTACGGAATTCAAATAAAATGGCCATGTTTTATGTACACATTTGTACATCAAACATGGCCACAGTGTTGGCCACAGAAATGCATCAGCAGACTCCTGGGAAGATTATCTTTTTTTTTTTTAAGGTTGGCATGTTTTCTCTAAACCTTCCTAGATCATACTGGATCATCCTTTTTTCATAGGCCACATTGGAAATGGTTATTGATCTTCCAATTTTTACATTTTTCATTGTGTTTAGTTCTTGCTCTTAACTATTGTGCTTGATAAAATTAAGATGTTTCTTTTGGCTTCATGATAACCTGCTTTTGTGGCGTTAAAACTTTCCTAGTCTTCCTGTCTAGACTGTGTTTTAGCTCTCTTGTGCAAGATATAATGATATGACTTTGTATGTAAACAGTATGATGGCAAATTGCACTGATGTAATAGTTGGTATACCAAAAAAAATCCCTTCTTGTTTCACTCATAGACATACATGCCCTTGCGTTTAAGCTGACATTCTTGCGCTTTAACCTAATAGTTGACGAGTCCTTAAGAAATCCAAATCCAATGTGCCGGAATACAGAGCCAAAATGACAAAGGATTGTGTCACTGTCCGATTACTTACAGATTGCATTCTTTTACTCTCTGAGAAGCTTTGAGCTTATCTAGGGACATGATTTCAGCAACTCCTAATTGGGGCTGTAAATTTCAAACCATCAGATCAAGAGATTTTTTTAAACAAATAGTCCATTGTCATCTCCATTTTCTCCCAAATGGAACTGCGAGGTAATGAATAGGAACATATAAATAGCGCTTTTCAGCAGGTTTGAGAAGATCTTATTGTAAACGATCAACCAATCATTACAGCACTGATGGAGTCCTTTCTTCTGATTTGTTCTAATTAAATCTACCATGACCCCCCTCTCTCTCTCTCTCTCTCTCTCTCTCTCTCGCTTCTCGTCTGCCTCTCTCTCTCTCTCTCTCTCTCTCTCTCTTTCTACTAGACCATGGAAGACCGGGCCTTGCTGAAGGATGTCCGGCCGCACAAGTGGTACCAGTTCCGTGTGAGCGCAGTAAACAGCCAGGGCACACGTGGCTTCACCACTCCCAGCAAGCATTTCTTCTCGACACGAGGTAAAGCACTACACTTTCTGTTTGACAAACAGAAAAAAGAAAAAAAAAACTTACTGCATCCCCCTCCATTTTGATCAAGTCTGCACTTCACAGTTTTCAGACAGACGCTCGGTAACATGGGCAAGGTCTCAGTAGATTGCTGGGACGCCGCTGAGTGAGACAAGTTATGAGGAGTTACAGACGAACGTGCAAATCCTTCACAGCAGTTCGTCAACACTGCAGACTCAGCCGTCTTTGTAAAACTGGCCTGCGTGAAACTAGAGCAGTCCGCAGCCTGTACATCATCACAGCCCGCTGCACTCAACTCTCTCACACTCCCACGTACACGCACACACACCCAAACACATACACCCCATCTCTCATACTGAGAGTTTGGCATGCCGACATCGTGTCAGATTTTAAACATGTTTTACTGTACGGAAAGATGCTCAGGGATAGAATTTTCCATGGATGCAGAAAACAAACACACTGGGACGTGAACGAGAACGTGCTCAGTATGAGATTTTATCAATGTATCTGTTTTTGCTTTTTGTTTTGTGCAGTGTTATTTGTTTGATTACAATTTATGATGCAGGCAAGTTTCTCAGAGACGTACTTCACATCGTCTAAGACCACTGGGGTGCCTGATTTGGCACATCCCGAAATCGAGTCTATTGAAAGGCCAAGTCCAAGCTATAATTACATACAGACTGAAGCCATCACCAGTAATGACTCGAATCAATTTTTGTTTTATTTTTAAAGATTACCAACACTTGGACCGATGCAGAGAATTAAAAAAAAAAAAAGCATGGTGTTGAAAGACTTTTGTTGATGCTTATGCAGATGCTGGAAATTACTAACCTCCAATTCACGATTCGCCATTTTTGTGACATATTCTGACAAATTTCCAAGAAACTGTTCCCTATAGCCAATATTACAAATCAATGTTAGCGTACATACTAAATACCACTTTTTGTAGAGTTCCTTCTTTTCGCCATATGGCTTTCTTTTCCCCTTCCTTGGGGTCACAAAACATGCAACTTTCATCAAATTGCCATGGGACATCTGAGTGGCAGGGGTGCGGGGGTGCATGAAGAATGCTGAAGGTCGTAGGTCATGTGCGTAGCTGCCATTACTCAAGGATATCTGGAGATGAAAGGTTCCTCCTCCGAGGCTATATGACTCTGTGAGGAAAAATCCAAGTGACAGTTCTCCACCCGCGACCTTAAAGCAGGCAGCAGGGCCACGTGTGTCGATCAGGGGGTTTTGCCTCACAGCACGGAATGGAGCCTTTGTTTTCGCAAGGATGCTGAGAGTTTGGAAGCCCACCCTAAAGGCCAGCTGCAGTAACCGTTTTAAGCGTTTACAGTAGATAACACTGTTCTCTCATGCCTGGTGGAAGTGAAATCAGATTGGTCGGTTTCAAAGCTAAAATGCGTTCCAGGTGAAACGCGAGTTTACGGTTGATAGCGAAAAAGTTGTTTTGGTTTTCTATCTGAATATTTCCTCATGTTTAGAGCTGCTTTCAAGTTTTGTGTAGATTAAGCCAATGACAATGGAACGGTACTGAGTTTTGTGTACATTGTACGCCTAGCAACTTTCCAAAATATTGTGATGAGGTGAAGCTGGTATAAAATGAGGAGCAGATCTCTATACGTGTTCAGGCAGCATGACTTGACACCCCTGGTTGCGTTGTTGTGTGGAAGGCTTATCCACCCCACCCAGTGGCAAGAGACCCGAGTCTCTACTCATCATATATCAGTTCCATTGAAGAGTCATCCACACACATACTCTCATACACAATAACACACATGCGCACTCACACATATGGCCTGCTGAGCTGTGGTGCAGGCTTGCGAAAACATTCCATATGCGGCCAAGAACCATGAAAGACCATGAAAGGAGAATAACAGAGACAAAAATGACAAGAAGACAATGATTAAATAAAATATAAAATATAGAATATAAAATGTAAAATGTAAGAATATAAAAATATAAAATGTAAGTAGGTAAAATGATGTCCAGTCCTGTTTCCATTGCTGTTTAATTGTACTCCTGGCAGACAAACTATTTATGTTGTTTTTTAATAACTCCAATACGTTTCCTTTAAATTATTAGCCTGGTGTATTGAATAAATCTAATTTTATTGGGTGTTACATCCTACTGAGCTCCTTCCTCTGGCTATGTAAAAAAGGAAGAAAAAGTGAACACAGCAGTAGAGTACTGTCAGACAGCTTTTTTCACTGACTTCAATCATCATTGACCTTGCAGTTTTCCATGAGTTCTTGATTTGCATCCTCTTCTGGCTTGCATGGACTCTCTCCACTCCCACTGGCTATAGGCCCCATCAAGAGGAGCACAAACAAATGTGATCAGAATCAGCAATCTAAAATGCTCTTTTTCCCCCCCCCTCCCCACTACAGACCCATTGCCCCCGGAGAGACCGCAGAACGTCAGTGCCGAGAATCAGACTGTGAGCGCTGACGGTAGGGTGAGCGTGCTGCTTCGTTGGGACCCCCCCAAAGAGGGAGACCTGCAGCTCCATCATTACAAAGTGACCTGGAGCGGCCCGAGTGGAAAGGAAAGCAGCAGGGTCGCAGACGGGGTAAGGCTTCCCCAGTGCAGCTCATATCTCATCTCCCTCAGAAGCCAAACAGTGCTCTAACTCTGGCTCTGAACGCAGAACATATTTTTCTGTCTCACCTTCTCTGCTTAGCCGGCAGGAGCTTTTTAAAAAGATTATTATTATTATTTATTAAATATATCTTTTGTGAGTAGAAAACGTGTTTCGGAGAAAAATGAGGTTAAGCAGTCATGCCAAAGCTCAATGAGGTCCTATGGGGTTCTTTAGCTTTCCCCAGCTGTTGGGGTTTGAAATGAATTATCTGTTTGTATCCTTCACTTAAGAAAGTCATCTGGCACCTGCAAGGATAGGGGACTTGTTATCCTGCGAGCCCTTCAGGCTGAGGAAGTCCTAAATCTAAATTGGATCTCAAGAATTTATCTTCATAGTTTCACCATAGCTGTTCCGACTCACAGTTTTAGCCAGCGTCAGCTCGCAGGTGTTGAACTCATGTGCACCACCTGCGTTCTAATAAAGTGCTAGAAAGTGTATTTATACCTCCGCCTGTAGTACAAAGGCGACATCTGCTCTTGTGATCATCGTATTTTATTTTAACCTAAGTGCTCTCCTTGAAGCCGCAGCTCTCAAATGGTTTTGATTAGGTAATTTGTTTTTACAATGCAATAACTTCTGGGTCTGAGAAAGCCATCCATTGAGCTGAACAGTAGCCTATAAAGAAGAGCTATTTCTGAGACACAAGTTTCAAAAAATAGTCATTTCTTTTTTTAAGCGAAACGTATTCAAGCTGTAAAAAAAAAAAAAAAAAAAAAAACTTTTTTGAACTGCCTGGAGTTGCGAAATATTTTCTTCCAAAAAACACAGTGCAGTTAAAACAAAATATACCACGACTTTATATCTCTGTCAGCCGAGCATGAAATGAGCTCAGAAGTATGCACCATTTAACACAATGACGATATTAGTCCAACATAAGTATCAAGCTCTTTTCATGCTCATTTGTCTGTATGGTTAGGTTAACAGAAGAAGACAGGTTGATGGTGGAATGTGATACAAGACCAGAGTGTGTCTGAGCACTGCCAAATCCACACTGACTTTTAACGGTTGACCGAAAGACCACTCGTACACCCTTAAAATCTCTTCGATATTTATTTATTTCATCTCCATGATAGAAATGATAGGGATGGGTCCTCTACCACAAAATTGTTAGGAATTTTTACTAGGGCTCCCACTGCATTCCCACATCCCACATCATCCAAGGCAATTCAAGCCACATTTTCTTCCAATTATTGCGAATCAAGGCAGGATAGACACAAGCGGTGAATGTCTACTATACAACGCTAGTCGTCTTTTGTTTCCAGGAACTCAGGACTCGTCCACCTAAGTATGTGTTCTTCCTGCTCGTATCTATGCTGCGTAACTTTCCCTGACCTCGTCAGTAAGCGAAAGATTCTACCAAGAGCCAGGCAGGATTTATAGAATGTTAGACCACTTGTTATGAGCCGCACTATAAAAATGTTTGTGTTGGAGCCTGAAGCATTTACGTGGAATATTCACCCGAAGGGCTAGTTGAGATTTTTTTTTTTTTTTTGTACAGCATGTAAAAGGAAGCATTGAAAACAGTATTTAACTCAGACTCCTGATGAAGATTTATAACATCACTGTAAAAGAAATAATATTATTATTTATAAATAAATAATAAATCAAGGTACCCAGGTAGAAATGAGCCCAAATTGCCAACGCAGCATCTATTTACTATTCCTTAACTTAATATACACTACTCTAACCTCATACAAGCATAAAAGGGCTATTTCTACTAACAGTGAGCTCATCTTGTGCACATTTGGTCTGAGCAGAAACTCAATTTCCCATTGGACCACGAGTTAAAATAGAGGTCAGATTCGGAAAGTCATAACATATGGCTCCGCGGTGACACGGGAGGGCTTCACGCAAGTTTCACTGGGCTCGTTTATCTGCACGCTTGTGAAACACATGTTTTGGCTATCTGGAGAAGTATGGACATATTAAAGCTTATTATTCACCATTAATGTCACAAATCCTGGATCTCAGTTACCTCAACTGGAGAATCGATGGCTCTCATACTGGCTAGTCTGTTCGGTCTACAGCTTTAGGGACAGGAGGCCTGTTTAGACTTCTGTTTAGGTATTCGGCAATCATAGAAAGAAAAGTAAAATATATACTCATTCATAAGACAGAATGAAAGCCGTATGCCTAGCGTCAAATTTTATTGGAGTGTGTGATGTGATATGCAAAGAAAATACTAGAAAAAACACCATCAAAAGCATTACCTCTACTACATTATTATGATAGTAAATATATAACTAATACTATGCATTAAAAAAATGTGAATAATATTTTAAGCATTTCTTTGTTAAAATTTCTTGGCTTACAGCTCATGAAAATCAAAAATCCAATATCTCAAAAAAATATATATTTCCTAAAATCACAATACAGAAATGATGATAAATGATATGTGTTATAAATGATCGTGTCTACTTTTAGCACTAATTACTGCAACAATGCAAAATGCCATGGAGCATCCAACCTGTGGCACTGCTGAGGAGTTGACCAGGCTACTTTGATATTAGCCTTGAGCTCATCTGTGTTGTTGTGTTGGTCAGGAAATGAGTTAGGGAGTAGTTTCATAAGGCATTTCCATAAAGCTTCTGCTAGATGGCTCCAATAATTTGATCAAACACGGTGGACCAACACCAGTAATAGTCAGAGCACCCCAAATCATCACAAACTATGAAACAAGATTGCATTATCTCTTGATACTATGAATGCAACAGTTGTAGCCCATTTCCTGAAGACGTCTGTGCATGGTGGCTCTTGATGCACTGACTCCTGTCTCACTCCACTCCTTGTGAATCACTCCCACGGTCTTGAATCATCTTTGTATGACAAAGTATCTTTGTAGACTTTGTATCTTCTGAAGACTGCGGTCATCCCTGTTGCTTGTGCAGTTTTTCCTACCACACTTTTCCCTTCCAGTCAACTTTCCATGAATATGCTTTAATGCAGCACTGTGCGAACAGTCAGCCCTTTCAGCGATGACATTCTGTGGCTTACCAAGACGTTGATGATCGTCTTCTGGTCACCTATCAAGTCAGCAGTCTTCCTCATGCGTGTAATTAATTAGACTGAGACTGAGAAATACAGTGTTTATTCTGCATGAATATTAATTTTAAAAATCAACCAGCAGCTGATTTTTTTTTATGACAGTTTTCTCTGATTCTCAAGGGCCAGTATTGGAACATTATCAGGGAAAAGGTTTTTCAACAATCAAAAGTGCTCGTTACAGTGAGATGCTTATCGAAGAACTGAATCCCACACTTCCAGTTAAATACAGAGGACTGCTATCCAAGGGCGTTGTGATCTTGCACACTTCTGCAAAACTTCATTTTCAGGTGTTGATGCATCTTCCCTATAGTCCTGATTTTGCTCCATCAGACTTTCACCTCTTTAGTCCCCTGAAAGCAGCCCTACAAGGATGAAGATTCACTTCTGATAAAGAAGTGAAGACAGGTTGCATTCGTGGTTCACATCTCAAACCTTTTTTAATGAGAGAATACCAAAGCGTGTTGACAGATGCACAAAGTATTGAAAATCAAGAAGATTACGATGCATTTACCTTTTCTAAAAGTTAATTAGATTAAATTCTACAGCCAGAGTGTGGATCATTTTTTTTATGTTTAATTATTATTATTACTATTATTATTATTATTATTATCCCTACTGACCTGTCTGTGTTTTCCCCATGTTTCATAGACACTGACACAGATGGAGCTGGAAGGACTCCAGCCAGACACACACTACATAGTGAACATTCAGGCAGTTTCTTTCTGGGGACAGAAGCGTTTAAAGAGTGGCCGTGCACAGCTCTCCTTCAAAACTGCTACTTCTACCGGTAAGGGCTGGATCTGAACAAGGGCCATTTGTTTCTGTTTCTGCTTGCTTGAACATAATTTAGCTCTATATTTTTGAAGAGTTCATGTACTTTAATGAATTATTTTGCAGGTCTTTGCCCATGCCTTAAGCCAAAAACATAAATTAAACAGAATGGCTGTCAGATCTGAACATTTGCTGTCTTTGTTCTCATCTCCCTATGGCTATTAATCAGCAGTGTCACTGATGATCATGCAATGTCAGGGCCATTAAAAACAACAGGAGGCCTTTATCAGAGTTTGTCTCTCATGTCCGAACAGTGTGTTCTTACAGAGGCTTATGTTTTTTGCACCTAAAAAAGGTCGTTTTTTTCCTCAGATCAAGGAGTTAACCTGTCGTACAAGTAGCAGTTTCCTGGCATATATCAGCACCCTGGATCAGTTCTTATCTGTATTCAGTTGAATTTTGGTTCACTAAAGGGAGTCTTAACAGGGATGTACCGACTCAAACGCCCAACAAGGGCTTATGTTAACATCACTTCTAGACCTCGCAATAAACCTGGCCTTTCTGTAGCAAAGAGGAGTTTCTCTCCTCATGTTGTTGTTTTCTGCTTTTAATTATGCTATATAAATCATGCACTAATTCTGCCAAGACTAACTCCAGACACGCTGCAAAGAAGCATGAAAATTTAGTGAGTCCAGTCTGTGCTTTGGCTTTGTGCATCCTGGCAGGTTAAATATGTCAAGATTTATTACATTTTTTAAAACTGCAATATGCCATTTATATTTTCCTTGCACCTCAATTATTATTGCTCCCTCGTGGACATTTTATATCTTCATTTTTGCTTTTACTCCATTTCTATCATCCTTCCACGGTCCCCCAGGATATCTTTAAAACGTTGCTTGGATAACAAAGTAGACTCATCTAAATCAATGTTGACTAGCTATTAAATGACTAAGAACTAATGAGGTGAGGCTTATGCAGCAGACGGATACGGAACTGAATGACTTCTGCATATAATGCGCATTAGCATCTTTTATGAATGTGTCATGTTCACCCTGTTTGTCCAACTGCACCGCCTAATTATTTACGTGTGTTTTCATATTTGTTAGGCTTTACATCTGCTTCCATTTTTATAAACGTTCCATCGTGCACTCCTACAGAGAATCTGCGATCAGGCAACCAATCATGAAAGGCCCCAAAAGGGTCATGTGTTAAATGAATTCCACTTGGTGAACGTCGATCTCGTGTTCTCCTTGCAGGCTCCACGCCAATCTCACGGGACTTTTCCAACGAGCTGCCCATCTCCCGCTCATCGCCCAGGGTCCTTCGACTTGAGGCTGCGGCTCCCCATTACCACAACAATCAGCTTCAGGTCAAGGTGTTTTGGAAAAGTCGACTCCCAGGCAAGTCAACCCGAAACAAAAGTTCTTGTCTTACACTAGCTGTGTGTAACTGAGACAGTGTCTCATCTTCTATGCTGTATTGTGGTCCCGGAGGGATGTTAGGCCATCCCACTGTTCATCAAGTCAATAAAATTGAATTTGATATAAGAATGCATAAATCAGGAGCTCATGAGGAGTTTCTATCAAGCAACGACCATATCAAATTGAATTTTAAATTGCCTACGTTGTTCTCACCCCAATTATTCAGCTCGTAACCATGCTGGACAGCCGTTTCAATTTCACAGATGGTCTGCCCGTGTCCTTGAATCAGTCGGAGCCAAAGAAAAGCAGCGTAGTGACTAATGTTTTGCTGAAGAGCATTACAAAGACGCAAGCCTTCTGGTGAATTTTACCCATCCTACATAAACAGTCACTCATCGGGGTGTCCTCTCTGTACCTCCTCCAACGCATTACTTAGAGTTTGCATAGTAAGCATGTTCAGAAATTACTCATTTGGCGACGTGATGCTCTTCAAAGTCGAGGGGGAGTTCTGCTGAAACCACAGAGCCTCATAAAGAGCGGGTGCTGATTTACCGCTATCTCTTGGAAAGAGGTGAATAGACATATGAAGACAGATTTAATAATATCAATATGGATGTGAAATGAAAAGCAGATGGGAGGGACATGGCTCTTTGGGCCTCTGACAACCTGATGCACTGTGGGAGATGAGTTTGATGAAAGATGTAATGCTGTTTGGATACGGAACAGGAAGAGGACAGGAGGCGGCGTGTCCCTAACAAAAATGTCCATGCAGCTCTTTGGCCATGGCTTTTGAAAGTTGAACCAGGGCGCAGATCTAATATACTACATGCTCTTATGTTTCTCTGTTTAGGAAACCAGAGGGGTTCCGCTTCATATCTTTTAAGTTGGTTTCCGGAGGTATGTGCTAATAACGTGACCAAGAGAGAGAGAACGGCTACTGTACAGGTATGTAAACTATTTTCTCCGCTCGGCTGTCAACACATATGTTCGCATGATTAGAAATGTTCCTAGTAAGAAAATTCTTGTTTCGCACTTTCTTCTGGCTCGGATATAAACGGAGAAAGTCACCGCAATATATTGCATTAGTCTGGAAATACTTTTCATATATAACTCAACAAGGTCATATAATAAGCTGATAGATATGAGACACCCTGGATGACCCACAGTCAGCTCGAATGTGGACCTTCCAGCCAACAAGAGTGCTGGAGAAACTGTATATTGTTTAATAAACATTGGAATGCGGTGCGTCTGGGCTGTTTGCTTTTCCAGCAGCAGGATAAGGTGGTCTTTGCCCAGCCCAATTTAGCTACAATGCACCACACCTACCTACAACTTCATTGTGATCTGCTTGGACAATGCCAAGGTGTTTAATTTTAGCAGGAAGGAAAAGTTTTACTATTACAAGCAATCTGGAGCGCGTACCAGGCGTACATGTTTGGACGGCGTAAAGGAATGCTAGGTAATGGAGTATCAGTAGCGGTCACAATATACTAAGATCACTCGGTGCTCCCTTTCAATAGCTAACACTAAAGATACTGTATGAGGTCATATTTTCAAGACCTGTCTGAAAATATCTGCTCATATAACAGCATGGTTTATTCAACAGGATTCCTATGCTTCCATAGAGCCCTTATTCAAGCCTAGATACATGCCATTTAATGCTATAACAGCCAAGAGTCTTATGTTTCCAGACATAATCAGTCATGGGCTGGTAGAGAAGGTAATGAAAATGTGTGAAAACCACAGACATTTTTTTATACGACACAAGTACAGTGCGGATAAAAAGATGGGTATCTGATTTCCCATCAACACAGGCGGGTGAAAATTCAGCCTCAGTGACTCAGTGACTCAGTAATCGTACTTTATCCATGTTTTATGGTTGAATCCTCAAGGAGATTTTTTTTTATTATGTATTAGTTTCTCTTGAACCACAGAGCATTGCTATCACTGAGCAGAGTTGGTATGACGATGTCACATCATGTTTAATTTTTCCTTTAGGGCACGCATTTTGTCATCACAGGTCTTGTCTTTGCTTGTAAGTACAAAGTAACAGTGACACCCGTTTCCGAGCATGGAGAGAAGACCGGGGCCGTGACCTCTGTCACTACCCCACAGTGCTCGACGCTCAACAGCCGTGGGAAGAAACAACTGTCCTGTGCTTATGATGGTAAGGCTATCAGCATAGCAGAACAGCACATTTGATTATCACAGATGAAACATTTCAATGTACTAAGAAAAGAACAAAAAACTTGAAACTCCGTTACAATAAATGTTATTTAAAAGCCATAACTAATAGCCATACTTGGGGTGGGGTGTAGTGTGGGTGGGAGTATGGGGGCAAGAGGGCATTTTTTGCTATGGATGTAAGGCAGATCATTTTTTTTTTTTGGAGTGTCTTATGTTGCTCTGTGATGCAGTTTAAAAATATTTGATTGCAAAAGGAACTTTTGGTTGTCCAAATGCTGTGGCAACGTTAATTTGGCAACATTCTGCACACTGGGGCGGCACGGTGCACCTCCAGGGTCCGGGTTCGATTCCCGGCCAGGTTCGATTCCCGTCTCTGTGTGCATATGGAGTTCGCATGTTCTCTCTGTACTTGGTGGGTTTCCTCCCACAGTCCAAAGAAGTAGGTTAGGTTAATTGGCATTCCAAAATTGGCCGTAGTGTGTGAATGAGTGTGTGTGTGTGTCTGTGCCCTGCGATGGATTGGCACCCTGTCCAGGGTGTACCCCGCCTAGTGCGCTAAGTCTCCTGAGATAGGCTCCAGGCCCCCTGTGACCCTGAATACAGGATTAAGCATTATAGATGATGAGTGAGTGAGTGATGCGCAAAAGATTATTTAGGTTTTGGTCTTAGGTTGTTTTTGAAAGAATTATTTAGAGAAAATGACGTAGGAGCCATCTTGACTACATGACGATGGGATAACATTGAGCAAATGCACCTAATGACTTCAAGGCAAGATTAATACCAAATAAATGGTGTGAGAAGGACTCGGATTCCATTTGCTTTGCCAAGAGCAACGTGTGCCTACCATTGGGACACTAGCATGTTATTAATGCTAGCAAATGTGCACACATAACTACAAGTGCAACAACAAATACTACACAAGAATTTACTGAAAATTTAATTAGACAGCAGCCAAAATGGGAAAAAACCCAGCTTAGCATCTGAGATCTGTTTTGCATATGTGATCTGTTCTGGATGCTCTGCAAACACCACATTACAGTTCAAATGCACCTCACAGGTAATTCTCCAAAAGAAAATGAAATAGAAAAGTAGTGCTAAGAGATGCATGATGTGAGATACACGCGCAGTGTGCAGGAAGCTGTTATGTCTGTCCCAATTTCTGATCGGGACTTCTAAACTCTCTTAGAAACTTAAGAGACCGTGGATGTGGTCGGAAATTATGGGGATGAATGTTAAGCAGCTTAAATGCTCCAAATAAAGGTTACATTTAGTTGTTTTGAGGTTGTGTTTGTGGTGTTGTGTTTGTGCATTCATTCAACATTATATCAGCATAATTTTATCATTCTAACTTTTAAGAACAACCTTGCACCGATGCTGGATGCTGGATGTCATCACAATGTCGTTACAGCTGTTTCACAGTGGTCATCCAACGTTAGGGTTCCTGCTGGGAATGCTGGCTTTACAAGTCTCGGCTGAAGCATGCGCCTGCCCACATTTTCTCAGCCACTGTGACATCGAGAGTTAGCTAGTTTTGGGGAATTGGCAAGACTGAACTGGGCAGGCAGTGGGGGAAAATACAGCATGTGTAACATGTCTTTACCACTCATACATTTTATTTGTTTACTATTAGGTTTTCTAGACTAAAGTCATGTAGTATATTTTTTATTTGTAGTTAATGGATAGGATTTTCATGCAGTTGCCTGATGCACTGAAAACTACAATATTCACCTAGCCCATTCTGTGCTGAGTGAAACGTTATATAAAACACCACATACAATAAAATGGCTTTTTTTTTAGATTGATTATTAAACCTGGGTGTCAGTAATTGGCAAAGACGTCGACTTTGATTTAAACAGTTTTGATGTAAACTCAAATACAATAAAGGCCTTAGCTATTAAAGGGAACCTACCAAAGCTGTCCGTGTTGTTTTATTCAACTTTCCAACCCTTGAACAATACAATAAAATGTTATTTCGGTCACTTAATGCTTTTCCGAAGGGTTTGTGGTATCTATTTGCCATCAAACCCAAACATTGGTAAAGCACAGCTGCTGTTTTTTTCCCTTTAAAAAAATAGCCCCCTCCCTGAACAGAAGACTTGCACCCATTTAGAGCTTAATTTACAAAAATATTTGAAGCATTCATGAAATCCTTCTGCGGAATTTCCAACACACATTTATCTTCCAACCTAACAGCTGCCCTTAGACTTCCATTAAAGGTTTTAGCTGAGCATATTTACAAAATGCTTTTTAGTGGTAAACATGGGTTAAACACTCAATTGTCAAAATTGCTGTTGCTGGAGTGTGTAGAAATATGTTTTGGATAGGTATTTGTGACGAACTGATTGAAAAGCAGGTCTGTTGAACAACCCTGATAATGAGTGTCTTTGTCCTAGACCGCCACCTACAGGCGAAGAAATCGCTGCAGCGCCCCGAGAAGCTGGTAGCCGTGTTTCAGACAGTGAACGGTTCCCTGGAAGGTCTTTTCAGCTGGCAGGTGTCTGAGGCCACACCCGGCCAGACCCCCATCACAGGATTTCAGTTCTCCCGGGTCAAAATCTCCAGCAGCCGCGTGAACAAATCTTCAGATTCACTCACCTCTCAAACACTAAGTCTGGCGCCTGTAAGTTAGAAAGCTTTTCTAACACATAATGTGCAAAATTTCATACTAATTCAGTCATGGAAGATGTTCATCCAGAACACTTAGTTCTGTTCCAGCTCAAATAGGGATTTGAATTTGACAAAATTACGAGTTCTAAAGTTTTGAATTTTGACACTTTGGTGTCACGATTTACCCGATTGATAAACTGACGATTGTGGTCATGATGCAATGAAACATATTCATGACAATTAGACAAACCTTGAAAAACAATTTCCTGCTAAATAAATTTACTCTTTTGAATTGGTTTCAGCTACTTTTTACTTGTTTTGATTAAAGAAAACACTAACCAGAAAATACACTGATCGGCCATAACCATTTAACTTTAAACCACTTAGGTTTTGGGTTCCACTTGTGCTGCCAAGGCAGCTTTGGCCCTGTGGGACTTGGCTCCAAAAACACATTAACACATTAACATTGATTATCAATTATATCCCACTAAAGTGGTGACAGGATCATGACTCATCTACGACCGTGACAACCATCTGGTCCGATCATACAGAAAAGCTAATGTAACTTAAATTGCTGAAAAAAAGTCAAAGAATGCCATGTTAGAAAGACAGCAGAACTTCTACCCATGGCCCAGAAGACTAAGAAAAGGGCCCAAACTGGCCCAGCCTGCAAATTCACCAGATACCAGTCCGACTGAGCAACCATGGAGATCCATGGAGGCCCCACCTCGCAAACCAAAGCACACAAAGGATCACACATTAACATGCCGGTGCCAGACACTAAAGCACATACCAGAGGCCCTGTGGCCCATACCCTGAGGCCCTGTGGCCCATACCCTGAGGCCCTTATTATAATAATTATAATAATAATAAGATCATTTTGAGAGTTCTGCATTTTTACCATCATTCCCATATTCCAGTAGTTATTAAATTTACACGTTATAAAAGTAATGAGAACTTCTGCTCTGCCTGACATATCCGAAAACCCAAATGCAGTTTGATGTCTGAAGCCTCCCCGTTACACATCCATATAAGCAATTAAAAAAAAAAAAAAATTTATCATCATCAAACAATGCTGTGTTGCTGGCATGGATCCGATCTCAAGTTTTAAGGATATGGTTTCTTCCTTGTTTCATTTTATTGAGTTTGGTGAAGATCTGGTGACCATCTGTTGATTTCTGTTGATATAACAATATATATTGACCATATTGTTCGTAACAGTATGTTATCTCACTTGCAGGATCAGCGCTCAGTCAGGGTGGAGCAGCTCCAACCAAAGTCTTTGTACAAGGTGCAGGTCCAGGTACTGTCTGAAGCGGGCAACGGACCCTTAGTGGCCAAATTGTTCAACACTCCACAGATTAATGGCACACCACTATGAGGTACAGCACACACTAAAAACCATCTTTCTTTCTCATCATTTGCCACGATCAACACTCCTCAGAATTTAGGCTAATGAAAGTTAAAGATCCATGGCATTAAGAGAGAAAAGGGTTATGATTGTGTTGCTAGTATTAATCAAAAAATAAAAAATTTATGAAATTATTTCGATAATTCTGTAATTCTCTTCAGGTCTAGGATCATTGCTGATGTTTGTGTAACACAGAATCTGTTCAGGCATTATGATGTTGCAGGCAACTGAGAAAAAGTTTGGATTTTATTTGTCAAAACCATACACATAGTGATAGGCAGTGAAATGTTTTTTTTTTTTTACTGCCCATGACCTAAAAAGGAAAGATAAGATAGAATAGTTAGATTTTGCTATAATTAAATGAAAATTGCACTTAAAGAGTACAATTGACCTAAGCATAGAATTTCTAATAAAAAAAAATTTCATAAAATTAAATTAAATGTAAAAAGTTGGGGTTGGATTATACGATGTACAAATTTTCTATGGGCGAATATAGCGAAGCACATAAGAGTGCGTTGTCTGTTCTAACAAACCCATTTTAAAGACATAGAGGACTTGTTAATGAGCTGATAAGTGGAGTCATGTGTCCTGGGAGCAAGAGAAAACACTAACATGTGCTGTGTTTCCCACAAATATTTCCACTCTTCACTGACACTTACTCTCAAGAAGTAAAGCCTCGCCTCAGCTTTCGCTCAAGTGAAGATGCTAGTTTAATGAATGGCAAAACCATAATCACTTCTGAGCAGAGCTGAAACTAGCCCAAGGTCAACTCCAGACGACGGAAAAGCCATTAGTAGCTGCCAGAGTTCCACTAGATTTCTTTACAATAGCAAATGATGCCACATTGATCTACACCATAACACTTACGTTAACAAGCAGACTATCGGAACTGTGTGTGTGTAGATGAAGGTAAGGATTAAACAGTGGAACCAGCTGGAAAACAAACTCTGTGATTGAACGTTCCTCCGAGCACAGCGCAAAGCATGCGAATGGCATTAACGTGATTATGATGAATAAGTAAACTTCAAAGCCTAAGCTGAGCTGAAAGCAGCAGAAGCTCACCTTCCAAAATCAGCACAGGGTTAGACTTTACTCTAAATCTTTAGACTTTACTTCATCGTATCTAGTATTACTATTATACCATTAATTTCTGTAGTAGTAGTAGTAGTAGTAGCCGTAGTAACAGTAATAATAATAATATTAATAATAATGTAGTGTTTCTTTTAGTATTGATTAATATTATGCATGATTCTATGTATGGTGTATTAAACATTGTGTTCAACTGCATGCATAATAAAGCTACTCGTCATAAAGTACTGCTTACTCCATATTACATGAAATGTAATAAAGATTTAAACATGATTAAGTTCACACCCAGCCTATCCCTTTCAGCCTGAATCAGAAGAGTTCCCAGGGTTAAAAAAATATGGATTTCCTAAGTAGACTGTTAGCCAAGCATGTTAGAAAACAGCCATCAGCCAAGTAAGAACTGGAAATTTTCCCCAAATAAACACTGACAGCAAAATGAGAAAAATTTGAAAGAAGCTGTTAGAAGAAATTTTTTTTAAATGACAAGAGGTTTAAAAAATGTATTTGATTACATCAGTGTAAATTAGTGCTGCACAATTAATCGCATATAAATGAAATGGACCTGTGCAGTTATTTACTGGATGAAATCATAAAGCACTAGTTCATATCGTACCCAGTATTGGAAAAGATGGCTTTAGCATAACGTCTAAGACTGTAGAGCAAAGCATGATAGCACAATTAGTTAAAAGTATCAATGTGGTTCATACACAATCCTTTGAGTCACACGACGAGCAAAAGTTTGAACAGAAAGCTAATGTAAAATTAATCACATTTAGTTTTGTCACTTTTTCAGTAACATGCTGCTAACAGCCTGAAAGAACCACTTACTACAACACATATTCAGGCAATACAATAGCCACCATCGTATCATATTGCAATCTATTTTCACCTGAATATGTTTCTTGATTTGTTTCTATGTCGCTTGCTAATATTGTAATTTCTTTGTTTTTCTAGTCTGGACAGTTGTACTGAAGTATCATCATAAACATCTGATCACGCCTTCAGAAAAGTGTTTCCTCTACCGGTATTCTTGGAACTGCGGTTACGTTGCATGATGATGGCATTTCATTTTAATTCAAGTTTTTAAAAAATTGATTGCTTAACAATAAAAAAATGTTTTGTAAGTTAAATGTTCAGAGATTTTTGAAGCCTATATTATTTAAGTGTACTTTATCATGTAAAAATTTGTAGCACTGATGTATGTAGAATGTAGTGAGAGCTGTTTAACTCCTGTTAGTTCATGTATAACTCCCCCCCCCCCCTTGTTTAGTGCTAATACCTTTGTGTTTCTGAATCTGAGACATGTTTGCGCTGTGCAAGTATAGTTCTAAATTATTTTTTATTAATCGCGATAATTTTAGCATCCACTTACAGTCTACTGTAATCTTGAAGTATTTATTGTGATGTGCTATAAAAGAAAAAAAGTGGAAGGTGACCATGATTGTGATTTCTGTGCTGATATTTAGTGAAAAATCCCTTTCATTACAAATCGGATGTTTCACACCAGGTAATTAAATGTCCGGAAAAAAAGCACATAAGCCCTGGTTAAATTTATAATTATTTGCTAAAGGCTAAAGATAAAGGGTTTGTTTGAATGGCAGACAAATGAACTCATATCAGGTTTATGATTGTTACCCAAATTAATAATGTCCTATGTCATCAGTGCCAAAAATATGTTATAAACAGTGATGTACAGCATTTGGACAACAATGTTACAAATGACATTTGTAATGAAAGCATTTATTTCATTTTGTTCAGATATTGTTTCCATTGTACAAAAATGTTGTACTTTCTGTAAATATTGCACTTTGTGTTGTTACAAATAAAGGTTTACATAAATTCATTGAATTAATTCTTGTCTAGTGGTTTATAGAGATCAAAATTTTTTGTTGGTAAAGATTTCTGCCAGAGGTCAGGTGTTAAACAAGTCATTTACATTTTCCCCTCTTATGACCTCATGTAACAAGATGCCCTCCTCTTGCTTGTTGATAAGCTCTGCTGTTCTCTGGTGGGCCATGGCTCAGTAGTAGATAATTTGGAGCATTTGTAGAAGCAGTTAAATGAAGGAGTTTGAAACACAATGTAAGAACAAAAAGTATTATAAAATTTTTAAATATTGTAGGATATTTCTGCTGGAACATTAACACACACTTTTATGGGACCTCTAAAACCTGTGCAAATTTGTTAAAGAAATAGTAAAACAGGGGACCTTTAAAAGTCGGCAAATAGCAGTTTAACACTGAGTGGTTACTTTAAAATAGTAGTTCTCAACCCTGGATCTGGAGGACCAACCAGCCATGGATATTTTAGATATGCTCTTTACATGCAAAAAGTTTTTTTTTTTTTTTTTTTTTTAAGAAACAGTTATTCTTGGGTTTTGAATCCAAATAATACTTTAATGGCCAAGTATAAAATGGATTTGGTCTCAGCTGATAAATGATTATTGTGTTTCAACAAATGCTGAGCATGTTTGCATCTGTATCTGTATTCGGGTTTAAACCGATAGTCCATTAAATTCGAGGGACATTCAAGTCAAGCCAGGCCTTTTGATTGTGCAAAAAACAGAGCACAGTTATGTAGTAACAGTAATAAAAGTACAATGTAGCCGAAAGGTGAGGAGAATAAAACATGGTCATGGTGGACAGTCCTGTCAATCTCATAAGTTTCTCTTTATTTTTCCACTTATTCTACTTTAGAATATCAGCTCCATTAACTTCTGGGTTCCGAGGTTAAATTCCAAATAGATGAAAAGCTAATGTGCTATAAAATGGAAATCTAGTGTGCCATGGTGTACAATCCCTTGTCTCACACACCAAGTAATGCCCTTGATTAGGGGTTAAGGAAGGATTGGAATTCTTTCTTGTGTCAGTCATAACACAAGTGGTTCAGATGTGATTCAGAACAATTTAGAAGCAAGGAGTGAAGTGTTGGTTAAAATTACATAGCATTTTGGCAGGCAGTCGCTCTCTTCTCAGTATGGTGGCCAGTACAGACTTACTTTCACTAATGCTAGCGACCGGCATCTTCACATTGGAAGCGATTGTTTTGTTCCATGTTCAAGCACAATTGTTTCCCCCTTCCCAATCCCCTGCAGGTTTGCTATCACATTAGTAACATTGCCCTCATTCTCGAGCATGCTTGGATATGGACACAGCCAGATATATGTAGGTGTCTAACGCAAAGATGAAGAAAGAAGAAAAAGAAACCTCTCTCGTTAGTGTATTTAGATTAATTAAGGGTTGTTAGAATACATTCGGCGTGCTACCCAGTGCTGTTATTGTCTATTATCAACACTGGTGGACTGCCTCTCATTCAATCAGATTGCTTGGTTGTATAACGCATGTCTGCCATCCACAGAATAGAAGGTTATTGCACTGTAAGTTTAAAAATAAATGAATCTATAAACAGAATACCGAACATATTATTTCAAATCAAATACACAGAAAATTGTTTGGCAAAGGCTTTAATCTACGGTAAAATCATAAAGCGTCAGAAAACACACACAACGCAAAACATTATTGAAAGTGTTACTGTTGGAAAACCTGAGTGTTTTACTTCATTAATGATATTTATTATCATGTAATGAAAACACGCGCGCGCGCGCGCGCACACACACACGTAACAATGTTGAAAGTAGACTGACATGAAAAATCGGATTTTAAACAAAAGAAGAGAGAGAATCACGTCCAGTCCACTAGAGGAAGACATTTCCAACCCTTTTGATCAAAACGAGTGACGCAATCAACCTGCGACAGAGTCGGTTTACTACCGCGACGGAAAATCCCGTTATAAACATACAAATGTTAAGATTTGAATTCTACAGGCGCGAGTTGTCTTAGCAGCATTTTACCCCATCATACACCTTTCTTTACAGACGATGGCACAAATGCAAAGAATACAATTTGTTTAATGCTTAAATACTTATGTTGCACTGGAATGTTAGACTGGAAAACTCGGTAACGTTAGCAACCGTGTCCTCCATTTAGACACTTGAGTGGCTAGGCTAACTCTCAAACAAGGTATGTTTTTTTTTTTTTTTTACCATGTTTTTGTTCTGGTTTTTTTTATATAGATATATATATATAGTATGCTGAGGGATTTAATCCTCTCATGACTAGCTTTGTCAGTCGTTTGGCATTGGGGGTTAATAAAAAGCTAAACTCGCCAGCTATTTAGCTAAACTGTGAACATTGGTGCATTAACATGGAAGCTTTGCGATGCGTTCAGTTATAACAGCCAGGTATGATAAAGTGCTGTGTGGTGTACATTTATTTTGTTCAGATAATGTATTTTCACGAGTTGTTTTTCGTTAATACTGTAGATGACGAGATGAAAGTGTTGCTATTCGAGCTAGCTGTGCTCTACTTGGAGATAGGAAAAGTTTTCTCAAGTTGATGAGCGCTTTAACCATCAATAGTGAGAACAAGAGACGCAGCAGCCAAGTGGCACTTTTTATTAATAGACACGTAAACTTTTAACATTATTAAATGGATTAAACATCCCTAATAAAGAAGTGTTTTGTACGATATGTGTGCTTATTAGATTTTGATCGAGTGACCAGAGAAGTCACATATCACCATTGCCCTTCTCTGTTAGGATTTTGTAAAAGTTAAAAGCGGCCTTGCTCAAGCACCCAACAGTAGCTTCTTGGTGATGCTATGGTTCAAACCTGGGAC
Organism: Clarias fuscus; assembly: GCA_030347435.1. Lineage (NCBI taxonomy): Eukaryota > Metazoa > Chordata > Actinopteri > Siluriformes > Clariidae > Clarias > Clarias fuscus. The sequence goes on from CM059219.1 coordinate 19,325,612, forward strand.
CTTGCCTTTAGTAGCCTGGTGTCTGAACCATATTTCAAGAACCACAAAATTATATCCAAGTTCACATAGCCTTGGCAGCATGGTGGCTTCAGCGTTGGGGTTTGATTCCTGCGTCGGGTCTGTGTGCATTGAGTTTGCATGTTCTCCCTGTGCTTGGTGGGTTTCCTCTCATAATACTCCGGTTTCCTCTTACAGTTCAAAGACACGCAGGTTAAGTTAATTTGCGTTCCCAAATTGCCCGTAGAGTATCGATGGAAAATGAGAAACGATGGATATATCTCCAGGGTGGAGAGAATTCGTTGCCCAATGTGCTGGATGGCGCATGGACGGACCAAAATACCAATCTTATTGCATTGCATTGCATTATGTTTTCTTTTGCAGTGTAGGTCCAACTTGTAATCCACATCGGAGGAGCCTGATGGTGTAGAGCTGCTGAAGCAAGCAGGCAGGCAAAGGCCAGCAGGGAGGCCCTGGAGGAATGGGCAAGGCTGGACATGAGAGTTCAAGTTCATAACAGCTCCGACCAGGCAAAGCCGGCACCAGCCGAGATGTCGGAGAATGGCCGCGCACGGAGAAAACGTGTGCCCAAGTTATGCGACTGCTGCGGGCCGAACACCAAACCTCACGCGCTGGGCCACGGGCCGGTCACGAAAAAACGTGGCCGCAAGAAGAAAGAAGTGGCGAACGAAGTGGAGGTGACGACTGACAGCCATTTAAGTTCCGCGTTCGTAGATTTAGCATCGACACCAGACAGCACGGACACCATGACTGTGTGCGAAACGCAACAAGCAACACTTTCTAAAATATGCCCGACGCAGACGGGGGAACAGATTATTCCTCCGGTTCTGCACAACGGCACCCCGGCCAGTCCAGATAATGGTCCAGAAACTAACAGCGAGAGCGATTATGCTGATTGCACTCCACTCGATGACTCAAAAGAGCTCAGCTCTGTCACGCACAGTACAACTCATGCTAGTTTGGATGCACACTGTGATCCTACAACACCTCTGGACTGCATGCATGGCAGTCCGACCTCACACAGTGACTGTAAGGAAAACTTCTTATGTCCTGCTGGGACGAGCAGCATCACGACGTCAGATCAGCCCCCAGACAGTGATGCCATGGAAATTGAACAGGCTGTGTATGCAGTTTATCTAAACACAAAGGCTTTAAGGGACCACCGTTACTGCAAACGGCCTCACGGCGACGCAGAAGAAGAGAATGCTATCTCTCAGCCACCTTCAGCTGAAATCCAGCAGGAAGACATCGTAGAACTCCTACACGGTATGGCTTTGTTCATCTGCTGCTCTCAAGGTGTGTTACCTTGTGTTTTTTGTTAACATCATATCCCTTTTGCCCTCCAGAATACCTCGAGCTTTTCTATGGGAAGTATGGGAGCTTTGTTCCACTGAATGAGGAAGACATTCTTGTGTACCTGAACAAACACTTGAACGCTGATTTTAATGATAGGTAACATTGTCTCTCTTATATCCAGTGCAAGTGATGAATGCTGATTTTCTTACTACACACTATACATCCCCATACAGAAGGAAAATGATAAACAAGGAAGTGCTGAAGTACAAGGCTGGCTTGGCCTGCGCATCGATGCATTTCTTCAAAGTGACCTACAATAAGCACTCGTTGGCACTCGAAGACCTTTCAACACTTGAAGACCAAAACTGGGTCAATGACCAGGTAGGTCATGGAAATGCGCCATTATAACTTTATAGATAAGAAACTGTATGATGTTATTACATATTGCATTATCATGTTTTTTTTATTTTATTTTATTTTTATACAGGTCATAAACATGTATGGTGAACTGATCATGGATGCAACAAGCCACAAGGTACAACAAATACACAAATGCTTTTTGTATTACATGATTCAATTTTATGGGACTGATTTGTTAATTATAATTAATTTTTTTTTTTTTTTGTAGGTCCATTTCTTTAACAGTTTCTTTTACAAACAGCTTGTAGCAAAAGGGTATGAAGGAGTGAAAAGGTGGACAAAAAAGGTAAATGATCAACATACACAAAATTAAACAAAAGTACAATTATCAGGATTGCCATGTCTGTGGGGAAAAGAATGTAAACAATTTAAAGAATTTGAATAAGAAATAAGAATTTGGCCTGTTATGTTAAACAAAGTATTGTAATTATAATAAGATAATATAATAAGATTGAATTATTTGTCATATGTACCTTACAACACAGTGAATATATATTTATTTACAGTATATAAAAATATACACAGTATAAGCAATATGAACAGACAAGAACATTAAGACAGAAGGACTAAACCAGCAGATCCTCGTATCAGGTTTTACTCCATTAAAGGTTTGACTAGCCATTCTTCTCCAGTTAAGGCAACTTGGCTCACAGACCAAAAAAAAAAGAAAAAATGCAGTAGCAAGTCAGACATTAGCTTGGTTACAGGAAAGGTGTAGACCTGGTAGTCCTTTTTTGTCATAAATGTTCTCTTGTTTTTGCTCTGTTTTTTATTTGCAGGTGGATGTGTTTTCTAAAAGACTGCTGCTGATTCCCCTCCACTTGGAGATCCACTGGTCCCTGATTACTGTGGATGTCCTCAAACAAAACATAAATGTCTATGATTCCCAAGGAATATTGTTCAAGTTCGCTGTTGAAGTAAGTAATTAAACATGATGAGCTGGACATTTTTTTTTTTTCAGGTGGGAAAAACTTACTGATTTCTTTCAAAAACTGCCTTACCAAAGAAGGTTGCACACTGCTTATACATTAAGTTTGACCACATTTAACTTTTATTATGGCTCGCAATTGAATTTTTGACAATCTGAGCATGATGAGTCTTGTGTATTCTTGTCATGCACTATAGGCATGCCATCAGGGAAGAAAAAAAATCAACAGAAGTCTTTTTTTCTTACTAGTCTCACTAACGAGCATTTTTGTCCACACGGGTATTTAGTCCTGGTCCTGTGAGTTCTTGTTACACTGTACGCGTGGAAATGCTCCTAATTTCATTATTTAAAATTACCAAATTTTTCAGTGAAAAAAGGTTTTAATAATGCATTGGTCAATCTAAGGTAATCTCCTTATTTGTTGTATTTGCTTAATACAGGCCTTTTTGAAACTGTTTTTTTTTTTCCATTATTATTTTTATTAATATAGTTATTAATTTATTATTGAGTTTAGATTATGTGCAATGCTGGGAACTATAACACAGTATAATGGTTTCATTCATATGAAACCTTAATTGCAGCCAGGACATTTACAAGTCAAGTCAAGTCAATTTTATTTATATAGCGCTTTTAACAATTGACATTGCCGCAAAGCAGCTTTACACAATAAAAAGAAGTAAGTTTTTATGCAATGTATATGAATCAAAATGATAAGATTGTCCCTGATGAGCAAGCCGAGGGCGACGGTGGCAAGGAAAAACTCCCTGAGATGGTAATAGGAAGAAACCTTGAGAGGAACCAGACTCAACAGGGAACCCATCCTCATCTGGGTGATAACGGATAGCAGGAATTGCTCAGTATAATAATGTGTAAGACTGGAAGTTCAGTATAACAGGAGATGTTTTAAAATTAAAATGAGTCCAGTTTGTTCCCGGAGGCTCAGGTAGACTGTAGGGGATTCCGGTCCTGAGTTATCGAACAACTGAAGTCACAGGTCCCCAGAGCATCAATCGATGACAGGACAGTCTTCATGGAAACCATCCCCAGCCACCATACGAATCCAGGCAGACCACACGGGGCATCCATGCGACGAGATCTCCAACCAGAAGCAGGACTCCAGGATGGGTTAGACGGCTCCAGAGGGCAGAGGGGTCTGGATCACTGGCAACTCAGGAGCGAAACATGTATAGCTCGACAGAGAGAGGGAAAGAAGAGGGGGAGAGAGAGAGAGGAGAGAGCAGAAAAGGAGAGAACAGAAAATAAGGAGAGATGGCAGTTAGGTATGGTCACAGTCAACATGTATAAGGTGAATGTATATTTAGTGCAAAGTGCAAGCAGAGACTCCGGCAGGACTAACTATAACACCATAACTAAAAGGGAGAGCCAGAAGGAAACACAAACATGAGGGCTCCCTGAGATGTAAAGCAACCAATCACCTCACCGTCAACAAACCTGAGTGAACAATGAGAGTGGGGAGGACAGCATCTAAACATACCAGTTCACCAGAATACTCTACGTCCATGAGTCCCCCAGATCTGCTCCTTTACCTAAGGTTAATCTATTTACAAAAATGCTTGGCTAAATAAATAGGTTTTTAGCCTAGACTTAAACACTGAGACTGTGTCTGAGTCCCGAACATTAATAGGAAGACTATTCCATAACTTCGGGGCTTTGTAAGTAAAAGCTCCGCCCCCTGCTGTAGTTTTAATAATACGTGGTACTGACAGGCAGCCTGCATTCTTTGATCGAAGTAGGCGTGGCGGATCGTAAGACACTAACAGTTCACTCAAATACTGTGGCGCGAGACCATTTAGTGCTTTAAATGTCAAAAGTAGTATCTTAAAATCGATGCGAAATTTCACAGGGAGCCAATGCAGTGTAGATAAGATAGGGGTGATGTGCTCGTATTTTCTGGTTTTAGTGAGGACTCTCGCTGCTGCATTCAGTACTAACTGAAGCTTGTTTATACACCTAATTGAACAACCAGACAGTAAGGCGTTACAATAGTCCAACCTAGAGGTGATAAAAGCATGAACTAGTTTTTCTGCATCATTTAGTGACAATATGTTTCTTATCTTGGCAATATTTCTAAGGTGAAAGAAAGCTATCCTGGTAATATTATCTACATGAGCTTCAAACGAAAGGCTGGAATCTATAATCACACTGAGGTCTTTTACTGTTGCACGTGATGGAACAGAAAGGCCATCTAAAGTTACAGTGTGATCAGAAAGCTTACTTCTAGCTACTTGTGGTCCTATGACCAGAACTTCTGTCTTATCAGGATTAAGCAGAAGAAAATTAATTAACATCCAATCTCGTATGTCCTGCACACACTGCTCGATTTTAGCAAACTGGTTTACATTACTGCTAGTATATTAATTTCACTAAATGTAAATGTATTCTCTTCAACAGAACATTTTGAAATACATCATAGCAGAGGCAAAAGAAAAGAAACATGCTGCTCTCCAAAAAGGCTGGAAGATGACTGTCATCAAGGTTTGTGTCAGTGGGAGGAAATAACTTTCAGAATTGTTGAATCCAGAATCCAGCAGTCAGTGGGGGAAGCATTAGTTGTAGTATTGTTTTCCACCCAGTTAGATTTCTCAGTTATATCACATTCTAAGTTGGACATGTATATTAAGATGCTGAGCTTGTTATAAAAGGATGACAATAAATTTTTTTTCCTCAGGGTATTCCACAACAGAAGAATGATAACGATTGTGGAGTTTTTGTTCTGGAGGTACGGTTTGTAATCATGGCATTTATGATTTTTGAGTTGTATCTATGATTATATGCACCTAAAAACCACAAGTTTCTGCTTTTTTACCTAAAGCAGTGGTAAGCCTGAATCAAATCTGACAGGTGTTAGGTGAAAGACACAGCAGGCGGGCATGGACGGCATCCAGCGAGGGCATGCAGGGGTTCTAACACGTGATTTTCAACAGACTAATTCGCACACAAAGTTAGGAGAAAAAGGCTTTTAACATGCAAATTTTTAATAATGTAAATGCGTTTATGTTCCGCCACTTAAAAATTTCTGCACTCAGTTCAAAATCAGCTATATTTGAGGCTTATCAGCCGGTCATGGGCAATCACATTGAAAACCAGCCAATCCTGGCCTATCCACTGGTTCATCTCTATTATAAATGTAAAAATAGTTTTTATTCCCCCTTATTACATACTTCCTATTCACTTTTTTCTTTCTTTCTTTCTACAGTACTGCAAGTGCCTGGCCTTTAAAGAACCATTGCAGTTCACACAAGAGGACATGCCTAAAGTGCGCAAAAGAATATATAAAGAACTGTGTGACTGCAAGCTCGCAGACTTACAAAAACTGGTCTAAGATTTCAAATTGTTCACTCATACTGGTCAATGGATTATTTTTGTTTAGTTATTGTTGTTGGTCACGATGGAAGACGACCTGCAGGTCATGGAGAGAAATCGTCATTTTTTTTGTCCCGGACAAGAAACTGACTCGAGATGCCAAAATCTCAGCCTTCTGCTCGTGGTCCACAGACGGATTTAACTGCTGGCTGTTAAAGGCTATTTTTCACAATCATGTGAAAACAACAGGAGAAAAAATACACTTCTTTTTGTACATTTGTTTGTCCTTAAGCCTTTACAGCTTGTTCAGTCTTTTTAACCGTGTCCCAAAGTATGTGGTTATAGCAGGTCCCTTTTCCACAAATGTGCGGTGTGAGATACACAGCATGTAAACTTGAAGGATCTGCATTTTATATTCTTGCCGCATTCTGTATGCGCTGCAAACAGAATTTGAACAAAAAGGCAAACGTTTAAATGAATGTACTGTTAACATGAAGAATTTTTTTTTTTTTTTGGTTTTTAAATTCCCACAGAAGTTGATCTGTAAAGAATTCCCTTAAAAATCTCAGCCTGACCATGCTTTCATCATGGGCCGTTTCCTTTTTATCTTTCATAATTTGTTAGAAGCACTCTAGACACTTTCTTTTAAATGCTTTAATGTTTTTTAAAATGCAGTGTCACCTGCCAGTTCCTGTAGCACGTCGCCTACGTTCCGTTTTGAATTCCAGGTGTTTTACATTCACGGTAAACATGGTTACGAAAGAATCATGTGTCCAAGTGGGTCAAATTTGTATTTTGGGTTAAAATTCCGTATTTACTTCAACCAGATACAACATGCTTTTCTTCTTGAAGGCTGCTGTATACTCCCAAAACACTGACAAGAACTATATTAATGATAGCCTTGCACATAAAATAAATAAAGCTTTACTGTGTACAGAGCTGACAGTATGCTATAGCTGTACTCCCAGCACAGTTCTTGTCCATTAATGACAACCAGAATGACCAACTGTTACGACTTAAGGTTAGACATCAATTTGTGGAATACTGTATTTCTAGTTACTTGAAGTGTAACTACAAAATTTGACCTCAGTGAAATTTGTTTTTTTCTGTTTGACTACTATTTGTCATTATTTAAACAACCCTATAAAACCATTATTGTTAACATGCTATGAGTCTTAACTCTTATTTCAGTTAGATTGTGGACTAATAATAGAAATCATAAGCTTTGATACCACAACAAGACTCTGCAAGGATTCAACACTTCAATGACAATTATCCACAGACAAAGCAAAAGGTAAAAGACCTTGTTTATTACAAAAAAATAAAAGGCGAGTCGAATAAACCACATCAATCTGTTTCACCAAATCATATGGATGGTCATTTCCTCCCTCGTACAACCTTTGACTTGTGCTGTAGTTCATATGTACATTACCAAAAAAAAAAAAAAAAACAGCTTCCTTTTCAAATGTCCCAGTTAATTAGGAATGACTAAAATTTTTGATGTCCATCTGGGCCCCTTTGTAGTTGAGCTAGTTTTCCATATCCACCTCTTGCAGGGTCGTAATCCTGTCTATATTCATCTCGCACCTGAAGAGACAAGAAACACCAAGTCTTACAAGTGATGTTCTTAAAAATGTAAAGACACTCATTGGCCACCTTATTGGTAATGTTCATGTTTTTCCTTTCAACCAAACATGTGGTAGCAGCACGCATTGACAATCATCCAGAAAAGTTCAGCTGCTATTAAATGTTCATGTCAAATGAAGGGAAGTGTTAGATCAGTGACCAACAATAGCAAGGTTTTTCGTATTAGACAGGCTGTTTTGAGTATTTTAGTTTTACTGTATTTTAGCAGATTTATAGCTGTTCCCACTAAAGCAGTCTCTGGGTGTGGGGTGTGCATTCATAAGGTATATCCTTACCTGACCGCCTGATTTGCCCCGACCGTACTGACGTCCCTCTTTAAAACCAGCATCCCAGTCTGTTCTAATAATTCGATCGTCCAGTCTGGTTCCATTTATAAATCTCATCGCATGCTCAGCATCAGCTCTTGTGTAGTACCTTAAAGTAGTGTTAAGGATTATAATGCATTTAAAAATGCATTTTTAAATTATTACACCCATATGTGGAATGCACGACACCAAAAACTAAACATGCAGTATAAACAAAAATTAATAGGATAGGACACTTACACACGTGGACAAAATTGTTGGTACCCTTCGGTCAATGAAAGAAAAACTCACAATGGTCACAGAAATAACTTTAATCTGACAAAAGTAATAATTTTTAAAAATTCTATGAATGTTAACCAATGAAAGTCAGACATTGCTTTTCAACCATACTTCAACAGAATTATTTTAAAAAAAAACTCATGGAACAGGCCTGGACAAAAATGATGGTACCCCTAGAAAATATTGAAAATAATGTGACCAAAGGGACATGTTAATTCAAGGTGTGTCCACTAATTAGCATCACAGGTGTCTACAATCTTGTAATCAGTCAGTGGGCCTATATATAGGGCTCCAGGTAGTCACTGTGTGGTTTGGTGACATGGTATGTACCACACTCAACATGGACCAGAGGAAGCGAAGGAAAGAGTTGTCTCAGGAGATTCTAAAGAAAATTATAGACAAGCATGTTAAAAGGTAAAGGCTATAAGACCATTTCCAAGCAGCTAGATGTTCCTGTGACTACAGTTGCACATACTATTCAGAAATTTAAGATCCATGGGACTGTAGCCAACCTCCCTGGACGTGGCCGCAGGAGGAAAATTGATGACGAATCAAAGAGACGGATAATCCGAATGGTAACAAAAGAGCCCAGAAAGACTTCTAAAGAGATCCAAGGTGAACTTCATGCTCAAGGAACATCAGTGTCAGATCGCACCATCCGTCGTTGTTTGAGCCAAAGTGGACTACATGGGAGACGAAAATCATAAAAAAGCCAGACTGGAATATGCCAAACTACATGTTGACAAGCCACAAAGCTTCTGGGAGAATGTCCTATGGACAGATGAGACAAAAATTGAACTTTTTGCCAAGGCACATCAGCTCTATGTTCACAGATGGAAAAATGAAGCATATCAAGAAAAGAACACTGTCCCTACTGTGAAACATGGAGGAGGCTCTGTTATGTTCTGGGGCTGCTTTGCTGCATCTGGCACAGGATGTCTTGAAGCTGTGCAGGGTACAATGAAATCTCAAGACTATCAAGGGATTCTAGAGAGAAATGTGCTGGCCAGTGTCAGAAAGCTGGGTCTCAGTCGCAGGTCATGGGTCTTGCAACAGGACAATGACCCAAAACACAGCTAAAAACACCCAAGAATGGCTAAGAGGAAAACACTGGACTATTCTAAAGTGGCCTTATATGAGCCCTGACCTCAATCCTATTGAGCATCTTTGGAAGGAGCTGAAACATGCTGTCTGGAAAAGGCACCCTTCAAACCGGAAACAAGTGGAGCAGCTTGCTCATGAGGATTGGGCCAAAATACCTGCAGAGAGGTGCAGAAGTCTCATTGACAGTTACAGGAATCGTTTGATTGCAGTGATTGCCTCAAAAGGTTGTGCAACAAACTATTAAGTTAGGGGTACCATCATTTTTGTCCAGGCCTGTTCCATGAGTTTTTGAGTTTATATATATAAAAATAAAAAAAATTCTGTTGAAGCATGGTTGAAAAGCAATGTCTGACTTTCATTGGTTAACATTCATAGAATTCTTATTTATTACTTTTGTCAGATTAAAGTTATTTCTGTGACCATTGTGAGTTTTTCTTTCATTGACCGAAGGGTACCAACAATTTTGTCCACTTGTGTATTTAAGCAAAAACAGCTAGATTTAGACCATGATGCATGCATGTCATAGGTTTTATATTCCTTGAAAAATTACATATTTCACATAAACATCATGATTGGCGTTCTAAATACACTGTCCAAAAAAAGTCACTATTTCAGAAGGGTCAAATTATTGCCCAGCATTAATCTAAGCACTGAAAATGATTGAAATTACTAGATTCAGGTTAAGAACTGTTCAACACATTATTTAGCCTGTAAAGACTGTGCTGAACCTTCAAAACCACATTTCCTCCATGATGGTTGAAGATTCAGCACAGTCGTTACAGGCTAAATAATGTATAGCTCATTAATGGAGATCACTTAAATGCTTAATGGTAACGCATGGTAAAAAATATTGACAGGTTAAATCAAAGCTATGTTTAATAGTGAAAATAAGAGCATTTCAGGAACTCACAGGATTGAGACCAAGCAGGTGTGTTAGACTAACCGGGGGGAAAAAAAAAAAAAAAAAAAACACGGGAAAAGTTCAAGTTTCTAATGAGCTCAGATTCACCCTATTCCAATGGGCGCATCAGGGTAAGAAGGGAAGTGTATGAAGTGATTCACCCATCATGCCACTGTACAAGCTTTCTGGAAGCAGTGTTACAATCTGAAGTTGCTAGTAGTTGGTCAGGTCTAGACTCAGCAGCATACAATGAAGTCAGCTGATGACCTGAATGGCCAGGTTATCAATTCATTGGAGTTTTTCGTCCCTCATTGAAAAGGCATATTCCAGGATTCAAATTGAGAAATTGTGATTCTAGGAGCATAAGGAATCATTTTCATACATTCACCCGCCATCATGCTGTGTACTTTAATTAATCCTTAAGGCAATCAACGAAATCTTGTCATGTGTGACTATTCTTTTTTTCCAGGCCATGTTGCCATATATAGGCAAGTGGTAAATACTAGCTAATACACATCTGATGCAAGTAAAGGTATGCACAGGATGACACTTATGGCATGACCTCTCTCTGCTTACCTTATTTGGACATTTTTTTTTTTTTTTAGCTGGGACATGAATCAAAACATCCTTTATCAAGCCCCTATATTGGTTGTGATATTAGATGTGACGGGAAAAACATCTAAACTATTTATAGCTTAACAATAAAACCACAAGGTGTCGCAGAAGCTATAATATAAAGAAGCACAGATAAAACAGTTTGTTTTACAAAGACTATTTGTCTATAAAAACAGCCTTGTTTTGATCCAGAAAGGATACTCCACAAAACAAAATCCACATGCAGTCTTCTTGACCTTGTCGAGGCCAATGACGATTCTTTTCACGTCGCCACTTTTGGAGAAGAGTTCATAGACCTGCTCCTCTGTTGTGTAGAAAGAAAGGTTCCCAACATAAAGTGTACAGCTTTGTTTCAGTAACTTTTCCTGCTCATGCCGATTCCCCTGGAAAGATGGGATGTCAAAAGGTAAAAGATATATTATTTAGTAGTAAAAACTGTTTATTTTTAAGCGAATACTGAACTTTTGGGTGTTTAAAATTGTAGCAAAACAAATAAATCAATAATTAAAACTGCGATATTTATAGAATTGCATTTTGAATTGAATCAGCACCTAGGTATCGTGATATCATATCAGGAAGTGATTGGTGATTCCCCATCGTTACTGACCAAGTGTTCAGTGCCCAAAACGTTCCGTTTTCTTCTGAATGCAAAAATGTTGCAGTTCTTCATTTCTGATAATTCATATAAGTATTTAATTTAATTATCAAACCACTGAAGAATCATTGAATTTGAGATCACATTCCCAGAAAGCAAAGTAATTTAAGTTAAGCGAACGGTTTTCACAGTTCTATTCTAACTCTTTGGAACTGATTTTGGTTTATTTTTTTTGGTTATATCCCTTTCATACATACTGCACCATATGATCACTTAAGGTTATCCAAGTCACATCTATTTACAACACACACTGCGTAGCATTAACCTTAGCCAACCGCACACGAGTAAGTTGCAGCTCTGCACCAAAAAAAAAAAAAAGCTTTCATTTTATACGTACAGCTCTTGTCTACTTCTTACCTTGAAATGCTGGTCCCTGTACTGACTTACATCTATGTATGAGTCGCTATGAAGGGCGTTTAGTTTATAAGACATTATGAGCGACAGAGAGCGATTACACGCCGCAGACACTAACCAAAAAATAATAGTGGATGTGACGGAAATGGTCGCTTTTCCCCTTTTGAACCGGAAGTTAACAAGCGCAGCCTCAGGGTGCGTTCTGATCGGCTCAGAGTTCCCTACGAAGTGTTCTACAGAGGGTATTCAGCTTGGTAAGTGCGATAACAAACCACAGGGAGCGACCGAAACTGCTCAGTTCATAGTGAACAAGTGAACAACGGATCTTCTCTTCCCCAGAAGTTGACTTGAAAAATCAGTCATTGCCCCTCACTGGAGCTCGAAAAACGATTTATATATTTAATATCGATATTATGGAAGGGCACATAATATTAATATTACACAATATATTTAAATATAATTTAATAATTAATCCTTACTATTATATAGGCTAGTAATCTATAAAAAAACAAACAAAAAACTAATTTCGCCAAACATCATATGACTTAATCAAATAATTTATTTACCAGTTATACACTCTAAATAGTATACTTCTTATAATGATAATGGTTTTCTTTTAAATGAATATATCTAAATAAAAGAAAGGTTTTCCCTTTAAATTGGTCGGAACTTGCTCTCTCAATCATATCTTTACACTTCATACATCGGAGGACTAGAAACCAATCTGTATGTCTGTCCAGAGAGAATATGTCACAGCATCACACAAAACAGAATTTAATGAAACTTTGGCAGTGCTTAAGTATCTGCCTGAGGTTTAACCTGTGTCATAAGTAAAATCGAAATGTTGGGTAAAAGTGATGCTGTGTGTCAGATTTAATAATCTACTTTAAAATAAACTATTTATAAGCTACTTGCACAATGTGAACAAATACCTGCACCAATAGATATTAATTAGAAAAGCTAAAATTAATATTTGTACTAGAATTACATAATATTTTCACTGCTGAAATAACAGCTCTGAAGTGGTATAAGTGATGTTTCATGCACTGGAGCTGTTTTAAGACGAAGCGGAACCTTTTTTATGATCTACCTTTTTGATTTCTCATCTGTGATTCACTCTCTGATTACTGAACTAAATATCAGAAAATTGTACAAAATGTACCTAGTTCAAAGCAAGATTTTGAATCCACTGTCATTTCATCTTATTACAATTAATGGGAAAGAGAGGATATAAGTTTATGCTTTGTTTATGCTAAGTTGTACTTTTTTTTTTGTCATCAGCCAAATACACTCCCTGTTCAGTAATCAGAGAGTGAATCACAGATTCCTCTCTTTCCCATTAATTGTAATAAGATGAAATGACAGTGGATTCAAAATATTGCTTTGAACTAGGTACATTTTGTAAAATTTTCTGATATTTAGCCTCCAATCCAGTGGAATCCAATAGCATATCATTTTGTCACACCAAACAAATATACATTACAGACCAAAAGTTTGGACACACCTTCTCATTCAAAGTTTTCTTTATTGTGCTCCTTATTGTGTTCTTTAGCCCAAACAAGTCTCTTCTGCTTGTTGCCTGTCCTTAGCAGTGGTTTCCTAGCAGATATTCTACCATGAAGGCCTGATTCACACAGTCTCCTCTTAACAGTTGTTCTAGAGATGTGTCTGCTGCTAGAACTCTGTGTGGCATTGACCTGGTCTCTGATCTGAGCTGCTGTTAACCTGCGATTTCTGAGGCTGGTGACTCAGATGAACTTATCCTCCGCAGCAGAGGTGACTCTTGGTCTTCCTTTCCTGGGGCGGTCCGCATGTGAGCCAGTTTCTTTGTAGCGCTCGATGGTTTTTGTGACTGCACTTTGGGACAGTTTCAAAGTTTTCCCAATTTTTTGGACTGACTGACCTTCATTTCTTAAAGTAATCGTTTTTCTTTACTAAGCTGCTTTTTTCTTGCCATAATACAAATTCAAACTCTTTGAATGAGAAAGTGTGTCCAAACTTTTGGTCTGTACTGTATATATTTCTAATTACAGTATTACAAAATTACTTTGTTGCAAACAGACATGTACATGGACTTTAACCTGAAATAATAATATCACTGATCACATTAAAGCTGATCAGGTTTATTTTTAGCTTTAACCTTTTAACTATTTCCACAAACTCTTTTCCCTATTTTTAACTTCAATGAGTCATTATTATAAAGGATTTAAAGGAAGTAATATGACACAATACATTTAAATTTAATTTTATCAATAAATTCTTATTATTATATAGAATCGTAGTCTGTACATTTTGTAAATTATAAATGTAATAAATATCAATATATATCAATAATCAACAAATTAAATATAAATAATCAATACATATTCAATATTTCATTTCTGTATTGTGAAATGTCCACAGCAGCAGCCCCCGGTAGTGTGTTACCAGGGTAACGCACGAGGAAGTGACGTCTGCACTGGCGTCGTTACAGTGACGGTGTTTCGAATGGTGGATTTTTTTGACGAGGGAAGTTCCCTTACCTGACGTTTCCTGCACAGAGAGCAGGGAGTAGGGAACACGCTTCGAAGTACACTGTGGATTGGAACGCAGCCACAGTGGATGCAGGGGGACTTTTATTTTGAACGTCCTCCATAAAAAATATTAGTATAATACGTTGGTTTTGCTTTAATCACATATTAAATTCGTTCTTAAATGGTTCTGGTAAAGAAACAAACAAAAAAACTTTTGTAAATGGGGTTTAATCAGCAAACAAACAAAAAACTAAAACAAAACAAAAAAATGACACTTCCGGATTCTTTTTGATAGTTCACTGTAAGAGTCCCTGTCAAAGCTGTTATGTGGCCTACTGCACATCTTCCCCGGCGGTGACAAGGACTGTAAAAGGCCAATGTATTGAGGACTGTGTACTAATCGGATGGATGGAGTGAATGGACGTCGGTTTTGCTCGGAGAGCCTGCTTATAAGGGATGACCCTATTCTGAGGGAGGTGATGTTTGTTCAGCTTGCCTGCATTCCCTGGGGCGTTTGTACTTAAAGCGCCGTCAGTAATGGAGTAACAGTTTAACCACAGGAGCTTGGGCTTTTATTGCTTGACGGCGATAAATCAAGATGCGGAGCAGGAGCAACTCAGGAGTGCGACTGGATGCGTTTGCTAGACTCGTCCATGAGACCATCCTGTGCTATCAGGTAAGTCTGCATTAATCATGTTCGTCTATAACGGGCCTAGACTGATTCAGTGCGAGCTTCTCTCTTTGGAATAGTGTGAGTTTATACAGTAAGTGGACCTGGAATGTTTTCTGCAGTTTTGTTAACAGTGCATTGTTATTAAGTGGTAATAATCAGGTGGAGTCGTGCTCTAAAAATAAACAGCGCCTGGACAAAGGTCACCTTTTGGAGATGAACTGAGGAGCATGAACAGCTGTCTGTATCACACTGTGCTATTCTTTCACACTACAGCTGATTATCTTCAAATCTTATTGTCAATCCTTACATTTAATATCTTCAGTTAAAAGTGAAAAGCAAAACATCATCTATATTCCTGCATAGAATCTTAAAAGAAAACATAACCTTAAAACAAATATTTATGAAGTAGTGGTGAGCACCGTCGCCTGGCACCTCCAGGGTCTGAGTACAATTCCTGTGTGAATTGTGAGTCTGTGTGCATGGAGTTTGCATGTTCTCCCTGTGCTTGGTGGGTCTCCTCCGGGTGCTCCGTTTTCCCCCAGAAAGTCCCAAGACATGCAGAGTAGGCTAACTGGCATGATCAGATTGACCGTAATATGTATGAACGTGTGCGTGTTCCCTATGATGGATTGGCATCCCGTCCAGGGTGTACCCCGCTTTGTGCCCAAAGTGTCCTGGGATAGGCTTACGTGACCCTGTATACAGGATAAAGCGGTAAAGACGATGAGTGAGTGTGTGTGTAGTGCTGATTTTACACTTCATTAGCACTTGTGCATTGCCCTGATGTGACCGAATGGAAAAAAAAAAATCTTTCAAACGTAACAAATAGTCTTTCCATGTGTCCGCTAAACCAGCAAACGTTTCTATTCTCAGTCATCCTTGAACAACTATGTTGAAGGTCATGGATGGAAAATCTAATATAGACATTGTGGAGGCAAATGCTGGGCTCGGATTTCCAGAATGCAAGGCAGCTATACGATGCAGAGACATGACCAGGCTATAGTTAATGCTCTTCATGATGACAAACATGATGGTGTTAACGGTGAAAGCATGAAAGTTGTAGCTTTGGAACTTGATCTGCTCAAGCAGAGCGAGTATACGCATAAGGAGTTGAGAGCTGGGTAGACTGAAGTCTTAAAGTGCCGCTGCATTGCCATCTTTATGTAGAGATAAAGCAAGGGCTAAATCCCCCTGGCGCCATCAGCAGGTGGTCGACCAGCATTGTGGGTATGGAGGAAAATGCTAAGCGAAGAAAAAAAATTGACCAGTGTGTCATTGAAAGAATTAAAAACTTTAAAAAGAAAATAGAAGGTCATGTGTAAATTATAACAATTAGTATGGACAATGTTCAGGGTGGAGTTTTTATTTAAGGGGCTTTAAAAACCTAGAGGACAGTGCAGCATTAGAAACATTTTTGCATAATTTTTTGTGCATCCTTCAGGCCAACTTTATTTAAATTTGATCGTGTAATCTTCCAAAGGATTCATGCTATAGGGTTGCACAGTATACAAAGTGGCCCAAAAGTCTAAACCCATAGACATTTTTTTTATAAGAAACTTGATGTTTATCCAATACAGACCCAAGACAGCTTAGAACCAAACAGTAGATAATTTAATAAAACCAGGCCTAAAACCACACAATCTTTCCTTTGGGGTCATCTAAAGTCAGTACTCTATCAGAATCATCCAAAAGCGATCACTGCACAAAAGGAGGAAATCATCTTTGCTTGTCACATCAGTTCTGATACATAATGAAATGTTCAACATATTTGTTATTCAGTTTATACACAAGTGCATTCAGAGACTGTGAAATAAACTGATCAGCCATAAAGAGGCCACCCGCCTAATATTAAGGACAGAGTTGGGTAATAACGAGTTACATTTACTTGAGTAACTTTTGGAAAAAAAAAAATTCTATCAATAGTTTTACCGCACCATAGTTTTTATTTTTACTTGAGTATTTTATGAAGAAGAAACTCTACTCTTACTCCGCTACATTCGGCTACACTCGACTTTTCTAACCATTTATTCAACACTTTAGGTATTCTTTATTTTTGCCAGAGAAATGCAGCCAGTGGATCTACCACATGACTGTATTCCACCCATCAGACATGGCAACAATCACATGACTCCGTTTAACCAATCACCCGCAATAACGATAACCACATGTAGTCAAATCTTCAGCAGTGGTAGACAGTGAAGCAAACATGTCGCGGTTAGTTTAGCTGTTTTATTTAATGTTGCAATGTCAACATGTATAATTAGCAAATAAGCTAGAGGCTAAAAATATAATTTTCTTACATTTGTTCTGCTGGACACAGTTTATGGTTAAGTGAGACCTCTTGTACACATGTTCTAATGTTATTTTCTATGTTATTTTCTAACTGCTGAGTCATTTGCAGGGCTACTGAATATACAACATATCTTACACAGGAAAGAGTCTACACGGTTCAAACATACATGTGTTACCTACAGTAGGGATTTATTTCAAAAGCTTTATATTGTAAAAAAAAAAAAAAAAGGGGAGATTAGGAAATTTGTATTTCTTATTCCTTAATTTGCTATTTTATAAAGATATTTATTGTTATTCATTTATTTTATTTTTTTAATTTAATTATTTGGAAATGTCAGAATTTGTACATTATTTTATAATTTTGTTCTAAAATAAACAAATAAATAAATAAATCAGACATTACTTGAGTAGTCTTTTCACCGAATACATTTTTACTCTTACTTGAGAAATAGTTTGGATGACTACTTTTTACTTCTACTTGAGTAATATTATTTTAAAATACAGCTACTCTTTCTTGAGTAAATGTTTTGTCTACTCTACCCACCTCTGATTAATTAGATCCCCGTTACACCATGTGTTCTGATACCTTTTAATCGCAACGTTTTCAACAGTTTGCGCTTCTGTTAGATCAAACTGTACCAGCCAGCCTTCGCACCCCACACATAAGTGCACTTTGGCTGCCTTCCTTGGATCACATTTGGTATGTCCTGACCGCTGCAGAACAGGAACATCCCACAAGAGCTGCAGTTTTGGAGTTGCTCTGACCCAGTCCTCTAGCCATTACAACTTGGCCAAATCCCTCAAATCCTTAGGCTTGTCCTTTCTATTTCCAACACGTCAACTTCAGGGACGAAATGTTGACTTGCTATAATTCACTTCCAGTTGCCATTGTCGTGAGATATTGTATTGTAACTGTAGCGATTATGACAAGAACCATATTGTGACCTATCAAAGTTTTTCCAAGGATGGAAAACTGGTGAACTGGCAACAGGGATGTGGTCGGCTGAGGGTCATTGACACAAGGAGTGAATAAATGCTGGCCTGTGTATGAGCTACTGTAGCTCATATTGCTGAGAACGGTTAATGCTGGTTCCCACAGAAACGTGTCGGATCTCTGTTGTGCTGTTATGAAATTTCCATTTACTCCTATTAAAACCTGAATTATTAAAGATTTTCTGCTTACATCTCAGTATGTCTTTGTCAGTCAGGAGTAATGTGTGTATGTGTTGTGTAGAATCCAGTGACGGGTTTGCTCGCAGCTAGTGCACAGCAGAAAGATGCCTGGGTCAGGGACAACGTCTACAGCATCCTGGCAGTGTGGGGTCTGGGAATGGCATATCGCAAAAATGCCGACCGTGATGAGGACAAAGCCAAGGCGTACGAGCTTGAACAGGTGACTGTATCTTAAAATAGGTTCTTGTCATTAAGAGGCATTTTTAGTTAGAATGAGCAAAACTGTATTTAATATCAATATTGTGTCAAAGTAAACTTTTTTTTTTGATATTTCAAGTTTGTCAATATTTTTATGACATTACAAACTCTGATTGCAAATAGCTAATTAGGTAATATAATTTTGTTCTCTGTGGTCAAAACAATAAAATATAAATTGTCTAATTTTATACATTTCCTATTGACCTTTTATCAGTGTTATTAATAAAAAAAAATTAAAAGGGCTGGTTTGAGAAAAATAAATCCCATGTCAGTGTTTTTACTGCAACTACACTTTACCCATGTTTGTTTATTCCACAGACTGTGGTCAAGCTGATGCAAGGGCTCTTACAGTGTATGATGAGACAGGTAAGGCTTAGAAGAAGGCCGACTAGTTCTTTTATTATTACACTTGTGTGTGAGAGCGTACAGGTGACATGATCATGTGGGCATGGCAGATGGAAAAGGTGGAGAAGTTTAAACACACACAGAGCACCAAGGACTGCCTGCATGCCAAGTACGACACTTCCACTTGTGCAACTGTGGTTGGGGACGACCAGTGGGGGCACCTGCAGGTAGACGCGACATCATTGTACCTCCTGATGCTGGCACAGATGACGGCTTCCGGTGAGCACAAACCTACATGTCGAACGCTTTTGATAGCCAGAATGAAAAATCGTATTAATTTAACTTTGATAGGGATAAGGGGCGTTCGAGTCAAACCGGGACAAGTGATGAAAAATGTAGGTGTAAAACTGTTTGAAATATATAGAAGACATCAAGAATGGTGCAAAGAAGAAAGAAGCTCGTACACCTGTGAATTAAAGTTCTCAGAGCCCACTGCAGTTGTTCCAGTGGAACACCTGATGCTTTTAAATTGATAGATAACTTGTAGCCAACATGTGGAAGAGACTCATCTGTCTGTGGGAACTGTACGCACAATCACTCACCAATACCACTTTCAGGTTACACAAACTTGGCTGGGAGTTATTGAAACATCCCTGTACATTCCTGACCTTGCTCCAAGCCATTTCCACATGTTTAGTTAATTAAAGGAGTTCTTGGGTGTCCAGCGTTTTAGACGTGATGTAGACAGTCATGTCATGATCATCGCTTCAGCGTACACTGGGATGAGTGCATTAGTCTATCAGGGGATTATATAGAGAAATAAAGGGAGTTTTCTGTTATGTTCTGTTATTCTGTACAATCAAAAGTCTCAGTTTGACTTGAACTCCGCTCATGGTTAAAGTCAAGTGCAAAATTTTGATTAACCTTAGGACAAACTCAAAAAGAGAGATGCATTGAATTCATATGAAAGCATGCAGTTCATTGTCCTTGACTGTAGATTGAATGTCAATCCATGAATATGAAACAGCAAGAAGATACAGTAAGGGTATTGTCTGCAGTGCTAATATAGCGTACACCAGTTGTAGTATTTTAATACTAAACTTGGCAGCTTGCCTTCGTTATCTGGCTGTAACTGGCTCTACAAGAGTTGTGTCTATCATGCGCAATATTTGAAAGGTTAAAACAAAATGGACAGGGTGAAAACAATCCAAAATTGGATATCCTGTATACAGGGTAAAGCTGATTTAATGTATTAATTGACATTTCTGCAATCCTAGAAAACATAATGTCATTATTCACTCTGAATCAATTTTTAAATGAGTGAAAAATCAGTGCACGTTTCTTTCGCATCACAAGTTGGTCACTCTGTGCTGCTCTTAACAGTCTGAGATCCTGTGAAAAAAGATTCTGTATGATCATAACAGTCATTACTTTATACTGCAGGTAGACCAAATGCCTTCACCCAGTCTAAAACTCTGAAAACAGTTAACATCTATAAGGTAGATAGGCTTGCTGCACACCTGCACATATGTCCTTTTTTTTTTTTTCGATAAAAAAGAATGAGTTATATGCATGTAAAGGAGAACGCGTATGTAAAAGATTAAAGTTTTTAAAGGCTCATTAATATCTTTAAATAATGATTAAAGATGGTATTTCTCTGAGGTCTTTTCTCCTGTGACTGTACATTTAATGAAAGATTTGTTGGCTCTGTTCCAGGGCTGCGTATTATTTCGAACCTGGACGAGGTGGCTTTCATACAGAACTTGGTGTTCTACATTGAGGCTGCTTATAAAGTGGCTGTAAGTGGAACTCTTAATATTTAAAGCCATTACACTTTTCAGTCACTCGAGGGGATTAACAGCATTGCTTGTGTGTCTGTAGGACTATGGAATGTGGGAGAGAGGAGACAAGACAAACCAGGGGATTGCTGAATTAAATGGCAGCTCTATTGGAATGGCAAAGGTATTAAGGGTGACGGAATGATCTTCACCATTCTATTCTGAAACGTTTTTGTATTTATTTTGGATTTACATTTCAGCACATTGGTTGTACAGTAAATGGCACCACTAATTCTAGTTGATTAACTGCACCGGATAAAGCAAATAGAATCCACACGGTTTATGAACTGTACATGAAGTTATATAAAAATGTATACCAAGAAGAAGTATGGGTACAGGATATGTCTTCTGACATGGTTGTTTAAGAAATGATAAGCTACTCACTGTAGGGTTAAATAACTTGTTGCCAGCGGAACAATATTAACCAATGCAGTAATCCAATGGATGGGGCTTACGGTATATAAATCCACGTGATGACGTTAAATCTGGTTTAAATCCCAGGTTCATATCAATGCACTCGTTTTGACAGTTCATACACAGGGGCGTGTATGGTGGGAACTTTTTCTGTAAAGAGAGCTTTATTTAGCTTATCTGGAAGAAGATTCCAGTGTCAGTGCTTTTTAACATGCATAAAGATGTAACGTGACCTGACACAGGAAAGTCTTCAGTGCTTTGCGGTTGTCAGTAACTTGACAAACAACTTTTTTTTTCTCTCTAAATAGAATAGGCTGGTGAGGGCTGAGAGTAAGAGAGTAGTTGTAAGTGATAATAATAACTAACTTGTTCAGCAGACCTTACACAACTTTAAAGGCAACTGTATGCACGTAAAAAGTATTATTCTTTATTTGGATTTTTTATTCTGTAGTATAAGATAGAGATAGTATAAGATGTACAGTAGGCTCAATCTGGAGGAATCAGACTGAGTGATTCAGAAGAGTGGTCTTCTTACGGCCGCACAGCTGATTAGTTCGAACTCCGAGTTCTCATCGTATCTCATTGTATGTGAATGGAAATGCTTTTAATTTCACTATTAAACACAAACTCCACCAAGTGATGGCCATTCATTATTTTTTTTCCGACCACATTTATTCTGCAAAGATGACAGTTCAGCAATATCCTTCCAGGTATTTTAATAATGTGTTTTAATAATGTGTTACAGGGTTTTTAACCTAGCTTCAGTCATTTCAAAGTTCCTTAGTTGTTTACTTTGCTTGATTTCGCAAAAAAAATCTGATTCTTTGATGCAAGGCAAAAGCAAGTAGAACCTGATGCTAATACCACTCCTACTGGTGGAGGCATAAAAACTATTGATGTCATTGTCAATATTTGATAAAAGAATATGTCATTTTAATCTTTTTTTTCCTCGAAAGATCAATTATAACGGACAAAACGTTTGCATAGGTTTCTCTTGCATTTAAAAATATCTTTTAGATTTATGCACATGCTTAATGTGTTTTAGGCTGCTCTGGAGGCCATTGATGAACTCGACCTATTTGGAGCACACGGAAGTCCTAAATCTGTAATCCACGTTCTACCAGATGAAGTGGAGCACTGCCAGGTAATACACTAAACTTTCGGATCACACTGAAATTCGTGCCAATATACTGTACAGTATATCTGTCATTTGTTCATAAAAGGTTAGCATACATAGCATACATAGATTATAGGAACAGGGTCAATAAATCAACTGTTGCATGGAAGAAAATGTTTTATTTCTTAATGAATTCTTTGGTTTATTATTAATAATTGATCATATGTTTCCAGTCAATCTTGTGCTCAATGCTGCCACGAGCTTCTACATCTAAGGAGATTGATGCAGGTTTGCTCTCGGTTATCTCTTTTCCTGCGTTTGCAGTTGAAGATGCTGACCTGGTCAACATTACTAAGGGTGAAATCATCTCCAAGCTACAGGTACACAGCCTTTTTCGGTGTTCGGTTTTATCATTATATATTTACAACAAATGTAGTATTGCAACATAAATGAAAACAAGTAACATCAGGACTTTCGCATATTTGGTGAGGTTGTTCTTAATAAAATACTAAAAATAAGGTTATTTAAAGATTAATGTAACAACATTTATGGAAATTTACTTGATGGTGCTACAGTGGTAAAATGTCAGCCGATCATCCGGAGATCGCGCGTGATGCTGTAGCTGTAGCTGATTGGTGGAGCTCTCTCACAGGGGTGGGATGAAAAGCACTCTGGATTATAGCCTCATTTGATGCAAGAACGCAATCACGGGCATCTGTGAGCTCACGCAAGCAGAAGGAGCGGATAGCACTGTTCTGCGAGTGTGTTACGCCACTCCCAACGAAGTGTGAGCAAGCAGTTTGAAAAGATGCGATTGGCTGGCATCACGTGGTTCAGAGGAAATGTGATAATCTTCAGCCCTTCGTGACAGATAGTAGCCTCGATGCGGGCGTGCCCTAATGATGGATGGGAGTTGGACACGACTAAATTAGGGAGAAAATCAGGGGGAAAAAATTACTTGATTAATGATTTTAATATTTGGATTCTGACAAGCTATAACATGTTCTGAGGATTTGACAGGATAAGTATAAAAAATATTTTAACATTTTAAACTGTGATTCAACAAATTGTAGGGACGTTATGGTTGCTGTCGGTTTATTAGAGATGGCTACAAGACCCCAAAAGAGGTAAGTGGAAGTATTTAGATAAATTATATACAGTAATTGTGATAAGGTTGGGAGACATGCCAACCAGTACCATGCTGTATATGTACATGTACTGTACAGTCAAACATCTGGCCAAATCTTTCCTGATTTTTATTTCTTTCTACATTGCCATATGTGTTATTTCCTAGTAGTTTTGAACTCTCCATTATTGTTCTAGAATTTAGAAAACGAATCACTAAACATTGAATTAGGAGATGTGTCCAAAAGTTTGACTGGTACTGTGTGTATAATTTTTTTACATGGATTAGTCAGGACTATATCTTCCTTGCTGTGTCAGTGTAAATATTTAATTGTGGTTTAAATGTGTTGTTTTCATGCTGTGTAAACAGGACCCTTCTCGGCTTCATTATGACCCAGCTGAGCTAAAGCTGTTTGAGAATATTGAATGCGAATGGCCAATCTTTTGGACTTATCTCATACTGGATGGTGTTTTTAACGGGGATCACGTACAGGTATATACATTATACCTTGACCATGGTAGAGGTATAAAGGTGATATCATGAGCAAAAATGCATATCTATTTGTGCATACTTTGCCTTACATGTGTGTCACTATATCTGTAATCCAAACAATCTTTTGAATCAGGGTCTTTAATTAGGCTTTATGGTTTTCTGTCATTTTACACGAGTTACACGGTTGATGTGCAACCCCTAAGTCTTGGCCTCTAAAAAAATATCAATCATTGAGATCCTGCAAAGCAGTATTATTACAAATGAAACAACATTGCACACAGCAACCATGTCTTGGGATGAGTTCATATTAGGGTAATATTTGTTTGTGTCCACAAGGGGGCAGTATGTGGTCATTGTTGACACTATTGTTACTGATCAGGTGGAGGAATACAAGGAGGCTCTGGACGGGGTCTTGATCCGAGCTAAACACGGCATCCGGCTGATGCCTGAGCTTTACGCTGTACCTGCTGACAAGGTGAGAGCGTCTGACTCAAATACAGTTCATTTGTGTATATAAGGGCATACCTCTCTCGATGTACCTATTTTTGTCTGCGTGCTACAGTACATGCTTAAGACTGATCTCTTTAAACAAGCTATTTTTATTTAATTTTAGGTTGAAGAAGAATACAGGAACCCTCACAGTGTGGACCGTGTAGCTCTGGGGCAGCTGCCTCACTTATGGGGACAGTCTCTCTACATTCTGAGCAGTTTGCTAGTAGAGGTACAGCAGCTCACATATATATGTCACAATATATATTGTCTTGCAACTGTGTAGTTCTGTTCTGCCTTCTATGTAGATGTGCATCACTATCGTTCTTCATAAAAAAATGTCTTTATTTCTCAAACCAGGGATTTCTTGCTCCTGGAGAGATAGATCCTCTAAACAGAAGGTTCTCCACCGACTTCAAACCAGATGTTGTTGTCCAAGGTAAACAAATACATGTGGTTCCTCATACCAAATGTTTAATAATATGATAGTACTCTGAAAATCAAATTTGGGATAACTTTAGTAGTCGAAATCCCAAATCCGACAACACACTTTTGCAGTTCTGTTCGATCTGACAGGTTCTCCAGATGAGTGTTTTCTTTTTAGTCAGTGTCGTAGCAGAGACTGAGGAGATCCAGGCACTCCTGAGGGGTCATGGGATTGAGCTGCAGACAGTGTCACAAGTCCAGCCCATCAGAATCATGTCTGCTCGTATTCTGAGCCACATCTACGTCAAGCTTGGTAAAGACTGCTCGTTGGTTATTTTACTATAGATGTCATTAACACCTGATGCCACATATTTGCCCAATTTCCTGTTTATTATTTTGAATGCTTCCCAATGTGTGCGAGCATATTTATCAGCACATTTATGAAATTTCGTTGCCTGTTTTGTGCATCTTGCAAACAACAAGACATGCATCACTTCACTCATCTGACGTTTATATTTGCAGGAAACTGTAGGAGGCTCAATTTGACCGGACGGCCGTATCGACACATTGGTGTTCTAGGGACTTCTAAGTTCTATGAGATCAGGAATCGTACCTACACTTTTACCCCACAGGTACGGTAAATATAAATTTTTAACACTATAAATTTAAGGACTTGTCATAAAATATCATAGATTATTAATTAAATGTAATTATTTAATCCAAAATTATTACTCTATCATTTATCCCTAATTCACAAGGTGTGAATTCATTATCAGTATTTTATTTAGTAACATTGCTTTTAGCCAAAAGTAGAACGAATTAAAAAAAAAAAAAAAAAAGTAAAAATACACTAATTTCATCTTTCCTTTTTAGTTCATTGATCAGCATCATTTCTACTTGGCTCTGGATAATCAGATGATAGTGGACATGCTAAGGACCGAGTTGGCCTACCTCTCTTCCTGTTGGCGGATGACGGGAAGACCCACGCTCACTTTCCCCATTACACATAGCATGCTGGGTAACAGTGAAATAATATTTCCACCCCCGACATACACACAGATTATAAGACATGGCACTAAAATTCACTACAAATGAGAAAGTAAGGTTTCTGTTTTTTTCCTGTTGTTATAGTGGACGATGGTGAAACCATTGATCCTTGCATCTTGTCCACTTTGAGAAAGCTCCAAGATGGCTATTTTGCAGGAGTCAGGTAAAAAACTATTTGTGTTACAACAGACGTTTTTTTTGTACCCTTACATTTCATATTTCCATCTTCTGCAATATTCCAGTACTTCACATTCTTTTTCTGTTCTGCAGAGTTCAGTTGGCGAACCTCTCCACATTCCTCACTACCTCCTTCCACACCAAACTCAGCTTTATGGACGCTGACTCTGAGGAGAACCTCGAAGATGAAGACTATAGTGAAGATGAAGATAATGAAGATATCGTTCATAATTTTTACAGCACTGGTATTTCACTTTTATTTACATTTCTGATGTCTAGTACAGAAACTGGTAGCAAAAAGATAGTGGCAGGAAATAGAGCACTGTTATATATTTACTTATTTAATATATTTTCTTGTAATATGGAAATATATAATTATTTAATTGCAAAAGGCTGCTATTTATTACAGGTAATCTATGCACAGACAGGCATTTATGTAGAGTTAATCAATCATTAGAGTTATATTTTTTTATGAAATAAAATGATTAAACATCCCTTTTAATGAGATCATTTGTTCCATTATTTGCTGTTAACCTACGTAGATAAATACAATTAAATACTTAATGGTGCATTCAATTGTTATATATTGCCGTTTAAATCGCAATCACAATACATGTCAAAATTAAATTATAATTAAATTATCGTGCAGCCCTTGGCTTAAATGTTGATTCAGTTAATCTATGACAGTTATCCAATTTATGTTGAAAATCTCCTCATTCCAAATGACAGATATACATTTTGCACCACTAGCCAGTATTTACACTGACTACCAGGCATCACATCTCTTGCTTACAAATGTGACATGGTGTCCGTTAACAACGATGATCCTTTTACTTTGATGATCCCTTTTAAGCTCTGGAGTTATTTTGTTATTGCATTTCCTGTTTAGAAGATTCCAAAGATGTGCTCGACCAGTACTTCGCCCACCTCATACAGAGCACAGCCACAACATCGCATCTCCCTCCCGTCCAGAAGGGGCAGCACCATGTTTTCAGCGCCGAGCACACTACCAGGGACATCCTGACACTCATGGCTCAGGTTCAGGGATACACCATGCCTAGTAAGCCTTAAATGTTGCCTAAAAAAACATTATCCTCCCTGATTAATTCTTCTGATGTACTGTATTGAATATGAGATTTATCTTCTCTCGCATTTGTGGTTAGATTTTCATATCCTGTAATTGACAAGTGAGATTCTCCATTAATTAAAAAAAAAAAATCTTAGTTAATCTAAAGTTAATATAAGAAGACAGAACGTTCCATACTATTTTATTTCCGCCGTTTCAGACATCATTCCGTGTGCTTTTCAGAGCCGTCTATGTATTTACCAGTGGTTCCCATCATGAACAAACACAGGAAGTCTCTGAACCTGCTGGACCTCCCACACCCTCAACACCACACTCCTCAACACCCCCACAAGGCAGGTTGAAAATGTTTCAAATCAGAATTCTGGTAAAGAAAATAACTAAGTAAACCTAAAGCGTTGTTTAATTTGAGCTATTTCGAAATGCAAAATTGGGGAAATGTCATGATTACTGGGGTTTATCTGGGATTTTAGTCTTTGGTGAATCTTTCTTCATACAGTTTACTTCAACAAAACGACACCTATTAGACCAAACCTACCGACACATTGGTTAAGATGAGATGATCAGAGCAGCCTGGAAAGATTAACTCCTCCAAATAGTAGTTCAGGCTTAAATATACGTTGTGACTAATTTATTTTGTGAATGTCTGAAAATCTTTGCCTAGGCCAGTTCTCTAGACCTTCACCTGCCTCGTGATGCTCAAGGCAACACAGACTTTGCTGCGCTCGTGAATCACCTGCAGGAATGCCCCACATTACAGGACCAGGCTGATATTCTTTACATCCTCTATGCTATGAAGTAGGCAAACAAATTTATGTAATCAAATCGATTTCTAGAATGATCAGCATCTGTGATGAATGAATCGCTCTGATTGATTGTTTGCCTGCTTGCTCAGAGGGGCAGAGTGGATGGTGAATATATCGGGACAGAAGGGAGCCACAGTGCGCACTCTGCTCGAGGAGCTTTACGTCAAAGCCGGAGCGAGTAAAGAGTGGGGACTTATCCGGTACATCTCGGGTATCTTGAAGAAGAAGGTGGAGGTATTGGCAGAGGTAAGAACTTTTATTCTGGACAATTCTTCTCCATCGCACAAGAACTGCCTAGCCACGTTACTAAAAGTTAACCCATGTTTCATCCTCAGGCCTGTACTGATCTGATCTCGCATCAGAAGCAGCTAACCGTCGGACTTCCTCCAGAGCCAAGGGAGAAAATCATCACTGTGTGAGCGTGCACTTCTTTACTCTACCTTTCCTTTGAAAGATCATTATGGATACTAAACCTTAATGCTTCTTAATGGTTTCTTGATCTAGTGTTTACTCTAGCCATTTATACAGTATGTCCTTCCTTTTAGTCCTCTCCCACCTGAAGAACTGAATAAACTGATCTTTGAAGCCAGTGGTCAGGATATAAGCATTGCGGTACTTACCCAGGTAAAGCTGATACCTAAAGCAGTGGAGAGAGAGGAAACAAAACTACAGAAATGTACATTTCCAGATGTTTTTCGTTAGTTATGCCACGCAGGGATGAAACGTTTTTGCTGTAAAACTTGTTTGGTAATAACATACACAATAATTTATATGCGTTTTGTGCTTCTGGGAACAATAAGAGTTTTGGAAACTATTGTAGGGTTTCAACTCTGGTTTAGAGGTGAATCGAATCTTTAAGGATTTGGGTTAATGTTATTGAATTGATTCACTTCTAATCCAGAGTTGAAACCCTATACTATGTTATTCCTTGTCTTGAGACATTCAAGTTTTCTAAAGATAATCTAGGCAAACAGGAGGCTTCTGAACTCTGACTTGGGTGCCTTGGTCAAGGATCTCAATTCTTATCTTCAGTAAATGAGATTTCATATTTTGATCTTTAATACGTTTGCTAAAAACATGTTTCCGCTTATGAAGGAGAAATGAGGGTGCTGCTGACGTGGTTAAATAAACAATCGATCTTTAAATTGGATATTTAGGCACAGTCACAATCACAGTAAAACATTTGTTCCCATTTCTTTAATTGAATCTACATCATTTAATTTCATCTGAAGTAATGAGGGGGCGGCTCAAGACAGTACTGTATTGCAAATGGCACTAAATGGAATTATAATCCCAGATATGATAAACATTTTGGTTGAGAGACTTCCATGAGTTTTTCATATTAATTAAATTTGCCCCTCAGTGCTAGTGCAAAAGTAAAGAAATCAACCCTGGACATGTCCTGTGACTGATGTTCCATCATTGATCAGCTATATTTAAAAGTCAAATTTGTCTAAATGTATTTTTTTAACTTTTGAGTTAATATCCTAAAGTGCTTAATGTAACATGTGTATGCACTAACAGAAACAATATCTCAGGTTTAAGAGCCCATTTGCTCTATAAAATTGAAAATCAATTATTGGCATAAAATATGTTATGGCCTTTTAGATTCTGTCTCGTTTCAATACTCCATTGTAAGACACCATAAAATAGAAAAGTGAATCTTTATGTATATGGTTAATGTTCTTGTACTGTACTTCAAGATCACAAAAATAGATCACGCTATTAGTTTCCCTGGTGTTGTAGTCCATAAAGAATACATAAAAAAAAGAGAATGTGTGTTTAGATGGTGAATCATCTATCTTGTGCTACATGCAGGAAATCATGGTGTATCTAGCCATGTATGTGCGCTCCCAGCCGAATCTGTTTGGGGACATGCTGCGTCTGAGGATAGGTCTCATCATGCAGGTGATGGCCACTGAGCTTGCCCGTAGTCTCCAGTGCACAGGTAACGATACCTGCTAATGGTAAAGTCTGTCTGTGCTAGTTTCCTGAAAGGTTGTGAGTTCAAATCAAGGGCTGTTAGCTATGCATGTATAATTTGTTTGCTTTTTTGCTTAGCTGCACTTTTTGTGTTCAAGTGATTGCTTGTTTGTTTGCTCTGTTTAATGACAACTTTTGACTAAATCATGGTGGTCATACGTTCTGCCAGGTGAGGAGGCATCTGAAGCGCTGATGAACCTCAGTCCATCAGACATGAAAAATCTGCTTCATCACATTTTGAGTGGTAAAGAGTTCGGAGTGGAACGGAGCGGTAGGTCTTAATACTGCTGATCTGTATCGAATTTCTTTTTTAAGACTACATGAAAGATGAATATGGTCTCCTGTGTATATAGTATTCTTACTCTCTTTTTCATTTTTCTGTGTAAGTGCGTCCCACTGAGTCCATGGCCACCAGTCCAGCCATATCCATCCGTGAGCTCGGACACACAGGAGCCACGAAAACAGAACGCACAGGCATCAGGCAGCTTAAGACTGAAATCAAACAAGTGAGGCGGAGCAACTCTTTGTAATGTTAATTATATACTCATGATGTTAAAAGTGTAATAAAAATGTTTTGCTTCTTCAACTTTAAATAACCTTGACATTATTTGTTTGCAGCTGGATGACACCAGACCAATCAGTGTAGGTTGAGTTTGTCAGAGTGTTTAATTCTGGGCATGTGTATACAGACAATAGTGTGTGCCGCCAACCAACCCCATTCTTATTTACATTGCTTTACTGCAACCATCTAAGATTGGAGTTTGAAATCTTTGTATAGACCAGTGGTTCTCAAAGTGGGGGTGACTTTTTATAAAGCATCTCCAAGGAGTCTGCAATTTTTTCGCTTGTTACAGTGATGGAATTCTACTGTGCCCCTAAAGGGATATGGGTGGAAAAAAAATAAATGTTGGAGGAAAAAAAAATTCCACCTTGGGAAAAAAAAAATGCGAAGCAAAAAAAAAAAATGTATACAAAAGTAGGCTAACATGATATTATTTAAAATGATAAATATTGTCAATGTGGACCTATTGCATTCTGTGTTCCTGGGTTCAGGAATGAAAATGCCTCTAATAAAGCCTTGCCTAAAGATGTACAATCATATCTTTTTAACTAGATAGACGTTGGATAGAAATATTAATGTTGTAGCAGTACGTAGACCAACTGAAAACTTTTCAGTTTAGCTCTCCTAGTGGAAAAATAAATCCGACATGTCCGTTGAAGCAGTCATGTAAGAAGAAGATTAGGAACACTTTAATGTTTTGGTCTTACTTTTTTTCTCAGAAAAAAAAGAGTCATGAGGCTTCTGTAGTCACGAGGCAGAGTTGAGCAACAAGGAAATGGGACAGCTTATCAGCCTTAGAGGATATAACATCATAGGTTATTCCAAATCCCAGCCAAGGGGGTCATACAGTCTTGGTGTATGTGAAAACCTGTGAAGTTTTAATATTTGTTTGTTTATTTTTCCAAAAATATCTTGCATACAGAATAAGCAGTGATTTGAATTATATGGCTAAAATAAAATATTTAAATATTAATTTATTATTCTAACATCCACAAGGGGCAATAAATTGGATTGCTGTTCATTAATGAGATTTTATTAATGAATTTATTTTTTATTAATAAGATTTTACAAAAATAATATTTCTTTGTAGTCAGTGAAAACTTTATGCTTCACCCTGTATTATTGTATTTGAATAGTTCAAAAAATGCTTGTGTGTATTGATGGGGATATGGAATATATTTTACACATAATGGGGTCCCTGGCTGCTTAACGTTTGAGAACCCCTGGTGTAGACCATGCTAGAGTATTATTATTATTTAACAAGATTCGCCTTTTCTACTCATCACAGTTCATGAACATGATTTGTGTTGCACCTGGCTCACTGTCTTTTTTATTCTGAATGTTTGAAGTGTATCTCATCTAATCCAAATGTCTGTCTTTTAACCACTTTGTCTTACAGTTTAAGAAATCATAAGTTGAGTGTGCAAAGTAATGATGAGTCTGTTGCAGATAGATGTTGGATGTTCAAGCAGCTTTCATGTTACATCATTGTTTCATCGTTTCATTTGCAAACATTCTGCTTTTGTCTCATAGATCTGTACTGGCGGTTATTCCGCAGGCAGTAATGTCACATCCCCTCGCTCTACGGTAATCGTTTTTGTCCTGGTCCATATGCTTCTTATTGTGCATAAATGACATGCAACGCAAACTGCTACAGTTTGTTGCTGCTTATGATATGCATGAGCTTTGTCTGATTTCCTTTTTTTGCTTAAGTGATATGAGATATAAAGTAGGTCTTGTTACTTGTGCTGTTGCTTGACAAATTAATGGAAGCACCAGGTAACAAGCACGTCTGTAAGGTCATCCTTGAATGATCAAAAATCTATTGTAATTGTGAGAAATATGTTGTTATTGCTTTCAAACTGGTATCTATTCCCCCTTAAAATATGTCTCACTTTTCATCTGGTGTCACCATTCCTTTGACCTTCCTATCCAATTGTTTGTCCCAGACAAACACTAATTTTGTCTGTATTTCCATGTATATGTGATGCAGAGGTGTAGCAGTCCTTCGACCCCGAGTGGCGTCATGTCACCCACAGGTACAGGAGACTCACGCTTGCAGTGGGAAGAGCGCCAGGGGCAGTGGCTGAGGAGACGGCGCCTGGATGGCGCTATTAATCGAGTGCCCATGGGCTTCTACCAGAAAGTATGGAAGATCCTGCAGAAATGTCACGGCCTCTCAATCGCAGGATATGTTCTGCCCTCCTCTACCACCCGTGAGGTACTGGAAACACTTTTCCATGAACTACTTGCGTTGTATTGCAGCCATATCGTTTATATTGTTATTAATTGACATGAATGAAAGTTCGTTAGATACAAGCCCATGTGTGCATGTGCTGTAGATGACAGAGGGCGAGATTAAGTTTGCTGTGCATGTGGAGTCCGTCCTGAACCACGTTCCCCAGCCTGAGTATCGGCAACTGCTGGTGGAGGCCATCATGGTTCTCACCCTGGTGGCTGATATGGAGATCCCCAACATTGGGGGAATTATTCACATTGATCGAATTGTTCAGATGGCAAATGAGTTCTTCTTTCAGGACCAGGTACAGTGCAGAAATATTCCCTTTACAGGCCTTTCAGAGAAATAAGTATCATGAAACTGTCAAGGCATTTAAAAAAGTATTTAATGATTACAAGTTGGTAAATTGTCTTTGATAAGATGTTGATATTGATAAGACGTGAATATGATACATAGGTTGATGTGGACTTTTTTTGTTCCTATTTCTTTTTAATGTAAGGTGTTAATTAAAAATATCCTGATATCATATGAGTTAATCCTCAAGACACAAATCTAGAATTGAACAGGTCAATACATACAAATATTTTGCATACTCGTTTCACCATTGTTTATAAGTCAACCAGGGCATTCCTTTTTGCAGAAATCTAGCGGGGCCAATGAGTTTTTCCTGGAGAAAGATCCTGCCACAGGAATCTGCAACTTCTTCTACGACAGCGCCCCCAGCGGCAGCTACGGCTCTATGACCTATCTGTCCAAAGCCGTGGTCACGTACGTCCATGACTTTCTCCCCAGCGGTGGCTGTCTGATGCAGTGAGAAGATCGGCTTAAGGAACCTCAACGTCGACCTGGGATCAATTAATTCAATAGCAGTCCTGCCTTTTTTACAGCTGTGGTTTCAGATCAGCAGGAGAGAGGCAGCGTGAATAGTGCATATTCCTAACAACAGCAACAAAAAAAAGTAGATAATTTTAGACCACTGTGAAGCTAATTTTAATAAGTTTATCTATGTTATTAGCATGTGATATTATGAAGTAAGGTATTTATTTAAAAATAGCTAATTTACGTACAATCAATTTTAAATTTAAATATTTAATAATTTATCTTTTTATTCAAGAATTCCACATTTTCAGCGAACATAAGCAAAGACCAGTGATCCATAATATTATGGTGAAAACGCAATACCTCCATGTGAATTTTCTGTTACTCTTTACGGTTATTGATGCATGTACCTAATGTTTGTTTTAGCACTGTATTAATATAAAACTGAATAATACTATACCTATAGCTTTGTATCACACTGATATCTTTTTATGTATTATACCAATGAGAATAGTACAGTATAATTTACCTGGTATATATGTACTGTATTTGGAGCATGTTTACATAAATGTTACACTGAGATGAATGTAAGACAAGATATGCATATCTACTGTACATCACTTACTAACATGCAGTAAGTGTTTCCTAAATTGGGGAACTCTGTTGAAAGGAACAAAGAACAATACGTCATTTTTTTTCTTCTGAGAATATTACAAGTTTATGTAAACTCAAACTAGTGTAGGCAAAAAGGGGGAAATTTATTTTTCATCTTTACTGTACCATTGCTCCACTACTGTCATGGGTTTCTACTGAGTTTCAATTCTTAAGTCTGTTTTGTCAAAGTTTTTGGGTTATATTTAATAGAGCAGCATTTCACTTACGAGTGTATCACACTGAGTGTATAAATTTGATCTGTTTTATGAAAATCTGGCATGTTGTAGTATTTATTTCCAACCAAGCTCTCGGGTAGGAATCTACACTTACCAAGCACTTCATTAACAACACCTGTATATTTACACATTAACATAATTACTGTATCTAATCAGCTAATTGTGTGGTAGCAGTATGACGTATGTCATACAGTCATGGGCTAAAAGCATATCAGCCATCAGACTGGAGGAAACAATGTGATATCAGTGATTTAACTGAGGCATGATTGTTGGTGCCAGGTGGGGTGCTTTGAGTTTTTCTACACCTGCTGATCTCCTGGGATTATTACACACAATAGTCTATAGAGGTTATTCAGAATTGTGCAGAGTTTGGTCTTAATAGCATAAATCCATAAAACCAACCTGCCTTGTGTCAACAGTCCAGGCTGGTAGAGGTTGTGCCATGGTGTGGGGAAATTTTCTTGGCACACTTCGGGCTTGTTAATACAAATCTACTATCTTCTAATGGCTACTTGCAGCAAGAGAGTTCATCATGTCAAAACAATCTATTTTAACAATCTATTTTCATGAACATGACATTGAGTTTAGTTATCTTGTCACTTGTCAGATCTGGATCTAATAGAACACTTTGGGGATTTTTGCTAACTTCACTGAAAAAAAAAGAAATCTATTAGATAGAAATATTATAGGTTAAACTACTAAGACCATCTGATTTGTATGAGACTCAAACAGTCAGTTAATGGAAAGAGTGGATCAGGAAAAAAGGCACACATCTATAGCAATTAGTAAATTCACTCACTACTGTATGCTTCAGAATAAATCACAGACTATTGATAAGTGGTCAGCACTGTGGCCGTGCACTTTGGTCTGGGTTTGATTCCTGCCTCGGGTCTGTGTGTATGGAGTTTAGATGCTCTCCCTATGCTTGGTGGATTTTCTAAGGGTACTCTGGTTTCCTCCAAGAGTCCAAAGACATGCAGTTTAGGATAACTGAAATTCCTGAATTGCCAGAAGTGTGTGGGTGTGTAAACACTTGGGTCACATCATTTTTATCATAGGTTTATTTTAAAGGATAGAGTCAGAACATCAATTAAAATCCAAAAAAGCACACAATAGAATGGTTATATATTGATTAGCATTTCAATAAGGAAAATACGTATTTAATCCCGAAAGCAAGCCTTGACTTAGTACTTGGTGGAGAAACCCTTGCTGGCAAGCACAGAGGTAAGACGTTTCTCGTAGTTGGTTACCAGGTTTGCAAGAGGGATTTTGGTCCACTCTTCTTTACAGATCTCTCTAAATCTATAAGGTTCCTTGCCTGTCACTTGGCAACTTGCAATTTTAGACCTATTCACGACCCATCTTCAGGAAGTTCTCATCCAAGATTTTACAATACATGGCCCTTTTTATTGGTCCATCAATGCCACAAAGCTTGATGTTTCCACCTCTGTGCTTGACTGTAGGGATGGTGTTCTTCACCAGACATGGTGAGTTGAGTTAATGGCAAAAAGCTCATTTGTCCACAGCACTTTCTCCCAATACTTCTCTGTTCATTGGCAAACTTCAGACAGGCGGTACATGTGCTTTCTTAAGTAAATTGTGAATGATCAAACTGCCTTGAGATCATTCACAATCTCCTCCCGTGTAGTTCCGGACTGATCCCTCACTCTTCTCATGATTATTCTTAGCCCATGAGGCGAAATCTTGCATGGGGCTCCATTCTGAGGGCAATTGATGGTTAGTTTGTATTTTGTCCATTTGCAAAAAATCACTCCAAAGTTGTATCCTTCTCACCAAAATTGTTGCTGATGGCCTGCTGTTCTTCTAGCCCATTCCAGCCTTGTGCTGGTCTATAATCTTGGCCCTGACGTTCTTCGACAGCTCTTGCCCATGATGGTGAGGTTTGAATGGAAGATAGGGAGATATACACATAATGAGTTGTTGTTTAGAGGACAGTCTTAGATTAATCTGTGTACCACATGAGCACATTAACAGGCTGTGGGAGAATTATTGTTGGTTGGTAGGTATTTGATTGCTATACTTTCTCTATCCTTTAAAATAAACCTATAATAAAAAATATAGACAAAATCTGAAGGAATTATATAATTTTTTCACCACTGTATATTTATTGAGTGTATATATTTATGATATTATTACCTGCCTTGCTGTGTTGCTAACTTACATTGGATGGAACTTCATGTTTCATGTCATAGGTAATCCAAATGACTGGCAAATAATGTTTAACTATTACTATACTGTTACTATGACTATTTTATTCACAGTAACACATACTACCCTAAACAGCTCATATACACCCCTCACTCACCCCATAAAAAGACCCCACTAGCATTAGGTTAGCAATTATATTACATTAATAAAACTAGTGTGCAGCAGGCTAAGCTAGCTAGCAAGTGCTGGTCCTCACCCTCCACCACTAAATTAACTACCTGGAACCATAAGTTTGGGCCAAAGTTGAAACATGTCTGTTTTTAATATTGTATTTCAAATTAAATTGAATTTCCATATTTAAAAAATGTTTCATTGACATTAATGACATCGTTGTGATGTTGGACAATGTTGTCGTGTGATATCTTACGTAAAGGAGAATAATGCCCACTGAAATGCATTACCATTTAAAACAAATGCTTCTAATCACTGTTTCATGTTTTCATATTTGGCTTTTTGTCCTTCACATAATTGATAGAACTGGCCTCGTAGCAGTGAGCTACACCAGTGAGCTAATGGGAGGTACGCAGATGGCATCCCCATACTGTGCATTTCCAAGACAATCGAGGAGCTCCCAAGGGCAGCCGCATGATGGAGATGATAATAGCTCATCCACAAAAGCTCCATCTAAACTCTGGCACGGACTCTCCCACTGAAACACTGGTGCATTTTAGACGCAAGAAAATCCTGTATATAAGCCTAAATGTAGATACACATAAGACTTTTTGGTGTTTCAGTGATCCAGCTTGGTCAGGACAGGTAATATCATCATTATGATTAGAGCACCCTATTGTTACCCCATTATTAAAAATGAAAAAAATATTTTTCACCTTCCTTAAAATAACTAAATTGATTGAATTGAAGTGAATATTAGATTTCTTTTTTATTGCCTTAACCTAATGCTAGTATTTGACTATTTGACTTAGTCACTCAAATTTGATTTGATTAATAGAATATTTTTTTCATTCGAATGGTAGTTGTAAGATTGTATACAGTATGTGTAGTTACTGTTCATACCACTTTTATTATTGCAATTTCCTCATGCAGCATATTTAATATTTCTTTTTAGAATATATATTTTTATTTATTCATAAAAATATTAATAAAAATGTTTCTTTGTTTAATTTATATATATATATATTTCTTTTTTTTATATAGTATGTGTGTGCTGAGAATTTAAATAATAAATACAATTATATAAAGAAAAACTAAATAAAATACATTTTATTTCAGTGATTCATAATAACATTTTTATTTCAGTTCCATTTTAATTTCTCTGCATACACTTTATACAGTTTATGCTTCTTTAGGTTTGAAGAATCCAGCTCCAGTCCAGTAAATCCACTGCTCCATGTTTTGCATCTAGGATTGAACGGAACCTCCTGTCTCCCTGTAGGCAGGTAGCTCTTCTGTGATACGTTTCCCAGCATCAGACTCACGGCACCGGCTCTAAAGTCCTCCTGACCACCGTTTACACAAGGATGATGAATTATGAGCATCACTAGTCTGCTGCTTTAGTTCCTGTAGGGATTTACTCTTCTAGGATCGGTTGCTTTCTTTTCTTTAAGAGGTGTTTGACCGGCTGGGAGTGGCTGCCTGCTGCTCTGTGTGAGAGGAGAAGAGAGGAGAGGAGAGGAGAGGTGAGTCTGGCTGCACTGAGATGCTCTGCTGGCTCGAGGAGGAAGAGATGTCCGTGCAGGAGTTCCTGGAGCGCGTGGGCTGCGTTATCACTCATGTTGGTGAGTCCTCGGATTCTTTAGATTTGTATTAGCAGTGATGAAGGGGTGTGGTGCTGGAGGTGGTGGTGCTGGGGTAAAGGGGATAAGCATCATTACATCATAGCATGCTGCAGATCATGTGCTTTGGATTCCTGCATTCTTGCTTTAGGTAGATATCATGTAGTGTGAATATTATGAGGAGTGTAGTGCATCAGCTTGATTTTGCAGAAGCACAAATATCTCTAAGTAGCAAATAAGAATATCTTAGATTTATAATGTAGCATTGCTGGTGTGGCCTGACGGAGAACACTCCATTGTAATCTTTCTCTTTAACTGATTTCCATAATCTGTCTTAGCAGGTACTAATGGGTTGCAATCTGTTTTTACAAACAAATTGCACATTTCGTTTGCAGTGAATGAACACTATACTCTACCATAACACACGCACATACATAAGGAAGTAGGTTATTGTGCCATGCTTCTTCTGAGAGCCTCCTCCTCCTCCTCCT
The DNA here is from genome assembly GCA_030347435.1 of Clarias fuscus. Lineage (NCBI taxonomy): Eukaryota > Metazoa > Chordata > Actinopteri > Siluriformes > Clariidae > Clarias > Clarias fuscus. The sequence goes on from CM059219.1 coordinate 19,364,674, forward strand.
TCTTCTCCTCTGAGCTGGTGCTGAGGCTGGCCTCACGGGACAGGCTACACGTTGCCATAGAAACTGAGCCAGACCTCCACAGCTCTCCTCACTACATTGATTCATATCACTGTATAACCTCTAAAACGCCTCCACCTTCCTTCTCACAGCACACAAGGGAATCCCAATTACCGCTCGAGCTGAGGTTTAAAATGGATTCGAAACACCCGTTAAATTTAAACCATTCCCGCTAATCTGTGTTTAAAGCGTATCTCTGAGCACCTTAAATGGCTGCCACCGTGTCACTTTGACCTTGCCTGGTAACCATGATGCAATTCATAACTGGAAGTCTTCTTACGTGGTCTTAGGCACTTTAATAACACAATAGGATTAAATGTTGTTTGAGACAGTTACAGTATACAGTTTTATCTCAGTGGAAATGGGGAGCATTTATCAGTGTTTTTATGTGTCACTCTGATGCATGGGTCATTGTTTTTTTTCTAGTAAACGTAAAGATCCAAAGCGGGAAAAGACATCAGGGTCAGAGGCGTTACCGCTCTTTGCCGTAACTGCATGACGCACTGAAACCAATCCTGAGCCAATCACCTTTCCGCTTGGTCCTTGATGACATCACCACACTGTGAATCACTAAGAATATTTATTTAACCTATATCTTGTATCTGAGAGCTCATAAATATTTCATGTTTGTGAAAAAAAAATATGATGCTGCATATTGTAACCAATGAAGTCACTTTTGTGATTCACTTGTGGTGACTCATCTGTGTAAAGTCTGTATATAGATGTCTACAGATTCATGGCTATATATTCCTTTTCTCTTAGAATCGTCCCCTCTAACAAGCACTAATGGTTATATAGCATATAGGTTAAAATATTCATTATCTTGCTAGTCTTTTTATAAAAAGAGAAGCATATGGTTGAAATCTGTGCATTGTTTTTGTGTGATTTCTTAATGCTGTCCTCAATGTTTTTATGTAAAGTTGAACAGTTTGGGAGAGATTTATATAGAATAATACTTGTTTTATATTTATTATAATTACTTTATTATATTGCTCATGTCAGTGAGCTAGCTTTGTGTATTTTTTCAAATTGCATGCTGGTGTAGTGGATAGGCCATGAAAGTAGTGCACCATTAGCTGTTACTTTATATTGCCTTTGGCTGTGATATTGTATGACCCCGTATTTTATGGGCCAATGATCTTTTTTTTTTTAACTCTTGAGTGATGCTTGCTGGGAACAGGGTGTAAAAAGGTGCACAAATCTCACATTTCATCAGTGTTGTTGCACTGCTTCGTATAGTCTTTAAAAATGCAACTTAAAAAAACAATAAAAAAAATTAAAACAAAAAATCTATTTAAACAGTATTTACCCTTTAATGTCATTTAGGCAAATTGAATTGCTGTGAAAAAAAAGGAAATAAGATATTTGTATCTCACAGTCACAGACCAAGCCATTACTTTAAGTCTGTAAAATAATGGAAAATGTGGTTATTTAACGATCCCTGCTTAAGGAAACCTAACACAGCCAGAGTATTTAGAAAGACTCATGGAAAATTGTGAAGAGATCTGCTCAGTAGAATGTAGTTAATGACAGAGCATGGCAGACATGCGTCACATCTGTCCCAACTCACAAGGTAACAGAACTGTGATGTTCATTAATGTGGGTCTAATCACACAAAAAATATATGTATACATGGTCCCTTTGAAACACTCTTCTTTTATTTATGATGCTAAAAATAGCCAGGCCCTTCTTTCTCAATGCCGTGTGCGCACGTGATATTTGTGTATATTGGACTTATGAAAAGTCCAATGCAAAGTGTAGGATTTATCAAAACAAATGTTTGCTTAGATTTGTGTACAGTAGCTAAGCACGGCCCTGACTTTACATCCACTGAGCTCGTAGTGGTGAAAAATAAAGCTGTGTGTATTATGTGTTCACCTTTACATAGGGGATTTTTAAATCAAAGGTCTGAACAGTTAGTACACAGAATTACCTTTAAAATAAATTAGTGTTAAATGCAAACAGGTTTTTGGATATACCGAGTTTAAAATCGGAGTCGGAGTATTAGTGAATGCATTATGGCTTATCTCACTTTCTCGGACAAAAGTGCTTTCAGGAACTAAACTAAACTATTTACCTGAACTCTCCGAGTTGTTGCCAGTGGTTGCAGATTTATGAAAGCTGAGACGGAGCCACCTGTGCCAGCCACCTGAGACCAAGTCCTTTTTTAAGCCATTTTTTTAAACCATGTTTACTATATATGGTTTATTGTGGGTGTGTCTATATTTAAATAAGGAGTGACATGTTTTGGAAAGCTACAGGCAAGTTGCATTTATTAAATGGGATTTGATGAATCTATAGGAGCATACAAGAATTCTATAGTTTATTTGTAAGGAACAAGTGAAACATTTTATATAACACAGTTTGCATTTATTTCTATGCAGACTATGCAGTGGTGACCAAAAGTATTGAGATCAAACTTAAATTAAATGTTCTAATCAGATGCTCAATTAAAATAATGACAATGAAGATAATTAGAATAATTTGTAATTTTAGGCAATGAAATTGCTATGCATCAATCAATATTAAGTACAGTAAGTCACTTTTTCTTCACAAAGCCTGGATCTGGCTGCAGGCACTCTTGTCAATCCATGCCTGCTTGATTCCTTCCTGAAGGTCCTGTTCATGTTCAGACGGTTTCTTGACTGCAATTGCCTTGTTTGCCATTTTTGTTGGGTTTTGGTTTCACAATTTTTTATCGGTTCAGTATTATTTTTTGGGTTTAGCCCTGGAGATGACCCAAGCCATGTCAATGTCCCATAGCTAGTTTTCACAAGTTTTTCAGGTAATTACTGTACCACAACTCTTGAGACAAATTGGCTAGAACTATAATACATGGCATATGTTGTCTCGAAATGTTTGGCCAACTCTTTATCTACAGTCCTAGAAACCTTTGATATTTTGTAGTTAATTTGAGTTGAGCTCAGTATATTTCCATTTTCCTCCACTCAGAAATCATATACTGATCATTACATTACTCAGCAAAATATTATGCCCAATATTGTGTAGGTTCTCCTTGTGCCACCGGCCCATCGGAGCATGACTTCACAAGACCTCTCGTGTGCTGTGGTGTCCATCTGTGGGTTCTGTGGGTTGTTGGGTGGGGCCTCTCCATGGATCAGACTTGTTCGTCTGGTGCATCCCCTGGGTGATTGATCAGACTGGGATCTGGGGCTTGGAGGTCAGGTTGCTGGCCTTGGGCTCTTTGCCTTTTGGCACAGTAGGCTGTTTTGTAGTTCACCTTGTGTTCTGGTACCTGTCTATCGTGGCAATCACTGACTTTTGTGTTATATTGGCTTTTCTTTGGGATATTACCGGCTGAGCTGGTCTTTGGTACTTGCTGGCACGGGTGAGCCTTGTGTGTCCATGATCCTGTCATCAGTGTACTGGTATATAATTGATAATCAATGTTATCAATAATGTGTAGCTGTTATGACAGAATGGTGTAAAGATTGCATCAAATGAACACAGCTATAATCAGCATTTCAACATTTTCTCATCATGGCATTCATTCGAATAGCTTACCTTCTTGTGAAAGGATGTTTTCTTTCACTTTACCACTGAAAATGAGTTGCTTTGTCCATGACTACTGTATCCTGGAACAATAGCTGTTATAAACTCAGGAACTTGTCTATAGACATTGTGTTGATTGATCTTAAATGTGATCCCACATCCAAACTCGCACAATCAAGCTGAGTGCTTAGATGAGAGACGGATTACAAAAAACAAAAAACAAAAAAAAACCCTAACCCCGGTTCTACTGCAGATTTAAAAAGGTGAACAATAGGAAGGTCACTGGACTTCCTTCCCTCACCCTTCGCCTGTTGGAAACCCATCGTCTAATATTACGTCAAAACTTCCTTCCTTATTTCTTGTCAACCGATATCCTCAGTATCAGTACTGTTTATCACGAAACAAAAGCTTAAAGTTGCATTGCTGTTCAATGGGACCTATGGCCTTTAATCGTAATGTTTTTCCTTTGGCTTCCTGGAAAAGATCTTATATTCTGTTATGTTTTTTATAGAGCAGTAAAATGTAAGTTAACTGCTTCAGATGGTTGCATTTTTCCTGTTGATGCAGATCCACTACTGTACCTGTGGGACATTATACTGTAGCATTCCTCCTCTCACGCTCCGTCCTATGACGTCCACGTTTTATACCGTTTCCTATTTGTGAAGCTCTTTCTCAAGTCAGTGGGTTACATTGCGCTTGAGTGCACATTCCAAACAGCTGGAGGAAAAAAACGATAAGTTTGAACTTCTAGTACATGCGGTAGCTGTGACCTGTACCTCCCGCGGTGCCGCTGAGTGCTTATATAAGTGCTTAAATAAGTAATGCGTGTGTGTGTGTCTATGCCGAGTCTCTGCTGTGGGTGTTATGTTTGTGTTACCGTTATGTGATAGCTACCAAATAGCTCTTTTGGTATTGTTTGTACACAGAATTTTAGCAGCAAGCTCTAGGTTTCAAAAACCGGAAGCATGGCTGGGATTATTGCATTAAGGCTTGTTTTGAAGGGGAACAGCCTGAGGAAGTACACGCTCTAGACATGACAATGTTTTTTTTTGTAAATCCCTCCTTCCTGTTTACGTGTCTCCATGGCAAAAGCGATTCTTCGGGGTCAGACAGTTGAGGGGCAAATATTTGTACCCCCCATGGTTTAAAGGTGGGAAATATTTGCAAATTATTCTTATAGATTTGGTAGGTGTTTTATTATGGGTATGAGGTTGGAATGCATCCTGAATGCGATGCCCCCACAGGCAGGCAGCATCTATAACATGTGAAACATCACACAGAGATTCACCTGAGGTCTGGTTTGAACTGGGGACCCTGGAGCTGTGTGGTTTTGTAGTAAAATAGCTTATTAAAGGATACCCAATTGGTTAGAAGTAGTTATATAAACAATTTAAAATTTTGTGCTGATGTCACAAATCATATTTCGAATTTTGATTCAAATCAAACGTTCGAATCAAACTGAGATTAAGTAAAACATTTGAATGGTGCAAGTATTTTAAAGAAGGCCATATATCTGTGAATGACGATCCTGGCCAAGGTGGCTCACGGCCCACTGCCGTCGTTCCTGTTAACATTCAGCCAGTGGGAAGAGATGAATCTGTCTATGGGAACTGTACACACAATTATTCACGCACAGCACTTCCACATTGCAGCATCTCAGCATTGAGTTATTGTCACTTCCACTGGATAATCCTGCCCTTACTCAAAGTGATTTACGCAGAGTTGGGCCATTAGGGGAGATCTTGGGACGCCAGCCTGAAGCAAGAGACGTGAAGCAGGCAGTCTGATCATGGCTCTGGAGCACTTAGGAAACCTTCTACCTTGATGTTGTCCAAGTACTAGTTAAACGGCGGGATAAGTGCATTAGTGTAGCAGGGGATTATATACGGTACAGTAGAGAAATAAAGGAATTGCGTTCTGTTATTCTGCACAACCAAGATTACTACAGATTACTACTGTGGCTTTCATTAAGCCTGCTTTGTGGCATTAGTTTCTGGTTTGACGTGTTTTGTATTGAATGATTCCATGCATGTGTGTCTATATCTTATTCTCATTAAATGAATAAGTTTAGCTTCGGTCTTTATGTTAATCATAATGGGCTGAAATCCCATGACTTTGTTTTTATTTGAGTCGTACAAAACTCTTATATAACTCTAAAATACTTTATCAGTCTCCATATTAGATTTATATTTAATGAACTATCTTTAATGAATTCTAAAGCAGGATATAATCTTGTTACATCCGACTAGTTGTACAGGTACTCTATGGTGAAATAAATACAGACTACAGTATGGTGACCTTTCGGAGAATTTCATGAAGGCTTTTCAGCTTAGAACACTGTTGACACACGGATTTTTTTTCCCCACACACAGCAGGGTGACAGAAAACAGTACTGGGTTTTATGGTTTTACAAGCTTTCCATTCTGAGAAGTGCCCATGTAGACTGAAGAGGGAAATGTGAACTTGTGAACCTCTAATCTTGTCTCAGACTGTAAGGATACTTACCACCAATTCCAGTTAGTACTACCTTCATTAAAAAGATATATATATATATATAAAAGTCTTTCCACTTGAGTGTGCTGTGGGAGAAGAGATCATTCCTAGAGGTGTAAACCTTGTGTGTGTGTGTGTGTGTGTGTGTGTGTGTGTGTGTGTGTGTGTGTGTGTGTGTGTGCCATGGAGAATATAACGTCTGTAAGTTGGAGAACGGAAAGGAGCAGCCCCTGTTTGTCTGAAGCTCCCTCTGATGGTCTATAACCAGAAACGCCCCTCACTATGATGAATGTCTTGTAGGGTGGGAGAGGAAGGGGGACGACCCCCCCCCCCCCCCCCCCCCCATGCTTCTGGCATTGTTGAGAATATTTGTCAGAAGCGTGCCACTTTGTTCCACGGCTTCAGAAAGAGACACAGAACATCTTTGGCGTCTGATTGAGGACAGATAGCGAGACAAGGAGAGGGTGGTTGAGTGCATCACACCCAGACTATTCTTCATGATGGGATCCATAATGTGTAAGTCTGGATCATTACGGCTTTATCAGGTTCTTAATCCCTGTATACTGTATATGACACCCTCCTGTGTGAGCTGTGTAGGAAACAGAGTGAGTTTGTGTGGAGGCTCTGTGGAGCCAGGCAGGTTGCCCTGAGCTGTATCCAGTGGATCAGTGTTGGGTGGAATTTCCTGGTGATGCTGGGAAGAGAGAGCTCTGTGTGGTTAACCTTTAATACACAGAGTAATGTTGTGTGTGCACTGTCTCTCAGTAAAGTGCCTTTAGGGATACTGTATATTACAATATGTTTATTGTGTGAACAGGTTTTTATTATTTTGGTTCGGTAGGATGAGCTGATAAACCAAAATGGAACTGTAGACTTGTTTTTTTTCTCTCCTTTAATACGGGAAAATGTCAGTGGAAATGAACAAATACATGTACATGTACAAAACAGCTTAGATAGATAGATAGTTTGATATTAATAGGAAAACAATGGAGATATACTGTAGGAAAATCCCTGTAAAAATTTTTATTTTGGATTGTGTAAATGCTATAATGACCAACAGACAAAATCACTAGAGATTGATGATGATGATGATGATGATGATGATGCCTACATAACTACCATCCATATTGTGGTATAATTTTTGTCTGCCAAAAAAAAAGTTTGGATTTAAATAAGCAAATACCTGAGCTGAATAATTGCCACAGTGATCATTTCCCTTTGGGATTAATAAAATGAGCTGTCTGTATGTCCGCCCGTCCATACATCCATCTGTCCGTCTGTCCATCCATCCGTACGTCTGTCTGTCTGTCTGCTGGCAGTCATCCTTTCATGTTGGTGGAAAAGATTTTACTGTGTTTCAGATGGGTCCAATTATTGGCCTGCACCAAGCAAAGAAAGCACTAAGGAGATCGCTGAAATTCCTGGAATTAGGTTAAGAACTGTTCAACACAGTAGTAAAATCAGAAAATGTACTGCTGAACTTTCAACTTTGCAGAAGGACAAAATCTTACACGCTTGGTGAGGCCGCATTGTGCAAATATCAATAATAGGAATCACAGTTATGTTTAATAGTGAAAGTAAAAGCTTTTCTACATACACAATGTAATGAGAACCTAGAGGATTGGAACTAAACAGATGTGTGTCTATAAGAAAACCATTAGTTAGCGAGACTAACCAGAAAAAAATAACAGACTTCAGTTTGCTTGCGAGCATAAAGATTACATTTTATTTACTAAAGGGAGCATAAAGATTATATTACATTATATTTTCCATTTCAATGGAAGAAGTTCATGTGAGTTCAGATTGACCCTGCATCAGAGTAACTGGTGTGTCAGGGTAAGAAAGCAAGCACCTGAGCATAGTGCATAGTGAGCATCATGCATAGTGGCCACTGTACAGTATGTGTCTCTGGAGGCTGTGTGATGCTGCGGTGTTGCTTCAGTTGCTTGAGTCTAGTCAGTTAATGACCTGCATGTACTGATTGACTGAGTTATCACATCAAAGTTTTTTTTTGTTCTGCATTGATGGAGCAGGCATTGTCCTCACCTTAACCTCATTGTAAACTATTCACACACTTGCAGAATTCAAATCTAACCATAACCAGTAGGAAAATCCTGGTATTTTAGGAAGAAAACATGATATATGATATGCAACATTTCAAGCACCTGTGTTATATGCTATATCCAACTTAATACCTGGACATACATACGGGTATCTTGCTTTTCAGATGTTCCACAACAGTAAATGTAGCTAAAAGGTTTATAGTTACAGTAAACTTTACTTTGTGTATGCTATTTAGTATAAGACACATCATAGCAAGCAACTATTGCTTTACACTTCTGCAGAGAGTATGAATCACTGCAGCAGTAAGGAGACTCAAGGACAGTGTGTGTGTGTTGTGTGTGTGTGTGTGCGCGTGCATGCTGGATGCTGGATGTTTGGGCAGTAAAAGGGAGCATTCTCAGTTCTCAGAGGAGTGTAGACGAGTACAGTAAATGAAGCCGGTGCGGGAGGGAACCAGCAGGAATTAACAGCTTAAGCTTGTGTGAGTGACCTTTCTGTTCTGATCCTTGTGCTCTGAGCTGACCTTGCGTAAACCGGTCACTCACTGCCACACACCAACGCAGATACTGTAGGAAGCATAGTTTTTACATAATGGACACCAAACTGCACTACAAGACCATCGCAGCTAGGTGCTCGGCATGCGGGAGACACACAGGCTGGGCGTCCTACTCACTAGTGCGAATCTCATCCGGAGAGATGGAGTCGTATCACCGCCTTCTGACCATGTGCAAGGAGACTGAGCTGGCCATCAGGAGACGCATGCCTTCCTTACGTCTTTTCTTCTGCCCACGCGATCAAGGTGGAATGTATATTTGAATTATTTCCTCTTAGTTTGCAGTGCAGGTATAATTTGCTGTTGATACTTTGTCTCAGTGGTGGGAGGCTGACAGCTTGCACTTGGTGTTAGGGATCAGATGTTGAAATGAAATAGAGATGGGTGCATTTTGTAGCATGGAGATGGAAGGATAGAAGAAATGGAAGATATATATAATGAATATATAGTAAATTGTAGGATTTCACAGCAAAACTGTAGTATATTTTTTTGGTTTATACAGTACTGTGCAAAAGTCTTAGGCGCCATATTAGTAGTACAAATTACAAATGTAGTACATTTTTTAATACACATTTTGTTATATAAGTTTATTACAGTATGTCTGCTTGGTCTGTACAAGATCATTCCCTACAAAGATACACTAAAATTAATGAATAAATAACATTACAGAAGAATATTAGCATGTCTGTAAAGAAAGCGACATATTACATGACAGATAATATTTCAGATGGAAATTTTTTTTTTAAATCGATAATGTAGACTCCTGGGTGTTGCATGAAAATAAAAATGAGCGAGTGTGACGTGAGTTACCAAAAGAACTCCTATTCTCCAGTATGCTCAGTAAAACCTAACAGCTGTTTTACTTAGAATACTGCACACATCTGTATCGAACACTACCGCTTATGTTCAAGCAAAGAGTTTCCACACCAAATATTGACCGTTTATTGTTTATGTTATTACTTAGTGCTTTTTATAGGACGTTTCTTTTAATGTAGAAATGTTTTCAAAAGCATCATTGCACATGGCTTTTGTTTGGATGTTCCCAAGACTTTTGCACAGTACTGTAAATGAAGCAGCTGTTAGGTTTTACTGGAATGGTCTTGTACATAATAATGCAGACATAATTAAATTATATGACAAAATTTGTACTACAGATAATATGGTGCCTAAGACTTGCACAGTACTGTATGTTTAGATGTCAGAATTTTTGTTGTCAGCCTTTTTGTTGAACTTGTAATCTCCAGTTGGAAACATTTCCATTTTCTTGTGTGTGTTATCTTGTGTGTTATCATGCTACTGTATAAACCAGCATGACCAAAAAAAAAAAGGATGTATTTATTGCAATTTTCGGTTTCACAATGTCTAGAGGCACCTGACTCCCTGTTAAATCGCTGACTGTAACTGTAAATTCTTTTTTTGAGGAATTTGAAATCTCTTCTACAGAGGTTTTTGCAAAACAGCTTTTATTGGAGTCCGAACAGTTGTCTCGAAGTCATGTGTTATTACAAAATCGAAGAGCATTCGATCTTTCCTTGAGCATCCAGAGCCTCCAGGCACCAGTTTACTGTACGAAGGAATGGGAAATTGCCTTTTATATATTCATAGAATATGGATTTTGCAATTAGAGTCAGTGTCGCACCATTTCTAATAACATTTTATCGTGGAACCTTCACATGAATCAATTCATTATTCAGTCACAGAGTCTCAGCCTGACGTTAACCTTGAATTGCCAGACACAGAAATGACAGAACTATTTCTGGCTTGTCTTTCAAAGAATATATTCAGCCTGAAGTAGTGTCACATCAAGGCCATGTATTATCCTCAGAGACCTTAATTACAGATTCGTCTTTTTTTTCCTTCTCTTTTTTTATTTTGCATTTTCTCTTATTTTGTAAGGGGCGAAGTGGGGATTAGGAATAAATTTTATGTGAATGAAGCCATAAAAATAATTGACATTTCCAGAAGACTTTTAAACACAGTATGTTGATGAGACTCTTGACCACAGTAAAGCATTTGAATGGTGCAAACGTTTTGTAGAAGGCCATGTGTCCGTGAATGAAGATCCCGGCTAACGGGGGCTTGGAGTCCACTGCAGTCATTCTTGTGAACATTCAGCGAGTTGAATGCCTGATCTATGAAAATCAATGGATAACTTGTCACTGACTTGTGAAAGAGACCCATCTTGCACCACTTGCACATTACAGGAACTCAGATGGGACTTATCGCCACATCCCCCTTACAGTCCTGACCCCACTCCAATTTGAGGTCTTCTACTGTACCTTGATGTTGACCAAGCACTAGTAAAAACATGGGATAAGTGTGTTAGTGTAGCAGGGGATTCCTCTTCCGTATGTTTGGGAGGCCAGTCCGATCATGGTTTCAGCATACTATACTGAGAAAACCTTCTACCTTGATAGTGTCCAAGCTCTAGTGAAACACCGTGATTGGTGCATTAGTGTAGCAGGGGTATTTTTTTCTCTTATAACTATGTTTTCTTATTCTGCACAATCAAACGTCTTAGTTCCAACATATTATGCTGTGCCTGAACAGATGTTTCAGCATTATGTGTACAAAAGCATTAGCCTGACCTGTGTGTTTATCACTGGTGTTTTAGTACTAGTATAACAAATTATGACAAAATAATAAAGAGTCAGGATACGTTGACTTTTTACTCTAGACATGATGGATATACTTCAGAGTTTGAGTAGTTTTGTTTGCAGGAGATATTGAACATCAGGTATTTTGTACATACCTGCTGTTGACATAAAATGAAACTGTAAAGTTGGTATGTCTGTATATTAAAAATATTTGAAAAAAAAAATATTTGGGGGACGTAAGATGAGTAATTGAACACATCAAGATAGTTCGGGGAATTTTTGTTGCTCTGTTTGTCTGTTTGTTTGTGCACACATCAAGTAAAACCTGTGGAACAAATTGGAATGCGGTTTTCACTGGTGTATTTGGCCGAGCTTGGTGTAACATATAGGCTTTGTTTCATCACAGTTGGCCCAAAGGAAGAGAAGATATACTAATTTGAATCTTGAATGAAAAACGCTCTTATATAAAAAAAAATTGACCTTGAAAAAAGCATTACTTCATCTCAAAATTCCACAGATGGCACTGTATATTTTTTAATACGCATTTATGAGTGTGCAGTTGAAATCTACTTAATAAATGCGATCTCACACTTTCAATCCGGGTACTGCACGGTAATTTTAGTTTATTCCAAAATTCAACAGATGCCGTTGTATATTGTTTTAAATGCGCTTATGAGTATGCCGTTAAATTTCTTGTTGTACATATATAAGTATTAGTATACATACACAAGTAAACAAGTATTAGTATATGTTGGATTTGAGTTCTAAGTTAAAACCAGGGATGCATCAATAATTTTATAAACTGGGTAAAAGGATGAGTACATGTTTTTGGGACAACAGTCTACTGTCCCTGACTATACTAAGTATGTGAAAAAATATTTCTCCCTCTATTTGTGTTGTATGTTGCCCTGGCTGCCAGAATTGAGCTCCTTGTGCTGCATTGTATGTCAAAAATGTTATGGTGTTTAAACAGTATTTTAAATAGAGATTACAAGGACTGACATTCTGAGTGCAAACAAAGTGGGTTGAGTTAGAGTACCCATTAAAAATGGGCTTAACGTGTCGAGAATTGTATCAAAGGTCAAAGTTATCAAGACATGTCCCAATGCTCAGTGCTCGCAGACATGAAGTGCTCTCCAGTATTTTTTCTCCAGTAGACTTTTGATATTGCAGACTAATAATAGTTATGAGAGTAAAAACTACCTTTATTTTTCTATATAATCCCTCATTAGAATTCATATAGAATTCATATAGAATTCTATATAACTCATTTTATGGCCCAAACATGTACACACGTGGACAAAATTGTTGGTACCCTTCGGTCAATGAAAGAAAAACTCACAATGGTCACAGAAATAACTTTAATCTGACAAAAGTAATAATAAATAAGAATTCTATGAATGTTAACCAATGAAAGTCAGACATTGCTTTTCAACCATGCTTCAAAGGAATTATATAAAAAAAAGAACTCATGGAACAGGCCTGGACAAAAATGATGGTACCCCTAACTTAATAGTTTGTTGCACAACCTTTTGAGGCAATCACTGCAATCAAACGATTCCTGTAACTGTCAATGAGACTTCTGCACCTCTCTGCAGGTGCAGTATTTTGGCCCACTCCTCATGAGCAAGCTGCTCCAGTTGTTTCCGGTTTGAAGGGTGCCTTTTCCAGACGGCATGTTTCAGCTCCTTCCAAAGATGCTCAATAGGATTGAGGTCAGGGCTCATAGAAGGCCACTTTACCTTTAACATGCTTATCTATAATTTACTTTCGAATTTCCTGAGACAACTCTTTCCTTCGCTTCCTCTGGTCCATGTTGAGTGTGGTACATACCATGTCACCAAACAACACAGTGACTACCTGGAGCCCTATATATAGGCCCACTGACTGATTACAAGATTGTAGACACCTGTGATGCTAATTAGTGGACACACCTTGAATTAACATGTCCCTTTGGTCACATTATTTTCAGTATTTTCTAGGGGTACCATCATTTTTGTCCAGGCCTGTTCCATGAGTTTATTTTTTTAAATAATTCTGTTGAAGCATGGTTGAAAAGCAATGTCTGACTTTCATTGGTTAACATTCATAGAATTTTTAAAAAATATTACTTTTGTCAGATTAAAGTTATTTATGTGACCATTGTGAGTTTTTCTTTCATTAACCGAAGGGTACCAACAATTTTGCCCACGTGTGTAGAAATGGATTTGAATGAGGTCAGGGATATACGGGTGATGTGGCAATAACTCCCACCCGAGTTCCTGTAATGCGCAAGTGGTGTTAGTGAGTGATTGTATGTACAGTTCCCACAGTCACATTTGTCTCTTCAACACCTCAGCCGCGATCTTCATTCACACAGCCTTCTATATGATGTTTGCACCATTCAGATTTTTTTTGTGATATGTTCATTTTTTAGAAATATTCATTTTTTGTAATTCTAGACTTTGAACATACCGTAGAGTCCATTTATGTATGAATTATTCGAAAAAATTTCAGCAACCAGTCTCTGGTCTATTTATTCAATTATTTAATTTATTTATTTGTTTATTTATTTGTATGTGCTGTCTGGACTGCACATGTATCATCATAGCCCAATATAATCAAACCCATTTGGCTGAACAGGGTCAGACTCAGGCATGCTACAGTACAAACAACACTGTTCATAAGGACACACATGGTTGTTCTTCAATGGACGGCTCACGTTACTCATTTGGCTCATGTAACTTAGCTATTTCAAAATGCATAAATCTGCCCCTTGCGACGTTTTGGATGCATGTTTTGGATTTAATGTTTGTTCTTGGACTTTTGTAAAATAGAATTTATATCCTTGGAGGGAAAACGGCTCTGATGAGATTACTGTTGAGAAATCCTTTGATTGAATAGGCTTGGGTGATGAAATGATTTGAATAAGATTTATGTCTGAATAGCGCTCTAAGATAATCCGACAGACATATCTAAAACTCGTTTGTTTAAAAACCTGCTTGTTTCTGGACCCTTTTTTAGCGTGTAGTTTATGTAAATGTGATTGATTATGCAATTGAACTATTGCTGCTTTGCTGCTTGAATCGATGCTAGGCCTTCTTGGATTAGTTTTGGTTTTCCTCGAAGCATAAAACATTGAGTCATACTATGCTCATGATCTCCCAAAACGTGATTAATATCACAAGGCTGGTGGTTTTTCAGTTTCAATTATTTCGCTTTTGTGCAGCTGGACTTCTCTTTTGAAATACCATTGCAAATGAAGGCAAATAGGGCTTTGTTCTGTGCTACTGCATTTTTTAATACTAAACCAATTGTAGTAGCAGCAATTTATTCCATTTTTTTATTCAATATTTTTTTTGGTTTAGTCACTGGTTCTTAGTGGACCCAGAGTCTTAAGACGCATATTTAAGCATGAATTTGTAACTGCAGTTATGCAGTTATGCATGTCTTATTATTTAAGAATGGTTTCAATCTTGTGTGGCATCAAGGTTCAGTTCTTACGAGGACTGTACTGAAAGAAATGTAAAATTAGGTGTAACTTTTTTTTATTAACAAAGGTCATTCATATAGTACATGAAGGTAAAGTAACTCTTCTTCCTCTATACTGTACAAAGATGCATTTGCACCGTAGTTGAACCCAACTCTCGATTCCTCTTTGAAAAATCCCCCTTGTCGCAGTTGACGGTCTCTCGCTGCAATGCTGGTTTCACTGTCTGTACAGTATGTTGAAATGCCTTCATCCATCTACAGTATGCACATTGCTCTGATCAATAGATTCATCTCCGTAACCATTCTATAGCGCAGTAGGAGACCATCAACTGTGACAGCTGGGATTTTCAAAGAGGATTTGAGGGTTGGATGCATGATTTGTGATGGAGATCATGATGAGAAGCATATTTGCACAGAGGAAGAGTTATCTCAGTTCTTTAAAAAAGTTAATCTAATCACTTATTGATGAGCCAGACAGGATCACACCAGAAACAGAATGGAGAAGAGTTCAGATTATGGAAAGTGAAGCCTATATACATAACAATAAGATGGGTCTTGGATTAGAAGTGTTGTAAGACACATACCAACATGAACATGAAGGCTTGGGTCTTAGTTACATATTTATAACAAGCACAATTAGGCAGTGATGTGAGCTGTATACATACAGTACCAACTGACTGGAATATGCCAAACTAGCCACAAAGCTTCTGGGAGAATGTCCTATGGACAGATGAGACAAAAATGGAACTTTTTGCCAAGGCACATCAGCTCTATCTTCACAGACGGAAAAATGAAGCATATCAAGAAAAGAACACTGTCCCTACTGTGAAACATGGAGGAGGCTCTGTTATGTTCTGGGGCTGCTTTGCTGCATCTGGCACAGGGTGTCTTGGATCTGTGCAGGGTACAATGAAATCTCAAGACTATCAAGGGATTCTAGAGAGAAATGTGCAGGCCAGTGTCAGAAAGCTGGGTCTCAGTTGCAGGTCATGGGTCTTGCCAACAGGACAATGACCCAAAACACACAGCTAAAAACACCCAAGAATGGCTAAGAGGAAAACATTGGACTATTCTAAAGTGGCCTTCTATGAGCCCTGACCTCAATCCTATTGAGCATCTTTGGAAGGAGCTGAAACATGCTGTCTGGAAAAGGCACCCTTCAAACCTGAAACAACTGGAGCAGCTTGCTCATGAGGAGTGGGCCAAAATACCTGCAGAGAGGTGCAGAAGTCTCATTGACAGTTACAGGAATCGTTTGATTGCAGTGATTGCCTCAAAAGGTTGTGCAACAAACTATTAAGTTAGGGGTACCATCATTTTTGTCCAGGCCTGTTCCATGAGTTCATTATTTTTTTTATAATTCCGTTGAAGCATGGTTGAAAAGCAATGCCTGACTTTCATTGGTTAACATTCATAGAATTCTTATTTATTATTACTTTTGTCAGATTAAAGTTATTTCTGTGACCATTGTGAGTTTTTCTTTCATTGACTGAAGGGTACTAACAATTTTGTCCACGTGTGTAGGACAGCTATTTTACTTTAGCTTATACAGTATGTGTGAACTTCTCGGTACCTGGATGAGATCAATGTTAAGATGTGGCTTGTGGCACAGTGAGCACTTGTTAATCACTTTAAGGCACTGAGAATAAAAAGCAATCACTATGATCTCTATGATTGGGTTCTAAGCGCGGGTTCTTTTTTTCCCGGCCCATTGACCTGAGGGTTATTTGAAAACCCAAAAAGAACAAGCATTGTCACATGGGAAGTCTGATACGCTGGTGAAGCCTGAGGAAACACGAAGAAGGTTGATCCTCTTGTTTGGCTCACTGGATGGCTGGCCAGGTGATTAACAAAGCCAGATAATTAATAAGCCATCTCATGCCCAACGGAATACTGGTTTCTCTTCATTTCCTGACAATTTTCAGTTTTGTTGTTGATGTGTCAGGTACATATTGTCTTGAGAAACATTATGGCAAGTATCAAATTCCGTATTTTTGATGGTTTATTATGAAACAAATTTACATATCATTTCTCCAGGCTTTATAATTGTTCTGCTGTGTCAACATGACAAGCGATTGAATTTTCCTTTGGATCTCGCTGTTCTATAAACCCGCTGTACACGGGAAGGAAGGTGCCTCAGTCCCCATACAATGCCTCACACGAAGGGACCAGTGTTTGGGGGGGAATACTTCCCCCAGGATGATAAACAACCT
This sequence comes from Clarias fuscus, assembly GCA_030347435.1. Lineage (NCBI taxonomy): Eukaryota > Metazoa > Chordata > Actinopteri > Siluriformes > Clariidae > Clarias > Clarias fuscus. Next base: position 19,381,635 of record CM059219.1, read on the forward strand.
TCTTCTCTATGGCAGCTGATAGAGCTCATGCTTCAAAGAGGGTGGGGGGGGGGTGGGTGGGGGGTTGCTATGCGTAAGCAGCATGTGACTTTGATCGGAGCCCAGGAGAACTTGTACTTTGTACTTTCCACCAAAGAAATACCTTTCCTTCCACCCCGCCCCCCAGTCTTGCACGCATGCTGAAACTCACAGAAACCATGCTGTTGTTTTGAACCTCCCCCTTCGTCCATCCCTTCTAGTGGGAGACAAGCTGGTGCGCTGGCCTTTTTCCCCCCCTCCTAAACCGCTGATACAGTAGGTCATCTTTGGCAGTCTCGCGCCGCGGTCCCTGGAGATATTTTGCCTCGTTCTGCTTTGTGAGTTGCTGCAAGAGGAAAACACGCAGGAGCTGGAAAAAATGACCAGAGTCGCTCAGACGCTTCCCACAAATATGCGTCTCCTGCCAGGATTCCGGCGCAGCTGCCGGCTTTTCTAGAAATCCTGAGAGACACGGAGACGGATGAAGATGGTAGAAAAGTAACTGTCTCGGTAAACATTACCGTTCTCTTCAACAGTTATTCTTCTGTTGGATCTGAGTCACTTTGCTGTCTGGTCATCATGATCAAGAGCACTAAACCAGTCATAGGTAAGACTGTTGATTTGTTGATGCTCTAAACTATAGTCTTTGAAGGATTTTGTTGAAACAGACACCAAGCACCAGAAGGCTTACAGCTTTGCGAGCAAAATGTTTGCAGTGAATACTTTGTAGACAAAGTGGCTTGATTGTTCTGTCATGAGTAGGAGGTTCGCTGCTTGAAGCAGACAGTGGTTTGGAACTCTGGCCTGTAAATGCTTTAAAGCGTATAACACACAAGGAACCGGATTGTACGCTGTTGAAAGTTGACTTGTTACTGTTGTAGCTAAATTGGGCACTGGTGCATAACATACTGCCTTATTGCATCTACGCAAACACACACAGACGTGCAAGAGCCATCTTTCACTACATTCCAGCTTTATCAGCTCATTCCAGGATTTAAACCAGTGTGATACAGTAGCAGGATGATTGGAGCAAGTGGTTATAGGGTGCGAGATTCCTGTTTTGACTTGGACCGCATCTAGGCAGCAGCACAGACAGATGTGTGGGGGTGTGTATGTGGTGGGGGTGTATGCATTTATGCCTATGCGTGTGCGTGCTTGTGTGGATGGAACTGTTATTTCTCCACATGTCCACATCTCACCTGCATGAAATACCTTAAGCTTAATGACATACCCATAGCAGGCTGAGATGGAATAATTTCAACCTGCATCCTGAGCCATTCTTAAAATAGCATGTTTATCGTGTTATCAGGTCAAACTGAGACTTTTAATTGTGCAGAATAACAGAACACTAGCTTTATCACACTAACATACTACAGTAGCGTTATTTCTCTATATAATCCCGTGTTACACTAATGCACTTATCTTAGTGTTTACAAAGTGCTTGGATCCCCTCAAGGTAGCAAGTTTTCTTATCTGTTATCTGGTTAGGAACGACTGTAGCGCGCTCCAAGCCACATCATGCCACATCGACGTACGGCCTTCTTTAAAACTGTTTTCACTATTCAGATCTTTTTTTACTGCGACTAAGAGCCTCATCACTGTACTGTGCTTGAAGTCTTCTGTAAATGTCAGTCGAATTTTATGTATGAGCTTTTCTCACAAGTCCTGGTTTGACTTGAACATCCCTTGGATATTTTATGAGTACTTTTAATGACTATCCGAGCCTTTTTATTGTGATCTCGAGCTAATGTATGGACACTCCAAACTCAGTGCAGTGCAGAATTTTTTTTTTTTACTGGAATCTCAAGTTTAATAGGAATCTTGTGACATTTTATGAATTCTCAAATCTGTTTGGTTGATAAATATTTCATAATAGCTACTTTGACAATCACAACTCCAGTAATTAAATTTATTTATTTTAATGTGCTCATACCAATATGTCATTGACAATCTGTATACCATAAGATATTATAATAAATTGATAAAACGTTTGCTTTTATTTAACAAGGTAAAATCCATTACTGTTGATTATTATTTTCTGTAAGGATATATGTGCTCATTTAACATTTATAAAATGTTAGGCTTAAGCATAGGCTTTAGTGGCGGTATGTCACGTCCACTATGAGCTATCTCCCTCCACGCCGCCAGAGAGCAACTTTTTATTCTGTATATGGTCTAGCTCACTTCCTGTCTTTGTGCATAGTTGCTTTGTGTTTCTGTCTCGCTTCAAACAATAATAATTGAAAATGCATATTATTAATATTTCTGTATGAGAAATCCTAAAATTGGTGTAAGCTTCTAGAAGCATATGATCTATAAACATTATTGCTTAAATTGATTTTTTTATTTTTTTTTATAAAAGCTTAATAAGCTAAAAAAATCTGCAGTGTTACCATGTCAAATTCATGTTAATATCTTAATAATTTTGCATTTTAGAACAAAACACTTTCCAGGTTACGGACACTACGTGTCATAAATTTAGCAAATGTGTTTCTTTTTATCTTATAAAAAATATAAATGTGTATGCATATTTACAAAAAACAAAGCATGGATCCAGAGATAAGAAGCATCAAGAATTATAAAAAATGGTGTCACATGATAATATCTGAAAATGCCCTTTCTTTTAATTTTATTTTTTTTACCTTTTACACTTTTGTAGCACCAACACCATGTTTTTGCAGTATGAAAATCCTAGCTTGCAGTATCTTGCTTTGTCTTTGTTTTGCTAGTCTTGTCTTAATTGTTTTTGGTCTGTGTATTAGTAAAAATAAATAAAGAATGTACAAGAATGCACTTGCTCCCGCCTCCTGCTTTGTAAAAGTCAGTATGATTTCTGTCACATGGTAATCTTCAGGACTGGGCAGATTGTGCTTTCTGGTTTCTCACTAACTTAACAAGCTGCGTTTTGTCTTCAAAAGAAAGAAAGTGAATGGTTAGTGATGGAAGTGATGGACTCTTGCTGAACTTGGTGAACTGTTGTAGACCTTATTCCAAAGTAAAAAAAGAAGAAGAAAGTTTCATTAGAAATAAGCCATCAGTACAGCAGTGATGTTGTTGAAAAGTGGAAAGACAGAAGAGTAGTTCATAATTATTTGTTTAGTTATTATATTAGATAATTATGACAGATTTCATGTAATTAATTATACGAGTAATTATTTATTATTACTGCACATTTTTTATTATATTATATTAGATTGTCTTTTTTTATATCAGCCTACAATATATACAGACACACTTATACGCCAGAATATACATCCATAATTAAAACAGTGATTTATGTAAAAAAGTGAAAGTCAAATTAAATACCATGAACAGAAAAAATCAGGAGTTCTTTAAACACACAGGGGTTTTTGATTTGGTCATGGGGAGCTCTAGCAGGCGAATACACAGCTTATTCTTGTCTGTTGAGTGAACTGAACATGCTGCTTGTCTCTCCTGCCCACTGACCAGAGTCGGAGCTGAGAGGAGTATTCCTACTATTGGTACTGTAGGTCTGTAGCTATGTTGCCGGATGTGTCACTGTCTTTTTTATTTTTTATTAAAAAAAAAAAAAAAATCCTAAAAGTAATATAATTTACTATAAAAATAAAACACAGTTACCAACACTGCTCTCTCGTGTGGCAAAACGTGTGTATTCACTTTTGATATTCTCTGTGTTCATCGGTGTTGCCAGATCAAAGAAAAATCCCACCAAGCAGTGATGTATTGCTCTTGCTCAATTATAAAGCCGTGGCCAAAAGATTTAAGAATGACACAAATACTAAATTTCAGAATTTTTTTGTCAGATGTTACTATGATATATTGAAATATAATTTCAAGCACTTCATAAATGTCAAAGGTTTTTTGTTGACAATTACATTAGGTTTCTGTACTGTAAAGAGTCAGTATTTAAAGTGTTGCCCCTTCTTTTTCAAGACCTCTGCAGTTCACCCTGACATGCTGTCCATCTACTTCTGGGCCACATCTTGACTGATGTCAGTCTGGTTTTAAATAATTAAGCTTGGAGTTTGTCATAATTTGTGGGTTTTTGTTTGTCCACCCACCTCATCAGGACTGATGTAAGGTCTGGGTAGTTTCCTGGCCATGGACCCAAAATTATTGCTACAGTACAACTATTGTAAGTGTGGGGGTGTTCACTATAAAATTTATACAGTGTTTGTCTTTGTTTTATTTTCAGGCAAACATTTTTACTGCAGCATTTTTATTTGCAACATTGCAACTTTGCAGGAATGTTATTTTTAGATTATTACCTAAACCTGTTGAATATTTAGTGAACTAATGCTGTTTTCACATTAGCTGGAATTACATAAACAACAGTTTATGTAACAGTTAATATTTTAACCAAGGCTTATACGTGGTATAGTACATTGTATAGTTTCGGAATTGCTGTTGCCAACTTGTTCCACTAAATTTTAATCTCAGAGTCAGCTTACAGGTTGCCGCTGTAAGGGGAAAAAACACCCTGGTGGTAGGAGCAGCTCCAATTGAACAGTGACAACAGTATCAGTCATGTCTATGTTCTTCTCAGAGCAAACAGCGTGTCTGGTTTTTCAGATTTTTGTTACTGGTTGCCTGACTGGCATTTACATCTCAAGTGACCAATTTTGTGATGTGTTTTTTCCCCCTTATCATGTCTAGAGGTTGAATTATAATGTATGAGCTTTAATGAAATAACAACTCAGCAACTGATCCAAAGTAATTAATTTGAATTTGAAAAGTATAAAAAAAAATATTTCAATGAATAGATTCCCAGTAGACATGAATTCCAACTAAACATGATGAATTCCAACTAAATAGGATGTGTTGTTTTGTTTCACGAAGTAAGGCATGATGCATGATTCGTATTAAAATGTGAATCAGAATTTTCTCCCATATGAACTGAGATCATGATTCTGTCATACAGTTATTAGTCTTCTACAGCTTCTGATTGGCTGGTATTGTCCCTCTGCTTGCCTCTGATTGGCTGGAATTGAGAAAGAGAGGGAAAAACTGTACAATTCGAGTAAGCGTAAAACAATTTGAGCATGTGTGAGAAAGTGCAAGCAGTCAAATTTTATTTGCAATAAAACTTGCAAAACATGGAAGTGTACTCTTAGATTTGTGCCACAAAATTAACAGAAATAATGCAAATTCATGCAAACCAATTACACGATTGTGACTTTTTTTTTCCCCTCGATTAATCATGCAGCCCTAGCAGTCGTGTCTCAGCTTGGATTTGTCCCACACTTTGGATTTGTCACATTTTGCTAAGAATTGTGGTGATTCACTGCTGTTTTAAAAATCTTCTTTGAAGATCAGTCAAACCTTCTAAAAGAATGACATGTTGTGATTAAAAAAAAGAATGAGATAGTTGTTCCAGACAAATCTGTTTGTCTGAGGAATATAATTTGACATTTTTATCAAAAGCCCAAAAAAGGCACTTTTTGCAGTGAAAACCATCAAACATTTTTCCCTTATTAGAAGAAAATGTGTCAAAATTCTTGTCAGCGTCAGGCATCAGGGATATACTGTTATTTTTGTATTGTACATAGACATCACTTGGAAAAACAAGGAAGGACAACCTATTATTTCAATTCTTGAATGCAAATTTGTACTTGCTCTGAGGTTGATGCTGATAAGGAGTTTTCTTTGTAACAGGGGGACTAAGGATGGCCATGTCCTTTATTATCCAAGGCCACACCCAGTATCTACAAATAGTACTTTCATATTTTAGCTTTCGAGTCTTGTGAGGATGGAGATGGAGGTGTGTGTGTGTGTGTGTGTGTGTGTGTGTGTGTGTGTGTGTGTGTGTGTGTGTGTGTGCGTGTGTGTGTGTGTGTGTGTGTGCGTTTGTGTGTGTGTGTGTGTGTGTGTGTGTGTGTGTGTGTGTGTGTGTGTGTGTGTGTGTGTGTGCTGTCCCTGTGGGAAAAGCCATACCATTCCCATCTTCCTCCCAGCCCTTAGCCGCCTATTGTGACTTTCTGGCATCTGAGTAGCTCCTGCTAGGTCACCCCGCCCCACGGCAATGAGATAACATCTATAATTCACATACTTTTTGACGCACATTGTCTTTCCTTTGTAACATGCCTCTGGAGGAGGTATACATTTGTGCACATGTACACACACTCGATTTTGCAAAAATGAAAGTTCAGGAATCATGTATTTCCACTCTATTGTTCTGCAGATTAAAGGATTTTAGAAATTTCAGAAAGCAATAGCTTAACCGTTTTCAATTTTTATATACAGTATACAGCTTGGCAGTTATATATAACTTGACACCATGCTTTATTCCTTTTTTGGTTTTAGTGTTAAGTTCTCAATATATCGTTAAGACTGGTGTCATTTAATGCATCCATTTATGCCAGTACATAGAAGAGGGTTTGTTTTTTTCTATAGTCTCCATTTCTCTTTGGCGTGCCCGTTATCAATGTAGCAAAGATTCAAGCTAAAAATCCCCTCAAGCGTCTATTTCTTAAAAACAACTGCATGAACAGATGGCTTGTTTGAAGGGCCATGTCCCTTGCACATGGAAACAAACCAGAAACTGTATTCATGGCTGAAGGTCAATGCTGCAAAAGGGAACTTCAGAATGGAAAATCTATTAAAAAAAAAAACGGAAGGGCACTTTGAAGGGGCCCAGTTCCATCCATCCTTTGGCCTAATTTTTTCCTGTATTGTCTATGACTGGTCCGCCACAGACTGATAATTGTTCTCATATTGGTTCAGGAAACGTACAATGTCAGCAGTTGCATGTTGCGGTTTTGAATGAACTTTGTAAGTGAGAATGATGGCGATGTTGCGTTAATATTTGTCGACTATGACATTCATATCTCTTCTCACTTTCCTTCTTTTTCTGTTCTTCCCAGATGAGATTATGCAACAGGAGATAAGGCCTCTGCTGGCTGTTGACATCATCGAACAGCTTCACAGGCAGTTTGCAATGCTGTCAGGTCAGAATTATTTACTCATTCTTTACTCTCTGAGGTATTACCCTGCTGTTTTGAATTAAGGAAGGCTCCAACATGAAAGTAAGATTGCAAGAGCGTTCCAGAGCCGGTGAGGTCAATCATGTGGCAGAGGTGCAGTGCACAAAATCATACAAGTGCAGATCAATAGCTTCACTTCAAAGCTTGGAACAGGGCAAAATGTGATGTCAGTGACATTGATTGTAACATGATTATTGCCGCAAGACGGGCTGGTTTCAGATTTTCAGAAACTGATTTTTACACACACCATCCTCCAGAGTTTTTACTAGGTTCCCAGAAAGGATACCATGTTTCAAATGATCACTTTTTACAACAGTGGTGAACAGAAAAGCATCTCATAATGCACAACTTTGGCAGATTGGCTACAAGAGCAAGAGACCACAAAAAACATCCACATCTGTAAGCCAACAACTGGTAGAATTTGAAACTACATGGCATAGGCTCTCTGAATCTGGCTAGCTGGAAAGAAGAAAATGACAGACCTTTGCTGTGGCCCAAGATTTATATGTTTATTTCTGTCATTTTTAAGCATCTGAAATATAAGTTACATTTAGGTAGAAAAGTCATTTAATTAGAAAATGTTAAATTGCACATTTATTACTTCTTTATTACCTCCCTGTACTGTAGATACACTAACAGTTCGAGCCTGGTTGCGTCATTGGGGATTTGTTTTATGTACTGTAACTCTGTAGGCAGTTCAGACATTACATCAAATGTTTTCATAGCACTTTGTTCCCTCAGTACATTTATCTTCGACTAAGCAAAATAAATTTTAAAGATAGCATTCATAATTCAAGTTTAGAGAGGAACATGCCTGCCTTTCATTTTCAATTTGAGTCCGTTCATGTGATACTACCTCCTTTTCAGTAGCAGTTCTCTATCTCATTAGACATCATGGTGACACTTTTTATGAGGCCCATAATCATAAATCATTCAAACTATATACAGTACAAAATAAAGTTTAGATTTATTTTTCTACATTCTAGAACAAAACTGGATTTTTTCAAATCTATGAAATAACTCATATGGAACTCAGTAATAAAGTAAGAACAACAGTCATTTGTTATTTTAAGACACCAAGTAGCACCATGATAAAACTGCCTCTCATGAAGACCATCCCAGGAAAGAAAGACCGAAACTTATCTCTGCTGTTCACTTAGAGTTATCAGCCTCAAAAATCAGCACCTCAGATTAGAGCCGTGAAGGCTTTACAGAGCATAAGTAGCAGACGCATCTCAATATCAACTGTTCAAGGGAGATTATAGCATAATAGACGTGCCTGCGACTTTGTTTACATGGAATTTAATTGCACACTCGTAAGTGTGCTTTAAAAAATTTACAACGCCATCTGGTGAATTTCGGAATCTACAAAAAAATTACTTTACCTTGAAGTATGCGAAATGAACGTGTGAGATCGCGTTTATTAAGTAGATTTCTGTCTACACTGCACTCAAGAAAATGTACAGTGCTACTGTATCTGTTACATTTTGAGATGAACCAATTTTTTTCTTCAAGGTTGATTTTGAAACAATATAAGTAACATATCTTCTCTTCTCATGAGCCGCTTGTGATGAAACAAAGCCTATATGTTACCTCAAGCTAGGCCAAATAGACCTGTGAAAACCCTAATTAAAATTTGTTCAGTAGTTTTTACGTGATGCATGCACAAACAAAGAGACAAACAGACAGACAGAAATTCCAGTTTGATTATTCCAGTTTGATTATGTGTTTAGTTTTGGATGCCTTGTTTTACAATGTAGAAAGAAATAATGGTCAATCAAGACCATGGAATTAGAAGCTTTTGACTGTACTTAGTGTACTGTATTGTATTTAATAAAAAACTAAGAATACTTATAAAGAAATTCTAACATTTATTAACAATTTTGGAAAGCTCTCAGTGATATTTGCAACATTTAGAATGTTATCACTGAGAGCTTCCACAGTTAACAATATACTTGCCTTCAGCTACATGGATGGGCAGTTTGATCCTGCGCTTGTTTGATGTGTAGCTTGTGTATACCCTCAGAAATTGATGTGATGTTCCATTAAGGTGCCATGTTCATGTAAACAGTGTAATCATCAGGCAGGTTAAAATGGCTGAAGGTATCGAGGAGAAGTTGTGCGAACAGGTCCACAATTACCACATCAGTATGATGTGTCTATACAGCTGCAGAGTGACATATATGCATGTCAAAACATTCACTCACTCTCACTCATTCACATCCTGTATGGGGTTGTGAGAGGCCTGGAGCTCATCCCAGGGGACTCAGGGCACTAGGTGGGGTACATCCTGGAGAAGGGGGGGGGGGGGGGGGGGGGGTGGTGGCAGTTCTTCGCACACAACAAGCACACACACTCACACGCTACAGGGAATTTGGAGATGCTAATTAGCCTACTCTACATGTGGGACTACTCCGACTGTGGGAGGAAACAGGAGTACCCAGAGGAAACGAACCAAACAAGGGAAAAACATGCAAACTCTATGAAAGTTGTTTAAAATATAATTAACCATCCCATTCTGAGTGCTAATTTGATGGTAAGAATTAAGTCAGTTCCTACTTCAGTGAGATTGACAGATGAAGTTGGAAATAGCACACGTTCAGCAACATGCTAGGCAGCTAATTCATTCATATTTCCTAAATAGCGAACTGTACGCTCATTGTTTTAGATTTAACAAACAAATATGTTATAATATATCTGTTGAGTAATCTGAATCTAATACTTATATACACGGTATAACTCATTTAAAGAAGTTGTACTGCTTTTATTTCCAAAGTTGTGAACAGCCATGTTGATTTGATGTCACTCTGGAAAATTAAAAACAACAAACAGAAAAAACAAGTTTAGGAATAAAACTTCATGTTTATTTCAGTTGCCATTTTATGTCATGTAAAACATGCCCTTAATTTACTCCCCATTTAAAGAAACTATTTAACGTCCTTAAATAGTGTTTACAAATATATATTTAAAATATCTATACATATAATAAAATTTTAAATGCGTGTCGGTACATTAAAGACATTTGTGAAAAAAAATATTTTGGGGGGCAGGACACATAGAACACATCAAGATTTTTTTATTTCTTTAAAAATATCTCATCAAGAGAACATCTCATCAAGATGGTATTTGGCCGATGATGTAACATAAAAGCACTGTTTCATCCCAATCGGTCCAAGGGAAGAGAGGATACTTTGAAATTTAAATGGAAAACGCTCTTATATCGTAAAAAATCTACCTTGAAAAAAATATGTGACTTTTTCCCCTAATATGCAGTAATTATAAATATTAGTTTCAAATATTTTCTGTTAATGGATATTACAGTTGCTTTTTAACTATTAATAAGCCATTATTAATTATTTGTACAGCACAACATTGCAGAACTGATCTACTGTATACTGTGCACATTACTAAAGTTTTATATATCTACACGGTATATATGGTATCTCACAAAAGTGAGTACACCCCTCACATTTCACCAACCACTTTATTTCATATTCTCAAGGGACAATACTATAGAAATGAAAATTGGATATACTTTCGAGTAGTCAATGTGCAGCTTGTATAGCGGTACAGATTTACTTTCTGTCTAAATAACTGGCAACGGAAACGGGTACACCCTAAGTGAACATGTCAAAACTGTATCCAAAGTGTCAATACTTTGTGTGAGCACCAATGTTATCTAGCACTGCCTTAATCCTCCTGGGCATGGAATTCACCAGAGCTGCACATTGCTGGGATCCTCTTACAAGTTAGATACTCCATAATGAGATCACAGAACTGATGGATGTTGGACACATGACTCTTCGCCACCTTCCGAACAGATGCTCAATAGGGTTCAGGACATACTTGGCCACTGAGAAATACATGAACATGATGAATAGGACATGCGACTTTGCATGGTTAAACATGTACAGCTGTTATCACTTAGTGTGTACTCACTTTTGCTGGCAGCTATTTTGACAATAATGGGTGTATGTTTGGTATAGACAGTAAATCTATACGGTTATACAAGCTGCACATTCACTAGTCTAAAATATATCCAAGTTTCATTTCTATAGTATTGTCCTTTGAGAGAATATACTGAAATGCTTGCTGAAATTAGAGCGGTGTACTTACTTTTGTATATATATTTGAAATGCTTTAAAATATTTTAACAGGTTACCTTGAATTATCTAAGTTTCATATAATTATAGTTTATATACATATTAACTATTGAATATTGACCGTTTTGTGACTGGGGTGTATAGATGAAAATGAGGTTGAGCAGCTGTCTGTTGAGCAGTGATCAATGTTAATGTGCTCTAATCACTTCCTCACCCGGCCTACAGACTGAAATCTCTGCTCCATTACATTCATAGCACTATTAGATTACAAGCCTGCCATTTCCTGATACTCCTTCTGGATGTTACACTGCCTCCAGCATCTACATACAGCAATCTGGATTTCCCAGCTTCTCCTGATATGATGTCACTACTTGACTATGGTTTTACTTTATGAGCTCATGCAAATTGACTGTCAGAAGGGGAAAGTTATCATTTAAAATGACTTTAAATGCACCTCAGTTGAAGTTGCTCAAGTTAAAGCCTGTAGGTCATGATTGATTTATTAGCTCTCGATGAGCTGCACAGATGTGCTACAGAAGAAAAAGCTGCTTTCTGCCATATGCCATTTAACAGTAACACACATTATAGTTGCAAGAGACGCTGTGCATGTGCACATGTAAGAATTTTGCTGTACAGCATATGTACAGTATTTGTATTACAGCAACGTTGAATACTTGAATCTGATCCATGTGAAGATGTGATGAATTTTTCATACCAGCAGCTTTGACAATGTAGTGGCTTTAATTTAAACCACATGTTTATCTCAATCATCTTACTACTTGTGTAATGCACTTTGTAGTACCAACTCATTTAAAGATTCAAAGATGCACCAAACAAACTAAGACTAATGAAAACTACAAATTGCATGCTATGCCTAAATAGTGCCTGATTTTTTCTCTAATAAAATCCAACCAAACATATATTTTTCCTACTAGATTTTAGTGTTAACTTTAGTGTGCCAGTGTTTAACTTGCCAAAAGATGTTAATGCAAGGTGTCCACAATCCTGCCAGTTTTTATTCTGTAAGTGTTATATAGCAAAAGGAAATGGATGTCGTTCTAGACAAACAGGTAAAATTTCTCATGAATGAAAGTGTGAAACTGATTGACATTCACAGAAGACGCGATAAGTCTCTTAGCTGCAGTAAAACATACAAATGGTGCAAATGCGAATGGTGCAAACGGTTTAAAGAAGGCTGTTTATCTATGGGCAGACATGGCTCGGAGCCCACTGCAGACATTTCTTTTGAATATTCAATGAGTCGAACATCACTTCCTTGCAGAAGTCTGTGAAAACTGTACACACAATCATTCACGAACACCACTTGCAGATTACAGGAACTTACCTGGGAGTTACAGTCACGTCCCACGTATAAGATATCGTTTTTAATTAAAAGAGTTACTGGCAGGCCAGCGTTTCAGACATATGTCAGGTAGTTAGGATAATCTGCATTACGCTAGGATAAGTGCATTAGTGTAACAGAGCATTATATAGAGAAATAGAGGGAGTTTTTACTCTCATAACAGTTTGCTGTTATTCTGTGCAATCAAAAGTCCTGGTTTGACTTGAACACACGTCGTACAGTATATTTGCTCACTATGTACTTAATACATTTGTAAGCGATCATGAACACATCTCTACATCTTTCTAACTGTATAGCAAAATGCTACAGTAGTATAGCAAAGGAGTGTATAGTATAGCGAGTAGAGAAAAAGTCCAAGTGTAAATACTGTACAGTACATGCTAGTATAATAAACTTAACCCTTAAATGTACTTAATGTAACCCTTAAAGTATATAAAATGTCATTTAGACACAAAAAATAAACTACTTTTTGATTTATTATTTTTTCGATAATGAAAGTTTTTTGATTTTCTCCCTAATTTAGTCGTGTCCAATTCCTCCCCGTCACTCAGGGGCTTCCACATTAAGGCTATTACTACCACTCAGTCGGGAGGACCAAAGACTATCACGTGTTTCCTCCGAACCACGTGACGCCAGCCGACCGCATCTTTTCGAACTGCTTTGAGGCGGCGTAACACACTCGGAGGACAGCGCTATCCGCTACTTCCGCTTGCGTGATTAATGTGGGAGCACTAAGTATCTCTCGTCCCTCCCCTCTGAGAGAGCTCGGCCAATCAGCTCTCTCTAGAGCTCCGGCTGTGAAAGGTTGCAGCATCACGCGGAAATCGAGCTCGCGATCTCCGGATGACAGGGCGAGCACTTTAATACTGCGCCACTCGGAGGCCTATTTATTTTGTTTTTAATCCTTAGAACACATGTCTATGTGTACAGTAGTAACGTTAGAGTAGCAAAAGTGAACTTGGGTACATTTATGTCTAGCGGTTTTCCAAATAGGAAGCTTCACAGCAAGACAATAACATTTTCTTCATAGAAGCATTCCTTCATAGTTTTGTCTACAGATTCTTCTTCGTCTTCTTCTTTAAAAAAATTAAAAATAAAATAAAAAATCCCTTTCCACCCATGCCACACCACCTGGATTGGGGAAATCTAGTTTGCTCGGAGCAGACCTGCCCTAGCAGATGACTGCTGATGGAAAAAATGTCCAGCGAAGGACAGATGAAATCAGTGTATAACTCTCTTCGCTTTGAAATTGATGTTGTAATATGTCTGTTAAAAGATTTACATTCCAAACTTTTGGTGATCACCACCCTTATGAAGGTTCTTAACAGCTATTTCAGCTGAATTTTATAGTCCCAAGTGGATGATTTCAGACTCCTATTCTAACTGTTACATAATGGGTGTGCTTTTCCTGCTCATAATTCCCTTCAGTGTAAGAGTAATCCATGAAGCACTTTGGCTCTAAAAGCAACTTCCAAACTGCAACATCTTGTTCCCCTCGATGATTTCAAGATATTGAAACATTTAATAATAGGCTTGTATTGTCTCGATTTTGAAGTTTTTGACATGATTTTGCTAATAAGGAAAGCAATGTAATAGAAATCAGGACAGCAGCAGTTAAAGGCTTACTTCGGCTTTGTGTGTGTGTGCGGGTATTTTACTCAATTACCGTATGGTTTATTATAAATTTACTAGTAAATGCATTAACACTTATGGATGCCACACAACATGTTAATAATACATGGATTATCGTAATCAACCATTTTATATATAAAGCACAAGCGTTTATACTGTATAATACAGTGTATTTAAATGCATGCTTTCTTCAGATGTCACAGCTCGATCTGTGAAATGGTCTGTCTGTGTCATGCTGTTTATGTCACCTTGAGGAACCTGACAAGATTCAGTAGCTATAATAGGAAATGTCGTGCTATAACAGGTGTGATCTCAGCTGTGGGTGGTGTATGAGAGATAAAGCACAGGAAATTAAACTGGGATATGGGGTGTGTTTTATATCTTTGTATGGACCAGATGTCTGGGTCCTCGTGAGGATTTTCTGTGGTTTTATTTTATTTTAATGAAAGGAGATGTTTCCTTTTGGTTACTGATGCTGATATAAGGGTTCGATTTAGGAGAAGCATAACATTAATTAGGAGTAGTATGACATTAATTAGGAGTAGCATAACTGGAAGGTCCTCACTAAGGTCCTGGTAAGACAAATGTTTGTTTGTGTGTATTAATATGAATTGAACTTTGACATGGTGCTTAATGATTTAACTCAGTGCGTGATTTACTGATACAAAATAATAATATTATGATATATTAAAAAACAGTACTGTGCAAAATCTTGAGCCAACATTTAAAAAAAATAATAAGTCAATTAAATTAAATAAATGTGAACAGAAATTTTACTCTGACAGGCTGCAAAGTGCCCAATTATAAATGTTTGTAAATATCCCAATTATAAATGTTTGTTTATGTAACAACCTCAGCAACAACCTCATTTTCCCTCTTGTCTGTTCCAACCACTCAGCATTCAGCATCACCAGTATACTAATCGCAGGCCTGATCATCTGTCATCATCTGCACCTGTTTCATGCCATAATTACGTTAGATCGTTTTTATGCTTGAAATATTCACTTAACAAACAAAAACATTCATCTGAAACTGGTCATATACAGGGACTGGACTGAAAATAAAAGGCAATATAATACAATAATGAAAGTATTAATGTTATATATTAATATTTGTTTGGCATTTGT
Organism: Clarias fuscus; assembly: GCA_030347435.1. NCBI lineage: Eukaryota > Metazoa > Chordata > Actinopteri > Siluriformes > Clariidae > Clarias > Clarias fuscus. The sequence continues at coordinate 19,396,843 of CM059219.1, forward strand.
GTTCATCATCATCATCATTATTATTATTATTATTATTATTATTATTATTATTATTATTAGTCATTTGCTTTATATATTCAAAAAGACAGTGGGTTTGGAACATGTTCTTCATCGTTTAAACACTTTACTGCATTATACATAACATTTTATTTAAAATGGATTAAATTGCCTTTTTAAAATATATTAATCTACATAGTAATCCATAAGTGAAAACATGGTTTAATAAATTTCTAAAGATCAAAATATACAATATTTCATTTTCTGTACTAAAGTATTAACTATCTTCTGTAAGATTGATTATCTTGAGTGAGAACTTGAATGTGTCAAAGACAAATAATGAAAACTAAACTTATGTCTAACTTCATACATCTAAAACTTATGTATGTTCCCAGGAGCACAAAACACATAATCCACATTATCCCCTGTAATACACCAGGCTGTTTTTTTAGAAACATTCTGAAGCTCTGTGTCACCACCTAGTGGTTGTGAACACAAGAGCGACATTGTACAGTCTGTGTTATTAATGTACCAACCCAGTCTCCCAGTAAAAATGTATATCTTACCTGAAGCTCCTCCTATACAACGACACAATCTGTTACATAAATCTTCTTTACTGACATCACCATTACACTCTGACACAAGGTGATTTATTCTCAATGTTTTTTTTGTTTTTTTTTTAATATTGATTTGTATTAACATGAAGTAGCATGGACATGTCTTGAAAAGTGTGCAGAGATTTTCTTTCCAGTAAACATATATTGATTGAATCCGACGAAATATGTCATTCTGTGCAGGCGGACGAGGGAAGGACGGTGCCCCGATCATTACTTTCCCAGAATTCTCAGGCTTTAATGATCTTTCTGATGAAGACTTCATTAACGTGGTCACATATCTGACCAGCATACCCAGGTGACCACTTCACTATCACATCTCTTATTTTGTAGGAAAGTATATGGTAACCGCACATGACGTTATTTGTTTTATGGCCATAAGGTAATTATTGCTGTTCTAAACTCATTGTCCTATTTTCAGCATGTTAAACCTTTCTGTTTTTAGTCTGGATGCAGCCAGCATCGGTTTCATCATTATCATAGACCGCCGGCGGGATAAATGGACTTCAGTGAAGGCCTCACTGGCTCGAATAGCGGTATGTACAATGCATTTTACAACACAGTGGCACCTTGACCTACTAATTTAATGCGTTCTGGAATTCCTAGGGCAATATTACGTATCGTGAAATGTATATAATCATATCTTTGCATATGAAACCAATCAAAACGTTTAGAAAAGACATGTAAATGAATTAAAATATGAAATAAATAGACTTTAAATCTCACTTAACCTTAATTTATCATTCCTCTTGCCAAGTTTTGATCGCCTACCGGAAGTACGTGCAACTAAAAGTATGCACAACCAGCTCAGTCACTCATGCGCCAGAAAATGTTTTGTATGCCGAGACAAATTTCTTGCAAAATTCTAGAAGATGAAGAATTCATTCTTAAGATGAAAAATTTGCAAGTTTGTATGTCACTGTATAAGGGACATTTTCAGCATAGTTTTCCAGTCATGGTTTCAATCAAGCTGACAATAAAATCATTAAAAAAATTTAATAAATAAATAGGCGGCATGGTGGCGTAGTGATTAGCGCAGTGGCTAATCCACACCTCCAGGGTTGCCTGTAATGTTGTGTGTACAATGTATGTGTGTGTGTGTGTGTGTGTGTGTGTGTGTGTGTGTGTGTGTGTGTGTGTGTTTGTGTGTCTAGGGTGTTTCCCTCTTGGGATAGGCTTTAAGTCCTTGCAACTCTGTACAGGATAAATGCTACAGAAGATGAACAAATTCATTAATAATTACAGTATATATTACACAAATACAGTCAATTATATAAAGTGCTCTAAAATTTTTCTTTGCTTCAAATATTAGAAATGCTGAAAGTTGACATGGATGAATTGAGCATGTGCATACTGTATATAATGATAATGATTAAATTTTGTTAAAGGCATAACATACGGCGGCACTGTCGCCTTGCACCTCCAGGGTTGAGGGTTTAATTACCGCTTTAGTCGCATGGTGTTTGAATGTTCTCCCCATGCTTGGTGGGTTGACTTCGGGTGCACATTCCAACGACATGCAGATTAGGCTAGTTGGTGTTACTAAATTGCCTGTAGTATGTGAATGAGTATGTGAGTGTGTATGTTTGTGCCCTGCAATGTATTGGTGGTTACCCTGGTGCCTTGGGATAGACTCCAGCCCCCCACGGCCCTGTATACAGCGGTATAGACAATGATTGCGTGAGTGATGGAGCATAAAATACATTTGGGTGTCCTGTTATCATTTGTACCAGTTTGTGTTTTCCCCTTCTTGGGAAAGTTTTGTAACATTGAATAGTGCATAGCGGTCTGTATTCACCCAAAAAACAAAAAAAAAACACACAAAAAAAAAAAAAAACAGAAAAATGACCAAATGACTTTGTTTTTAGCAGTAAGCCTGGTTGTACTTAGAGAGTTAATCAGCGTTTAGAGGGTATCAAAGACTTGGTAAATTAATGTCTTTGGAGGATTTTATATATATATTTTTTACCTTAAAAAATTTAATGAAAATGTGCAAATGTCACTTTTATCATAAATTTGGTGAAAGATAAAGGCCAGTGTTAGCTATTGTAGCTGTATGTAGGCATCTTAATCAGTCATCTGGCTCTTTCGAGGTCGGCAAAAAAAACATGAGAAAACATGCACATTGTCGTGCGGAGGCTCAGGGTTGATCCTGACAACTGATCATATCTAGCAGATTTTGCACATTTGGCACCACGAGATAAGATAAAACAAATTCTTGTGTTTCAGCGGCAAAGAGACAAACAGAGAACACAAGACCTTATATCGACAAAAGAGTATTCAAATAAAGTTAAATAAACAAATGTTATAGGAAGCATACCAGTCAAGCATGCAAATGTTCAAAATGTGTCAATATTTGGGTATTTGTTTTTGGGGACTTTTCTTTCACACATTTATTTTTCTTCATGGTTCACAGGGAGCATTTCCAGGCAACCTGCAGCTAGTCTTGGTCCTGAGGCCGTCACGGTTCTTACAGAGGACCATCGCTGACATTGGCATCCGGTTACACCGTGATGACTTTAAAATGAAGGTACCGGTAAGCATGTTTCAGTGTTGAGTGTTCTTCTAAACCCACAGTGTGTAAAGCATCTCATATTACATTTGAGGAAAGGAAAAGTGAGATGCTTTGGGTTTAGGTGGTAATGCATGCCACTCACACGTTGTGCATGTTGTTACAATGAAAAAGAGTCATTGGTCTGCATGTCTTTGTTCATGCAACTTTGCTTTTAATCGGTGAGGGTCTGGTAAAATAAAATATAAAATGTATTACTATACCATACACTTATATATATTGCTGCACACAAAATTATAAATGATACAGATTATAAGGTGTGTTGAGAAACACTACAAGCAATTAAAAAAAAAAAAACAGATAGTACAGATATGCACCGTTTTGTCACACAGTATGTGGTTAACACCAACAGTGACAATTTTAACTCCATGGCCACAATTTTATCAGTTATCAGATGGCAAACTTTGCAATGTTAAATGACCTCACAGAGTGTTAAAACCATAGCGCATTTGTATATAGAAGTGTTAAACATACATTCTGTTATGATATATAAACTCATTTCCCTTTATGGTACATGATGTAAAATAAGAAATCAAAACGATTAATTTAATTTTCTTTTTCTTGTGAGTTTTTCTTCAGTGGCTTGGCGTTTTTAAATCCCTCTGCACTACTCTCAGGCCTAATTTATTTCAGTACCAAAATTATAGCATCTTATCACCCAGCTCTACTGTAGTGTGTGCATGCTAATATTTCTGCATGAATAAACGCATGTCTGTGAGGTGTATGTGAAGATGTATGTGAATACAGACTACAGAATTGTAAATGTTCTACTGGTCTTTCAGATCGTCATGCTGAATTCCCTGTCAGATCTGCATGGCTATGTGGATAAAGGCCAGCTGACATGCGAATTAGGTGGAAGCCTGCAGTACTGTCACAGTCAGTGGATCCACCACCGCACAGTGAGTCAGTGATGTCATTTACAGGAGACTTTTGTTTACTTCAAAACTTGGGCACAGCCGGTCCCAGCATACACAAAAGTGCACAAGCTGCTTTGTTTTGTATTATCTAGGCAATCGAAAACTTCGCTGTGACGGTGAAGACCACAGCCCAAATGCTTCAGAGATTCGGAACGGACTTGGCAGAAACTGAACTTCCCAATGACGTGCAGTGCACCAAAGATCTTCTGACAGCTCACACAGACCAACACGACAAGCTTCAGGTAGTCAGGCTCTCAATCATGCAAGTCTAGTTGTACAATATACGCGGTTAATAAAACTTGTAAAGCTAGAGACAAATGTGTGTCGAGACTGAACTTTTGCTTCCTTTGTGTTTAAGGATGAACTAAAGTTGGCTATGAAGCAAGGGACCACGTTGCTTTCGTGTATCAAAGATCAAGCCAGTAAATCTGAGAGCCAGAAACTTAATCCAGACGAAACGGAAAACCTAACCACAGTCGAAAGGTGAGACTAAAACCTGCCCTGCTGTCTTTTATTTCCATAGCATACAACATGTTATTCATTCTCTCTAGGTACAGTAGGATGCAACATGGAAGAAGTAAAACTCACTTTCATTCAAAATCCTTGCTTCCTTCCTTCATCCCTGCCTCTCTTTCTAAAACCTTATAATCAGTAACTCACTTTACGTCTCTGCTAGTCAATATTCATTAGCTTTAATGGGTAAATGATCTATGCACTGAATTACATCTTTTAATTACATTACATTGATGGCTAAACAAATAATGCTACAGACAAACTATTTCTTTAAGTAAACTTTATATTAAAACCATACACCTATCAGCAGTAACATTAACAGAACCGCCAGGTGAACTGAACAACACTGATCACCAATTACATACCAGTAAACTTGTGACAGGATCATGGGAACCCAAGGCTCACCAATGCCTACAGGGACCAAAGGCCATCTGATCACACAGTAAAGTCAGCAAAAAAAAAAAAAAAAAAAAAAAATTTCAATGCTGGCAATGAGAGAAAGGCACCAGATCACCCAGTGCACCCCAGTCGACTATGCACAGTATAGAGCCAGGCAGGCAAAGAGCCCAAAGCTGCTGCCGTGTCTTGCAAACTCTTCAGATCCCAATTCCATCAAGCACACATGGGATACACTAGACAAGTCCGATTCATCGAGAACCCACCCCTCAACCCACAGCGCTCAAAGGATAGGCTGCCAACGTCCTGGTAACAGACACCATAGCACACATGCAGCGGATGCAGCGGCCTTGCAGAGCTGCCCTGGTGGCACAAGGGGAATCCTTAATGCTTTTAATGTTATGGCTGATTAGTGTAGCATCTTGATATTAAACAAATGGAGAGCTCTAGGAAACATTAGGCGAACTGGGCTTTTGACTAATAAATAATTATTAATTTGCACTGTTAATTATTCTAAAATTATCATATAATTACTATAGCTACCTTTATACCTTTTTTACTCCCTAATATAACTAACTTAATATAATATAACTTAGCCTTGACAAAAAATGTGCTGGTAAATTAATCATAATCTCGGTTTTATTATCCTGTTTAAAAAAAGAGGTGATCAAGCATGCACTTTATGTCTAGTGTCTAGTGCTTTGTGACACAGCATCAAGTACTGTAATCCCGAGAACAGAATTTAATGTTTCTTTTTACCAGTTAAAAGGAAGTTACTGACTTTTAACTGTAGCAATGTATAGACGTTACATTGTGGGTTAAAACTAGGTCAGTGGTTCTTTGTTTTTTTCTTTTACACTTTCCAGCACACCAAGGTTGAAAACCAGTAAACTAGGTCACCACAATGGTGTAGGCTGTGACTCTAGTACTTCTCCATTTGTTCAAAATTTCTGTCAAATGAAACTCGTTTCTGTGATTTTATCATAATGTGATCATGTTTTATCATGTTGCATCAAGTCCACCACAACATACCGCATAGCAAAATAACTAGCAGAACTAAAGCCATTAATTGCTAGCTTACTCTTTTATCTTACTCTTATTTAGATAGTTCCATAATCATCAGGTAATCTTTCTGTAACTTGAAGGCTCCAAAATACATAATTATCAAATGCAAAAATGCATTGGTACTTCTACCGTTCACTGTTGTGACTGTGACTGCCATCATGGTAGTCCCGTGTCTTCAAAAGGTCAATAAGGTCATGCAAATAAGGTGTGTGTGGTTGTGTTAATTATTTATTGCATGACCCAAAAATGAAGAGAAAATTTTTGGTCTAATGAATTAAGTCTTTAAGCATGACGCAAAGAGATCGTCAGTTAGTTGTAATATATTCCAGTCTTGATTAGTTAATCATCTATAATCTATAATTCATAATCATCTTAATCATTTATTATCATTATATTAGACTGTACACAAAAAAGTGGCGCTCAAACTTGCACTTTATGACCTAGTGTCTAGTGTTTCGTGACACAGCGTCGAGTGCAAAGAAAAACCAAGTAGTGTACCGCAGTAGCTAAAAACATGTGGTCCTGACATGTACAGTCACTATAGCAATGCATAGACATGTTAAATTGTGGGTTAGAAACTAGGTTACTGGTTTCCTCAACCCTGGTCTTGCAGGACCCTTGCCCTACAAATCTTAATGTTTTCTCACACCTCCCAGAACACAAGGGTTGAGAGGCACTGAGCTAGGTCATGGCTAAGGTATACACGAATATTGAAATGAAGCTCTTTTATTAGGTTCGTCGACCCCTATGATGAACTTATAGACCTCTCTGCCTAACATTATGTCATCTTAAACAACTCTTTATCTCCTTAGTAATTGCTCCTAAATCCATTCGTGTTGTGGTTCACTGCTAACATGAGCTACAAGGCTAACTAGTTTCTAACACAAGGCTAAATCCCAAATCCCTCTTTAACCCTAAAACATTAAGAGAATATTAATAAGACTCTGATTTTGATTTCAAACATCTGTAATATTATTAAGGCATGTCTTAAAGGAAAGTCACATAATTAAATCTTCAAATAATGCGATTGTGTACCGCAGTGCCAGGCAGAAATGTAAGTTAAGTAGGAGGTCAGGTAATTGCTATAGGATTTACTGGTGTTGGGTATGGAGGAGAGGCAGGATGCAAGTGGGCTATTGTTTATTATAGTGGATGAATAGAATGAACACAATGCACAGTACATATATGAACAGGAATACAGGAACTGTTGCTAGAATCTAAGCTCATGCTTATGCAAAAACTAATGCAAATAACACGAGATACAAACTGGTACTGTAAAAGACGGAACAAAGTAGAACAGGTGGGGTGAGATGAAGTGAAAACAAAACAGAACACAACAGATGCAAGACCAAGTAAACAACTTACAGTAACAGAGACTACAGTACATATAGACAGACTAAGCAACTAAACAAGGTGCAGGTGAATAGCATTAGAATACGAGTCCAGTGTATGATGGAAATGCAGTCCTCAGGTCAAAAATGGGACAAATACAAGAGAATCCTGACAATCGGAGTCGAAGTAAAAAGTATCCGCTAATAAAATACAGAATACAGTATGTCATATACAGTGGTACCTCGGCATACAAATGCCTCGTCTTGTGATTTTTTTTTTTTTTTGTGCCTTAAGAACTAAAATTTTGAAAGCAATTTGCTGCTGCATACAAAACTTTTTCGACATCCGGTAGCCAGAAAAAAAAATTATTCGCATCAGTGAAAAGCCAAGCGAAGCAAGATTACTTTTTTTTTTTTTGCCATTTTGTGCCACACTTAGTGAAGACATAGCACCATGGGTCCCTATGCTAATGTTATCAAGCACGGGAGGAACAAGAAAAGGGAGCCACTGTCAGTTTTATTTTTAAAGCAGTAGGTACCAATAAGAATCATAAATTAAGGTTAAGTGATGTTTAATGTCTATTTATTTAAGAATTTGCTTGATTTACATGTCTTTTCTAAATGTTTTATATGCATAAATATGCTTGTAGTGTTAGTAATATTGGTCATATTTTTTGGGTGGCTGGAACGGATTATTTGCGTTTCCATTATTTTGACGCTTTAAAAATGCATTCTCTGAACTCGCCTGCGGAACGCATTAAATCCATATGCTCAGGTACCACTGTATGTACATGTACTGATAAATGTGCTTAAGTACAGTAATGAATGAATGTGCTCAGTTAGATCCCACTTCTGACTAATGTCCTGGTGCCAGATACAGTACCACAGCACACCTTCGGAGGTCTTGTGGGTAGACAAGCCACAGCTGTTTTGGTTCCTCAGGGGAACCCAAAATTTTTGTGTTTTTTAATGTTATCGCTGATTGGGGTGTGCATATACTGTATGTTTCATTGCTTTGTTTTATTTCAGACTGTTAGCTCAGCTGGATGAGACTGAAAATGCGTTTCAACAATTCTGGTCCAGACATCACTTGAAGTTAGAGCAGTGTTTGCAGTTAAGACATTTTGAGCAGGACTTTAGAGAGGTAGAGTAATTGTACACCACTATGCAACATTCATTTTTTGTGTAGTTTGCATGTTTTTCAAATGGATTTTGTGTGTGTATCATGTGTGTGTGTTAAGGTGAAACTCTCCCTGGACAGCCTGATGGAGAACTTGCTGGCACTTTCTGACACCGGAGACGGTGCTGGTCGCATTGAGCAGCTGTTAAAAGACCTGAGGAGCCTGCAGGACAGAGCTCAGGTCAGGCGCTTCAGCTCCTCACATCACTCACTTTGCAGGGCAGATGGAAAAGGTGTAAAATGCAAGGTTATATAGATAAAAAAATGTATTAGGCAAGTGCAGGCACCTGTGCACGAGATAGATAGATAGATAGATAGAGAGAGAGAGAGAGAGAGAGAGAGAGAAGACTTTATTAATCCCAAATAAAGATTTTAATGTTACAGCAGCCAGTTCACAGTTTATACAACAACAATACACGCCAAGAATATTAAGGTTAGATGTGTTGTCTATTCTTGTGCTTTGGTTGCCTGAAAAACTAAAAAATGGTCGCAAACATAAACATAGTGAGCTGAATACTAGTCCCAAATTATTCAGATAAAAATTTTATTTGTCACATACTGTACACCGTACACACTATAGTTTGATGTGCAGAGAAATGTTAATACAACCGATCCTGATCTAATTGGAAGGATTTATCTGTGGGAAAATGATTTGCACTGAAGAAAACAATTAAATTAAAAATAGAATACTTAAGGTAAAAAGATTATATATATATATATATATATATATATAGTAGAAAACTAAGCTGGAGAATTCACTATATTTACAACATGGCTAAATATAATATAATTATACTATATTATCCTGTGCATAAATTATGCAGGCTAAATTACAGAAGGGATTAGAAACTCTCAGAAAGAAATCAGAAGTTATCCGCACTTTGGCTGTAGAATTAATTTTAAAGGACTTTTAGAAAATGCAAATAATCTCCTTTATTTTCAATACACTTTGTCCATCTGTTCCAAGCTTTTGTATTCCCTCACTGAAAAATGTTTTAGGCTGAGCTGCGAATATGATCAGAATTGAATCTTCATTCTCGTAGGCCTGCTTTCATGGGATCAAAAAAGCGAGAGGCTGATGGAGTTAGATCAGGACTGTAGGATGATGCTTTCCCACCTCAAAAATAATGTTGATAATGTGGGCAGAAGTGTGCGGACATACTTTGTCGTAATGTACAGTATCAAAACGCACTAGGATAGCAGTCCTCTTAGTTTAATCCGAAGTTTAGGCTTCGGTTCTTCAGTAAGCTTCAGTAAACTTTCATCTGCATAACACACATGATGTTCTACAATTTCTGTTATCTGTCATCACCCAGATGAGGATGGGTTCCCTGTTGAGTCTGGTTCCTCTCAAGGTTTCTTCCTATTGCCATCTCAGGGAGTTTTTCCTTGCCACTGTCGCCGTCACCCTTGGCTTGCTCATCAGGGACAATCTCATTATCTAGACACATTTTTCTTACACATATATACATTTCCATAAGTCTTCTTTTCATTTTCTTTTCATTTCTGTGAAGCTGCTTTGAGACAATGACCATTGTTAAAAGCGCTATAGAAATAAAATTGAATTGAATTGAATTGAATTAAGCATTGTGATATAATTGATGTTTGAACCTTTTTGCCTGGTAGTTTCCCAGTACTGGTCCTTGAGAATCACAGAAAACTATAAGTCGTAGTGATGAATTCACGTTTCGCACCAGTAATGATTCTCTTTTAGAAACTTTCACCTTCATTAGTCTAAACTTTGTTCGCAGATATTTAAACCCCTCTTCCTAAGGTGTTTTGGCACCAGGTACGAAAAAAAACAAAAAAACAAAAACGAATCACCCCATGCTGCTCTTTTTCCGTGCACATCACAAGTGAGGCATTCAGGTTTGCTCAGTTACAAATCAACTAATGTAACGTGTTCACATCGGTATAGCAGTGACTGGCGAGAACAGAAAGTGCACTTTAAAAGAAAGTGCTGATGATATCAATTGCTTTAATATACTCTACTGGTCTGTAATATGTGATTGTGTGCTGCATTGAACAGGAATCGTTGGAAAAGGCACAGCTGCACGCACTGCACGGCGACCAGTTAATCCAGAGCAACCACTACGCTGTGGACTCCATCCGGCCCAAGTGCGTAGAGCTGCGGCGCATTTGCGACGACTTCAGCAACGAAGCCAAAAAAAAAAATGACGTGCTGTCCAAATCGCTTGAGATCCATACGTGGATCGAGAAGGTTGGTGGAACGATTTAAGAAGAACCAGTTACACTTTAACGGTTTACTGCCTTTCGACAGGTGAGATTTGTAGGTGAAACTTTGTAGGTAAACAAAACATTTTACGAGACGCCCATTATATCTCTATATAACACATGGATCAAAGAATGATTTATGAAGGACATTTTATGGCTCATCGCTTCCATCTCATTTGTCAGTGTAAGAGAGAAATGCTATTCTGTCACACCTGCTCAGTGGAATGAATTGTCAGTGTCACTTTAGTCGGCAGGCAGAAATGTCTTTGTTCATGGCATGCTGAACTCAAGGAACACAAATTAATTATGCCATCTTGTAGCTTATGTATATATAATAAAGTTATTATCCTGACCTCACTCTCCATCAGTATAATAATAATATGATTATAGTGTATCTTCTAAATGTGTGCAGGTGAACCACTGGTGCGAGAACGGCGTGTATCTGCTGGCCTCGCAGGCTGTAGATAAGTGCCAGTCTCAGGACGGGGCAGAAGCGGCTCTGCAGGACATCGAGAGGTACATGGAGACAGCTAAGGAGGAGCAGCTCAGTCAGCTCAAAGACCTCTACAACCAACATGAGATGGCTCTCTCTGACCTTGTGAAGGTGTGAAGATTTTTTCTTTTCGGTGAAGATTATGGGTGTATTTTGGGCTAAATGTACGTCTGTGGTTCCCTTTTTTGCCGTTGTGATTTTTGTGGGGTGAAATTAATGCCAGGCTGAATCTTTTGAGCAGTACAATAGATCACAATTTCAACGTTCATTTGCTCAAATCTAGACGGTTTAAACAACATTTTGTTTCAGAGCATACATTCTGTAACAAGACTCACCGGTTTTTCTAACACCTCAAGTGTGTCTTGTCTGAGTGATAATTGAATAAGTTAATGGCTTGGAATGTTTGTCTTGTCTTTGTTTTTGAATGTGAAGACCTTTGAAAGGACATTTAAGGATAAACCAATGTGAAGACCAGAGAGCTGTTTATAGAAGAACAGCATGCCATTGTAAAGTTGGGAAAACAGGAGAAATAGATTAGAGCTGATAATACGACAAAACAACAAACGTATGTTCTGAAAATAGAAAGAAAAAAAAAACTGGTGTGCTAATCAATAATAATAATAATCGAACAGGTTAAGCCAAGGAAAGCAGAAGCAGTTCATGACATCTCGAGATCTATGAAGTAAAACTAGGTGGCCTGGTGGTTTAGTGGTTAGATTCGTTTAACCTCAAGTGCATTTCATGGTTTGATTCCCACCTCAGGTCTGTGTGTATAGAGTTTGCACGTTCCCCTGAGGCTTTGGGGGTTTTATCCTTCAGTCTAAAGACATGCAGATTAGGCTAAGTGGCGTTTCCAAATTACCTGTAATGTGTGAATGAGTGTGTGTATGTGTGTGTGTGTGTGTGCCCTGCGATGGATTGGCACCCTGTCCAGGGTGTACCCTGTCTCCTGGGATAGACTCCAGGCCCACAAACCAGTGTACAGGATGAAGTGGTTTAGGCAACGATGATGATGATGATGATGACACTATGAAGAAAACCCATAAACAACAGTAAATGCAAACACTACAGAGCACATGTGAAAGTATCACGATGCACCATTCAAAGAAACGCTGGAGACCAGAAATACGGAGGTCATACCACAACATAACAGTAAAAATCAGAAGGCCATTATGAAGACATGAGACTCAAAAGTTCTGCAATGATGAGCCATAAGATTTGAGCTGATTGGTCAAGCACAGTAGAAGACATGTCATCTCTCGGTCGTGTAAGGCTGCTTATGGAGCAAACTCACTAATCTTTTCTAACCTTGTAACTCATGATGGTCACACTGCTAAGTGAAGGCGGAAGTCTCCAGAAATATTACAGTATGTCTGCTTACAGTGAAGCTCGTCCAATCAAAGCAAGAGCATGGCCCAAAACACATATCTGCTACATAAGACAAGAAAAGACCTCATCAGTGGAAAAAAGTGGAAGACTTTAGATTGGCCAAGTTACTGTGATCACCATGCCTAAACCTAATTGAGCATGCATTTCACTTCCTGAAGAAATGACTGAAAGGAGAAACAGCTTAAAACAAACAACTGAAAAGGTCTGGAAATGAAAGCTAAATTCAGATACGTCTTCTCATGGGTTTTGATCTCAAATCCAAATACCTTCAGTGAATAACAAAAATGAAAGGACTGGCCTTGCTGATATAAAACCTTCAAAACACATTTCAAATAATATTATCCTGAGTTCAGGCAAGTAGCATCGTGATGTAGTGCGTACCACTTTGGCCTTGTACTGCCAGCGTTGACGGTTTGACGTTCGCTTTCGGGTCTGTGTGTGTAGTTTGCATGTTCTCTCCATGCTTGCTGAGTTTGCTCTAGGTATCCCGGTTTCCTCCCATAGTCCAAAGACACATGGTGAAAGAATGTATCCAAAGTGTCTTTGGACTGTGATATTCCGTTTTCCTCCCGCAGCCCGCAATGGCAGAACTTTTGTGTCTATTGTCTGTATTTCTTCATAATTTCAAATCTGGCCTTCTGATTCTTACTGATAAATGTCCCGTATGTTGTGGTATGACCTCCATATTTCAGGTCTCCAGCATTTCTTTGAACGGTGGATTGTGATACTTTCAAATGTGCTCTGTAGAGGTTGCTGGTGATGGCATTTACTGTTGTTTATGGATTTTCTTCATAGCAGCAGCATCATCATCATCATCATCATTATCATCTATACCACTTTATTCTATATACAGGGTCGTGTCTGGTATCACAGTAGACTGCCAGTTGGCAGGGTAAACTCTGGATGGGGTGCCAATCCATCGCAGCGCACACACACACACACACACACACACACACACACACACACACACACACACACACACACACACACACACACATTGTCTTTGGACCAATTAGTCCAAAGACACATGGACCGATTAGTCCAAAGACACATGGTGTAGGCTAATTGGTGTTTCAGATTCCAAAGTTTGTGAGTATGTGTGAGAGTGTGTCCATGCTTGTGGCCTGCAATAGAGTGGCACCCCTCTCATGGTGTACGCTGTCTTGTGCCCTAAGCCTCCCCTGGCATAGGCTCCTGGTGTCTTGCAACCCAGTACCGGGTAAGAGTGAGTGAGTGACAAGCAAAGGCTTATAAGACACGTTAAAAATCCTGTAAAATTTTACTTTTAACATACAGTGATGGCCAAAAGTTTTGAGAATGACACAGATATTAGTTTTCACAAAGTTTGCTGCTAAACTGCTTTTAGATCTTTGTTTCAGTTGTTTCTGTGATGTACTGAAATATAATTACAAGCACTTCATCCGTTTCAAAGGCTTTTATCGACAATAATATGACATTTATGCAAAGAGTCAGTATTTGCAGTCCTGGCCCTTCTTTTTCAGTACCTCTGCCAAGTCCTGACTGATATCAACCCATTCTTTCATAATCACTTCTTGGAGTTTGTCAGAATTAGTGGGGTTTTGTTTGTTCACCTGCCTCTTGAGGATTGACCACAAGTTCTCAATGGGATTAAGATCTGGGGAGTTTCCAGGCCATGGACCCAACGTTTTGGTCCCCGAGCAACTTAGTTATCACTTTTGCCTTATGGCACGGTGCTCCATCGTGCTGGAAAATGCATTGTTCTTCACCAAACTGTTGTTGGATTGTTGGAAGAAGTTGCTGTTGGAGGGTGTTTTAGTACCATTCTTTATTCATGGCTGTGTTTTTGGGCAAAATTGTGAGTGAGCCCACTCCCTTGGATGAGAAGCAACCCCACACATGAATGGTCTCAGGATGCTTTACTGTTGTCATGACACAGGACTGATGGTAGCGCTCACCTTTTCTTCTCCGGACAAGCCTTTTTCCAGATGCCCCAAACAATCGGAAAGAGGCTTCATCCGAGAATATGACTTTGCCCCAGTCCTCAGCAGTCCATTCGCCATACTTTTTGCAGAAGATCAATCTGTCCCTGATGTTTCTTTTGGAGAGAAGTGGCTTCTTTGCTGCCCTTCTTGACACCAGGCCATCTTCCAAAAGTCTTGGCCTCACTGTGCGTGCAGATTCGCTCACACCTGCCTGCTGCCATTCCTGAGCAAGCTCTGCACTGGTGGCACTCCGATCCCGCAGTTGAATCCTCTTTAGGAGACGATCCTGGCGCTTGGTGGACTTTCTTGGACGCCCTGAAGCCTTCTTAACAAGAATTGAACCTCTTTACTTGAAGTTCTTGATGATCCTATAAATTGTTGATTTAGGTGCAATCTTAGTAGCCACAATATCCTTGCCTGTGAAGCCATTTTTATGCAACGCAATGATGGCTGCACGCGTTTCTTTGCAGGTCATCATGGTTAACAATGAAAGAACAATGATTTCAAGCATCACCCTCATTTTAACATGTCAAGTCTGCCATTCTAACCCAATCAGCCTGACATAATGATCTCCAGCCTTGTGTGTCAACATTCTCACCTGAGTTAACAAGACGATTACTGAAATGATCTCAGCAGGTCCTTTAATGACAGCAATGAAATGCAGTGGGAAGTTTTTTTTTGTTTTTTTTTCGGGATTAAGTTCATTTTCATGGCAAAGAAGGACTATGCAATTCATCTGATCACTCTTCATAACATTCTGGAGTATATGCAAATTGCTATTATAAAAACGTAAGCAGCAACTTTTTCAATTTCCAATATTTATGTAATTCTCAAAACCTTTGGCCACGACTGTACACTAATCTCACTCCACTTAAATAAAAATAGGCTTCTAAAATCAAACTACCTAATATCTTTAGACATAAAAAAATATTCAGCATGTTTTTCGACCTTGCATATAAGCCTAGATTTAACAGGATGAATAACAAATCTACTGTAAGTGCAGTGGTATGAGAAAAGAGAAAAGAGAGAATGAATCAGTGTCTTAGATTTGACGAGAGCCCACAAAGAGCACCTGAAGGTATGCCGCACAGTAGGTAGGAAAGCACAGTTTAAAAACATACTCCCTTTGCACTTTCACATTCGACTGACTAGTCAGTGTAAAGGTACTGTAAATGTGTGCGTAAACTGTATCCCACTTCTTCTATTGTTCAACTTACTATTGCTTTGTTCCGGATGATTGTTCTATGAAAAGGGACGTCAAATCTATACAACCTAATTGAGCATGCATTTCACTTCCTGAAGAGATGTGTGAAAGGAGAAACAGCTCAAAACAAACAACTGAAATAAGATGCAGGAAAGGTCTGGAAATGATTGCAAAATTCAGATATATCTTCTCATGTGTTTTGATCTCAAATCTAAATCCTTTCAGTGTATAAAAAAAAAAATTGGGCTTGCTGATATAATACTTTTTTTTGCCCCAAATTTTTTTATGTTACACTTTCAAAACACATTCGAAAGAATATTATCTTGATTTTTTTTTGTTGTATAGATTTGACGTCACTTTCATACAGAATGAAGCAATAGTAAAGACTGAAGTTGACTGAAATGAAGTTGAACAATAGAAGAAGTGGGATACAGTTTTTTCGCACACATTTACTTTACCTTTACATTGACTAAGCAATCAAATGCTGGGAAAACCGAGATACCTGTGTTCAGGCAAGTAGCATCATGATGTAGTGTTTACCCCTCTGGCCTTGCACTGTCAGCGTCGAGGGTTTGAGTCTCGCTTTCAGGTCTGTGTGTAGTTTGCATATTCTCTGCATACTTGGTGAGTTTGCTCCAGGGATTCTGGTTTCCTGTACCCTGTCTTGTGCCCTAATCCAGACTGGCATTTAACTGACTAGTCAGTGTAAATGTGTGCGGTTAAATTGCTTACCACTTCTTCTATTGTTCAACTTCAGTCTTTACTGTTGCTTTGTTCCGGATGATTGTGCTATGGAAAGGGATGTCAAATCTATACAACAACAACAAAAAAAAAAAATTTAAACCTATTATTTTCGAAGGGGGACAGAATCCAGCAGAATAATGACTTTAGTAAACGGCTTAAAGCCTACTCGTTAGAGCTTTTTTGTATGATTCTAACAGAACTTTTTGGAATTTCGCTGAAAATGATGTTTAAATTACTTGCCTAGGCTTGTACTTCAGTTTTTTTTAATAAATAATTAAAAATTAAAAATTAAAAATGCAGAATGCACCCTAAATACAGTAAATCTGAAAATCAGTGCACAACAGTATAGGATTAGAGAATGATGTATGTTTTGTTAGGCAGATTAGGCAGATGTACAGTAACATTTCTAATTATTTCTAAAAAAAATTCAAATAAAGGCATTGGATACATAAGGAATTGATGTATAATCACATTACTGGCCCAAACATTTAGAAAAAAACGACTTGAGTGGCTTACCACAGGGAAAATATTATTTTGTCACATGTGATAAAATCTGTTTTGATAAAATCTCATTATCATTCAGAGCAATGTGCAGGATACCCTGAAAAGACTTGAAGAAGTGCAGGAGATGTTTGAAAAGAGAAGCATCAGCCTGAAGAGGTTGTCTGCCAAGCAAGCCAGACCTGTGCAGCCTGTGGCTCCACGTCCTGAATCTTCTCCCAAGCGCCCTTCACCTAAAAGCACACGATCAACTACTTCTGGTAAACAACTACAATAAGCATCTTCCTTTTATCTGCATTCCAGGAAGCTGTCACGTAAATGCTGTTTAACCGCCGACATGAATGTGGCTGTGAATCTCATGAGAAATAACGTGCAGCTGTACGAAACTGGTGTTTAGTTCAACGTACAGCGCTGCTGCTGTAATCTAAAACGCTATATGTGTAACACTGTGTGATAGAACCAAAGATCTGCTATGGTGGATTTTCATTAAACTTGTTTTACTTGCAAATGTTTTATTTTTTACATCTAATTATTAGAGTATTGAGGGGAACTCTGGCATTACAGGTCAGATGTAGGAAATGCTCACTCCTGTAGAACATTTTCTTGCAGATCCACTCCATAGTATTCTACACTGTATATTTTATTGTTTAATAAAGACATTGTTTCTGTCTAGCGCCAAACCGCAGAGGGCCAGAGAATAGTTCCACCAAACATACCCCTGATACTGAGCTAGCGAGGAAGAAAAACATCCGCAAGACCAAAGGTGGCATCAAGGTATTCACACACCCTTTCCGTTGTGCATCGTTTTGATTTGAATACATTCAAATTGCTATCAAAGCTGGGTTAACCCCCCCCCCCCCCAAACACACTTCTCTGTGGCTTGTTTTAAGATTGAAGTTATGCACGAGGAGAGTCAAGGAGGTACAAGCCACGTTCTCGTGAGCAGCGAGACAGAAGAGAACTTGTCAAGCAGACGGCGGTAAGCAATGGCACCACTCCCCATGACTTTTGTTCCCGTGGAGGAATCCATTGTTTATGGAAATCCACACGTAATTCAATGCATTATTTCACCTTAATCAGACCCTCTTTAAAAAAAATGCAGCGTTACCTCAGCATATGTATTGAATCTGTTCCGGAGGTTAGTTCTTTAGGCGTAATGCATTTTGCCATAGGAGATAATGTAAATGCAGATTATCCTTTCCAACCACAACAGAAATATTACCAATATTACCATTTTAAACACTATGATCATATTTTTAATATAAAAATAACATTTAGAAAAGACATGTCAATGAAGTAAAATGAAATAAAAAGAGATTAAACTTCACTTAACCTTAATTTATGATTCCTTAGGGCACGGGCTACTGAAAGCGAAACGAAACTGAAAGTAGCTCCCTTTCCTACTTGAAGCAGTTCATGCTTCCTACACAAAATGCAGAAAAACCCACAAAAATTCCCTTTTTACTGACACCAACCATGTTTTTGAATGTCTCCCAGACGTACGCGCAACATATGTGTATATGCAACGTACTGTAGGTGCAAACCAGTGCTCAGTTCGGCTCAGTTTGGTCGCTTGTATGCCAAAAATAATTTGCAAAATTTTCCTTTGTACTAGGGAAATTAGGTTGTATTAAGCTTCATTTAATAACATCTGTTTGAGAAATGTGGCAGTGAAAAATTATGATTGGTGTTTATTTTATATTAAGTTTAGTCACTGATGACTGTACTTTCTTCCAGCCATTATCATGGGGTTTCTTGGGATTCATTTGGTATGGATGTTTGTTGAGCTGAGGTCATTAGGTATCTTATCAGTTTTAGTGAGTAGCAGAAAATGGCAGGGAGAAACTTCTTTATTTCTTTTAATAAAAAACCTACAACAGTAATCATAATTCTCTCTTTTTCGAGTTGACCTTGTAGTTTCAAAGTCTGGAATACAGAAATAATGCTAATTCAGCAAAAGTGTACTGCTTTTCATAGGGAATTATTTAAAGAGAGGGATGTGGTCTATGCCAGTCTTGCCAAATGCCAGTGAAAGGAAGTTTCTGGTTCTGCCCTTTAAAAAAAAAAAAGAAGAAAAAAAAAGGGTTGTTCTTGGAGTGTGTGAGTGAGCAAAAAATGCCAAACAATGCGAGGGACAGAGTCCAAACAAATACAGACAAAGAACTTTGTTTTAATTTTTTTTTTATTTAAAACAGTAATTCTGCTCAAAACAATATTTTTATTAACCAAACAACAACAGCAACACCGACAACAGGAACAGCTGCTCATTTAGCTCTTTCAAATGTCCCGGAAATCTTCAGCAAAAGATTGGGGTTTTATAAGATTATTTTAAGTTTCCAGCTCTCGAAATGAGATCAACAAGAGCCCAAAGAAAAGCATGTAGAAAAAAAAATAACATTATGATGTACAGTTAAATACTGAGTAACAGAGTAGATCTTCATGAAAAAGCTGCTTTACAGGAATAGGTCTTTGAAAAGTAAGGAAAACAGAGCAGCTTTATTTTTACAGCTGTGCAGTATAGTTGCCCAAAGAAACCTGAAGAGATGCCATTTACCGCTGGGGCAGTTGCAGCCTTCCAAAGATAGCGGACATCGTCCACATGTCCATGAGAGGTGATCATCTTTTGAAAAATGCATGGGTGATAGGGGGCTTTCCCCTCACCAGAGAAGTAAACATGTTGCTGGGGCGACACCCTAACAGTGACTGCGCAGATGCCCATGAAAACATCATCAATATGGAAAGAAGCGTTGAGGGATAAAGTGGCCTGGTAAATTTTGGCAGCTACATCCGCAGACATTACATACCCAGCTCCTGCCGTGTAGTCTGGGTAGGAGGACCACTTGTAGATCTGGAACGGCATGTAGTATTTGCTGATCTTGCGTCGATTAGGTGGAGCACCGCGGTGAACGTGACCCATCCAGAGATCCACGACGCCCTTGTTGCTGAGCTCCTGGAGCTCCCGGACCAGGTTTGGTACGTGGACAAAGACGTCATCGTCGGCAGACATTACAAAGCGAGCGTGGGCACAGTTGGCATGTGCCCAGCGGAATTGCAGCAGGAGTTTTAAAGTAAGGTTGTGGAAAGTATCCAGAAAAGCCTGTTGGACCAAGTCTCTGTGGATCTGGTCCTCAGTCTGAAGCTGTTTCTGGATAGCACGTTGCCCATTTGGATGGATCCCCATAACAAACACCACCTTCACAATGACTCCCAGCTCCCTGTTGATGTAAGTCTGGTTCCCCCAGGTGGACCGAATCACCTTCCTTCTCTCAAAGTTCACCGGGGAGGTTTTAACGAAGAGAAGAAGCAGCACGTCCTGCCCTCTGCATGTGTCCTTGTGGTCTATGAGGTATGAAAAGCTCCCGATGCTGGTAGCTTCTTCATGGCTAATGCTGAAGGAGTGGTTGATAAATTCGTAGCTGTTGATCAGGTAGCGATAGGCGTAAGATTTCATGTGGCTCACAACATGATGGTCCACCTCTTCCCAGTTCAGCATAAGTGCTGAGAGGATGAAGCACATGGAAATTATCTGTAGGAATTTACATTTTCGGACCCTCCTGAAATTCATAAACATTCTGATACCTTAAAAATCCCTCTCATTCCTTTCGCTTCTGGTCCAATAAGGCAATCTTAAATAGCTGCTCTCAAATCTAATTTGTTCGAGTTTCAATATAGGTCGCAGACACATATTGCAGATGTAAAAGGCGAGTGTGCCTCATGTTCTTGGCCATGTTCTTGGCTTCCTCAGCCAGGAATAATGTTAGTTCATGTGTGTCCGCCACCTCTTTTAGTGATGTACTTTTAAAACTGGGAAACAGCATTCTGTGAAGAGAACAAATATTGTTTCGTTACCATTTTGGACTTGTAGTAATCATGACCATAATCATGTTTATCATTTATAATTTTATTTATTTTTTGGCCCAAGTTATTAATCTGATTTCATCAGCCTTCAGTGGATGCGGTGTCGTCTTAAATTTAACACAGATATTACTTGGTTGATAAGTATGGCAAGAATTACTGTCAAAAGAGACTCATGTTTCCCAGGTGTTTCTGTGAGCTGAGATCTGGGTGCCACCATCTGTATACTAGAAGCAGAGCCTCATAAAGGGCTCCCCTCCAAGTTTTTTTAGAAAATGAAAGAAAAAGCCAGCTAAGGTCTATATAAAACAATAGGGGGCTTTACAGAACTAAGCACATGAAAAGAGCTGTTAAGAGCTGTGTAAACATTTCATGGACAAAAAAAGATCATTAGCCCAGCAAATCTATGCAAACGCAGACCATGCAACAATGGAGTCCAACAAAACGGATGGCCTTGTAATAATGGTGGTGGGAATCATCTTTCAGTGGGCTCCAAACAGGCTTTTTGTTTAATGATCATTGAACTCTTTACAGGTCGATATGCCTTATTGTAATGCAGCTCTACATGCACCTGTTCCCTTTCCACACCATGACATACTGGTTTAAGTGCCATTTCAGACGGGTGTTAACTTTGAGATACTAAATATTATACTTAACAATTAATAATAATTGGGCAAGCCAAATCTACATATTAATAAATTGTTCCGTATCTGACTTGTCAATTAATGGTAGAGAGTTAATACATTGTTATAATAATCATTTAAAAAAAAGTTGTAATGGCAAGTGTGTTTAATATATATATATATATATATATATATATATAATAAAATAACTACTAAAAAGCTTCTAGCAATTAAAGTACACTGCAAATGTCAGAATAAATCTTTTTTTTAATTATATTAAGAAATTAATTAATTAATTAGTAAGAAAAGGCATCTTGTGATTCAAAGTTTTACAGCACATCATGCTTAACACATTTTAGTACTGTATAAGAGCACCATACCTAAAAGAAGTGGAAGAAATCTAAGACAGACATTCTGCGGTATCTATAGCAAAATCGCTTAAGTAGTTTATTCTACTGTAACCTCGTAGGATTTTAAATAAAGCCACTATGTTATAAGCATTAGTCATGTTCCTCTGTCAAATGTTTCTGGGTTCAAAATATGTACAGAACTACTTAAAAAAAATATGAGCTATATGCATCTATACTATCTACTGTATATGTCTGTAATTATACACAATGCGCAAATGGCACACATAGGTTAGACTGGCACCCTTTAAATTACATCCTCTACAATCGGAGTGGAACATTTGAGCGAATTTCGTCTTAGAAGGTATTTCTGCTTAACTTGAAACAGCTAAAAAAAAACGCTGAACCTTAGTGCCCACTTTTTTTGGAACTGCACAGGTACTTTCCACATAAGCGGCTACTTCTGTGTCAAACTTACAGTCATTTACAATTTGAGCTTAATTTATTACACCAGCCACTGAGTTAATACTCTGGTTTGAACAGACTTGCTTTGTGTGTGAGTGTATATGTAGCAGTAGTGTATAAACGATCTCTGAAAAAAAAATGGCATTAAAAAATTTTTTTTTGACTTACCAGTGCATGAGCCATGAGTGTGTGAGTGAAGCTCAACGAAGATGTGGTCTCATTCCATTTTAACATGTGAATGAAGCCTGTCATGGAGCTTCTTTCATTCTGGGTGGACTAAAGAGGGAGGAGGGTTAGACATGAGGCATGACACACAAGTCTAGTTTTGCACACAGGCTTAAGAATTTGCATCATATACTGTAAGTCGTAAAGACATAAAGACAAATTTCAGTAAAATTGTGAAGTCGTTTGAAGATCATGGAAATTAATTAATTTAGTAAGCAATGTTGGATTCATATAAGAGAGACCATGAGACCTTACACTAAAATAAAAATATATTCGTACTTAAATACAGATGTAGCAACTCAAAACAGCCAGGGTCGGGCAACTGACGTATGAATGGCTTATGGCTGGGGGATGGCTGACGTGTGGCTGTCGTGAATCCCCCGTCCTTCTCCTGCCAGAAGGCGTGTCCAGATTTCACAGTAAACACGCCCATTGAAGCCATATTTAGTAATTTACCGTCCGCCACCACTAGATGGCGCTTTGTTCTCAAGAAGACGTTAACAGAAGCCAGCAATTTAGCTGCTGAGTAGCAATCACGTGAACTGCAGTATAGTATAGTATAATATAGTATAGTATATATATAGTATAGTATAGTACTTGAAATCAAAGTGCTCGCTTAAATAAGATGTGACGCTTCGCACACACACACACACACACACCTCCGCAGCGCACACACCGGGGCGGCAACTATTAACGACATACGGGGGTTGGACAATGAAACTGAAACACTGTCCATTTTAGTGCTTCATGGCTAAATTTGCCCAGCCTGGTGACCAATCTTCACTGATTGCACATTCCACCAGTAAGAGCGGAGTGTGAAGGTTTCATTAGCAGAGTAATAGACAAATTGTTACTGCGCGTCTTGCTGGCGAATCTGTGACCAAAGACAGCACGTATTTGTGATGTATCAAGAATCTCTGTGTTTTTGGGGGATCTTTCGACTCGCCGGCGCACAAATGCGTTTGTGTTAAAGCCAAATGATAAATCCAGGAGCAGACACACCTCTCCATTAACAAACACAGATACAGTGTACAGTACAAACGTAGTGTGTGGGGATTGAAAGATTTCCCACTGTGTCTCCTCATTGTTTTTCATGAGCATTCTTAGTACGTTATGAAGTCATGCATACGAAAACGCTTAGTTGAAGGTAGAGGTTAGTGGAGAATGGCCACACTGTTTTGAGGTGATCGTAATTCAGATAACGTCTGATAAATACAGTATGTGGCACGGTTCGTGGTGTGCGAGGCATAAACGCAGAGGCCTCGATGTTTTAAAGAGAATGATGTTTATTTTCTGAACCAACAGGGAAATTAAACAAACAAATATACTTTAAGTATAAAACAAACCAAAACACGCATAACAGTAACGGAAGTCATGAACAAAAAACCTATAGACTAATATCCCTTTAAATTAACAGTTGCAAGACAACACAAAAGAACTCAAACAAGCTATTTATAAAGAAACTAACGACCAACTCGGTTCAGGTGAGCGCCCTCTGGTCACCTGACCGAGTTGCCACATGGGAACTGAGGTTTAAACTAACTGAACTACAAACAAAACACAGGTTATCCCTGACAGTATGCAGAAACTTTCAGAATTCACAAAACATCAAAGACCATAGAAGATCATATTTGCCCTATTCTTCTTCTTCTTCTTATTATTATTATTATTGTTATTATTATTATTATGGAAACAGTTTTAGTTGTAAATGGTATACCTATATCTGTTAGGGTTGTATCTAACCCTATATCTGTATCTATATGGGTTAGTACGTATTAATTTATAGGACAGCAAAAGCGGTCGAGTAGCTTTGCTGTTGCTGACTAAGCTGGTGACAGAAACCGGTTTGCGTACATTTGTAAATTCAACGTGAATATGAGAAATAAAAAGACAAACACATTCTTTAATTTTCAATTCTTTTATAGTTTTTAAAAATATTTTCTTATAACTTTAACTCCTCAGCTACGTATTTACATATGTTCACTGGAAACCTCGTATTCCTGAGGAAGAAAGACAACTATAGTGTAAGTTGACTACGCAGGATTATCTAATGTATGCCAGTTAAGGTATCTTGGTGCAGACAATGGATTTCCTCATAGCCTGAGGGTTATGCTACAGTATAATCTGTTTTGTGAAATGAAAAACGTTTCTTGGGAATGTTTTCTTTTTTAAGTCCTAATACTGAGTTCAATTTAGGTGTGCATTTTCAATGTGATATGATTTATTAACTGTTTCGAGCAGACTTGTCGACTTTTAGCGTTAATCGTCCTTTTTAGGTATCATATGCATTTTTCACAAGTCCGAAGATTATTTTCTTTTTCTGAGCACAGACGCTCTTTCTGTTTCTCCCTGTAGACACATTATGAATGAGCTGATTGAAACAGAGAGACTCTATGTGGAGGAGCTCCAGAGTATAATTGAGGTATGTTTATAATTGAGGTCTGTTTATTTCTCCATGTTGAAGACTTAGACCTTTTTGTGTTATGTCAGATGCAGGAATTGCCCTTGTGGTCTGACTATTTGCTCTGTATGGGTATGGTATGGGTGAATGCAAAGCACTTCAGGAGATCTTCTGCATATTTTTACATAGCAAATGCTTAAGTCCTTTACTATTGATGTTGGCTTCAAACATATCCTTTTTTTTTTTTTTGCTACTTTCCAACTTGAATTGAATAAAATAAATGAAAAGAAATTAAAAAAAATCTATGAGGAATTAGACATTTTTTATACATTAAAAAGGAATTTGGAGCCATATGGTACAATCTCACGTGTATCTCATAGAAACTGATACCTGCTACTCATTTCAAAGGGAGTTAATCTACAAATATCACAGTTTCATTGAATCTAGGTGAAGCTGTTTGTAAGCACTTTTTGCAGATTCAAGATACTGGAGAAGGCAGATACAGATACAGTTTAGAAGAATGAAAAATACTATCTTATCTTGTATTATCTTATCTTTCCTTTCAGGTCATGAACAATCGTATAAGCGTTTCACTTTGTGTCAAACTGTTTTTGTGTGTGAATTTGAATTTGAATGATGCTTTTTCATAATGCATTACATATATTACAACTATTTTCCCCCCTCTTTATTAGGGTTATGCGGCAGCACTGGATAACTCAGAAATGACACACCTAATACCGCCGATGTTGGAAAACAAGAAGGATGTGCTTTTCGGGAATCTGGACGATATCTACGCCTTTCATAATAGGCAAGAGATTTATAAAATCTAAAGCGCCTACGTATATTACAGCATTTAATAAGCTGCCGTGAAGTCATGCTGGAAATACCTATAAGCATATAACCTATATACCTATAAGCACCAGTTCTACCCACTTGCTCATTGCATTCCTGTAATAAGCTAAATGCCTGCAGGCTCTAAAACTTGATCAGTTGGTGTTATTTTTCCACTTTTCACATAGATCATTACGTTATGATGGTAGTGTATGAACCAAGACTTCAGTCGGAAGCAGAAGGCAGCATCTTGAACGTATTTTTTATTTTCTGTTTTTTATTTTATAAACTTAAGTGTATTACGACATGCTAATCACTAGTACTTCATGATTTATAATAACAGCTGAAACCTGATTCCAAACGTTCAAGCCATTACTGTAATGATTTTATCATGATAAAACGTATGCAGGTTATCTGTAAGTTAGAAAGAGACTGGATTTCCTTTAATAAGCGTGTTCTGATCAGCGCAGATTTATTCTAGCAGTAACCCTTTTTCCGCTTGTTCCATCACACTCCTGCTCTTTTCAAAAATTTATTAGGTTGGTAATTTAATCATTCGCATGTCGTTGGTACGGGTTCCTGCAAAAATTATATACTGTAAGAAGAAAATTCACTAGTTATCTGGTGAATGAAAATGAAATCCAGAAATTGGAATCCTTGGAAATGAGGGTGCACCTATAATTTAGAAAGGACATGTCTTTTTTTTTACTGTCTTTTTCAGATGATCTGTGCATATCAAATCATAAAATAAAATTAAAAAAGAAATTGTAGGTGGTCTTTCGGCTGCTCCTGGCAAGGGGTCACCACAGCGGTCCACACGTACAAGCTTGCCATAAAAGCTTGTTTTATGCCGGATGCCCTTCCTGACACAACCCTCCCATAATTTGTGGTCTTAGCCTGTAATTACTTTAATTGGTCTTTGAGGGATGCAAACGTTAGATGTTAGTAGTCATACAGTATGACTACTACTAGTAGATTAATGCTTTAACTTACTAGTAGTAGTCATTAATCTAATACCAACCACTACTGCATTTATTTATTTATTTTTGCTACAAATCACATTTATCATAATCATGACTTACGATGACACCAGCTCCATAGTTTCCAAAATGTATTTTTGTATGTAAAAATATAACCAAAGGCAGACCAACAAGTCATGAAAAAGCTGTAGTTCCAGGCGTGAATGTTTTGAGCATTTTCAAAAAATTCATAGCCCAAGCAAGGAAGCTATGGATTAGTTGCATCATGGTGCCATAGTTTTGCAAATGCACCTGACAGCACGGCTCTTGCAATAAGTGTTATTCCGTAGTTTTGAAATCTCCAGTATTTTTCTTGAATGGAGAAACCTAAATAAAGCATGTAGAAAGAATAAAGAATGTAGAAATATAAATCTAAACTTGGGTGCAAACCTTTGACTCCCACTGTAAAATTGTGCGTTTCTTAGAACTGTAAATTCGAGGTCACTTTAGAGAAGGTACAGAGAGCCCGACCAAACGTGAGGGAAAAGGGGGATATTATGTGCAGCCATCTCTTGTTTGATGTCTCTAACAGGTGAACTTACATTGATTTCAGTGATCTTTATGTTGATTAGGGTGGGCTTTGAATTTCTTTCAGTTGAAAGACCACTATGTCAAAGTTCAGTTGACCGTGACAAAGTTTATGACGTCACATTGAGTAACATTATAGTGTGAAGCTTTTTTTTCCAGAATTTGCGGGCTATTCTGCACACGCATACATCATAAACGTTAAGACACACACACAGTACACAAATGTACACACACACAGACTGAGACACCCACACGTCTCTCTCTCTCTCTCTCTCACACACTCACACACACACACAGACACACACACACACACACACGCACACACACACACTAACAAGTCACAAATTTTAGCACATTTACTTGTCACACACAGACTAAGACACCCACACGTCTCTCTCTCTCTCTCACACACACACACACACACACACGCACTTACAAGTCACAAATTTTAGCACATTTACTTGTCACACACAGACTGAGACACCCACACGTCTCTCTCTCTCTCTCTCTCTCTCTCTCACACACACACACACACACACACACACACACACACACACACACACACACACACACACACACACACACACACACACACACACTCTATGTCATAGAACCCACAGATCATTTTGTAACACTTCCTAGTCTTGGGGACGTTTGTCAATCAGCTCTTTGTGGACTGTTGTCCCTGTCCACGATCAATCTCCATAGAGACACTGTTGGATTAGAAGAACGTAAGTGTCCTGCTCTGACCTCAACTCCACTGAACACCTTTGGGATAAACTGGAACACTGACTGTACTCCAGGACTCCTCACGCAAAGCCAGTGGCTGACCTCACTAATGCTGTTGTGGCTGAATGGAAAAAAAATCTCCGCAGCCAAATCTCGTGGAAAGCCGTCAGAGAATGGAAAAGGTTATTACAACAGCAAAGAGGGACTAAACCTGCAACGAGACGTTCGACAAGCACACACGGGTCACGTCACACAACGCCAGGTCTTGCTCAGTCAAATAGGAAAATCGGCGTAATGTTTGCACGTGACTTTTAGAGACATTTTTAAATCATGAATTATATCAAATGCATCCTAATGCAAATAATCAAATAATGTGACTGAAATTGATGGCTGGTTATATTTGAGCTTTGTTATCATGCTCACAGCCCACACTTATCTAGAACAAAAATACTGAAAATCCATTGTTTTTTTTTTTTCCTTTTTATTTGACCAAGCCATAACAACACTGATCAGACATAATATTAAAACCAGCTAGATTTTGGGTTTGCCTTATGCCACTGGGGTAGCTCTAGCCCCTCAGGGAGTGGCTCCGCAGGGCCTCTGGGGTGTGCTGTGGTGTCTGGCACCAGGAGATTAGCAGAGGATCCTTTGTGTGCTGAGGATTGTGGGGTGGGGCCTCCATGGATCTGACATGCATGACGTGACATCTCGTGGGTGCTCGATCTGATTAGGATCTCGGGAGTTTGGCAACTGGGTGAGCAGCATTGGGCTCTTGCAAGCTTGCCTCTTGCCTCTTGCCTTCCACACCATGAGTGTGGAAGGCTGTTCTGATATGTTTCAGTTGTGCCCAGGATAGACTTTTATGGTAATTTGTGCTGCATTGGATTTTCTGTGGGATTGGATAGGCTGGCCTTTGGTACCCGCAAGCATGGGTGAGCCTTGTGTGCCCAGGATCCTTTACCATTTGCTGGTGTATAGGCAATCAGTGTTGTTCAGTTCCCCAAGTGGCGGTGTTAATCTTATGGCCAATCTATATATAGGCATCTACACACCGATGAATTTTCTGAATCAATCAGTGATTTATCTTACAAGGTAAGAGGCATAGCTGGGGAAGAGCTTATAATTTAATCACACTTTATACCATAGCATCATTAATTTTCTGATCTGTAAGAAAGTTTAATTTTCTGTACCATTCAATGGGAGTTCTAAATGAAGGTTTATAATAATGTACTAATATAAACATATTGTGTCAAATTACATAGGGTTGTGAAGGGTGAACACTATACATAAGGGGACAATAATTGTGATA
This sequence comes from Clarias fuscus, assembly GCA_030347435.1. Taxonomy (NCBI): domain Eukaryota; kingdom Metazoa; phylum Chordata; class Actinopteri; order Siluriformes; family Clariidae; genus Clarias; species Clarias fuscus. The sequence goes on from CM059219.1 coordinate 19,426,290, forward strand.
AAGTGTTTTTTTATGAGAAGATGCTTATTTAGCATTTTTGAAAGGCGCCTTCAGTATGAGCACGTGTTAACAGTCATAGATAAAGCTGGTACATTAATAATATACTCTAAAAATATTTAAGGTGAAAATATAGAAATATAAAGAATCTTGTGCATTCTAATATTGATATCTTATCTTTCTCAATTTTATGGGAAAAAAAAGGAAAAAGAGTACTGGTGAGAGAATAACTGTTTATATCTTCTATAATGTATGTGATAACAGGAACAGATGCTTCGCAATGGTAAACATAACTATGAAGAGATAAAAAGTATGGCAATTTGTGTTTTAATTAATATAAAAAAGTACTCCTTGGTGAATCGCTGTTACATAAAGTGAATAATAAAACATTTCAGCATATGCTGCTATTGGAAAACACCACTCCATTTTTTTTCCCCCTACAATAGTACGTCCTGTCATTTGTATTCCTTATATAACGTAATAACATTTAAATTGAATTGCTCTTGCTTCCTTCTCGCATCCTTAGTTATTCCGCTTGTCTTTTTTTTTTTTTCACAGGACATTTCTCAAAGAGCTGGAAAATTGCATGGAGAAGCCAGAGTTAGTGGGAACATGCTTCTTGAAAAGAGTGAGTAATTCCATAAGGCCCCGATGAAAGCGGTCACGCCGCAGGCTGTGCACTGACTCTAGGCTGTAGGATATTGCTTGGATTGAAAATGAAAGGCTGTCTGCCTCTGCTGTCCCACAGAAAGAAGAGCTGCAGATCTATGAGAAATACTGTCAAAATAAACCACGGTCTGAAGCTCTTTGGAGGCAGTGTGGGGACAGTCTGTTCTTTCAGGTGATGCATGAATCCCTATATTTTGCCTTTACAATTCACTTCTTGCGTTTTCTTTTATTAAATATGATTATGCACATGTAACAATTCATTTTCAAATAGGAATGCCAAAAACGGTTGGACCACAAGCTCTCGTTAGATGCATACCTGCTAAAGCCTGTGCAGAGAATCACCAAGTACCAGTTAATGCTGAAGGTAACGATTTCTGTTTTGGATCACGTCATCATTCACGCTTCGGATGTCTAAAGTCGTGTCGATTGCTTTTTATAGGAGATGCTGAAGTGCAGTAAGAACTCGGAGGGTACAGCGGAACTAGAGGAAGCTTTGGCTACCATGTTGGACATCATAAAATCTGTCAATGATTCAATGCATCAGATTGCCATCACTGGTTTTGAGGTATTTGCATGTGAACTCTTTGCATTGCATGTGAAAAAAAACCTGTTCTTGCAACAATTTCCACAAAGGTCTTTTGTATTTGATTCTGTTTGTACACTGCCAACTGGCTATACCTGAGCTAGTACTCATTGTAAGAAGTAGTACGTAATGGTTGATGATATCTCTTCTTTGTAGGGTAACTTGAATGACCTGGGTAAGCTGCTTATGCAAGGCTCTTTCAACGTGTGGACAGACCATAAGAAAGGTCACAATAAAGTAAAGGACTTGGCACGCTTTAAGCCCATGCAGAGGCACCTCTTCTTGTACAATAAGATGATTTTGTTTTGCAAGAAACGAGAGGAGAACTCAGATGGCCACGAGAAATCCCCATCCTACAGTTTCAAGCACTCGCTGAAGGTACGGCCTCTATCTTTCCATTCATTTGTGACATTTGCAAACAGCCTTTGGGTTGTGGTTTGAACCCACAAGTGTTGCACGATTGGCTGTAGAAAAGGTGTGTTGTACATGTGCTTTTACTGACACACTTTGATACCTATACTACTAAATGAACAAAATTATTGTAACTGAATACATATAAAGACGAACCACAAGAATGATCTTTTAACTCTATAGATATGAAAGCCACACTGGTAATGATACTATAAGCATTCTGCTGGATGATGTCTCACTTTTAACTAAATTTTTAGACTTTTGTCTACTTTATGAACCATACCGGTAATATGCACTACATTTTGAACATAACAGTGAACGCATCGTTTGTTTTTTAACATATTGCTGTGCACCATATTTTACCCAACTGTCCATTAGCAAGAGTGTACTGTACGTACTGTAGCTAAGGACAGTTATAGCGTCTCTGGCAGCTAGTTGACTTGAGAAGATTGATGAGCAATAAGTGTCGAGTTATTACTAACTCTGATAATATTGTTTTAATATTGCTCATGTCATAAATGTGCGAGGGCCCTCTTGTTCTTGTAAAGGTTTTTTTTTTCTTCCAATCATCTGGGCCCTTTTGGGCGTCTATGTCAGGGATAAACCCGAGCTATACTACATGCCGTTTAGCGAGGATGACGAGGGCGAGCGCGGCAGCGACGACGACGACAGCGAGTTCTTTATTCTGCCGCGGAGCTGCTTCATAGAGCACAGCGAGGTGCCGCCGCTGCACCGCGCCGCCGAGCACAGCGAGCTGCCTCCGCCGAGCTGCGGCGTCGAGGACGGTGAGCTTCCGCCGCCGAGCTGCGGCGTCGAGGACGGTGAGCTTCCGCCGCCTCCGCCGAGCTGCTGCGTCGAGGACGGCGAGCTTCATCCGCCAAGCTGCTGCGTAGAGGACGACGAGCTTCCTCCGTCGCCGCCGTCATGCGCCGCCGAGGACAGCGAGCTCCCTCTTCCTCCGCCGCCGCCGTCATGCGCCGAGGAGGAGAACGAGCTTCCTCTTCCTCCACCGCTGCTGTCTTGCAGCGAGGAGGACAGCGAGCTGCTGCAGCTGCATCACGCCGAGGAGGACAGCGAGTTTCCTCTGCCACCGCCGTCATGCAGCGCCGAGGAGAACGAGCTTCCTCATCCTCTGCCTCGGCCGCCCGACATCAACGAGGATGGCGCGCTTCCTCAGCATCCTTCCTTGCAACAAAGACGACGGCAAACTTCCACTGCCACCGCCGCCCTGCTTCAATGGGCGCACTGGACTGCTGTGCCCTCAGGACATGGGAGTCAGCGTCGGGGTGAGGTGGGCGGACATTGGACCCTGTGGGGGATGCCCTGGACCTCCAGTGGCGCCCCAGGAGTTGCGCCTTTAGGGGGGGGCTTATGTCAGGGATAACCCCAGAGACTTGTTTTGTAGTTTTGTTTGGGTACACTTCATTTCCCAGGTTGCAACTCGGTCAGGTGACGTGGGCGCTCACCTGAACTGAGTTGATCATTAGTTTCATTATAAATAGTGTTTTCGGTTTAGTTGGTTGTCTAGCATTTGTTACGTTTATACTAGTATGAGTTCCGTTATAATGAAACGTGTTTTGTTTATGTTATATCCAAGTATTCAGTTTGTTATGTTCCCTGTTATGTTCTCATTCTTTGGAAACACCTAAGACCTCTGCGTTTATGCCTCGCACCCTCACACATGACAGTCATAGCATGCTCAAAAACGGAATCTGCTGCCGTTAGGATGCCTGCAAGTCTTAGCATGTCTCAGCCAGAGGTGGGTCGAGTAGGCAAAAAATTTACTCAAGTCAGAGTAGCTGTACTTCAAAATAATATTACTCAAGTAGAAGTAAAAAGTAATAATCCAAAATATTACTCAAGTAAGAGTAAAAAAGTATTCGGTGAAAAGACTACTCAAGTAATTTTTTTAAATTATTATTATTATGCCTCCGAGTGGCGCAGTGGTTAAAGCGCTCGCCCTATCATCCGGAGATCGCTAGTTCGAATCCCGGGTGGTGCTGTAACCTCTCGCAGCCGGAGGTCTAGAGAGAGCTGATTGGCCGAGCTCTCTCAGAGGGGAGGGATGAGAGGTACTTAGTGCTCTCACATTAATCACGGCTCTACAGCCAGTCAGGGGCGTCTGTGAGCTCGCGCAACGGAGGGAGCGGATAGCGCTGTCCTCCGAGTGTGTTACGCCGCCCCCAACGGGTCGCGAGCGAGCAGTTCGAAAAGATGCGGTCGGCTGGCGTCACGTGGTGGGGAGGAAACACGTGATAGTCTTCGGCCCTCCCGGCTGAGTGGTAGTAGTAGCCTTAATGTGGGAGCCCCCTAGTGACGGGGAGGAATTGGACACGACTAAATTAGGGAGAAAATCGGGGAAAAATCCCCAATTATTATTATTATTTTAAATATATATTAAATATATAAATATATGAATATATATAAATACAAACAGAATATATGTACAATTAAAGTTAACATATAATCTCTCAAACATAAAAAAGCATTCTATACTCACCGCAAGATTGTAAACTAGCGATGGGTCGTTCATGAAGGATTCGTTCTTCGATTCGCAACTCAGAAGAACGAGTTGTCTCGAAGAGTGATTTGTTCATTTTTCTACGGTGCGCGTATGCGCAAAACATTGCAAAACCTCCGTAGGTTATATACAGGAAGCAGAAATGAATAGTTACCTTTGAGTCTTTTCGGTCCGAATCGTTCGTTCTTTTGTCACGTGACTCCCATAGACGCTATGCAGTGCAATAGATTCAAAAGAACGAACGACTCGGGCTAGAAGATATAAGAGGTGAGCTGTTCATTCTGTTTATCATAATACCAAAAAAGATTTGTTCATTGTGATGAGCGAGATTCAAAGAACCGAGTCACTAAAATGATTCCCATCTTTACTACACATCCTACACAAATGCCCCAAGTGCACATTGAGTGACATACTGTAAGCAACTGGGGCTTTTTGGAGGTCTTAACATGCACAAAAGGCACACAGGTTGTACAGGTATGTTGCACACAGCTGGCTGATCATCGTTGCTTGCAACAAACGAACAATGGCTACTCTACCTCACTCTTCATTATAATGGTACATACTGAACACTGCGTCGAGGACGGCGAGCTTCATCCGCCAAGCTGCTGCGTAGAGGACGGCGAGCTTCATCCGCCAAGCTGCTGCGTAGAGGACGACGAGCTTCCTCCGCCGCCGCCGTCATGCGCTTTTGAGGACAGCGAGCTGCCGCCGCCGTCATGCGCCGCCGAGGACAGCGAGCCTCCTCTTCCTCCGCCACTGACCCTAGAAAACAAGAAATCTTGGCTTCAATATGCTACAAAACATATCAAGAAGACACAGACGTTCTATGTCCCGAAATCTGTTCTATGAACTGATGAAACAAAACTTGAACTTTTTGGGCTTATGAATCGGCAGTATATTTGAAGGAGAAAGAATGAAGCAAATACAGTAAAGTGCGCCCTGCCTACAGTGAAGCATGGCAGCGGCTCAGAGATGCTCTGTGGCTGCTTTGTTTTCTCTGGTACTGGAAACCTGCAGTGTGCATTGGGCAATATGTGTTCAATCAAGTATCCTTGAAGAAAACGCCATCCCATTTGTGAGGAAGCTAAAACTTCTGTCATCGAACATTCCAACAGGACAATGATCCCCAGCATACGTCAAAATCTGCCAAGGATTGATTTCAGAGGAATTCCTGGATGGTTCTAAAGGTCACCTGACTTTTCAATCCAATAAATTATTTTGGAAAAAAGCGGTTGCAGCACACAAACCAAAGAATCTTACTGAACTAGAGGACTGGGCTAAGATCCCTCAAAAACACTCCCAGAAGCTAGTGTGTGGCTGTACATCACATCTGCAGAAGGTCATAATGGCATAATGGTAATGGTACTAAGTACTGAAGAAGTTTCTCATCAAGGGATGCGATAATAGTATTTCATATAAAATGTATTATATCAGATGGCAATATTTGTTATATTATATAATTATATAATATATTTTTGATACTGTAGTAGTCTTTAAAAGTAGCATTTTGTGTAATATTAATTGCTCATATATCACTGATTTCTTTGGCCAAAAAAGCAGTACATACATCCAACTTTTCTTTTCTATAGGAACAATTGCACAAGAACTTGTGTGTAGGATGCTCCTTGTGAATTTTGAAAGAAATCTGGAAATATTTATTTTGCATTTTTGTTAGGAGTCTAATAAGATGAGGTTTTAAGAGAGAACAAAGAGAAGTCGAAGTCTTAAGTTCGGGTGGCATTATAGTTTCACAGTAACAAGACAATCTCATAGGCTGTTTAAAGGGAGAACAAGTTCAAACCTGTTTCACTGACATTCCATGGGATTAAACATTAAATAGATAACTTGACAGTGCACATTCCCCCATTCTGGTCTTGATTACTTTACAAGAATAAATAGCTAATTTATTCACTGCTCATTCATTTAAAAGTTCTTCCTTATAGTCTGGGAACAAGTGCCAAAGATTTTAAGCTGACAACCAAGAAGGAAAAAAAAAACTTGTTGGTATTTTTCGGTATCTTATTTAAAGTTGTGTAGTTTCAACTTGAGGTTGAAATATCTAGTCACTTTAGGAAAACAGAAACGCCATGCATCTTCTCAAGCCAAGGACTATCGTGTTAAGTTTTTAGCCCTTGGAGCTAATGAAGCGTCGCACAGGCTTCCTCTAAAAATTCATGGCTACTGTCACTGAGCTCATCTTCTGGGAAGGTTATTTTACACTAATGCTTTATTTATTTTTTGCCATAAATAAAACCTTTGATACTTCACTTCTGTAGTTATTTTCAATCAATAATCATTTATGATTGTCTGCGTTGAGAAAACGCTATTTAGGACTCGTGATACCAGGAGGTTTTTTTTGGTTATCAGCCGAAAGAAGTTCATGTTCAGGTTATAAACAATGGGTACTTCATTTATTTATTTATTTATTATTATTATTTTTTTTATTAAACTAAAAATTTCTCTTATAAAGATATGCTTGATGTGTTCTGTGGCAGATGAGTGCAGTTGGAATCACAGAGAATGTAAAAGGAGACGCAAAGAAATTCGAAATCTGGTACAATGGGAGAGAGGAAGTCTACATCATTCAGGTGAGGTGCAGAATAAGACATGAAAAGGCGCTTTACTATTTGAACCCTCAGTCGTGTACGAATGTGTTTATTTCACACATTTCTAGACCTGTGTGTGTGTGTGTGTGTGAGTGTGTGTGTGTGTGTGTGTGTATGTTTGTCATGTGTCTGTAACACAAGATTTTACTTTCAAATAAATTCAAAAATTTGACAGGACAAGCATGCACAAACAGCACACCCACACAGCACCAAACCACCACCTGCATTGTCTTCAAGCTTCTTGCGGCTCTTGTCTTAATTCCTCTGATCACTGGAGGGCACTGTTGACTCTCAGGATGCGACGGCGAGTCACTGAGTGAGTCGATTTGCATTCTCTCGCAGGCCTCCTCCATGGACGTGAAGAACACGTGGGTGTCCGAGATCAGGAAAGTACTGACGGGCCAACTGGAGGCGTGCAAAGGTGTGTTTTTCACATCAGGGGTCAGGGGTCACTCGCCCTCACATTGTAACACTACAGTCACAGCCCTGGAAAGTTTGATGCATCTTACAACACGCATGACGGAGGAGGCGATTACAAGGGTGGATGTTGTAGGATGTGGTGCAGAGTTTGAGCATTTCTGTGGTTTGTTAGGAATAAACCTTAGGATTACTCATTGACTACATCCACTATCTCGTTTTTTTTTTTTTTTTTTTTTTGACATACACAGTATGTAAATGTATGCAGACTTGCTGAGAGCTACATTGCTACTCTGCAGGCTAAATGTAGAAAGCCATCGAAGGAATGAAAAAAAAAAAAGCATGCAATTTTTTTGGTGCCCAGATTCCAGATGTGGCGTTTGGATAAAATATCTCTATGCTGTTTTGTTCATATATTTATTTTATTTTTTATTTATATAGCAATCTTTGCTAATAATATTTATATACACAATATTTGCTTTCTGACAATGACAGCCCTGAAGGAAGCACACGAGCAGCACTAAACCTAAGCAGTAGCCCTTATTCGAATAGCGAGGTAGAGTATATAGAATAAATGAGCTGTCTGAGCAGAAGTGATCACAATGTGGATTTGTTTTATTAATCAAATTGCCTCTGTGCTGGCTTGCTCCTGCATGCAAGATTACCCTGAAACGAGATCTTTGTTTATCAGTACAGAAGTGCTGTCATTGTAGCGCACAGCTTGGATGGCAAACAAGAGCATTCAGGAAACTGAAGTGTTACTAATTGAAAACAAATTGCATCCTACATTTACTTGTTCACCCATAAATCTACACTTTGACTCAAAGAGGAGTTTTCTACATAGGTAAAGAGGAGGAATATTTAATGTGCTTTTTATTAAAGTCAACATCAGTTTGTTTTGAAAGCGATGCTGTTTTTTCTTTATTAAGCCATTAATAGGCTTAATTATTAACACACACGCACCCCCCCACACACACACACACACAATATTATATTCCTTAAGCTTGGCTATTATTTGTATATAGGATTGAAATGGGCTCTTATGTTTTGATACAACAATCTTTATCAATCACAGTTCTATGCAAATTTTCTAAACCACACCTTATTTCTTCATATTTTGCTTCCAGACAAATTTCTAAATTTTCTCCCTAATTTATTCCCCTCTGAATGAGCTTGGCCAATCAGCTCTCTAGGCCCCTGGCTGCAGGAGGCTGCAGCAACACCCGGGATTCGAACTTGCGAACTCCGGATGATTAACCGCTGCGCCACTTGGGGGCGACTTGTTTGTTTTTTTAATGTAGTCTTGAGAAATAGTTCTCCAGGTGTCCTGAAGGACTTTTTTGATTGCCAAGTTCTTGTCTCTCATTTTCAGTCCATTCCCTGTACCCGACCAGATTCAGAGCAAATGTTTTAGTTTGTTAAGCCGCACAGTGACCTTCTGTATAATCGTTCAAGCATGAAAAAAGCATCTTAGTTAACCAATTGGCATTAACCAATCGCCATGCAGAAGGCCCAGGTTCAGTCCCCACTGGATGCAGTGCTGGTCCTAAGCCCAGGGTAAAATCAGAGGATTGCGCAAGGAAGGGTATCTGACATAAACCTAGTGCCAAGTTATATGCGGATCAGACTAACACCCAACAACTTAAGGCAGGAACCAGTGCAGTGCAGGTGCAGATGAAGACAGATAATCAGGCCGCTTGTTAGTATACTGATGATGCTGAATGCTGTGTGGTTGGAACAGATGAGCGGGGAAATGAGGTTGCTGTTGGAGCTGTTACACAAGCAACTAATTTTGAAATTGTATCTTTAGGCACTTTACAGTACAGGCCTGTCACTGTAAAACATTTGTTCCCAATTCTTTAAATTGATCTACATCATTTCATTTCATTTGATTCAATATGAAGGAATGAGGGTTGGATCCAGACTTTGCATCATACTGTATGTTTATTATCAGAACTTTTCAGCTCCTCCAGGATGCCACAAATTAAAATATACACCTAAAAAGAGGTGTAGGGCCACATCAGCTTCTTGTCTAATGTCACTTTCCTGTGGTTTCCTGTGGTCCTGTGAGTTTCAGTGTACTTTAAACCCTAGATGACCTTGATAAGTTATACAAAATAGTACACACATTGACAACTTATACTATATGATTCTTAATTTGTTTTATTATTATGTTTATTATTTATTTCTACTTTATTTTAATAGACTTACTGGAGATTTCTAGATGTAATCTAGATCTAATGTTGTGACGTTAGGAATAATTATTATTTTTTTAATATTCAGTGAGTCTGGATACATCTTACCAAACCAGTGGAATCTTTTAGAAGCAGTCAAGTGGTATAACTAAATGTCATTACATATGTTGTGCAGGAAGTAAGTAGACATCCATAGTTTATGATGGGGATTATGTATGCACCCTGTATGCAAATATACAGTATGTAGCAGCATTTGATATATTTTTGTTACGGTGGTCGATATTAATGCGTTAATTAATCTAGAAAATTTTTTGCATTACTATTTTTTTGTTCCACAAATTAATCATATGACCAAGTTTGACCCTAATGACTTCCCATAATCGCAGCGCGGTCAACCGTCTGTTTGTGATAACGGCACATTTAATGATGATAAGATGACTGAGGAAACATCAGGTGAGCTGAACGGCAAGTTTCATTATAAAAAGCTTCTAGAAGAAAGTTTGGATAAAACCAAAGTTGTGCTTGAGCTACCTTTTTTCAGACCTGAGGATCCGCGTTCGAGCCCAGCTGTCTGTGGGTTGCCATAACCCATACTACCCAGCGACTGCATTCAGTGCTGGTCCCATTTGAGAGATTTTGTTAAATGTTAATGTTTTAGATATTATAAAACTGCATAATCTGTTTCCTTTAACCAGCTTCTTTATACCAGCATTGCACATTTATAATACAAATAAATCTGAGTAATTGAAAATTATGATTAATCGTGATTACCTAGACTAAAATTTTTCATCAATTAACAGCACTAAATGTTTGAACATGTACTGTAAGAGGAAGCATTTGAAACAATCTTCATACTTTTTTGACATTTTTAGCAGCTTTAAGAGCTACAACTCATCTAGTTATGGAATGAAAGGTTCTCAGCGCATCTTCAAACAGCACAATGACGTCTTACAGAGCTCCCAGGTCGTTATTGTGTTCATGTTTTACCCTTTTCTTTATATCCAGCTGTAATGCTGTTAACAGTAGAAAGGGGATTTCAAGAGTCCTAGATATTTGTCTCTGGCATATTCCATCTTCAGAAGAACTAAAAATCTCTTAGGTAATTAGACATTTCTTAATATTTAAATCTAGGCATTATAGATGGGAATCACCAGCGGCTAGGCGATAAATTGATATCACAATACCTAGATGTCGATCCTGATATGATATACATATATTTGTAGATTTGTTGTTACAATTCTAAACAAGCATAGCATTCTGTATAGTTTGGTCCTGCCACAGAGGATGCTGTGCTGCCTGCCAGTGTGTGCACAGTTTAGAGCACTCTACCTGCATGATAACAGAAGAACTGCAACATTTTACAACCTATAGTGCAAACATATGATTGCAAATACATGAATTGCCCCCCAAAAAAGAATTGCAATGCGTAACTGGATCAGTTTTCCCCCATGTCCCCATGCTTAATGATGGTTATGGAAAAGAGGGAAAAAATAACTGCGATTTCATGTATGTGTGTTATCATATAACTATGGATGTTGAATTGCTGCTTGCATGTCGGTATACGTTTGAATCTACTGCTTTCTCCGGTGTCGGTATAAACATTGCAGAGTACCCTCTTCTACTCTGCTGCATCGTGCTTAAACTATGCGTATCCGTCATTAACCTTAGAGATTTGAACCTTACTGTATGGTAATCCAAACTTTGAACAATGTATTTCTCTCTTACTTTTGCAGAGGCAAGTCAGCTCCATCAAAGAATCACAGAAAACATTTACCATGCTCCCATGAGGTACTTCATGTGTGTGTCTTTATGTATGTGTGTATGAGTGCCCACCCAGATAAATGATCCATCTTGGTACACTGCCAAGCTTTCTGCTTGAAGCCAGCTGAGTAGTCATTTAGTGAAGAGAACAGTGTGGTTCCCATCTCTTATTTGTTCGCTCTGTGCTTTTCTCTGGCAGGAACACTCGCAAAGTCTCGCTGAGACAGTCAGACTCCTCGAGTCCAGAGACAGGCTACAAGCGCAGTGACAGTGGCCCCAACATGCGGCAGAAACGAGGTGAGAGCTGCTTTGAGCGGCATCCAAAGTGCCCCGCAACCTGGCTCCGAAAATAATAATAAACGACGCCGTTAGAGATTTCGATAACAAAGAAAATCTCTTTAATTGTTGAGCGGTATGATATGTATAGCCACAAGCAGCCTGTTCTACAGTACATCTACTACACTACCTGTTTTCCTACTGTTAAGTATTTAGACCACGTTCTTTACTTGTGAAATTATTTGTAATTTGTAAGGGCTGCCATCCAAGCTCTCATTCAAGGATAATTGAATGTTATTTGGCACCACGCTTAGTTCTCCCTCAGAACTGTCTCTCTCACTTACTCTCACTACCGCCTTCTGAAAATATCCGTAAATGATTTATAAAGATAATTATTACTGATTATACCGCAGCATTGTTGAATATTCCAATCTGTTTGGTCAGAAGGTGTTAATTTTCTATAACAGCATGACTCTAACAGTGGGCAAATCATAGATTTATATTAATACACTCATTCTAATTTCTTATCGTTTCCATGGTAATAGCTCATTCACAGATCTTATGCGGTGGATGCTCCACATAATGTAATATGAATAATAACCAAACTAAAAAAAAAATATTTGGGAAAGAAAATTTGTTTATGTGGTGAGTTTTTTTTGTAAGAAGTCAGCATTTCGTAATGGTCTGTAAGCTCAGACGTTTTCTAGATGGAGGTCTTTCCTGTTTCTAGGTTACCTGAAAAGCTGCTCTTTTTCTCTTATTAACTTCACTGAAGAGGAAAAAAAGACAAACAGATGAGGAAGGACTGTGAGTAGTTGTTAATAAAATAAGGGATAACAGTCAAATACTGTACAACTATAGACAGATTAAAAATGTAGTAAGTCCCCGACTGATGAACGATTTCTGTACCGGTTGCTCGGTCGTACTGTAAGTATATACACCTTTGAGACAAAATGAGAAAAAGAAATAAAAGAAACACAGGTTTGATGTGTTGGTTGTGCCTTATATTCTCGTAAGGCTGCGCCTCCAAATCGCGAATGGAATCCCGGTGACGCAGCGGGGTCAGCTGACTTCATTTAAAGGGAGCATGGTGTTTACAGTGTGCTTGAACATATGCCATTTTGTCTCAAAGCTGTTTTGGACTGTGAACTTCATGTCTCGATGAGAATTTTCCAAAATTAGGATTATTCACCATCAGGACAGCTTCCCATTTTTTACCATCGTGCTCGCGGACTGATTCATTGAAACCGGTGAGGTTGACTCATATACAATATACTGGACATTTTATACATTCACTTACACACTGAAAATATTTAATATAATTGTAAATATTGGTATCTGGTGGATTGCAGTGTCTATTTTTTGTACAATACACGTGAGCTACTTCCGCAATTTGTTCGTAGAGCTGCGGTCTGTTTGTATCTGCGTAAATTCTTAACTCAAAGGTTCGTATGTCAGGGACCTACTGTAAAAGAATTCTTTATTGTCACACATATAGTACATTATAGTACAGTTCAATTCTTTTCTTTGCGGCTTGTTATGAAGCCAGGTTCAGAGCACATTGTCAGCCATGATAAGACATCCCTTACAATTAAAGTGTTAAGGGCCTTGCCATGAGGAACCTGAGGAACCCAGTGTCTTATCTTTAAACCCGAAAACTTTTACAGTACCGGGGTGCTCTAAATACAGTACGATTTGCCTTATTAAAATAAATAGGCATCAGCATTAGAGGTCAAAACAAATAGGTCTTTACAAATATGGCACTGTACAGTTTTTCTCATTGATTAAGGGAAATAAAACACTTGAGGACATGCTGTTATAGAAAAATAATCAACAATTGTGAGCTGCACTGAATCTTTTGTGTTGCCAAAAGGTACATACTGGAGATTTCAAAACTAAAAAATAACCCATATGGTATTAAATAATTAAGTAACAACAACGGTTAATTGTTATTATAAGGCATAAAGTCAGCTGTCAAGCTACTCAAATGAGATCATTGCATATTTCGGATGCCTTCAGCATTGTTTTAGAAAGGAGAAAGAAATAAAAATCAGGAACGAGCAAGGAATTAAAAGGTGTGTCTGACTTGTTTAGGGTGATTTAGTTATGAGGTGTGTTAAATGAAGAAGGGTCAGGATTTTGGATGTTCATAAGGGTTTTCAAGTCAAACGGATCACCATCACACTCTTAGATTTAATTTGTTCCCCATTGATTATGGAGTACTGTGGTGACCAGTTCATGTGTGAAAATAATTTCTCATGCTCTCAGCACCACTCTTTCACTCTTTCTTCAGGGAAGAAAAAAAACCTAGTCATTCAGTACATTCAGGTCAGTACAGTGGGTTCCCTTCTTAGCCTACCGCGCCCACATCGACCACAATCTTTTTTTCCCCCTTATGCCACACAGTTGTCCAAATTATTTGAGTTCCTGACGCACTGTACACATGCTATGATTTTAGCTGTCAAATTTTTATGATACAAATTCACCAAGTGTTTAACTGATCCTCCATCTTGATCGTTCTTTTTTTCTTACTATATTTTTTCCGTCGCTGGTTGACAGTTCAGCACTATCCTTGCAATATCTTTCTTCTTCTCAAAAAATTTCCTAGTTGAAAGCAAAGTACTGCACATAAAACACATGGCCGAAGTAGCACAACAAGGCTGTGACATTTCAAATATGCCAACTCAAGATTTTTAAAGCCTAATTGGTTTCAAAATTTGGAACCTAGACACATTCCCCATCTTAGCAGAGACGCAAGGCCAAAACCTTGCAAAACCTTATTCTCTTGACGTTTGCGAGGGCTTAAAATTTCTGTCTCGTATTTTACAGCTTGTTTTTGTGGCTGGACACACATAATGTCACCCGACCTCCAGAGAGAGACTACTTCTTCTAACAACTACTACTACAAAAAACATCACTTGGATTTAAATAGGCAAATACCTTTGATTGTATACTTATTCCAGTAATTAATATGTTTGTGCTGGCAACATTTTTAGCAACGTCAATTGATGCAGTGAGTAGCTTATGGTTTCTTAAACAACCATGCCGGAAGATGTATCCCATGTGTGTGAAATGAAAAATGAATGCAATTGGGTTACAAACTTCCCAATGCAGTGTTAAAACCTGGAAGGACGGTGCTGATATTTCAGCTTCTTGGAAGAAATGTGGTCAGAAAGAAATAAAAATTTATGATCCTAATCAGAGGTGAAGTTGCATCAGAAAACTTGTGACCAGTTTGTAAAAACCAGTTTGTACTTCTTTAATGGCAATCCCAAGGTTCATCTGAGACAATTGGTTAAAAAGTGGTTCTAGGAGCATAAGCATTTTCACACATGAATCGACCACTATTGCTTAGTCCTTGGGATGTTCTGGAGAAGACTTTATTCAGCTTACTTATCATCAAATCAAGCTAAAAATGAATGCAACTCTGGATTTAAACAACTGTTTAAAACAATGACGTGGAGAATGTCTGGTGTAATCAAAGTTAAAGGAATCCAATGCAGTATTAGTGTCTGTGACTTTTTTTGTTTTTTTGACCGGGTAGTGTGAAAAAAAAAAATAGTCTGAAATACACACGTGGACAAAATTGTTGGTACCCTTCGGTCAATGAAAGAAAAACTCACAATGGTCACAGAAATACTTTAATTTGACAAAATTAATAATAAATAAGAATTCTATGAATGTTAACCAATGAAAGTCAGACATTGCTTTTCAACCATGCTTCAACAGAATTATTTTAAAAAAAATTAACTCATGGAACAGGCCTGGACAAAAATGATGGTACCCCTAACTTAATTGTTTGTTGCACAACCTTCTGAGGCAATCACTGCAATCAAACGATTCCTGTAACTGTCAATGAGACTTCTGCACCTCTCTGCAGGTATTTTGGCCCACTCCTCATGAGCAAGCTGCTCCAGTTGTTTCCGGTTTGAAGGGTGCCTTTTCCAGACAGCATGTTTCAGCTCCTTCCAAAGATGCTCAATAGGATTGAGGTCAGGGCTCATAGAAGGCCACTTTAGAATAGTCCAATGTTTTCCTCTTAGCCATTCTTGGGTGTTTTTGGCTGTGTGTTTTGGGTCATTGTCCTGTTGCAAGACCCATGACCTGCGACTTTCTGACACTGGCCAGCACATTTCTCTCTAGAATCCCTTGATAGTCTTGAGATTTCATTGTACCCTGCACAGATTCAAGACACCCTGTGCCAGATGCAGCAAAGCAGCAACAGAATACAACAGAGCCTCCTCCATGTTTCACAGTAGGGACAGTGTTCTTTTCTTGATATGCTTCATTTTTCCGTCTGTGAACATAGAGCTGATTTGCCTTGGCAAAAAGTTCAATTTTTGTCTCATCTGTCCAGAGGACATTCTCCCAGAAGCTTTGTGGCTTGTCAACATGTAGTTTGGCATATTCCAGTCTGGCTTTTTTATGATTTGTTTTCAACAATGGTGTCCTCCTTGGTCGTCTCCCATGTAGTCCACTTTGGCTCAAACAACGACGGATGGTGCGATCTGACACTGATGTTCCTTGAGCATGAAGTTCACCTTGGATCTCTTTAGAAGTCTTTCTGGGCTCTTTTGTTACCATTCGGATTATCCGTCTCTTTGATTTGTCATCAATTTTCCTCCTGCGGCCACGTCCAGGGAGGTTGGCTACAGTCCCATGGATCTTAAATTTCTGAATAATATGTGCAACTGTAGTCACAGGAACATCTAGCTGCTTGGAAATGGTCTTATAGCCTTTACCTTTAACATGCTTGTCTATAATTTTCTTTCGAATCTCCTGAGACAACTCATTCCTTCGCTTCCTCTGGTCCATGTTGATACCATGTCACCAAACAACACAGTGACTACCTGGAGCCCTATATAAAGGCCCACTGATTGATTACAAGATTGGTGATTACAAGATTGTAGACAGCTGTGATGCTAATTAGTGGACACACCTAGAATTAACATGTCCCTTTGGTCACATTATTTTCAGTATTTTCTAGGGGTACCATCATTTTTGTCCAGGCCTGTTCCATGAGTTTATTTTTTAAAATAATTCTGTTGAAGCATGGTTGAAAAGCATTGTCTGACTTTCATTGGTTAACATTCATAGAATTTTTTAAAATTATTACTTTTGTCAGATTAAAGTTATTTATGTGACCATTGTGAGTTTTTCTTTCATTGACCGAAGGGTACCAATAATTTTGTCCACGTGTGTATTTGATCTGTAAATCGCTTGCCATTATGTCGACATCACTAATTAAAAATACATGGCCATCATGGAGATAAGAAATTACCGGATATAAATGCTAGGTACTAGAGACTCATATGTGAAAGAACACTCCACACATGAGATTAGGGGCCAAATTTGTTATTCATGTCAGCTCATGGAGTCTATAAGTGAAATATAATCATACATCATTAGAAAAGTGGCACAGCACCAAGCCCCTGGTGTACACTTGATTCTTAAATGGAATGAAAGTAGCCGATGATTTGTTTGAATATTGCAACAGCACACTTAACCATATCTCTTTACAGTATGTAAGGTATTCATTCCAACCCAGACCTGTTTCAACACAGCATCCTTAGGTTCTTGTTTACTCGCAATCCCCCCACCTCACCTTCTCTCTATCTTAGTGTACTGTAGGTGAATAAATCTTTTTCGAACAAAGGCCAGATGTGAAGCACTTTATTATTAAAAAAATAAAACCTTTTTCACATACACAAATTCATTGAATATTGTTGCTGTGATTGACGTTAGGATTTAACCTCATAATCACTAGACCTTAATGCGATCACTGTTCTGCCATAACACTCCTGAGCCCTGATTTTTTATTTATTTATTTATAAAAAAAAATTAACAAAAAGCACAGTGTCTACCAGAGTGGTTACACCAGAGTGGTTTGCAAGGTCAGATTTCTGGTAAATGTGTTACAATTGATAAAGCCTTTCATCAGATTATAAGATGGCTAGACTTTTACTATCACGATATATCGATTTTGTAAATGCAGCTGTCATGAGCTGCAGCAGTAAACCCTGTGTGTGTAAGTGATTCTGACAGGTATGTCACCCCACTGAGGACAAAAAGACCTCTTCGTCGGCCCACTGGCTCAAAGCTGTGTTAATAAAGCAGGAGAAAATGAGCTCTGGGAGCGGAGCGGTACGATTCGCTTCATCCTTTATGCTGATTGGCATCTGCACCTCGTGCCTCACACCAGCCCCCGTGCTACAGCGCGAATGTCTCTGAAAACTGTTATAAAACCGAGTCTTTAAAAAAAAAAACACACACACAAACACAAAAACTAACGAAGGCATGCTTATTTTCAGACTGTTTGAGTCACACTTGGTAGATATAGATTCCTTTGCAGATTTAGAGTTCCACGAAAAGAAAGAAAAAAAAAAAGACTGTGTGTGGATTTGGGCTAAGCTCCTGTTTGTGAACATGATTTATTGATAATAATTTGCAATATTAGCAGATGTCTTCTAGCAGAAATATCGCTCCACTAATGAGACTCAAAGATTTATTCTTTAGCAAGTGATAAGCCGCATACTGTGGCACAATCTGGCTGTTTGATTTGAAAATTGTTGTGGAAAGAGTGATGACTAAAGCTGTGAGCTGTAGGCAGAACTTATTTTGTCCTTAAGCCTGGCTTCTTAAAGTTTTCCAAAGTTTCACTTTGAACATTCACTGTCAAAATGTTCTGAGCAGTGTGATTTCGGAGCAGTCAGACTGTGTGTTCTTCAAGAATGCTTTAGTTTCAAAAGAGAGGGAGAAAAAAAAAAACGCTTTGACATCACTGTAAGATTGGCACTCCAGACTGGCTTGTAAGCTGATGTGTTAATGCTCTTGGAGAACCTGCGAGTTTGCAATTATGCTGTTTTATTACAATTGGGGCACTGCTTCTGTAGGAAAGTCATTGCAAGTCCTCTTCAAGGGCACATGGAGAAAGTAGTTTGCAGAACTAAGTGTCCTCTATAAGACGGTTGACATGGAACTTTCAAAGTGATATAAAATGTTTTAGCTGACAGGATTGTTCCAGGATGAGTTTGTCACGGGCGTGCGTGACAGAGTTGTATTTTGTTAGTTAACATTTGGTACTGTTGGGTCCAGCGGTTCTACAGGATCCAGCTGTAGTGTTGGGTCCAGCTTTAAATTATGAGTGGAATGCTATTATCCCGTTCCTAAAGGAGGTTCAGTCGTTGCATTTTGTGAGACGATCCTGTCATGCAGTGCTTCAAACAACTGACATGAAGTGAACTCATTTTGTTAAACACCACAACGACAGGAATCAGTTAGACTTTCTTTAAGGCACACAGAAGGATGTTATGAATTGTAATATTTATATATTTAGGTTACTGCTTAGCCTGAACAATACAATACAGGAATAGTGCTTCAAATTGTGCAGCTTGAAATGATAACAGATGGTGAGGACCTTCACATAGATGTTTTGCAGCTAAGATCTTGTGACTGAAGGAACTATAAAGCAAAATCTCTTCCTTTTAAGGCATGTAGGACATCACTAAAATGTTGAATTGACCTCTCGGATGTTGACATTTTGGACCTCTTTTTACTGTGCATGCTCATGCCCTTTCCCTGCCTCTTTATCTCTGTCACGTCTTCACTAACCCCTGACTTACTCGTGTGCTTCTCTCCTTTTCCGCTTTACCTCCTTTAGCTGGTGCTATGTCCAACCTTAGCTCAGACCCATCCTCAGCTTTGGCTAGAAAGCGATTCACCTTACATGGCCTCTCCAATCGCAGGTCCCTGCCATCAGGTAATGCAATAAAGTCTTCACCATTTTCATGTCTTACATCTTACGTGTCCTTCAGAGTGCAGTCCAGCCTCAAACTGTCTCCCTTTGTCCATATCATGATAAATCATCCTCGTCGCCATCCCTGTCATTCATCTTGTCGTGCCCTCGTTCCTTTTTTCCTACAGTTTGAATGGCAACTAAATGGACCACATGAACCCAGGGTGCTTTTTGAATTATTAGCGCACTCTTAGATTCTCAAAGGAATTCACATGTTAGCAAAATAGGCCAAATGGTGCGTTGAGACAAAAGAAAACATGAAAGGTGAAATTCCCTGCGCTCAAGCAAATGTCATAGTGTACTGCTTCAGTGTGCCTCTGTCGCGCTGTTGACATTTAAAAAAAAAGACGTGTATTACCATTCTAGGTAGAGGTATTCGATTCAAGGTTCTGCTTCAATTATTACTGCTCAAAGGTCTGGCTTGGACATTCATTTCTACAGTGTATAAGATTGTTTTATTGGATATAAAGTAATCTTTATAATATAGATATGTACACTGAAATATATAAAAAAAAGAGAGATATATAAAATAACCTTTGCATACTGCAGCGTAGGATGTACTTTGCCCAATTTTTGAAAATCCATGTCTGTGATTAAGGCCGTCAATATACGAATTAGTCATGGTGACATTTCAGGACAGTGTGTCAATATTACATGTATTGGTTTCCTGAGATGACTCCTGCTTGAGAACTCGAGGCTGCCAATAAATTTCAGCATGTTAGCATATCTGTTATCGATTTTTCACGCAGGGCCTTTGAAGCGGTGTATCGCCGGAGCGTTCGCGGTCTGTCATTATTGTCTCACGCTTCCTTTCCTCTGCTTCATCCATCTTCCATTTGTCAGTTGGCGAATCAAGTGTTTGGCCGCTGGAGTGATTCGTTTAATAAAACAAACGCCGGGGAAATGAATAAAGTCAGGACTATATGTTGCTAGTGACAAAAACAACACCTGGCCTTACAGCTGAGTCGTGTAGAAGACAAGAATCAATACTTAGACACAGTGCATGGCTTTTCATCATTCGCTACACAGAATGGCTGTCTTCTCTATCGCTCTAATCTTTCTTCCCTCTTTCTTGCCTAATTACTAACCCTTACCTGCTTTTTGCTCCAGAGCCGACGCCTAAGGAGGCCGAAGTCCCTCGGCGCTTGTCTTTAGCCTCCTCCCTCAGTGCTTCCACTACCACACGCACAAAAGGTACCTAGGTGCTCATGTTTCCCTGTGTTCCTAGATGCACATGTTTCCTTTTATTCATAAAACATTCATTCATCTGTGAGATCAGGCTTCCTCCAGCCTAAGGGAAAATGCAACAGACTTTTGTTAAAAATGTTCGAAATAAATATACATATATGAAAGTTCAAATAAATTCCACCCACTCAGAAAAAGAAAGCTGCACACATACGTCAGCATGACGCGTGCCGTTTGCGTCTCAGCGATTTCGGCACACCGTCGCCTTTTTAATCATCCACCCTTGAGTATAACGTGTCACTTAAAAAAATATCAGTGTTGCAGGCAGCACCCACTCGTAATGATGATTTCTTTAATCTCCACACTCACGATGTGAGAAGCAGATTCATCTCCCCCAATGCAATGTTTCTCCTGTGACTAAGCAACATGATCAGCTTTTTTTTTTTAGCTGTTAACACACCACTGATTCACTGGAGTCAGCAAGTGAATTGTGATTTGTCTGAAACTGGTTTTTACATTGCATTACGATGTTGCTGTCCCAAGACAAAAACTGCATGTTGACATGAAACATTTGGCCTTTAAAAAGAATGAGCTGCTGTCTCTTTACGTCTCATCACCTTTCTGTCAAGGCCGAGCAAAATAGAGACATGGCCTGAAAAGAGACAGAGGATGAATTACAGCTTCCAGTTAATTAGGAAGCAAAAGGGTGGAATTTATTTACAGTGACCATTTTGACGATTTCAGGGACCTTGCTGATTGATGACAAGCAGAATGGATGTTAGAGGATCGTCATTGTATGAAGGCAATATCTGTTGTGCAGGATATCAGGCTGCAGTCCACGTTCTGAAGATATCAAATTCATGCTAATATTCAGAATGACAGCACAACTACAGTTTGAGTGTGATATTGCTTTAATACAACGGTTTTACAAACACCAGTTAATATCAACAGATTATGATTTGTTTGTTTATTTAAAACCCCTAAAACTCGAGTGGCACAGATGAGTGCCAAATGCGTGCTGGTGTAGGTCAATGACGATTAAAAAAAAAAAAAAAAGTAGAAGCCTTGCCGGTGTGTTTTAATGAGGAGGCTTCAGACTTAAACTATGTATTTGGGTTTTTGGATATGTCAATTAGAACAAAAGTTATCATTACTTTTATGAAGGATAAATTCTACCACTACAGGGTATGGGAATGAGGTCACAGAAGGTAGAACTCTCAAAATGAGTATAACACAGCCCAAAAAGACGCATCCAGAGAGACACATCCAGCCATGATGATGCCTTAAACTTGCTCGTGACTCCCTGAGTGACAGCATATTACATAAGTGACTTCATATTCAGTGAGATCAGCGTCCGGGGATTTTTATTTAGAGGTCTTAGGGTGTTTAAAAGGCACGTTGGTTGTGCAGTGCACTCAGGTGGTGATGGCTTTTTGGAGGTCTTAACATGCTCAAAAAGCATACAGGTTGTATGACGCGTCCTGGTGAGCATGTGCTTGGACCCGCTCGTGTTAGCTGCAAGTAAACAACACAGATTTTTAGGGGTAGGTTGGAATTAATTTGGAGCAATTATGAAGTAAATAACGTGTTGTTTAAGATGACATAAAATCAGATGTGTTTTTATGCTGAAAGTGCTTCCATGACTGGGATTAAATGTAGGTTTTGGCAGGCAGCTGCTCTCCAGCTTCTCACAGCTCTACTGTGGAAGGTGCTAGCCTACTGTCGATGCTGGCAACTGACATATAGTGTACTTAATGATTGTTAGTACACCTGCAATGCTGAGTGATATATAGTTAAAATTTTCTCAGCACTTGTGAAATGTCTCTCGTCATCAGATTAGTCGATCAGAACTAACTGACATAAAGAGCTAATATTAAGTCTAAGCTTGTGCAAACAATTACACTGTGGAGTACTTAAAGTAGCACTTTGGTATTTGAAAAAATTATTGTGCTATTGAGTGACACAAAAAAAATAGAGATGTTGAGTTGGATTCCTGGGTGATGCGACAGCCTCAAGAGAGCAGATTGGCCGAGATCTCTCGAGGCTGGTTTATGAGAAGGGCCTTGGAAAAACTGAAATTCTATTGTTAGAACAAGTCCTCAGCCTTATTTTGACACCAGGATTTCCCTGCTATGCCTCAATTTTTTTTTTTACCAGCAGCATGATTTTTATAGTAAAAAATGCAATGTCAAAACTGTAGTAACCAGCTTATATTGAGTACCTTTACTGCCACATCAATCATAAAGACAGTAGCCAATCATGGGCATTTGTGAGCTCACACAAGTGGATAGGGCAAATAACACTTTCCTTCGAGTGTGTGGTCTTCCTCCAAAGTTGTGTGAATAGCAGTTTAAAAAATGAGACCGGCTGGCGTTACGAAGGGGTGATGTCTTGAGGAAGCACGTGAAAGACTTTGCTTTCCCTAGTTAGTAGTCGTCGCCTTTATGGAAGAGCACCCAAACGGACATGAATGATATATATTTTTTTTAGATGAAAATTATTATTTTGTAGTGTCTGTTTTTCATACTATTCACTTCTCTAACAGAGTTTATGGATGGACCGTACTCTGAATCCATGACCTAATTAGCCAGTATCAGAATGCATTTATTGATAGACACTCCAAGCATTTCTGTAAGTTTCTTTGGGAGAGTGCATCTGCCAAGTGCTGTAAATGTAAATTTAAATGCAAATGTATTACAGCAGTCTAATTTGTCAGAGTGTATAAAATGATCCCAAATTCTATAACGGACTGTGTGATGAGGTGTTCTTCATCTTACATTATACAACGAAGATCCACAAATTTTCATTCTGCTTATGTCATCAATCAGTGCAATCTGGGCTAGTGGGTAAAATGGCCTTGCTTGAACAGAATCATTTGTCAGTGTGAGTTTGAGATATTAAGGATGCTTGTCTGTCCCTTTTTCATAATTTCTACTACGTACTTGTGACCCATCGCATCAAATCAGGTGTTAAGTTGCATTTTAGATGATTTAAGTTTTATTACTCTATCGTGTCATCTTCTTCGGTTGCTGAGACATGACCAATATAAATTTGTTTATGAGAAGGGCCTTGGAAAAACTGAAATTCTATTGTTAGAACAAGTCCTCAGCCTTATTTTGACACCAGGATTTCCCTGCTATGCCTCAATTTTTTTTTTTTACCAGCAGCATGATTTTTATAGTAAAAAATGCAATGTCAAAACTGTAGTAACCAGCTTATATTGTGTTCAAACAATGTTTAAGATGAAAATTTCTCAATTCTGTTGAAGGATCATGAAAATTAGGTATTTATTAACCAATGTTTGCCCGTTGATAGTTAAGAATTTGATACCTATCGCATACTATCAGCCGTATTGCAAAACTAACCTCAGTGACTTCACCCATGACTTGATATGACAGGCCACATTTGTAGCCATCTCTGCTTTCGTTCTGTTGGCGGGTTTTAGATGAGTGTCTTAGCAAAGGTCGTGCTGATATTTTACAAGAACATTTTCTGAAACTGGCTGAACTTGTCTTATTGTTGACTTTGTTTGGTTACAATAGCACTAAATCAGGTAAGCATGTTATATAATCTAGTTTAATCTCTATCAATGCTTTGCCATTTTACATCTGTGGCAACAAAATCAGGCATATTTAAAATACCTTTAAAAGTCTAAAACCAGCTTCAGGCTGTGAAAATCTAAACATTAACATCATGCATTAGCTGGGACCTAAAAAGACATAATGCAGGTGTTTTCCTCATTAGCAAACAAGCTGCATATGATGTCACTGAGCTGTCGATTGTGCACGTTGTGCTGATGTTGCCTAGAGGTGTGCGTGCTATTTGTCATGGTGAGAAAATGATATTTAAAAAGTATCTCATCAGTAATAAACAGCAAATCTTAATAAGCTGACATTTAGAAAGCAGCATATTCTCACCTGAACTTTGCTTCCATCTCTGTTGCGGTGTATTATGAGAAAACGTTCAAGCCTTCAAAAGAGTCAAAGCCCATTCAGTGCTCATTATTTAGATGCTCTTTTCTTGTCAGAAAAGATTGGGAGCATATTTGCTTTAATAAACTTCCATTGCTTCATTCAGGTCCTCTTTCTTCGACCATTAAAAGCAAGAGACACCAAATTAAGAGTGACCCCACTCCATTTGGTTATGAAGGTATTACGCAGAGCCTGTGCATGTGGAATGTCATGTGTGTAATACATCTTTGTTGGAATGACCTTAGTTTGAGTGTGAATGTCTGACATGTTGTAATATGTGAAATGTGCATGATATCATGGGCAGAGAGGTTGCTGTTGTGGATTGAATTTTTTTTTCTTTTTTTTTTGCCTTAGTTTTTGTGTACATCAGTTTTGGGTATACTCCCTGTGATATTTATTCATATTTGAATTTTTTTTTGTAGGGATTGTTTGCACCTTGCAGAAGAAATACATATATACACATATTTCTGCCTAGTTTAGTCACTGTTAATTACAGTTTTTACAGTATAATCATTAGCTATTTTTTCATCCATCTTGGCTAGTTAGTTACATAGAACAGTGGCTAGCTATCTTGCTAACAAATTTGTCTGGAAATGTATAGGCTATCGTGTAGCCATTAGCTACCTGGCCATGTACATTGGCTAATTATTTACACAGCATAGTGGCTAGTTATCTTGCTAGCAAACCTGGCTAGTGATTGGCATAGTATAATCAATCTATACATATATCTATACAGAGACTGTATCTATACAGTCTATCTATACATATTGGCTCTTATTGTGCACATTATAACATCAATATTTATAGTAATATTATAGTATAATGCTTAGCCATACTGCTATCAAACATAGATAGTACTTATTCAGTATAATCTGATGAACTTTTCTAGGCAGTATATTAGCTAACGTGTTGGAGTGTTTAATACAGTAGAATCATTCGTTAACATGAACATTTCTACTCAGTTTATTTACATAGTGTAATAGCTATTCCGATTGTGGCTTGCTAGAGACTCCAGACCAAGGCTATAAAACCAGACTAATCATTTTAATGACATTTAACTTAATGTTAGCTTACTTGCTAATGTTTTGTTTTTAATTACATGATATAAGTTTCAGGAAGGATTAAAGTGTTTGTTTAGTGTTTGTAGGTCGCTGGCTAGCTTAGCTAATGTTGCAAATTAAAGAAATGACATTTCTGTTTGACGTTTCACAGGTGCAAATAGCTGCAGTTTATTGGCTTTTTATTTTATTTTATTCATTTATTTATTTTATTCTTATTTTATTGTGCTGATGGAGTTTGCTTTAGATTACTCGTGATATTTGCATGCTTGTGTGTGGTGCCATGTCGTCTCACAGTATTAGATGCGGACATTTATCAAAAGGATACTTTTCTCTTAGATTCTTTGCGAGGTGCTCTTCCTGCTGACAGCAAAAATAAAGGCACAGCAAGTGCCAAGGCCACTGTGCCTAGGTCCACCTCTCAACCAGGTAATCATCCGAGAGAGAAGAGAAAAAGTGATGTGTATGATTTTCAAGGCTCCTTCTTTTGTAAAATAGAGCCTTTTGCTTTTTTCTGAACATTGAGGGCTTTTGCCTGGAAGATTCATGTGATCTTTTTATCCCTCAAGGATGGACCCAGCGGCGTTTACCTTCGATGGATACCGAAGACTTTGAGACCATCCCATCCAGCGCTGAAGAGCTCTCAAATTCATCGGACGGGGAAGAGGACAGCAATAACAAAAATGTATGTAGTCTTCCCTTATTACTGGGTCTCTAATGCATCAAGTTAATAGTATCCCTGATAATCAACAAATACGCATCATCTGTATTAAAAGTCTTATCTGCATTTCCACTTTCTCTAATTCTCTTAAAATCTTTCCAATCTTAAAGAGAAAGAAAAAAATTAATGATGCATTGTTATCTCAAATGCTGGTTATCGAGGTTGGCGAGACTTGACATTTAACAAACCAACAGTGATAAAGCTTATCCTGCTGTGGGCTCTCCTCCAGTTTTAAAAATACCCCAGGGTGTCTTTTTAATCTGCCTGGAGGATGAGAGCAAAAGATCTGATAAAGACGAGAGGCGATCAGAGCGCCATAGCCAAGAGCCAGAAGACACCATCTGATACATGCCCACTGAGAAAAGGTTTAGCTTTTAACTCACAGCCTCACCACTAGACAGTGCTATTGAACAGTTAAAATTTGCTAAAACTGGTTTCAGCACCTTGTCAGACTGTCCTTTTTTTCTCTCATATGATCCTACATGACTGTCGTAACATGTTCAGCCCACATCACTGTTGTCATCTGATTCTGTTGAAATAAAATGAATATAGGAATAGAGCTCAACGGGACAAACCAGAGGTGATTTCTAGAGTCTGTTGGTGCTCTAGGCAAAAATTTAGCAAACGGCCCGTGCAACCAGCATTGAGTACCATTATCTTATAAATAATCATTTCATTTTTCAGCAATTAGTGCCCCCTAGTGGCCTGGGGCCCCAAACAGTTTTATTCCTCCTACTGTATATCACAGCAATTTGCTGACAATTTGCTCATTAACTTTATAGCTGTAATGTTACTGATTCACGCATTTTTCATGTTAATAAGACAAGAAAAAAAACTTACTTACCATTTCAACCATTTCTAACAATGGAGACTCCTTCCAGAAAGCTTCAGCTTCAGGTTTTCTTTGATACATAACACTGCTTTTACTTTTAAATCTGTCCCAGGGAGTAAGTTGTTACTAAAAGATAACGTGTTTTACAGTACATTTGAGCTCTTTCACTAGAGAAAAAGCTGTCAACCCCACCACTTTTCTCCTAAAAAAACAAACAAACAAACAAGGAAAAAAATCATTTAAGGCATGCATAAATGTGATTCCGGGGAAGATGTTTGTCAGGCTTTTAAAAAATTTTCAGTCAGGAAATCAGTCAGTTTTCCGCGTCTAAATCAGGGCTAAATTCATAAATGTTGTGCTCCTGGTTTGCTACTGGCGGCATGGTGGCTTGGTGGTTAGCTCTGTCGTTTTGCACTTCCAAGTCCAGGGTTCGATTCTCACGTCGGGTCTGTGTACATGGAGTTTCCATGTTCTCCTCGTGCTTAGTGGGTTTGCGCTGATTGGTGTTTCCAAATTGCCCATAGTGTGTGAATGTTGACTGGAGGTCAATGGTTATACAAATGGGAATAATATATTCACTATTGAGCTCCAGTGGCTTGGAGCATGGAGAGCATATGGAAGATTCTACTAAATAAGTAAGAGAAAAAGGTAAATCATATGCAACATTTATTTACTTACTTCTGTGTAGACTTTTCGCTGTAGGCCTTTACTGTAGTGTATTTCAGAATTGTCCTCCGGTTTCACTTGCACATTGTGAGTCAAACTAACTGGTAAACAAATAAGTTCTCTTCCTGCAGTTGGGTCAGGGTTGAATCACTTTCCCACTGTGGCAACCTCGCTAGGACTGACCTCTCTCAGGCAGGCCACGTCTGAGTGTGATCCAGTGTAAATCGAATGGATTAAATTCTGCAACGTTTAAAATAACATTTCTATCGCTGGGATTATGTTCGACCTGTTTTTTCAAGAATAAAATAAACTTGAAAGAATAATAGAATAGATGTATATTTCAAACAAAAATGTCACTTTTGTCCTGCTTAATGTGCAGCATATGTCGTTTTGTGCACCATTATGAAGACCATGAAGTTATGTGAATGGGTTTTGAGTATTTCCTTCCATAAATATTGCTGAGGAAACAAAAGACCTGGCCTTGCTCAATGAGACATTGATTCTTAGTATTGATCAAAACACAAGGGTTAACGTGTTGCTGCTCTGCCTCATTTTTTTTCTTTCACACTTCCAGGGGGAGCACAATTGCTTTCAGGTGCAGCTTACGTACGAGTCGCGAGCACCGCAGGAGATGTCGCTGGAGCCTGGAGATTTAGTACAGTTCCTAGAAGAGGTTGAGAATGGACACTGGTGAGTAATGGATAGAGCCTCCTGCTTTCCTGCTGCTGGTTCCACCTTCACTGAGCCGGTCTCACACACACATACTGAATATATATATATATATATATATATATATATATATATATATATATATATATATATACACAGTATATACATACTGTCACACATTAGTATAAATTGCATTCCAGATAGATCTCTAATAAACCTTTTATACAACCTATTTTAATATTTGAGATTTATCACTGATGCATCTCTCATTAACCTTTATTCATTATGCAGAGGTAATGTTGTAAGAAAGGGAAGCTATTACAGCTGCAGCAGTGCTGCATTTCTATTAAAGTGTAGTATTGAATTAAAAGTTAATTCAGAGAGAGCTCAACAAAAGACGCATCCACCATACTGAGTGTTTTTTTTCGGATGAATGTGCACATCACAGCGCAGAGGAAAAAGCGGGAATGAAATGAGCAATAGATTCCATTGTCTAAATCTAAATAAAGAGCAGTTATCCCGGATATCACACGCAAAACCATTGCAACCGACGAATGAGGGTCTTTTTTTTAAGTCTCGCCTGAGCGTGCGCACTACATTTTAGGGTGACTAATACCCTATGAAATTAAAGTGACGCTAAGAAAATGCACTGCATACGCTCATATTTCATCAGCTCATGCATAATTCATCTTTCAAACTATCTTCAATCATTTCGGTATCTTCTTCAGCACTGGTGTGTCTCGCACCCTCTCCGCCCCAAACAGTTAGAAGGAATTTGCTGTTCTTTCGTCGAGCTTACTCAACATATGGCACTTTGAAATCTTCTGTAAGTTTAGGGAGAAGTTTATGCGTTTGTGTTTTCACACATTGAGTTGCAGTGTTCTTCAGATTTGGCACATTTTTCTCAGATGTGCACGTATCTGCCCGTAGTGAGAGTGTGACGATGAGCGTGTGTGTGTGTGTGTGTGTGTGTGTGTGTGTGTGAGTGTGAGAGAGTGAGATATATATTCACATTAGACACTTACACATTGGACCACGTTTCTGGTCTGCTGCTGACAGCTACATTTTCCCCCCTCAGACTTAACTTGGGGTTTAATGCTTAAGTTGCTGATCATTTCACTCTTATCATTACAGACAAAGCCTTTTAGCAATCTTCACTTAAACAGCCAGAGAGTTTGTATGAGAAAGTGGAATTAGCCCAATATCAGTAAATACACTTCATTTCACATTCAAGGTGTTTGCTGTTAAAATTCTGGACTTCCTGTCTCAGCTCTTCTGGTTAACAGTTTACACTAACAGTTAAGAATTGAGCTTTGAATAAAAAAAATTGTCACACTGGGGAAATATTAGATGGCACACGATGCGCTATGACCTACAGCGCAGCTCCGAGGAGTATTCCCTGGAATACAGTAATGCTGCTTGTAAAATATCATAGATCTATGTGTTGAATTGATGGTTCGTATAACAAAGCTGGCGAATATTTTTGCTAACTAGCTCTTTTTTATTGAGGACATAAAACACCTGGCTTCCCAATTTCAGTGCATTATAGGGCAATAATAATCAGAAAACAAGGCATGTTACTGACACATATACATAATTTATAAATATTATATTTTCATTTTGCCAGTGCTCGTAGTGGTTGTACAAAAGCTTTCCGTTTCTGTTAAGAGAAAGGAAAAAAAAACATTTACTATCTGCTAATAGTGAAGTATCTCATAAGTAAGTAAATATTCTTAAAATTATTTTTGTATTTATTCAAATAATGTGGTTCTCGGATTTTTGACTTGTAATATTCATATTCAAAGACTAAACAATGATGTCAAAAGGATTTATTAACAGAATTCACTCTCATGCCCATAGTCTTTTATTAATTATATAATTAATTAATTTAGTTTAATTCATTTATTTTAGTAATTAACCTGCAATGGATATCCCGCCTTGTGTCTCCTGGGATAGGCTCCAGGCCCCCCGTGACCCTGAATACAAGATTAAGCGGTATAGATGATGAGTGAGTGAGTGAAATTAGTTTACGTTTCACTACATTTCATTGGGAATTATGTGGTTTAGCCTTTTACTGGACCCTCATCAAAAACAATTTTGTATGTTTTCTGCAAAAACCTATTTTTTTTAATTGGCTGCTCATTCCATATTTACGCATTAAAACACCTACTGAAATGTCAATAAACCACAAATTAATCAAATCTCTCTGACTGTGGTTTGATGACTACTAAGGTAATATATAAAATATAGGTAAAATATTATAGGCAAATTGACCAACAAAATGAGGCATAAATATCTGTCAGCCAACTTGAAAATCCATAGTTCACTGGAGTCTCTGTTACCAAAAAAAACATCATCATGTATTTACAGTAATGATGTGAAGATTGTTGGATGGGGTCCTTATTAGTTAATGGGCAGAACCTGTGATGCTTTATCAGATTAGAACATGTGTCAAAAAAGATATGGTTGGGTGGGTGGGGGAAGGGGTGGATAGATGGGTGGTTGAATAAATGTATGGATGAAATGTTGGATAGATGGATGGATGGAAGGTGGGCATATGGAAGTGTAGATGGATAGGTGGGTGAGTATATGGGTAGAGAGATGGGTCTATATTTGGTTGGACGGATGGATAAATAGCTCATTGGTTGGATGTATGGATATCTGGATGGATGTATAGATAAATGGATAGGTCCAGTAGTTACCCAGATGGGTGAATGGACAGAAATGGTTGGGCAGGTGTTTGCATTGGATGAATGAATTGATGGGTACAGTATATAAATGGTTGGATGTATAGATGAATAGACTTACGAGTGTATGAATCTATATATGAATTAAAGGATGGGAAGGTGGAAAGATAAGTGAATGGACCAAGGGACGGATGGACAAATTTGGGTGGGTGTACAGTATGTGTGTGTGGTTGGTTGGAGGATTGCATGGGTGGGTTTATGGATAGATAGATAGATGGTTGAGTGGGAGACTACAGTATATCTACAAACTGCACAAAGCCAAATCTGCCTCTTACTCTCACCTTTACTGTTTTTATTTTTAAATTAACCCCGGTCCCTAATTCAGGTGTGCACTTAAATTGACCGTTCTCTCTCATGTTCTAGGCTAGTCAAGAACCTAATAACTCTGAAGACAGGGCTGGTACCACCCAGTATCCTGCAGTCTACAGCAGGAGGAGTGGACATTTACAGAAACACTGGTATTTAATCGAACCCACTGGGGGGACAAAAGAGAGGGGTGGAAGTTACATTTGGATTACCTTTCCTGTTAACGCTTATCTCACACCAATGACGCATCCTCACAAAAACGTAACGAACAGCTATAATGTTAGAATGCAGAAGCTGTGTGCTTTTGACCTTGGATGTTACTTCTATCTCTCTTTTGCTCAGACACATTGAACAAAGTGAACACCTGCAAGGCAGCAGATCAAAGTGGCTGGGAATGTTGAAATGGGTTGTTGAGTATGGCACTGGAGCTGTTTTGCATTGCATATTTATTTTTGGAAAAGTGGAAGGAAACCAAGTAGAGCATGATGTCAACCCCTGAGGCATGTACTCCTTTCCATGATGCCTGGCCTTGCTGTGTTCACCGTCTTTCTTTTGTTTGCTTGAAGCCCCTCCCTTGTCATAACAAGCTGCTTAACAGATACTGGATTATGTTTTAATAGCTTCTTGCTGACCTTTCAGTTTGGAGTGGGATGTTATTTATTCATCCCTTTTTTTTTTTTTTTTAAAGATATTGGCCCTTTTCTCCCCCTGTTTTCACATTCCAGCAATCCTTCTCTTAACATCATATACATTTCTTATAGCATTCAATATTCTCATATGATGATGTTTGCCTAATATATTTATTTGCTTCCGAGTGCCTGCCAGGTCTTGTTTTGAACCCTATAACCCTCCATCCTACTTCTTGTTGATTTGCATCTCACACTCTATTAAACCACTTATTTCCATCCTTTCCTTTCAGATATCTTCAGTGACCTGTGTACAGCGGCCCTCACAGACACAGAAGAAACTGAGGAGAGGACTGGGCTGCTGCCAGTCCAGGAGAACAGATTTGCATGTTGAACATGTCTTTTTTTTTTTTTATAGTGCCATGCATCAACGAACCACGCAGGATACCTCCCTGCTAAACCCTTGTGTTACTGTAAAGTAAAGACAATCTTTTGCTGCTATTCCCACTTGTGCCATGTTGACCAGAGAGTGCGCAAAGGACTAGAACTTGGATTTTTTTTTTTTTTTTTTTGGCCTTTGGACGCTGAATTTTGCTGATGCAAAGCAATGGATGTGGCCAGCCAGCTGTCATGGCTAGCTGATTTAGCAGTGCCTGAGCAGCTAATCAACACTGACATTTTTTAACAGGAAAACTGGAATCCAGTGTGCATTAAAGCAGTGTTTCGGCATCGGATGGTGCGATGCTTGTTTTTAAAAACAGGCCTGATCATGTCATGAAGCCGAGCGAAGTGAATGAGAGAGAAAAAGACTCTAAACTGTCCTGTCCTGCTGAAATTACCACTCCGAATTTTCTTATAGCCTGGATCACTTTGTTTATCAGAAACAGTCAAATGGAACAGAAGTCATCTCAGTGAAATTACCTTTTTTATTCTGTTGGTCAAAAATGCAGCAATTTAAAGTAAAAATAACAATCCATTATGTTTGTGTATTATATACGATTTCTATACTCTTTTGTATTTGGCATCTTATTTGTTCTGTAATTGCTCTTTAAACATTCATTTCCTGGTCCACAAATGTCTCTCTTGGGGATGTTTAGCCTCTAAGCAATTTTATCAGTTATTTGATATTTTATTGCAGCACAAATATTCCATCTCTAATGTAAGAACAAATAGTATTGCTATATACGACCCTTATACCTTTTTTTTGATTCAAACAAATTTAGCTTCTTGTCAAAAAATCAAATCAAAGACAAATCACTCTCTGAAGTGTATCAGACGTGGCCTTGGCATTTCCTTAAAACAGCAGTGCGTTTGGAGTATGCAGTGATGGTTTGTTACAGAAAGGATAATAGTCTCACAGCAAGAACTGTTTCACATAATAAGAAATGTTGTTCCATTATGACATCCCTGTTAAATGTAAAAATGATAGGTTGCACCATGTCTTATTGATTTTGGAGGCTGTAAACATTTTCTAAGACTGTCCACACTTCTCTATACTGTATACTGTATATATCCTATTTTGATTTAGTCATTTATTGATGACGGTTCTAAGCACAAATATGACCTGTGGAATGCAGAGTTTATTGCTGATGATTATAATACGCTGTTATTTATTAAGAGAAAATGATGCTTTCAACTGGTTTATAAAGTTAGTGTATTACGTCTGCATTTTTAAACAGATGATTAAATACATATAAATAAAGTAAGTCTTGTAATTATGCCATTTATTTATCAAACATTGAGGTCATCTTGGCCATTTTTCCCCCTAGAAACTCTACCATCTGCACCCTTATTGTTCATTTTAAAGCAGTTAATTAGTATAGTATGTTTTGCTTTTTTTTTTTTTTCAATTGTAACAAAAATTTATCTGCTTAACCCTTGTGTTCTATACAGACATATCACTTAATTAACATATCACTAAATTTTTTTTCCTTTATTGATAATGTGTGACTAATGTTTGCAAGTCTAAAAAAAAAAAAGCTGTAAAAAAAACAGTTTAGCTGTGCATGTTCTGTCTGAGCAAAAAAAAAAAAGAAAGAAAAAGAAAAAAGTTGCGTTTTCATGAGAGTCAAAGAAAACAACTAAGGAGTTTTAAAAATGACTGGAATTGGGTTGAATATCTAATGTGTTATGAAGACCTGGCAGGAGAGTGCTGAACCATCAACTTCATAGAACTGGTGTGGTCAGAAAAAACTCATGAATAGAGATCAGTTAAACGCTTGGAGAAATTGCACTGTGCGTGAAGTAATGCATCTATCATGCAATAGGCTCAGCAATGTTATGTGGCAATAAAATGAAGTCAGCTGACTACATGCATAAGGAATCATCTTCACTCGGGCATTGGCCACTACACTGTGAGCCATAATCAAAACTACGAACAAAATTTTATTGGGCAACACATCTCATACTGCCAGTTTTGGCTAAGATACATAGATGAAATGGAAACTATGAAAACGTTTGAAATATATTGTCAATAATTGCTGTTACTGCTTGCTATTTTTATGTTGTTTACCCAGAAACTTACCAACCATTGTATTGGTATCTCTTCCTTTAAATTGGCCCTGATTTGATTATATTCCGCCGAAATGCTATACGAATCTGGTCTACAAAGCAAAGTAGAACCACTTTACTCAAGTTTTTCCCCACATCAAAAGCTGTTAACTTAATAACAGTCAGTTCTTCACACTGAAAAGTGTCATCTCTCTCTTTTTTTTTTTTTTTGCAGACATTAGAAAAGGTAGCATTACGAGTAAGCATAGGGTGTATTAACCACCATCCCTGCTGCGGTAATACTTCAGCAGCACTGTGTACATTATTGTCAAAAAGATAAATTTCATTCTCCAAATGAATTCTGGATTCTCTTGATGTCGCTGACAGACTACTGTGCGTTCTTCGGCTCTGTGGGAAAGGCGCTTGTTTCACGCGAACATGTAGACTGTGTTAGGCAGTCAGTGTGGAGAAGACTGACGGAAAGAAGGTGAGGGCAAGGCAAGCTTCAGTGGGCTTTGTTCTACAGAAGAGGGGGCTTTCACGCTCCAGAGGGACCCATGAAGCAATGGAGAGACCGCACATCTAGCACAAAGAAACAGACTGAATCTTTAAATAAAAGTGGGAAGAAAAATAAATAAATAAAACATTCTCACTAACTCTTGCCCATGTGTCCTTCAGGCTCACCACAGAGTCCTCACAACGTTTTTGAAGCTGGCATGGAAGGAATTTCATCATGAGACTGTGCATCTGAAGTGAGCATGCTGGCAAAAACAAAGATTCTGATCTTCAAGAGGAAGCCGGATTCTTGTTTGCTTAATTTTTTTTTTTTTTTTAAAGGTTGCTGCCTTGCTTTTTGCAAATGATGATGGCATGATTGCTCAGACCTCGAGCTAAGGTTTATGGTGCAAGGGTGAAATGTTAAATACTTAATAAATATGTCTTTTCTTTAAAAAAAAAAAAAGGCAATTTCACAGAGTTTTTGAAATGCATGCTCACTTTGAGCAGAGTCCTAATGAAATGAATGTCCTTGCACACATCTTTGGGCGCCTGGATGGATGGCATGCTGTCATTTAAAGGTCAAAAAAGATCCAAACATACCATAAATTAAAAGAGGTTTTCTTTACAGAAATAATGCAGGCTTTACAATTGAAAATTGAAGCCAAATTGGCTGACTGACCTTCATGTCAGGGATTGCTTATGGTGACATAAATTCCTGTGGTCTGTCTGCTGAGGACTCTTACTGGTCTCAGCACTCATCATGATAGGCTTTACCTCTGAAAAAAATAGGAAGCAGGCCTTCCTATTCATGCACAAGTCTCATTTTTTTGTTGTTGTATGTAAATAGTATAAAATGTTCCGCTTTTTTTTTTTTTGAGTCTGCCTGTAAAAGGAAACTGCATATTTTTACATTTACATGCAATGCCTTCTTAACATTACAATAATAATAATAATAATAATAATAATAATAATCTTAGTATTTCGGCTGCTCCTGTCAAGGGGTCACCACAGTGGACCATCTATTCCACACACAACTTGGCACAGGTTTTACACTGGATGGCCTTACTGACACAACCCTCCTATTTTATTCAGGCTTGGGGCCTGACACTACATCCAGTGACTCGGGCCTTCCGCATAGCAGACAAGACACCCACCACCTCCTGACCTCAGGTTACTGTTTGCTTGTCACGTGATCTCTATGTGTCCTTCAAGTTCCCCAAATTCTTCCCACCGTTTAAAGGAACTGACTATGCTAAACTGCACCTTGGCGCGAATAATTGTATGAATGAGTGTGTATGGTGTTCTTTGATGGACTGGTGTCCCATCCAGGGTAAATTCTCCCACCTACTCTTCAGCTGAACTTTGTATCAAATATGAGCATTATATAATAATAATAATAATAATAATAATACCACCTAAGAACTACAGGGTCCCACTATCCTGAGCTCAGGTTATTGTTTGTATGTCACATACTCTCTCTGTGCCCTTCAGGTTTCCCAGTTTCTTCCCACTGCTTAAATGGACTGACTATGCTAAACTGCCCCTTGGTGCGAATAATTGAATGAACAAGTGTGTACTGTATAGTGCCATGAGATGGACTGGTGTCCCATCCTGTGTAAATTCTCAAGTACGCGGAGGATATAGAGCTTATACAACAACAACAACATCAATAATAATAATAATAATGATAATATTAATAGCTGCCTAAAAACTCCAGATTCCCAAGATCATGACCTCAAGTTCTTGTTTGATCTTCAGATTCACAGGACTCTTCCCAGTGTTTAAAGGAACTGACTATGCTAAACTCCCCAGGGGAGCGGATAGTTGTATGAATGATTGTGTAAATTCTCTTACCTAGACCTCAGCTGGACTTTAGATCAACTATGAGCAGGATATAATAATAATAATAATAATAATAACAACGTGACATAAAATAATGCCAAACATAAACGTTTAATTGATTATTAATTGATTTATAAAAAAAAAACATTAATAAAAATGGCAAAGTGAATATGCAATAATATTATGAGGTCATTTTTGCAAACACAGCCTCAACTGTAACAGCGCACAAAGCATGCATCTGCTATTTGAATTCGACAGCCAATAAGAAGACGCGACTCACGAGTTCCGCTGACGTCACAGGTAAACCAATTGACCTGAACCAATGAGCGTGCGGTTGCTCGGCTTGCTCCGCGTTTTGAATTCAGGACAGAGAGTTTGGATGCGGTGTAAAAGCCTTCGTTAAAATGGACTTACTGTTTACACTCGTTTGCCTAATATTGTTTTAAC
Source organism: Clarias fuscus (assembly GCA_030347435.1). NCBI lineage: Eukaryota > Metazoa > Chordata > Actinopteri > Siluriformes > Clariidae > Clarias > Clarias fuscus. The sequence continues at coordinate 19,463,579 of CM059219.1, forward strand.
TTTTCGAGGAAAACAGTTTCTTTTTTTTTTGGAGATAAGAGGAATAACACCTTTTTGTATTACTGAGACTCAACTTTGCTTTGTCCTGGTTGGTAAGTTAGTAGCGGAGTCAAAACTAGCAAGCGTGCTAGGTTGCTAACGTGCTTAGCTGAACTTAGCTGGTCAAGCAGCCAGCTGAACTAAGAGCTAGTCTCGACTTGGGCAAGTTATCACTAACAGCCTTACGAAGTCTGCGTGCCGTGCTGTTGAGCTCTCGGTAAGATGTATGTATTTATTTATTTATAAAGTCAGAATTGGATTAATTAACTTGTTTATTTCGGTTGAATTTCTTAGCGCGGACATTTTGGCACTGTCTCGACCGCTCCCCTTCACCTGCCAAAGAGCTGTCACTGTGTGTAAGCGGTTATACAGTATCTGCTGAAGAATAACAAACATGTAGAAGGAGTTTACCTTTAAGTTCAGTAGTAGCTCTAATGTAAACATATATTAGATATAGGATGCACTGATTAGCAGGATACAGGTAGCTCATAACACTCACCTGTTATGGTAGACATGAATGTTCTTCACGTTCACGTACACCTTACAGCTGTTTAATAAGTCCAAATCATTTCCATCTGTTTCGTGTCACTTCTTGGTTGAATTTATGGTGTATTCTAGGAAGCCACTGAGCGTATGAGTTCCCCAGCTTTTTAAACATTCACCTTGAGTAAGCACTTCATCCAGCTCAGTGGATCAGGAGCCTGTACTGGGAACGGGCCCTAGATTGGATACCTTCTCATTGCAGGGCACTACACACGTCTTCACACCTAGATGTTATTTTTAGTGCTAACTATCTATCTTCTGGTGTGTTTTTGAAGCACCCATTACTGGGAATCAAACTGGGAATCCTGGAGCTGTGAGACAGGTGGCAAAAGTATTGAGACAAACATGAGATTTAATGTTGTAATGACCTTCTCAAATAATAACTATAGATAATAATGGTTTGTTACTTAATGTTCTGCAGTGAAATTACTATACAATAATCACTAAGTGTGAAATCTGCTAGAAAGCCTGCTGGATTCTGCTTTCCAGTCAGAAAGACGTAATCTGGTGTCACTTGCTCATATCCATACCCGCTTAACTGCTTCCTGAAGATCAAGTACAGAAGACGGTTTTCTGATCGCTATTACTATCTTCACTATTGTCCAACAGTTTTTCACTAGTTAATTAGCACAACGTATCAGACAGATAAATGACCTGAGAAAAGAACGAACGATTCAGACTAGAAGATATGATGGTGAGCTGCTCATTCTGCTTATCATAATATGTCCTTGGCTGCATTGTAATATTTTCATTAATGGAACTATGGCCTAAATTTGTTTGTGTAGACGTGTTGGGGGTCTGTTTATTGAAAATGTAACATCTTATTTTATTTCTGATCAAAAGAATGAAATGAACTAAATGACTCAAAAAAAAAGATTTGTTCATTTTGAAGAACAGGGTCACTAAAATGATTCAAACTTCCCATCACTAATGTGTGTATGTATGTACAGTATATATGAATGAACGGTGTGTCTATACAGTGACCCAAGTCTTGCAATCAAACTGTGAATCCTGGAGTTGTGAGGCAGCAGTGTTTCCTGCCACAAAAAAATTGTATAAAACAGTGCATAGAGTAATACAAACTAGACAAGGTCTAGTTGTTTTCAAGGTCTTCTTGATTTTTATTTTTTTCCCCCCGGCTTCTGGATAGAGTCAGGTCGTGACGCCATGGCTGACAGCACTTTCGGGACAGTCCGTAGCCTGCTTGTAGACTCGTCCGTCTTTGACTCCAGAATGGCGGAGACCTCCAAGGAGCACACGTTCCTCGGGCTGACCTCGGACGACGCCGAGGGTAAACAACAAAGCCCTTTGCTCTCTGCTGTCAGCATGAACCATCATTTCTTTTGCCTTGTTGTCATTTCGTTCAAATGTTGTCAAAGCTTTTTTTTTTTTGTATGTTCTATATGACAGCCTTTGTATTTGGAGGCTCACAGTGCCGCTGGGCTTTTAAAATGTCTTTCAGAAATGTTGCAGCGAGTGGAGACCAGGGTTGTGCTTGTAGGGGAAGCGGGCAGCGACGTCGCACTTGTAAAGGCGCTTGAGGTAAAATCATATTGTTGCACTGTGTTAATGGAAAACCGGTGTCGTGCTGTATGCGTTTGACAAAGAAAGGCAAAAGGTAGCTGTATGCAAATGAGGCCATTAAAAACCTAAACCACAAGAAATAAGTGTTCTGCAAGCGTTCTTGCTGCCTCTAGAGAGGTTTTGTTAGATTGTGCTGTATTCATGATTTTATTTATTTATTTTAAGGGGAAATTTGCTAATAATGCAGACATATTTTCTATGTATAGCTATATAATCACAATATGCCTATGTTTGCAAGATATCATGGTTAATTCATACCGCAACTGATGCATGAAAACATGTCTACTAGAAATCTGTAATCTGTGGCTAAAACAGAACATTTGGAAAATATTGAAAAATGACGGTTACCTTCTTTTAGGCATTATGTTATTACAGCATCTACAAAACTCATTGAAAAGAATTAAATAAAATTTTATTTATATAGCGCTTTTAACAATGCTCATTGTCTCAAAGCAAGTTCACAAAATGAAAAGAAAATTTATGGACGTGTGTATCAGTGAGAAAAAATGTGTTTGGATAATAATAATGAGATTGTGCGAATGTCCCTGATGAGCAAGCCGAGGGCGAGAGTGGCAAAGAAAAACTCCCTGAGATGGCAATAGGAAGAAATCTTGAGAGGAACCAGTCTCAACAGGGACCCCATCCTCATTTCAGCGATAACGTATAACAGGAATTTTCTAACGACAGTGTGTGTTATCCTGCTGGAAGTTCAGCATAACAGAAGTTGTCCAAGTTATCATGGAGTCCAGTTCAGCACAGGGATGAGTCAGCAGGTGCAGAGGACAGGGGTGCGGGGAGTCTGGATCACTGGGAGTTCAGGAGCAGCATGTGTAGATCCAAACCATCATAAAGCCGAATCCAGCTGGACGTGGCTCTTCTCTGGATGCCTCAAGATCCTCGCAGAGTTGGTCTCTGCCTACTGGAGCTGGCACAATCTCCAGATGCCTCGGGATGGGTAGAGAAAGGAAGAAAAGGTGGAAAAGAATTGGCATAGATGCCGTTCAGGATATTGGCAACACTAGATAGGAGTGTGCATTTAGATATACTGGAGTACGAGGTAATTCATGGAATGAATTATGTGTATGCCAGATTAAAGAGATGTGTCTTGAGTCCACTTTTTAACTGGTAGATTGTGTCTGAGCCCTGAACACTGTCTGGAAGGCTATTTCCATGCAAGACTTGTGTCTTGGATCAGATTTTCTATCCATATGGGATGTCCTAGTGTCGGTGAGAGAGTTTTCCTGCTCACACTGAGTCAGGAATTTATAGATGCCCTGTTTTTCTTCCCGACTCCTGGAGAATACTGTGTTTTGTATTACTTAGTTGAATTTAGAGTTAATGAATGGATGTAGACAGGAGCACTTATCTACCAGCAAACAGAATTGTTTTGTTTTAGGAACCTGCAACTATTAACAGTACCGCTCACATGTTTTTATTTTTGTTAATCAGAAGAGCCATTTGATGAAATTAGAAGTCTACCTCGATACAGTAGCTGAGATTAATATTAAGTGAGAAAATCTATTCAACATGCTTGCATTTAGATGCCAGACCAATTTCCATTTTGAATGAGGGTGTTTTCAGGATCTAAATGTTATACACTTTTTTTTTTTTTGCTACAATTTTTTTTTGATAAACAATTACCATCTTATAAACACTGTCTTGTATTAAACTCTTTGTGGTTTTTGAAAATACTTAATTTCAGAATGTTTAAACATTACACACTAAAAAGATAATGTCAATCTATTAGGCACATGCTTTTTGATGTGCTTGCTTAGCCTTCACTGTGAAAATAAACTTTGAAGTTTGTCTCTGAGCATAGCATTCATAGTGAAGTCATAAAATCATGAGTAGATGCAGGTTGTTTTTGTAATTTGGTTGAAATTAAATGCTGTGCATTATGATGATGTGCTGTAATGCACTTTTCTAATATGTCAAATTTGTCACAGTATCACAAAATAATTTATTACTTTAAGTTTGTACTGCTTTAAATCTTTAGAGTTGCAAATTTGTTAAAATTTCATCCATGGGTTTCATTGTTATATTATTTATCTTGAAAACAGTACATAAAAGCATAAACCATTTTATCACATCTCATTATGCAACATCTAGCTATTATAGACAATATTTTTGTTATTAACTTTAATCCTGTTTAGCCAAAACCTCATAATCAATGCCCTGGGCAATTTCATTGTATTATCGTGTGTCAACGCCGTCTTTTTAAGTATCATGATAAATAATTTTTTTCCTCTGGTTATAAATTCTAACTCCCTTAAGTTATTATTATTATTATTTTGTAATTGGTGCGTATAAAATGTGCAATACAAAAATAGTTTTTGGTCATTATTAAGTTATATTCACGACTGTGAACTTTATCACCTAGAGCAAGAGTACTTTTTAATTGGAGGACTGGATGTATGGCAATTAGATGTATGGCTAGTTCTTGTTAGCCATAGAGCTATTTCCAGGCGTATGTGTGTGCGGTGGGGCTTAAATTTGTACTAAATCCAAAAAACGTTGAAGGATACCATCTCGATTTTGCTCAGTGAGACTGAAGAAGCTTCATGTGAGTCTTAACTTTGGAATGCATTTTTGCACAGAACAAGGGTTATGACTTTTGACCCTTATTACTTACATTGTGCTCAAGTTCCAGGTGACAAGCATGATGTGCATAGTGGGAGAATGTACAGGGTGGGCCATTTATATGGATACACCTTAATAAAATGGGAATGGTTGGTGATATTAACGTCCTGTTTGTGGCACATTAGTATATGTGAGGGGGCAAACTTTTCAAGATGGGTGGTGACCATGGTGGCCATTTGGAAGTCGGCCATCTTGGATCCAACTTTTGTTTTTTTCAATAGGAAGAGGGTCATGTGACACATCAAACTCATTGGGAATTTCACAAGAAAAACAATGGTGTGCTTGATTTTAACATAACTTTATTCCTTCATGAGTTATTTACAAGTTTCTGACCACTTATAAAATGTGTTCAATGTGCTGCCCATTGTGATGGATTGTCAATGCAACCCTCTTCTCCCACTCTTCACACATTGATAGCAACACCGCAGGAGAAATGCCAGCACAGGCTTCCAGTATCCGTAGTTTCAGGTGCTGCACATCTCGTATCTTCACAACATAGACAATTGCCTTCAGATGACCCCAAAGATAAAAGTCTAAGGGGGTCAGATCGGGAGACCTTGGGGGCCATTCAACTGGTCTGACACTAACCCACATTGGATAGATCCCTCCAAGACTGTTGGAACAAAAAAAAGTGATGGTATGGTGTGGTATATGGGGTACAAAGATAGTGGGGCCATTCTTCATCATTGGAAACCTCAAGGCCACTGGATATTTTAAATTGCTACATGATGATGTGTTTCCCTCTTTATGCACTGAAGCTGGCACGTTCCCCGAGTTTTTTCAGCAAGATGGTGCACCACCACATTATGGGTGTCAGGTCCGAGCATTCCTAGATGAACAGTTTCCTGAAAAGTGGATTGGTCGTCCCGACAGGACGTTAATATCACCAACCATTCCCATTTTATTAAGGTGTAGCCATATAAATGGCCCACCCTGTATAATAATCAACACCTATGGTGATGTACTCAATTTAAATTTTAGGCAAACTTATTTCAGGTTTGTCTCCTGAATATCACTAGATATGTGCCTTTTGCTCTTAAAAAAAGACTACACTGCTCTTGTTGGCTAAATATAGTAATGTATTCTGAAAACAATTCCAAGCTATATTATCTGACATTTGTTTTATGTCTTTACACACCAGTGCTCAGTACAGGCAGCAGCTTCACCGTCTAACAAACCTGGTGGTTTGAGAACAGATGATTGTTTTTGATCTCCGTTTTGGAGTCCTGTAGTGCGTGTTAGATTTAGCGAGTGACACCATCAAAGAATTCAGATGGCAAGTTTTAAATTCCTCATCAGCTGTTTGTTTTCAGCATTTCACTTAAGCTTCTAGAGAGACCCTGGGGATGAGGTTAAGATGTTCTTCCTGGATGTGCGTCCATGTCTCTGTGTAGTAGGAAGGGAGGGAGGGGTAGCAGGTAGAGGTATGTGTGTTTTTAAAATTGATGTTGTGTCCCAGCTCCAGTCCAGAAATCCTCTTTTTTTTTTTTTGCCCTTGAGAAAGCATAAGAGCGCTGTCAGATGGCCAGGCTTTTTGAAATGCACTGTTCCTGCTCCTACTCTGCAGTAGGTGCACATCCACACAGCTTAATCAGAAGCAAAAAGCAGCAGCTGAGCGAATCGACCACACGCCACTTTGAATTCACAGAACTTTTCCTCCCAGACTTGAGTTGACATTTGTTAGAAGTTCTCACCTTCTGGCTCGCGTGGATATCGGGTTGAATTCGTAAGCCACGGGTTGCCAGGTTGATATCGAACGCTTCATATTTATTTATTTATTTTACAGGCCATCCGAGTGATGGAAGTCCCCGTGGTCAGGATTAAAGAAGGTGACCCAGGCTCAGAGTTGGGCGAGAAATTAATAAAATCTATAGTCAACATGGTATGTTTCGGCGACCGGAGACTCTTTGCATGCTTGAGTTCACCCTGAAGGGTTTGGCTGCATGAGGAATGTAACCTATACTGGTGCGACACTCCCTGGTCAGATTTTCACTTTAACACGTGTGGACTAAATCAGTCTTCTAACAGTGATCTCTAACGTGGTGTTTTATGTCCCTGTAAACAGTGTTTGCTAATCTGGGTAACAATTAATTCACACCGGTGCTCCTTCTTGATCTACTGAGATTCTCATTCCCCCAAACACACATACACACACTTGAATAACTTGCGTAACAGAATATTTGGAATTCACTAACATGCTATCGGTATGACAGAAATGTAGGTAGGCAAAAGCTTATTTTTTCAGTTGAGTGCTGCAGTGAGAGCTTCCTGAGAAGCAAATCATTATTCTCCTTACTGCACTTCTTGAAGTGGGCCATCCTTGAATACACAGAAGAAACACTGTCCTTGTTTGTCTTTACCTCTTTGAAATTGTCCCTGCTGCTTCACTGGAATGTTGTTCTCTATTATATTCCATGTTAGAGCTTTTAATGTGCAGCTTTGATTTCTAGCATAAGTCAGTGTCATGAAAAGTGGATTTCTTTATTGAAAATCTTTATTTAATCTTGACTTTATTTTTTTAAGTTTCATGAGACAAGTTTCCAGCTAAGCAGCTCCTATCAAAATGTTGTGCATTATTGGTAGCTGGTTTCGTCATGTTTTACATACATAAAAAAAAATTTTTTTTGAATCTTTCTGCATCTCCCATTAGGATATAAACGTCCCCTGTATAAAGACGGACAATGTCAGAGAGTTTGGGGATGGAGAAAATGCTGCGTACGAGACCGTCTTTGTACTGAAGGACTTCAAGTCTCCTGACTACAGCTATTTATACAAAAATGACAACCGCATATTGGGGCCCCCTGTGGTACTGCATTGTGCTGGGAAGGGAGAGGTGAGAATGAGTGCGGACATGCATGCACACACCACGATCAGCAGTTCACACACACGAATGTACTATGTATCTGTGCCTTAGATGTTTTTTTTTTTTTTCCACTTGAAGCAGTGAAATTGTTGCAGTTCCAGCATTTCAAAGACATAATTTAACTTATACCCATAGACAGACAGTAAACGCACATCTGACGGAGCTGAAGTTCTCTTTCAAGAGACAAATTGATTCCTAAGCAGCTTTTGAGTGTTTGCGTAAAGACTGCAAAATGCATCTTGGTTATCTGTGTATGCCACAGCACCTGTAGTGTGCACACATGGCTGCCAGGTTAATTCAGACAGAGCACGTTGTCAAAAACAGTCAGCTTCTCCTGTTGTCCTTTTTTCCCCCTTGCGAAAATGCTGACAATGTGATGCTAGTTGTATAGTGATGTTTCCACATTCTGAATTCACATGCATGTGCTTAAAACATACCTCTCCTAGTACGTATTAGGAAACCTGGCGTATAAATCTAAAGTATTTTTCTTTTCCTGTTCAATTTTTTTATTTTATTTGTGTAGCCCCTCCCATTCTCATCTCGTCCGCTGTACTCCACCACCATGCTGAACTTGTCACTCTGTTTCACCGGTTTCCGTAAGAAGGAAGAAGTGGTGAGTTCCTGTTTTCTGTGACCAGATTAAATGCCTGAGATTGCCTCTTCTGTGTGATCTCACATAATCTTTATTTTTTCCTTTCTTTCTTCTTTCTCAGGTGAACCTAGTTAATCTGGTGCATCATATGGGTGGCACCATCCGCAAGGACTTTAGTGCTAAAGTCACACATCTCATTGCCCGTTCTACTCATGGGGAGAAATTTAGGGTTTGTATTTCAGCAGTACACCTTATCAAATACATCAAAGCAAACTGCACCTTATTGTATTTGTAATACTGAAATACTTTATTCGTACGGTCTTCATTGTCCGATCAAGTTTTCAAAACGGGTTTGCATTCAGTGGTCTGGAAATGGTCTGGAAATTCTCTTCCTATTGTATATCGAAGTGATGAATGCCTCAGTGGAATTATTTTAAATTGTCAAAATGAGACTGTATAAAAAACAAAAACAAATATTTAGCATAAACATAACTAAGCAAGTTTCAGCTGCATATCAAAAGGTGATGATTTTTTATTTTATTTTTAGTGTGGATCAATCCCCTTTTGGTTAAATTATGCCCTCTGTTAAATTACACAGTGACCTATGAATCATTCAAGCATTAAACACCATGTAAGTTAAGGCAGGAGCCAGATGATCGGCCGGTGGTTAGTATACTGGTGATGCTGAATGCTTAGAACAAATGAGATGAGAAACCAGGTTGCTGGTGAGGTTTTTTAAAATATATTTTTAGGCCCTTTCCAGCCAGTTACAGTAAAGCAATTGTCCCTATTTCTTTAGTTCAGTTTACATAATTGAATTAAATTTAATGTAAAGAGATGAGGACTCAAGATTTTGTACAGGAAGTCATTCACTGGAATATTTCATTAATGCACACACCCTTATGATACAGTGCAACTTTAGGTAACCGACCTCAGCAACTCATTGCAACATTTGATGACCTAGGAGATAAATATGAGCAGAATGTAGCTAAAAATGCACTAATTCCACAGTACATCCCAAACCTCTTCATGTAACATGCATTATTTTTAGTAATTCAATTATTATGAAATACATTTTCTATGGAATTGAGCTAGTTTATGACCATCTTTCAAAATGCAGTGCCAGTGTTTAAAAAAGGGCATAGATACACAAACTGAGGTAAATAAAATGAAGTCAGCCAACTTTAAATTATTTGAGTGCAATTTTTTATTTTATAGTTTAGTGTGCATGTTTGGGTTGAGCCATTCTAGCAAATTTGCTTCACCCAATAAGAGGAATTTTACAAGCGTTCCTTGAATTTTCCGTCAATCTCACTAGGATTTCCTACAAATGTGGCAAAGGGGCCTAATGGTTTAAAGATTGACTGATTCTGACACTAGCTTGTTAAATAAGAGGAAAACTAAGCTTGGGCATGGTGAAAGGATTTACTGACACATTTCATGCAAATCTGCTTAGGTAAACACAGAGGTTTCACAATTTGAAGTTAATTAAATGTCAATGTTCACTCTCTGATAAGTGAATTAGGGTTTTGGTTTTTTTTAGTTATGAATTGGTCATTTACCTATTAATTTGTGCAACATAAAGTAGTTAAATGTGGCAGAGCTGAAAAATGTTGGTGGATGGTATTTGACTTGTTCAACCGTTTTTCAGGTTTTGTCCACATACAATGTTCTGTAGATAGACACGGTGAGAGAGCAAAATCTGGACTGGACTACAGAAGAGCCCCCACTTTAAAAAAAGAAAAGTTTGGCAGCCAAGAAGTCTTTTTACTATAAAAATAAATAAATACCTCATCATGACTAGAGCAGATATAATTTTGTTTAGCTCTAGATATTTAAGTGTACCCATCAACCATAACTTTTAAAACCATTAATATTAAAACCAGCTAGGTTTTGGACTCCCCTTGTGTCACCAGCGCACTCTGCTATGGGTGCCCGACTGGATTGGGATCTGGGGGGTTTGGAGTCTGTATAGTGGGTGATCAGTGATGTTCAGTTCATCGATTATCATATCGTGGAAGAAAGCACATTGGATAGCTGTGTATAATAACACTTATCTGATTCAATGAGAACGGCTTTTTATTTCTAAACTTTACACCATTTAAATTGGTTTGTGTATGAAAATTACATTTTATTATTCATTTATTATTTTATTTTTATAACTTTTTATTTAAGTGACCAATATGTGTCATTAATCTTGACAGCTCTTTCAATTTAAACTAGAATAGCTGTCTATTTTTACTTTATTTGTCCAAATACTGGACAGACAACATGAATATTTTTGCCTCAGACTTTCAAAAAGCTGATTGGTGGCTGTTAATCATCAGCGGGTAACATAAGAAGGAATTTAGTTGTATTGAAAAATGGGTGTTTTGGTTTTCTAGGACTGAAAATTGGTTTTCTTTGTTTCCATGGCAACCAATTTATTCCCATTTGCTTATCTCTATTGACTCATGAACATAACGACTGTATTAAATGTTAGAACACAGTAGCGTAAACATTGTTGCAGCAAAAAAAAAAAAACGGAAAATTTCCTGAGCATAATAATAAAAAAAGAAAAGTTGTTTCCTGAGCATAGACATCTGGACTGATCAAATACCTTTAGAGTGCTAGCACGTAGCCCATAAGCCCTGTTCTAAAGTCCACATAAAGCATTGCTCTGTCCTCCCTGAGAGACTTGGCGAAATATAGAGCCCTTGGTTTTATTGATTCACTTGGGTTCACTTCACTTTTTCAATCTCCCATCGCTGTTGCTGCTGAAAGCCTGGCCAGGAGTCAGCTCTTTGCTTGGCTGCTCAAAGGGTGTTCGAATAAGGCACGCCAAGGTTTTTTGATTGACAACAAACATGCACACAGGCCTTTGCAAAAGCAAATTATTTAAATTCTATGTCTTTCACTACCCCCCCCCCCCCCCCCAAACCCCCACTGCACTGCATATGAAATCATAAATGCTAATATGTGCTTGGTGAATAGTCCCGCATGTTGGCGTACATTAGCTTAGCAATTGTACAGTTGCTGCAAGATTTTATGGTCCTTATTACTGAGTTGTAAACAAAATGTCTTTTAAATGTCTCCATTTTCTACAGCATAAGCATTGTTTATAGAGGAGCTACCCAAAAAGCATTTGTGCGGCTTTGGTAATTGAGCTTTGTTGTGCATGATGATGGTAATTGTCTGTGGTTTTCATATGGCTCCAGGTGTTAAGGACTCTATCCTCTGTAGCTAAGTAGTTAGAGATTTTTGCTTTTGAGAGTGTCTGATTAAGGGTATACATATCACTCTTGGCCACTCCCCAGTCATTTTGAATCATGCATTTGGTACATTTGCACAATGATGTGTCGGGACAAAGTTTGATTTTTTTTTCTTCTTCTTCTTCTTCTTTCTCCAACCCCCCTCTCCCCCATGTAGTTGGCTGTGTGCATGGGTACACCTATTCTGACTCCCAACTGGATTCATAAGGCCTGGGAGCACAAGGATGACATGTAAGTGTGTGTGTTTGTCTTAATAAAAATGATTATAAAAGAGGATTGATATTTATATTCAGTACTCACTCTCTGTGCTCTTCTCCTGTTGGGACTATGCTGTCATTTATTTGCCATAATTAATGTTAGGGCTGGAATGTGTTTCAGCCTCAGAACAGGATACCTCATGCTTTCAGTTCTCGAGAGATTCATTAAAATCAGTTTAAAAATGTGACTCCTGTACCATTGCAGAGCATATGTTTATGCCAGGTTGCTGTTTGTGCTGAGAGGGCTGATGCCAACCTTCTGCTTGTAGAAACTTCCACGCAGGCGATGAGGAGTTCCGTATGGCCTTCAAAGTGCCGCCGTTTCAAGACTGCGTTCTGAGCTTTTTGGGATTCTCTGAGGAGGAAAAAAACAATATGGAGGAAAGGACACTGAAGCACGGTACGGAAGAATCATCTTTAAATCTCATTCGGCAGCTGCTGCTGACAAACTACAAAGCATTGTTCTGTTCTGTAGGATTGTTGTTTTTCTCTCGTTTATTTGAACTTTGTGTTGCCAAAAGCTGTGTAGGGCTGTTTATGATGAAACAAAAACTAATATTTTACTGCACTTTACATAAACTGTGGCCTGGTTGTTTTGTTTATCATGATTTGCTTGGTTTGTCTTTTTTAGAAATTTTTTGTTACCAAACTTGAGTATGGAAATTAACCTCACTGCAAGTTTAGTTTCAGGTGTAATCAGTCAAACTGAGTAGACAAGATGTTGTATAGATCACTCAAAACTAGCAGGCTTTTTCATTTCTGGGTGAAGAGGCACCATCACTGTCATGTTGAACTCTTCTGACTCTAAAGCCTATTTTATTGAACTGTTCTGCTTTTACTGTCATCGAAGATATTACTCAGTAATATCTTGTATCTTTTAGATATCTATTTAATAATTTAACAATATTTTGATAAAAGAACAACCGAAATGTTTCATAGTTTGTATGTAAAATTATTAGATCCTTACCCTGCTCAGCTGAATTTGTATATTTCTACACTTTTACTTTTTAAAATATCTCGTATTGAGTTGTCCACTTATTAGCTATGTATTTACATGTCAGTTCTTATTTATATGTACTAATGTAGTAATTAATGTCTTCATTCTTTATTCATTTACTATTTATACTTGTACCATTACTTTGCTCCTGCCAGGAATAATGGACTTGATGCAGAACATGGTATTAAAAATGAATCACCTAACCTACTTAGGCGCGGACTGATGATCTGATGATTTAGCACTGTTGTTGAATTTCTTAGAATGTTAGAGCTGCCCTATTCGGGCAGTATGCAGCCCTTAGAGTCTTTTGTTCAAACAAAAGGATTTGACTGAGGTTATAATTTTTTGTTTTTTAATTTGCACGCATTGTGTACTCCAGGTGGGCGCTTTCTGGAGGTTGGAGATGAGAAGTGCACTCACCTGGTGGTGGAGGAGAACTCCATTAAAGAGCTGCCGTTTGGGCCGTCTAAGAAACTGTACGTTGTTAAACAAGAGGTGAGGACCTGTTCTCTGTTCTGATAGCATGAATTCACCCTCTTGTATTCATTTTCACTCATTTGTGTGGATTTATTAATGAACATAGTGTGTGTGTTTGGGGGTTGATCAATGTTTCTAACTGTTTACTTTGGTTATTTTTTATCATCTTGTATTCTACTTTTTTTTTTAAATAAGTGGTTCTGGGGCAGTATCCAGATGGATGCTCGAGCTGGAGAATCGATGTATTCATATGAGAAGGTAACAAAAATAACACACCAAGTGGTATTAGGTGTAATATACACCACTATATTTGAAGTATAGTGTATTAAATTTTAGCCATTTCCTCTTACTCTTATGGTTACTTGCTCTTTTGCTTTGTGGCATTTTTTCATATTTTAATTGCTAGTAGTAGTAGCCATGAACCAAGTTCCCAAGGAAAGAAAAGTTGTAAGAAGTGCTAGTTCATTAAAATAGAAACTGAGGGTTTTATTTAAAAATATTGTGTGCAACAAAAGTAATAATTTAAGCTTTTATTGCTATTTAAATGTAATTAAGGGCTCAAATAAACATAATCTTTTTTGTGTTTTGATGTTTAGGAGGCAAATAGAAATTTTAGGAGCCCAAATTTATCCCTCTCCATAATGTAACTAGTCAAACTCATTTAGCCATGGTGATTTAAACTGGAGTCGTGGATATAAACAACTTACTTTGCTAGCATTATCTGGTAATAACGATACTGAGTCCAGCCGAAATTACTATACCTGGAAACTTTCACTGGCTAACTCAGTCTCTCTATCAATGGCATCTTGTGTAAAGGATGCAGGGGGCATCAGCTTTTTGAGATTTTGTCATTCACCAAAGTTCCTTAACTAACTTTGTCTAGCTAGTCAGCTAAGCTACATCGTGCCTGTTAGTTAGCATGACTGTGACAGTGTTTTCACATAGAAAGTTTAAAATTTCTGCTCGAGCTGGAGAATCGATGTATTCATATGAGAAGGTAACAAAAAATAACACACCAAGTGGTATTAGTGGTAATATACACCATTATACTTGACGTATAATGTCTTAAATCTTAGCCATTTCCTCTTACTCTTATGGTTACTTGCTCTTTTGCTTTGTGGCATTTTTTCGTATTTTAATTATTAAAAATTGAGATTTTTGTTTTTGTCACCCAGTCGGAGAGCCCGGCGATGAAGAAAGCAGTGTCCCTTCTTTCTCTCACAACACCCACAAGTAATCGGAAGCGGCGGCGTCTACGTGACACTCTGGCCCAACTCGCTAAAGAGACAGAGATCTCACCTTTCCCCCCTCGTAAGAGGCCCTCGGCAGAGCACTCACTCTCCATGGGCTCGCTGCTGGACATCTCAAACACTCCTGACACATGCAAGACCTTGGCAGGTGAGAGCATGGGAGAGAGAGAAATACCTGCTTAAAATCTTGCTTCTGTGTTGAGCAACTACGTACAATGCTGAAGGCTCATCTGGTCCAAGACCCCTGCTAAGGGTTTGGGATGGAGCTCTGCAAGAGTGAGATGATTATAGATTAGGCTAACTCTACCTAGTGAGTCCTGACTCCGTTACTGCTGGAGGTTTGGGATAAATCGTTAGGCGCTGAGTGCAAATATGAGTGAGTGAGGGATAGATGTCATTTACTTTAATTTCAAAATGTTTCAGATTAATTTGTTGATTTATTTACAGTAAGGTTTTTGTCAATAGCGTTAATTTATATAATAAGACTCTTTACATATGATTATTATTGCTGCTGCTGCTGCTAATATGGTGTACTGTGCCATATTTAATTAGAAAAGTGATTTTATAATTAATTTAATTAATAAAAATTAATTCTAGAAGAATGTCATAAATTACATATTTATGCACATATTTACATACATGTTTCATTTGGATGATGTGAAGTAGAACATGTTATCTTAAAAAAAAAACTGAATGTGGATTTTTTTTCCCTTGGAATGCATAATACAGAAATTGGAATAGTATTCACACAGTGAAATTCGTTCTGACAGCTCTCATGGTGTGTGATGGAGAAGCAGTGTAGGCTCAGTGTGAGTGTGTGAGGCTGGTCTATTTGTTACAGAGCGTAGCATGGGAGGCAAGCACAGACAGAAGAATCCTGTGAAGAGAAGCAGTGAAAGGGAGAAAGAGAGGAGGAGTAGGACAGGCAGAGAATGGTCCTTTCACTGTACCAGCACCCCGCAGCAAACCACAGAACAGAAAACACACCCTGGCCACATGCACTTGGAGCTCTCGCTCAACTCCTCTTCGGAGTCTGGTGTGTGTAGGAAAGCAGTTAGGGTCATCAGGGGAAGTCAGCCTGACCTAGGTAGGAGAACTAGGTAGTCAAACAATAACATAATGATGGAATTCAGTTTTACATGATTAAAGCCACAGGTGTTCGATTCAAACCGCGACTTTTGATTGTGCAGTATCACAAAAGTTAAGAGTGAAAGTGCTCTACATAATCCCCTACTGCAATAATGTGCTTATCTCATTAACCTGTTTCACTAGTGCTTGGATACAGGTGTAAAGTTTTCCAGGAGCTATGATCAAACTGTCAGCTTAATGTCTAACACTGGCCTTCCAGGAACTCCATTAATGTCACAAACGTGGAAATACCTTGAATCAGGGTCAGGACTGTATGGGGAATGTGGCAATAACTCTCAGCCGAGTTCCTGTACTGTGCAAGTGGTGTTTGTGAAAGTGTGTGCAGTTCTCACAGACCTTCATCTCTTTTTCAGCAGTTGCCAACAAGTTATCTATAAACTTTAAAGGATTGTGTTGTACTTGCTGAATGTTTACAGCCTTTTTTAAAACATTTGGACAATTCCAATGTTTTATTGCAGCCTAGAGTCTCATCACAGTACTGTGCTTGACCATTGCACTTAATTGTAATTCACGAGAGGTTTTGTGCCTTCGTTCGCAAGAAATTTTAGCATGGTTTGACTTTCCTGCCCCTTTTACATGTTTTTGGTACATCTTCATGACAAATTTGAGTTACTGATGAAATAAAATACACATGGATGTTACTGCATTCTTTGGCGTTTGACTGTTCTACATTTTTCAGTGAAATGTAATTGCACCAGTTCACCCCAGGATATAGATACTGAGTAGGATGAAGTGAGAGGGAAATTGTCCAGAGAAATTATCCTACGGTTAACCTGTGTGTTCGCCCATGCATTTCAGAGAACTCCAGACCCTCCAAAAGCTCCACGCCTGTCCTGGCCAAACAGTCGGCAAGATGGCAGGTGTCCAAGGAACTGTACCAGACTGAGAGCAACTACGTGGATATCCTAGCTACAGTTCTGCAGGTCTCTCTTCTTTCCTACCTCGCTCACTCATATGCAGAGACACACACACACACACACACACACACACAGTGGCAATCCACAGTGCCTGTCTGTGGCCTTATCAGGCTGTACCAGTGCTCCAAACCAGTGGGAGAGAAAATGAATTAGATTCGTGTTACAGTGGGCAGTAGAGCCTACACAACATCCAAACACCTGTGCCCCTTAGAGCCACATGCGCGCACACACCTATACATGTACACACGCGTACACAGGAGCTCACTCATAGGAACACGCATTAACAAACAGAGTGTATAGACAACATCAGAACATGACAAATTCATACCCTATCTATCCGTCAACATTGTTTAAAATATCACGCACACGTGCAAAAAAAAAAATGTAAATGACAATCACTCAGACACATTGGTTAAGCTCCTTAGGAAATTTTCAGTCTTTAGGCATGAGTCTTCTCTGTCTGCTATTTCAGCTTTTCAAGAATCCACTGGAGAAAGAAGGGCAAGTTGGGGGCCCCATCCTTGCTCAAGAAGAGATTAAAACCATCTTTGGCAGCATCCCAGACATTTATGAAGTGCACACAAGGATAAAGGTGGGCATTCAGTTGTTTGAACCCGTGATTGAGAGTGTAAGACCGGTGATTCATCCAGGGCAGCTATTAATGCTGATGAATATCTTCTGGACAGGCGGAGCTGGAAGAGCTGGTAATGAACTGGTCAGAAGACAAGAGTGTCGGTGACATCATTCTGAAATATGTGAGTCTGATGGCCATTTCGATCTACATGTTTTGTCACTTTCGTGACACTGACTGTTTTGGTCCCTTTGTAACACCTCATCCTTTTTCTTTGTCAGTCCGGCGAGCTGGTGAAAGCTTACCCTCCTTTCGTCAACTTCTTTGAGATGAGCAAAGAGACTATTGTGAAGTGTGAGAAGCAGAAGCCCAGGTTTCACGCATTCTTAAAGGTGTGTGTGTGTGTGTGTGTGTGTGTGTGTGTGTGTGTGTGTGTGTGTGTGTGTGTTGCTACTGCAATGTTAATTATGTTGAGGATCAAAACCTGTGAAAACCCTCATTTTTTAATTTTCCCCTCATGATGTAATAAATTATATTTAGTCAATTTAATATTTTCCTCATTGAATAAAAATGAGGTGCAAATGTTAAACCTGGTAGTAAGAAGGGAGAAACTCTGCCCAGCCCTCACGCCATTTTGGGCTAATTAATTCAGAAGTATTTCACTCCACATGCTTAGCCACACGAGGCCAGAGCAAGGTGAGAAACGCTGTCGGGGAGGTCGCTGTTGTGCTAGATACACTCACGGATGTATCTTCTGTCTGATCTGTGTAGTGGTGGTTTAAGAAAGATGCAGGTATACTTGGTATTAGTTTAGTATCATTTAGCAACCTTTTCAACTACAGTAAGTTTATCTCGTACTCCAAAAACATCCTGTCTGCTTGAAAAGGCTCTTCTGTTTAGCGCCTTTCTTGTTATGCTAATGTAACACTGGTTTGAACCTCATGCATGTAAAATTATAATGAGTTGATAATGGTAGGGGTGCAACACATAATGTTTGTTAAATTTTAAATTGGTGAGGTCATTCTGAGTTTTGCATTGTGAGTCTAAACACGATGTAGGAAGTGATGTTCGAGTGTACAACGAAAGTGCCTTGTCTATTAAAAATGTCTAAAGTGTGGGATAATTTCACTATTAACTCGGGCATAAGTTGATGTGAACTGAACCATTTGCCTAGCTGACCTTGCTTGGCATGCTGGAACCATGCTGGCTCTTGATGATGAAGGCTCATCTTGGTAGATTAGCTAGCTAGCTAGGGCTCGATATTAATGCTTGCTAGAAGCAAGTGTTCAGGGTAATGGAATTTCTCATGTGTTTGTCTAATCAGCAAAAAAAAAAAAAAAACGACTAGTAGCCGACTATGATTATTCAATTCAATTTTATTTGTATAGCGCTTTTAACAATTGACATTGTCGCAAAGCAGCTTTACACAATCAAAAGAATTAAGTTTGTATGAAATGTGAATGTGTGTGAATCAATATAATAAGATTAGATTAGATTTTGTTGACTGATCCAAGGCTATTTTCATGATTGGTTTCCAATCAGAGGCTGTGTTTTGACAGTAGTGATCTCATATTAACTGCTCAATGAAACTATTACAGTTAAACCTTGGACTGCGAGCATAATTCACTCCGGAAGCATGCTGGTATATTAAAGCACTCGTTTTTGCAGTACAGTTACTAAAGAATAGTCACTACATTTGGACAAAAAAAAAAACACAGTTAAAATGCCATGATAAACAGTATACACGCGCACAGATGTTGACTATACAAGTGACACAGAGACTGAGCATGGGAGATGATTACCCATAATTCTGCAGTGCAAGAGAGGAGAATCATTGGCTCAGTGATTACGTAACGCTCTGCACACAAAGCGCACTCGTACGTCAAGATCTCACTTGTTTATCAGGTTAAAATTTTTGCTCCTCTTGCAAAACGTTCGCAGACCAAGTTACTCCCAATCCAAGGTTCCACTGGATTTGGAATTGCAAAAATGTCTTTTGTATCAGCGGGAAAGCTTATCAAAACATTCATCTTAGAAAAAAAAAAAAGATTTCTTTACTGTTGTCTTTCTTGTTAGTTAAGACATGTCTTAAACATCCTTAAACTCAATTTAAAATCTGTCAAAAAATTATAATCAGAATCAGTTATTCATTTCAGTAATCACAAGACTATTTGACTATCTAAATAGCAGAGTTGCAGTGCTATTAAGTAGATGTTTTTAAATATATCTGATCATTAGATTATTAAACACACTCACTTCGTTTCTCCTTAGTGCTTGCTTCACTTATTGATTTCCTGCTTGATTGGTTTGCTGACTGAGCTGCTCCAAAGGCTTTCCCCTCTTGAATACTTTAGTTGGAATGATGTACTGTTGTTTTTTTTTTTTTATGTTAACCATTTACCATGTTTTTAAAGCCTTTCTAAACAATCCTTTGATATTGAGCTTCTTTTGTTAACTTTAAAGTTGCAACAATTCTCTAAAATTTCTATTAAAACTGTTTTAAAGTAGTACTGATGCAGCCTTATCATCTTCCAATTAAATGTGCCGATAACATCAGTCTACAAACCTAGAGAGAACAATAAGGCCAACTGCGTCCCTGAATGTCTTTTCTAAGTTTCTCTCCACACCTTCGTCTAGATCAATCAGGCTAAACCCGAGTGTGGTCGACAGACACTGGTGGAGCTGATGATACGCCCTGTGCAGAGACTGCCTAGTGTTGCTCTCTTACTCAATGGTGAGTCATCAACATGCGCATGCACACTCCTTCAGTGGTCATACATACTTTGTGGTCACTAACTATTCGCTTAGACTTCCCATCTATTTTTTTTCCGTTACCTGTGTATTTTAAGGATTTGATTAGACTTGGCGGTTTGGAAAAGTTTACATGTATAAGTTTTCTCCACCTGAGACCACAATCTGGCTGTGTATCTCTTCATATAATTATGGAAATACTTTTCCATAACCTTTCATCTTTGTTTGCCACGCTATAATGTTTTAGATATTAAAAAGCATACCTCTGATGATAATCCTGATAAAGTCACTCTGGAAAAGGCCATCGAGTCCCTTAAAGAAGTTATGACGTGAGTTAAATTATTTAACAACTCCATTTCAGATATTATTCTCATGACTTTCTTCATTCATTCTTAAATTAATGTCTTAAATCTTTTTTCTTTTTTTTTTTGCTGTTCCACCCAGCCACATAAATGAAGACAAGAGAAAGACAGAAGGCCAGAAGCAGATCTTTGATGTGGTTTATGAAGTGGATGGCTGCCCTGTAAGTTGCTTATGTGTTTGCTCACCCGAGCTCTATTCGTAGTGACGATCTGCTAATCTCTAAATAACAGTGCCCGTGCATCGCGCCTATCCTCCGCTCAGTCAAACTTGCATCACTATTTATTTCACTTAATTAAGCAGCACGCTCCCTTTATGTTCTTCTTTTGCAGTCAGGATTTGTAAAAGCTTTGCATCTTGTGCAGGCAGTGTGATAATCTTGCTGCTTTCTTCCTTTGAGGTCTGTGCAAAATGTATTAATGTAGATTTGTTTGGGGACTATCAGAGAGAATGTGAATCGCGGAAGAGGTTGCGAGGATGCAGGTCCATGCTTGCTTTCGTTTCGATATTCATAAAATAAATGTATAAAAAAAAAAGTCTTCGAAGGAGCTTGATGTTGCTACTAGAATAATGTGTGGGTGTGTGTGTGTTTGTTTTGCAGGCCAATCTTTTGTCTTCTCATCGGATTCTGGTGCACAGAGTGGAGACCATTGCTCTAGGAGACAAGCCCTGTGACCGCGGCGAGCACGTCACTCTATTTCTCTTCAACGACTGCCTGGAGGCATGTTCACACTTGCACTCATTAAGAAATATATCTTTATTTCGCTCCTGTGAATTTGTTGTATAATTCCCTTGATGAAATCATGTTTTTCCTTTATGAAAAATATTTTTAGACTTCCTGGACACACACACACACACACACACAAGCATCCACACAATATCCTTTAAGTTTATTGACCTCTTTAGCAGTGCTCTATTGAGTCAGCTCCTCCTCTTCCTCCCCCTTAAAATCCCATCCCACCCACTCTGCTTTTCTCCTATCCCAATTACATATACTTCACAAGTTCATTGTGAGAATCAGTTTTATATAAAAATAAATAAATAAAGTGCTTAATTAATGAACATGCAGTCAGTGCTTGCTGACTCGGCGACTCCCAGTTTCCTGATTAGCATGGGTTTGTGTTTGATTGGTCGGCTTGGGTGGGGGCGGGGGGGGGGGAGGCTTCTGTCTACTGTGGCTGTCCTGTTTGCGCAGCTTTAGGTCTAGCCTGTTAATGAGGGAAGGGAGCTCTGGGGCTTCATCTGCTCAATTATTCATTGATGAATTCCTCTGTATTCATATCTGTTGCTCTACATTACACTGCATCCCATACTCGGGCCCCATGCTGTAGGATTAAAGGGTACCTAATGAGCCTGGGCGTTTAGCTTCTGAACAGCACTGATCAATGAATATCACACACGACAGCCTCCATGTGCATGCACATACACCCACTGTACAAAGTCTGGACTTAAGCACATGCAGAAGATAATTTATTGCTTGTTTGTCTGCATTCCCAGATTGCCAGAAAGAGGCATAAGGTGATCAGCACCTTTAAGAGTCCTCTGGGGCAAACACGGCCACCTGCTCAGCTCAAGCACATCACCCTGATGCCCCTGTCTCAGATTCGCAGGGTGCTGGACCTGCGCGACACCGAAGGTAAGCTTGCAGCGCAAGGTCCAGCTATGAAATGTGCCTCTCTACAAAACCCATATTCACTTCTGTTTTAAGAAATGTTTCAATCTAACACTTGACACGTAAATTTGGGGTAACCCCTGTTTGTTTAGTTGTTAGTTTCCATCACGGCCGAAGTTTCGAATGAAAACCGTCTGACGATAGGAGCGTGCCTCCTTACTTGTCTGCAAAAACCTTTGAAAAGAAGCTGCACAAAGAAATTTCACTTTTTCAAAAGAAGAAATAGAATCACTGTGCTTTTGTAACCAGCAGAATATTTTTTAACACAGCTGATTGATGGCACAGAAGCGTTTGAACAACTCAGCCTCCAGAGTGTTGAGCTACACCATTTAAAGAAGCTGTCAGGTCACAAAGGATGTCCCAAAAAATATTATTCCGTAACTCCAGGTCTTCTGTTTTACATGTAATATCGGTAAATAACTCAACTGTCTTTCTGTTTGTTTCCTGAGAAAGTGTTGTAGTTTTACATTACAGACCTTTCCAAACAAGTAACACTTAATATAATTATTCTTCCTAATGCTAAATTTAGTCTTAATTTTAAAATATTGTGGTCACCTTGAGATCTGATCATTCTAATATCTTAAGGTCAAAACCTTTCATGATGTTGGGTGAAGTTCTGTTATTGACGCATAACGTGGTGGGGAAAAAAAACTTTTAAGAGGAGAAAGTCATGATGTGGCCATCCATCAAAATGATCAATTCAAACAAGTCAAATAAGTTTAGAAGTCTTCCCTTGCACAGTCTTGTACTAGACAACTTGTGTTAATGTTTATAGTACGTGACTTCGGAGGGTACTTGATTTGGGAAATGGTAAAATTTATCTCTAGTTGTGTTTTCTAAACTCTGTATCTTTGTGGGGGTTTGTGATGCATTCTGGGTATACAGACTGTCAGAACGCCTTTGCGCTGGTTGTGAGGCCTCCCACCGAGCAGGAGAATCTCCTCTTTAGTTTTCAACTCACTGCTGAAGACACTCTCAAGTCAACCTGGCTCAAGACTCTCTGCCGTCAAGTGGCAAATACCATCTGCAGGACTGATGCGGTGAGTGCTCCACCCCCTTGTGGAATCTTCCTTGGCTCCCATCAACTGGAGGCTGACAAGGCCTCTAACATAATTATTTATTTTATTAGGCCTCACTTTGTTTTATTACACCACAACAAATTAGGTGGCATGTGCGGGCTTTTTTTGGTGGCAGTTAATCCTATTAGATTGTCCAGCGTGGTTAGGCTGGAAGACAGATTAATGTAATTAGAAGTGGAATTGTGCTTGAACTTTACACCTTGGAGGCAGATGGCTTTATCTCCATTTTACAGCACCACAGGTCGCTTGCTCTGACGCATGAGTGCAGGCCCAGACCTGCCAAACAGCACGTGTAATTGGCTCCAGCCAGACAGATGTATATATTTGCCTTTATAATTAAAGAACAAGTACCACTAAGCCCTGCAGGTGAACGTCTGTCTTGCCAGCCTACAGGCATGAAGTCCACCACAAGGTGGCGATGCACACCTCCTTTCAGTGCACTCTGTCATGTTCTCTTGCTCTCCCTCTAGACCAAGATGTCTCATTCATTGCATTTTGCCTGCAGAATGACTTTATATATTTATTCTATTTTAAAACAGGAAGACCTAATTCAGTGCACTGATCCTGACACCTTTCAAGTGAGCACGAAGGACATGGACAGCACTCTGAGTCGAGCCTCCAGGGCCATCAAAAAGACATCAAAGAAGGTAGGGGTGGGCACAGCACTGTGGGTGTTGTTTGGAATGTGCTCACTTACACACACACACACACACACACACACACACACACACACACACACTGTTAACTTATTGGCAGAGTAAAAACATAAGTCTGAAACTGATTTTAAGTCAGTGATGCATTTGGACTGATCTCTGGTCCGATTAGTTAAGTGACAACATGGCTTGTTTAATAATAATAAACACAATTTCTAAATATATGAAGGCATAAGTATGAATTTGTTGATTGCTTCAGTGATGAGATGCTGTTGCAAACTGATGTGCCTTTATGGGGGGGATACTACTTTTGTGGCATTAACTAATAATTTTTGTCTATAAGATGATTAAAATTATCATAATGACGAGCATTGAAAGGTAACCGTTTAATTTTGTTTTCAGCCATGTCCGCTGCTTACCTAATTTAAACTAACTGGACTAAAATTTAGTTGACTGTCCCTGCTTGTCTTAGGTAATGAGTATAATCTGAATTAAATTTTTCTTCTGAGTTTCCAGGCCCTTAATATAAAATGTACAGCTTGGGTGCAGTAATGATTTCGTTCATTTGCAGGTCACCAGGGCTTTCTCTTTCACAAAAACCCCTAAGCGTGTGATCCAGAGAGCTTTTATGGCCAGCAGTACCCCAGATGACAAGAGCCCTGGCACAGGCCTTGATCATATGAGTCGAATGAGTAGCAGCTCTACACTAGCTGTGAGTCTCTCTTCCTTTTTTTTTTCTCCCTTTCTTTTTCTGTCCCTTTCTTCATCATATTTATTATAGAAAAAAGTTAGTGTTTCCTTCAAACAAGTCATTAACTTTGATGAATTCACAACATTTAATAGCTTGTTAGATTTTGGAACAGAGCCGTATCTAATCAAGTATCGGAAGAACTGGATTTCTTAGACACATTTGCATTAAAATGTACTATTATTAAGGTTCTTGGGGATTTTATTTCAAAACCTGCTGTTTTTGGTTGTACCGGTAATCACTCACTATGTTACAGGAGACTCACCATCTTGTATAATCCAGTTCCTGCCCAAATCCAACAGAGCTGATCAGTCTAATCGAATAAACTGATAATGTGGGGCAGGTGTGTTGGATTAGGGCTGGGGCAAAATTCTGTAGGAAAGTACATCTCCGAGTACATGGGTTTTAGATCACTGGCTTACACAAGTATTGCAAGCAAGCCTGGAGAAGGTGATAAACATGAAGCATTTAATCTGACTTCACAATGTATGCTCTGTGTGGCAAAGATTTCAGTGTTGTTGCTCAGGTTGCACTGTATTGTCAAGCATTGTGATTTAGTGATTATGGGATACAAGTTGTTTTGGCCATCAGTTCGTGCTATTTACGAATCCCAACTATGTCAAAGATTTACCTACAGTTAAAATTAACTAATTAATAATTTAATCATTCTTGGGTTAAAGTAAGGACACTGACCTAATAAACATTGACAAAAAAGGAAGGTGTCTACAGGGAATTAATATTTCAGTATTTAAACCATCTCAATGCTGCCTTACCAGCATTAAACAGGTTCAGAGCTGGTCCTTTTTAATCAGATTGTAGTTATTGCATAATGAAATAAACAAATGGTTTAAAGGCTGAAATAGTTTGTTAGCTGCATTTACTAAGTGGTGCAATTAGTGTGCTTAGATGACGGATGATCTTTGCAGGTTCAGGAGCATGCAGGCATGTGGAAACGCTGATGAAACCGAGCAAAATAAGTCCACCGCAAAACTTTTTTTTTTTTGTTTTTTTTTTAATACCTCTGCAGTCACTTTGCAGTTAATTGGTTGGAGCTAAAAAAGAAGCTAGCAGGACTTTTACATGTGATGCAAGAAAAGAACTCATCGTTTCTAAACAAATGCCAGCTATTTGCTGACATTTTGTCAAGATTTTAAGTACGATGTCCAGTACTGTGCAAAAGTCTTGAGCCACCCCCTGTTTTTCATATTGTGCTGTAAGTGCCAGACATTCTTGTAGTTTCCTATAGGCTTGAGAAAAGTTCTCCGGACCTCCTGAAGGTTCTTTTTTTGTCTTTCATTTTGCCAAGTTTTTGACCCTCACTGGTTCATGACTGGAAAATGAGAAACGGGTGCAGATGATGACGGATGATTAGGATACTGGTGATGCTGAATGGGTGGAAAAAGCGAGAAGGGAAATGAGGTTGCTGCTGAGGTTGATGTATAAACAACCGGTTTTTAAATTGTATCTTTGGTCACTTTACAGCCAATCACAGTAAACCATTTCTTCCCGCTTCTTTCATATAATCTACATAATTTAACATGAAGAAATTTATGCGGCTCAAGACTTGCAGCACACAGTACTGTATAACCTTACACTTTTATAAATATTGATACAGGGAAAGCTCCCTTGCCCTCCCTTATGAATTTTCGCCTTAACCATAGAAATTTTGAAAGCAAGTTCCCTCGGCATATGAAGCATTTTTGGCATACGAACTGAACACCAGCAAAGTTCCCCAGGTGCCATTCAAAACTTGTTTGCGTCAGTGGAAAGCCAAGTGAAGCAAGTGTACGACCTTGCACTTTTTCTTTTTTTTTTTTTTTCCCCCCCTCAGTCAGCGAAAGCTGTTTCAAAAGAGTGAACCCACGATATCAATGTTGTCTTCTGCACGCATTCAAAAACTGTGATTTTTCACGGTATGAATCAAGATATGAATTTTCACCTTAAAAACTCACCTCCAGAACAAATTAAATTTGTATGCCGAGGTTCCTCTATACACTTATTTGTCTGTATTAATGCACTGAACTACCATACTAGTTCATGCTGGGTGGCAGAGCCCAAAACCCAGCTTAAACAAATTCCCAATTCTTTTAATAAGTGTGATCCTCTATTATTCTGGTGTAGTTTTGCTGGTTTCTGCAGATGTTTTTTTTATTTGGCTCTACCATGTTTTAAACTAATGACAAAAGCAGGAAAAGCAGTCTATGCTGCATGGCCAAATGTTTGTGGACACCTGATAAAATGTGCGTGTTGAGAATCCCATTCCAGATTTAGTTGCCCCTTTGGTGGTACAATCCCCTCCACTCTCCTGGGGAAGGGAGTTTATCTTCCACCTCATTCACCTCATCCAGGGTGTTCAGTGGGGTTGAAGTCTGATTTCTGTGCAGGTCATGTGAGTTCTCATGCTCCAGCATTGCTGAGCCTTAAATGTTGTTCGGTTGAGGGATATTTTGGGAGGAAAATACCTTAAAATCCAGCTTGCGGGTCTGATAACTCATTTAAGAGGATAGTCATGTTTAGTGTCTTTAGTACTGCTTTGTATTACCAAGATACTTACAACAGCTGAAAATATCTGTTGTATTCTGGAGATGTCTTGCACTGTATTATCAGGGAACTGTCATCTCACAGAGCACTCTCAGGGTTCTCATCTAAAAACATGCACCTTTGGTGTTCTCTTGTTAGATGCATCTCAAAAGCAGCTAGAACAAAGAGATGCTAGGGTAGATAATTAATGTAATGATTTCAATTTCATTCTTGAAATGTCTCAATAATTATATACGGGACTAAGAGAAAGCTGCACAATACGGACAGAAATAACATGCTATAATTATACCGCTAGATCCTGCTTATGATTCTACTTGCAGTGCATGTAAACAAACAACTCAATCCTTCATGCGTCACATTTGAATACACTACGAAATATGAATCCACCAATGCCATGATTAAAAACATGCAGATTGTAATAAAAATGTCATGCAGATATTGTGACGGTTGTCAAACAATATCGTGCGTGGATGATTCTAAAGGAGACGTTTTTCTTAATTGTTCATTTTTAACGGTACTTGGTGATCCAGGAGTCATGTGTACAACTAGGTTGGCAGGAGACTAAATTCAATCCTCACACGGTAAAGTAGCACTTCAGAAAGAATGCTAAGGACATTGCATCTGGTCTGACACTAATGAAGCTGATGTTCTGCTTGTTCCATCTCACTGCGTCAGTGTTTTCATTTGCGTTGTCACTGAAGCTATTTATCCTGTAGGGTCCTTCTGGCTTGCATCGCTTTCATTTTCCACATCTTTTCCAGAGTAATTAAAAGGACACAGTTTTCTTTCAGGCTAAATATCTTGAATGCTTTTTTTGGTTTTGTTTGAATTTATCATTTGTGCCAGACCTTAGTTCTTCTTAACATCTGGATTGCAAACATTTGGACACAGTTTATTTTTCCAAGTTGTCACTTTGCTGTAATGTATTAGACTAATCTGTGTGTGTGTGTGTGTCTATCTTTTTTTTTTTTGTACACATGCGGGTGCAGATGGCTCGCTCAGCCTCTACATTCAGTCTGAGTGGTTGCAGTAAAAATGCTGTAGTGCAGCGCTCAAATTCACTGGACAATGCGCCTCGGCCCAGGGTGGCCGTGTGTGTACGCAACCCATGCTGCCCAGATAACGCTAACCAGCCTGCTCCTGCAGAGTCCCATCTCAAAGTGCCCACGCAGCAAGCGTGCCCGGCCACTCTGCAGGGCACAAGGCCATGCCGGGAGCTTGTGGTTTCCTTGGAGCAGCGCCGAATCCCTGGCTCCCCCCGCAGAGAGACTCTACTCTAGGTGTCCTTATTATGTGAGCACAGCACACTTATGGCTCCCTCATTCACTAATGTTTAACCTTTGGGGAAAGTGGTTGCACTTACTAACTCACTGTGTCAGAGGTGCACAATTCCAGTCCTGGAGAGCTGCATTTGGTTATTTCCTTGTTCAGTGCCACCTAGTTGAATAATTAACTAATTTATTTGCTGTTTTGGAGCAGCAAAATCTCTGGGCTTCTGCTAACTAGGATTGTAGTTGTGCATCTTGCTGTAGTTTTGGTTGTTTAAATTTGCGTACAATTATAGTTAGAGAGGCGGTAGCACCAGCTGGGCCTAAGTTGGGATTAAATGTAATTGTAGCTCGAGTGGCTGGGGAATTACTAGAACACAATAGCCCAAACTCACCTTAATGACTATTTATACTAATATTGGCAGTTGTTATATTGGGTAATGTAGGGCATTTTGAGTCCGTTTGTATTCAAGTAGTCAGACCCAGAGTAATTCATTATTGAAACCCTAAGAAGATGAAAATAGCAGTTGAATAGGATCAGACCAAGTACAAGTTATAAGAGATTCTAAGGAGGTGAATAGTCAGAAGCCAAAGCACCAACACATTTTTAGGGCAGCAGGTTTAAATCATTAGGACAGTAAAACCTAAAGTGAAATGTAAAGATTAATATGACTGGTTTATAAATATCGTGTTCTTGGGTGTGTTCAACATTATACTCTAAGAATGTAGGCT
This sequence comes from Clarias fuscus, assembly GCA_030347435.1. NCBI lineage: Eukaryota > Metazoa > Chordata > Actinopteri > Siluriformes > Clariidae > Clarias > Clarias fuscus. The sequence goes on from CM059219.1 coordinate 19,492,513, forward strand.
AACTTTAGAGAAGACAAAAACTTAATGTTTGAAATGTAAATTCCATCAAAATCATTCATTTGTTATATGCATCATGTGTAAAATGGCTGTATCATTCAACCACTTTTAGCTGCTAATTAGTTCATATAATTGATAGCTGATAAACCTCTAGTATGGGCATTAAGCAGGACCTTATAGCTGGTAAAACTCTATACCAGGCTAGTTGAGTGCAAATATTATGACCGTCCATATTTTCATCCATTAGAAAATAATTTTGTAATTCAGGTAATTCAGCAGCCACACTGAGAGACACTCACCCAGATTTTATTTTCATGTGGAGGAATTACAGATTCATATTGCACCCAAAGCCAAAATACTGGGCATCAGTCCTGATGCACATTTTTATAAAGAAAACTTTAACCAGGCAACTGTATTTTGATTTTCTATTGATCATCTCACAGGGTCAGGGCTCAGCAGCGCAGTGAAAATTCCCAGTGTCATTAACTCTCTTGGGTTTCATAAGCTTGACTGGAAAATGTCCGAGTGTGTGCAGACATGGGTGATGGGTTCTGACTGGTGGTTATAGCAAGAGTCAGGGGAATAAATTGGGTCCAGGTTCCTGCTTAACCTCTTTTACACATGCAGGTTTGCAGGAAAAAGTGTGGAAAGAAGTATTAGTGTTCGCATGAGCATACCAATCAAGCTGTTTGTCAAAACTAATACATGACTTAATAATTGTTGGTCATTTAACTGGGGCTTGTTTCCTTTTAGAAATAATTTTAAGAAAATGAAAGCTCTCGATGTATGACATGGTGGTCTGGGAGAACCAAGTGCCACTATGGCTGACTTCTGCCAATCAGCCAAAAATGGTGAAAACTTTTGACTGAAATTAGTTTTTTTTTGTTCCTGTTCTACACATTGACGTAATTTTAACATGCCAACAGGGTGATTTTAAAAAAAGAAAGAAAGAAACTCTTAACACTAGTGAAAACAGTAACTTTAATACAAAGGGACTAGGTTGTAGCTTACTTGCTTTAGGGAAAATAAAAAAAATATAACCTCTGTAAAGAAAAAGGAATTGGAATGAAAAATATGTCCAGTAGATGTTATAATTTTTTAATCATTCATATATATATTTTCTTGCCCGGACTTGCTGCAAAAATCACAGGAATTAGTTTTACACAGGCACCTATGGCTAAATTATGTCATTAAAGGGCAGACATAAAGAAGACCGAAGTTAATTAACTTTTTTTCTTCTTCTTTTTTTAACCTGTTAGTGTAATTGTAATGGATATTAAATTGGAATTTATCCTTTTCACAGTATTTCCAGGCTTTAAAATATAAAAGCTGTACACTTGACTGAATTATTCTAAGGAGAGGCATCTTTCAAAATTTCATTTATTAGAAAATGTCACTTGAAGGGTTTTCTCAGGCCACCACATATTCCAATGTTACACCATGTCCATGTCATTCACTAACCGTGTTCATTGCCGTTTCCTCCTTAAAGCTTGATATTGATTCAGTGTGTTTGTAACATTTCACTCTACGTGTGGGTGCTAAATCATTTAAGCATATGCATATTTGCAAGTACTATTATTACATATTGTGAAGTTTGTAAATCATGAGAACAAAACATCTGAAACTCTTCCCATGAATCTCCGTAGTGAAATGGTCACTTCCTCAGGGAGTTAACTGCTTTTCATCCACCTGCACTGAACAGTACTTGGAGTTAATTGGACGTGACTAGTGAAGAAAACTCCCTGAACATCTCTGAGACATGCTCCTCTCAGCTTCACAATATGGTTCTTTATAACAAGCTGCACCAGATGTCAGACTTCCTGAAGAAATCATACATCCAGAAATTTGCTGATTTAAGCAACCTGACATTCATGCTTTTTTTAAATTTAATTAAATTTTTTACTACTTTTTTTTTTTTTTTTTTTTCCCCAGGCTGTGCACTCGCCATCGATGGTCAATCTGTCATCTGCATTTGAGAGGAAGTACCACACCTTTAGCCGGTCAACCACTCACCTGATCTGATGTGTATGGTTTAATCCGTTTCCCTGCTCTGACTAAACAACACTAAAGACCTTTTTATACAGTAGTACAATGCTGACAGATGAGTGCTCTCTGACTTCCAAATGAAGGATAATTCTTGTAATGCGTGTTTTTGTCTTGCTAACATCGTATATTTTGGGCACTTTCATACAACAGAGAGATGTTATTAACTGACATTTTCTATTTCTTTTAGCAAAATAGATTTTGACATTATTAACCAATTAAAGTATTTCTTGATGTTATATGGGGAAACCTATCTCAGCCACTTAAGTTTCCAGCTTTTATAAAGCTACAAAAGTGAGTTTTTTTCATATTAATGGTTACAATTAGAGAAACAATAGAAAGTCGTTGTAGTAAAACCATTGCTCAAATGCCACTTATTGTAGAAGTGTTTTATTTTTTTAAAGGACCAGATTGTTTTTGAACAGGCAAAAAAGTTGAGCTGCGTACAGCCTGCTTATTTATTCTTGAGAATAAATCATTTATATATATTTAGTATATGTCAATCCTCTGTCTTTTCCTTTCTATTTATGTGTAAATATGCTCTTTTTCATTTATGATTCTCTGCTTTATTTCTTGAATGTCATGTTTTTTCTCTTACCATTAGTGGCCTTTCAAAACCTATACAAAACTCCCCCTTTTTCCTTTTCTCACTGTACTGAAGTCACATGTTGTCTTTGTAAATGGTCTGTAATGATTTTTGTGAATTGTTTTTATGTTTGACACTGTTCATTTCCTCCTTTCCAATAAAAGACGGATGTAGCCAATGAATGGGCATGAGTTCTGGGATTAGAAACACTTTTTTTTTTTAAATAGCTGTCAAAATGTTTAGTGTTTAGAGCTTTACGGTATGTTTATCAGAGGTCGTCATGTACAGTATGCCTCTAGTCTGAGTACCGGATGCAGACCCAGCAAATGTATTTCCGCAGCTTGAACCAAGCACAATATATTTTCTGCAGCAGAAACCCCCTATGTCGCCAAGAGGGTTTGAGGTTCAGAACTTTTGTGCTTCCACTTAAGCCTTAGCCAAGTCATGTATAAACAGAGGAACTTTCTTTGGGTATTGGTGTACTGCCATGTTGGGACTGCATAGTTCCTATGAAGTAATCTGTTGCGTTACAGCATTCAAGACCCAGCTATGGATGCGATGGACAGATGTGCACAAACTTTTAAACATGTAGTGCAACTTCACCATGCAGCCTGGTGACAAGTTTTGGTTGTATGTTCTTTTCAAAGAACGAATGAGATGGAAATGCTTTTTTAAAATAATTTTTGACCAAAGTATTACTGATTGCGTCATTATCTTGGTATTTTCATGAATTGAATGTGATGTCGGTGGATGAGAATACATTATGCGAGACCCATTAAAGCCAACAAAGACATTTTTAAGACGGCGTTAAGACTCTTAGGGCTATCCTCTATAAATTTTTTATGTCTGAGCTATATACATATCTAATAATTGTAAAATGAATAATAAGATATACTGTATACTATAATATATTGTATAATCATAAAATTTGTCTATGATTTGGGAGGGAAGCAGTTAACTAAGTGATATTTAAGAACAACCATATCAAGTAAGGCATAAATTAGATAGTCAGTGGTATGCTCTGGGGGTTGAATAGACTGGTTGACTAATACGGTCATGTGGCATTGTGGAAATGTCAACTAGTCAGCTTGATGAAATGAGTAGACAAAATGTGTTTTGTTAACATCTTTCCAACTAGTTTAAGATCATTCTACAGTCAGCTGCACAAGACTATGCTTTTTTTTTATTTTTTTTGTCTTTTTCTTGGACTGTTAACACATTGATATTACTTGGTATGATTTGTAGAAGGCTGTTTTTTTCCTTCTCGTATCATGTCTTGAAGGAATTTCTTAGTTATTTTGATTTTTAAAGCAAAATAAAAAATTAATGAATAAAGAGCTAACACTGTGGCATAATATTGTGACCAGTGATGTGTTAAAGAGCACATTAAAAGCTCTGGGTTGCATCTGACTATCCAAGCCCACTCAGCTAATTTAGAGTCAAGTCAGTTGTGCTTGGTAGCTCAAAGAGACTGATCCAGACTTGTTTGTTAAAGCTATTGAAAGAGAGAGCAGGGATGAACGTGGTGGGAAAACGTCACTTTCAAATCATAACATTTTAGGAATGCGTCCATAATAAATGTATCACATTTAAGTTTTGTTTTCCTTTTTTTTTTGTTAACAGTATGACCTGAAAAGTATTAAATGTGAAAATTTATTTGTAGGCTGTTAATTGAAGTGTGCTTTTTATTCTACACAGATGAAACAATCTAAGAATTAGTGATGACTAAACTAATTATGGATTAAAACAAATCAATATTTTATTTATATATTTATTTTAGAGGTGATTGTAGGTTATCAGATTAATAATGTAAGTGTTTTCTTTATATTTTGAGCTTTTCATTTGTCCCTCACATTACAGTGCAGATGAAGCCATCTTCGTTATGCATGGTGTTCCCATGTCTTGAAGTCTCAGACAGTGAATAGTTTAATGGATAATGTCCTCATGGCAAAGCCCAGAGGCGAAGAAACGCCAAGGAATACCAAGTGAAAAAGAAAACCCATAAAGAAGGCCGAGTCTTCTTTTCATATTTTTTCCCTCCTGAACTTCAAAGTGAATAAAAAGCCCAGTTGGACTGACGTGACTTGTGCTTTTATTCTTCACAGTGTCGATAAGAAATCAGTTTCAGGCGAGATGAAGCCAGAGGTCGACACTTTCCTAGAAGGTTAGATCAGTGTGTGAGAAAGGCTCAGGTTGGGGAGGCTACCACAGCTTGACCTGACAGTGTGTGTGTGTGTGTGGTAATAGAGTTCTCAACTACCCCGAGGTAAAACCACACACATAAGTTGCTGTGTGTTAGTGTAGATTACCTGGGTCCTTGCATTTGGAGCAATCCCCAGAATATATATATGTGTGTGTGTGTATACACACATTATATGTGTAATTATATAGATAGATAGATAGATAGATAGATAGATATGATAGATAGATAAAATTCTCTCTCGCATGAATATATATAGGTAAACCATAGATTGCGAGCATAATTCTCCAGGAAGTGGGCTTGTATATCAAAAGGGAATTTCCCCATAAGAAATAATGGAAACTCTGATTTGTTCTACATCCCAAAAATATTAATTTAAAATAGTTAATACAAAGTATAAAGTAAAAATGAAACAAATTAACCTGCATACTGTATGTGTGTGTATATGTATATATATATATATATATATATATATATATATATATATATATATATACACACACTGGAACCTTCGATTGCGAATAACTTGGTCTGTGAGCTGCTTGTTGTGTAGAAGTTAACATACATCACCAGTTTACAGGTGATTCAAATTTCTAGTAGAATGCAGGATGTTTTAGGAGAAATTGCCAGACTTGTATTTATTATGACACACAATTTATGTATGAAAATTATTATTTATACTCCCAGAACCATAATTTGAGCCCAGATGAATGTGTCCTCAGCATCAGGGAAGAAAACAAATCCAATGATGTGATAACCTGGTCATTCAGTACATTCAGGTTATCAGTTGACTTAATTTTATTGGCTGAAACTAGAAATGACCAAGTGAAGCAACCCCAGATCATAACACTGCCTCCAGAGGCTTGTAGCTATGTATGATGGGTGCATTACTTCCTAAGATTCCCTTCTTACCCTGCCATGCCCATCACTCTGAAATCTGTCAGATTTTTCATTGTTCCAAAGTTCAATCTTACTAGTCCCTAACACACAGGAGCCTTTCTTCCTGATTAGTCTCACTAACTAGTGCTTTTCTCAAGGCCACACTGTTTAGTTTTACAGTAATCCTGTGAGGTGTGAACCTGTTCCATTGTGCATTTGACATGCATTTTTTTTTTACTATTAAACAGAGCTGTGAGTTTATTTGTTTTTTAGGGCCCAAGTCCTATGTCGTCATAGTGTGAGGGCCCTCTTGTTCTTCTAAGGATTTTTTTTCAACATTTGGGGCTTTTTGAGAGTCTAGCCATGCTTAAAAACCCACGAAAATCGTCCGATGTTGAAGTCAAATCTGCAGTCAATAAGATGCCTGAGAGTCTGGGCCCTGGGTGTGGCATGGGACCCTCACATTAGATTAGAAGCAGACAGGTTTAAATCTGATGCGTGAGAATCTCACGAGATTTTGCTGCGTAGTTCATATACACATTTAGAGCTCACTGAGCTGAACAACTTTCACTTTGCATGTCATAGGCTCAACTTAACAGGAAGTCATATATTTTGGCTTGTTTGCAAAATGCACCCAATGGATTTTGATATACTCTTCCTAGGGAATTTATACGATCAAAATTGCGAAATTGTGGAGGGATTTTTGATAACTCAGCCATAAATTTAAGCTGAAAAGTTGGTAATAATTTTGTGTGACATTATATTAAGTGACATCACATTGCGTGACATGATAGTCTTAACATAAATTCCCCGTATTCTACACACTTAACACTTTCACACTCATCTCTTTCTGTCACACACGCATGCATAAACACACTTGTACATCACACACACATCACAAATGTTAACCCACAGATTCACTCGTCACATATACTAACACAATAACACAACCAGGTCACACACACACACACTGGGTTTGAATTTTGAAATGATGCTTATTGACATGACAAATATTTAGGGCCCAAGCTGACATCAGTCCTAATAGTGTGACATCACACTATTGTGTGAAGTGTGCAAACTGTGCTATGCACCTGGATGGCGCTGGTTTTGGAGTTCTTAACATGCTTACACTTGTGCCCAAAAGTGGTTAATAACTTTCTTTGCGGCATTACTTTGAGTGGCATCATATTGAGTGACATCATAGTGTGATGCTTTTTCATGTCCCCTTTAAATGCATGTGGCGCCCGGATGGCGATGGCGCAGGGTGCATTGGCCCGCTAATTGTTGCTTGCAATTATATATACTGTACAGTTCTTATGGCTTTTTTTTTTTTTTTTACAGGTGCATGTATTGGTGAGATGAACAGTTTTGTATGACAATATTTCAATATTCCTAAATTCAAAATATAACTATTGATGGTTAGAGTGTATATTTAAAAGAAACGACAACATCACAACACATCAAAAGAACCCAAGATCATTCATTATTTGCAAAGCTTTAATAAGTGAAATAAAACAAAATGCTAATAATTTGTAATGGAATTGTGTTTATGCTTTGGATAAATAACATTAAGAAATAAGGTTTTGGTGAAACAACCTGATTTGCACTTACAGCTTTCATGTTTTTTGGCATGCTCTCCACCAGTTTTTCACATTGCTGTTGGGTAACTCCCACTCTTTTTGCAAAAAAGCCAACAGCTCACCTTTGCTTGATATATACAGTATACAAAACCTTACCAATGATCTCAGATGACAGACAGATTTTTTTTCCCTAACCACATTTTCTGTTAAGTTGATGGATCAACACTATCCTTTCATGGTTTTTAACAAGTTTAAATATAAAAAAAATAGTATGTAAAACAGCTGTGGATTATTGCTTTGTTTATAAGAAGTTCAGTACACTGCCTTTGCTTTGATTATGGCTGTGGCATCATTTCACTTGTTTCATTCGTTTCATCATTTGTTTCAGTCCAGAGTTGCATTAATTCTCTCCAGGATATTGTGTTGATGATGGGAGAGTCAGACTACTGCGTAAAGCCTTCTCCAGCAGATCCTGAAGATTCTCAAAGGGGTAAAGGTCGGGCCTCTGTGGTGGCCAATTCACGTGTGAAAATGTCTCATGCTCCTTTTACGATTGATCAAATTTGTGCGATTCATCAAATTTGAGGCATTAGCTTCTTGGAATATGCACATGCCATCAGGGAAGGAACAAAATCCATTGATGGAAAAACCTGGTCAATTTTGCGTACATACCATTGCTGAAACTAGACCTGACCAACACAAGCAAACCCAAATTATAACACCGCCCCTTCAGGCTTGTACAGTAGGCACTGGCCATGATAGGTGCATGATTTATCTGCCTCCCTTCTTACCCTGATGCACCCGTAACTCTGGAACAGGTTAATTCTGGACTCATGAGACCACATGATATTTTTTCAACTCTTCACACATACACAGTCATACACATATGATTGGTAGTAAAGAAATAAATTATTAAAATAAAGAATGAAATAATAAAGAGTATACAAAGAGTGTAAAAAAGAAAATATTCAAAACAGAATATTAAATATTAAATAAGAATATAATAATACAAATATAGAAAATATGGAAAACTTTTATCTGTAAAGGAGAGAGAATTTAAATGGAATTGAAATAGAAAAGCAATATCCAGTCATGAGCAGAATGTGCAAATGTGCATTAATGTGCAATGTGCAACATAATGAGTGGTGTCTCTGTGTTGGGATTCAGGGAGCAGAAGCGTTTTCCTGATGGCAACAGAGAGAACGGTCTATTGCTGGCGTGGCTGAGGTCCGTCATGATCTTCCTGGCCTTGGTCCAGCATTGTTGGTAGTGGCCACGCAGTCATAGGTGTATAGTGAGTACAGCAGGGGGCTCAGAACACAACCCTGGGGGACTTCAGTGCTGAGTGTACTGTAGAGTGAGAGGCATGTCTACCCATCTTTACTGCCTGTGATCTGCCAGTTAGGAAATTGGAGATTAGTGTTAAATGCAGAACTGGAGTAGACAAAGGACATTTTAACATAATTCCCCCTGAACACCCCCTGTGAAGGAGGTGTAAAATAGCATAATCTGTTGAGCGGTTTGGACATTAAGCAAACTGTACTGTGTCGCGTAGTGAAGAGATGATGAAGTCTCTGACCAGCCGCTCACGATTGAAGTCAGGACTACAGAGCGATGGTTGTTGAGGGAGGCAGGTTGTGGTTTCTTTGGGACAGGAACAATGATGAACACTTTAACCATGTGGGGATTACCAGTTGGGTTAAGGAGAGGTTGAATATTATTGTGAACACAGGCGCTAGCTGGTCTGCACAGGCTTTGAGGACACGACTTGATATGCTGTCTGGTCCTGCTGGTCAATTCCAGTTCCAGGTTTTAATAAAGTGTTTTATCATTCTTAACCAAGGTTTAGTAGTTTCAGCAATCTCCTTGACTGTTTTCTTTTCTTGAGGACAGCAATTTGACCTTTCTGAAACAGTGTGTCAAGTCTTCTGACATGATTGTTACGGAATGAGAAGTTACTCCCTGCATCAGTTAGAGTTATGGGTTAAGGCCATGAACCATTTTAATCACTTTTATTATTATACAATGTAAGCCTCTTACCTACAGCATTTGCTTTGTTAAATTCACATGGTGACTTTTTTTTGTCCTGGGCAGTGTATTTACTTCTCAAGCATTTTGAATGCCATTTAACTGTAAAATTACTTGAACTGAAACCTTCAGTTTAAATTTATCCATAAACATTGCTTACCTTTTTTTAAATAATATTTTTGGCCTGTTTTTGAGTTTTCCACATTAGAGCTGAGTTGACTTTGATCAAAAACCTGGCCCCTTAAACATAATTTTGGGAGTGTGGGTTGTAATTTCAACCACTGATAGAATAGAAAATAATAGTCCCCCTGGCTAAGCTGCACAGAACCAATAGTTATAGGCTACTTCAATTCATTAAGAAGCTCTCTTAGAATTAGAATCCCCTAAGGGCTCTAGTATAACATCCCTCTCTGATGGGTAAGCCCACTGTTTTAGCAATCCACATAGAACCATTAACCTTTACGTAATTCCCAGAGAGACATACTGAAGAACTCAGGAGGTTTATACATTTATTTCTTTTGTTCCTAAAATGCTAGCCCGATTCCTTTAACCCACCCAGTGTCTCATCAAGGACTTCACTTAGATTTAATAGCAGCCTTAGTTAGATGGACAGGGTGACTTGGGTTTGAGAGTAAGCAATCTGAGTAGCAGTTGACAGAGAGCTACATTCAAGTCCATTATCAGGTTAATTATGATAGTGTTTTTCTTATTGATCGGGCTTTTCATTTCCCTCTTCAAAGCATTGTGCATAATTTTTTAGAATTCTCCATAGCTTTGCTTGGCACGGTGCTTCCATCTCTCAAAGAGTTCGACACTGAATAGTTTCTTAGATAATGTCTTTGTGTCAAAGCCCAGAGGCAAAGAAACACCAAGGAATACCAAGCAAAAAAAAAAAAAAAAAAAAAATCATGAAGGCCAAGTCTTTCATTATTTTTCCTCTCCTGAACTTCAAAGTGAATGAAAAGCCCAGTTGGACTGGCATGACTGCTGCACACTTAGGCCTTTATTCTTTACACTGTTGATAGCAAACAGTATTCAGGGAAGAAAAGGCCAGAGGTCTATAACTTCTGGAAGTTTTTGGATCACAAACTGCACCTCTGCTTGACCTAACAAGGAATGGGATTATCGAGTTGTTGGCTGCCCTGAGGTAAACCCATAACAGTTACAAAAACAAATGCAAGCAGTATGGACTAGGCTAGGTCTTTCTGAATGCCAGTATAGGTAGGAGATGAGGGCTTCCTGGTCACAAATTACTCCCTGCTCAGTAAGTACATGCATATTTATATATTTAAACTGTGCTCTTAATGGTACATCAACCCTTCCTGGGAGAGTTTATATGCTGTTCAGGTATTTTTATGACTTAATGCCAGGAAATAGATGTTGTCCTGAAAAGCCAACCACAGGAAATTTATGGATGGTTACTCTTTGCTTTGGCGCCAGCTTGAGGATGCTTCTTACGCAAATGAGATATTGGTTGTCGAGAATATATAAGTTTACTGCAGATAGTGAAAATTCTATAATGAGAAAGCAGGAGGATTGCGACATATAATCTTCACCTATTGACCCACCTTATGTACATGTGTACTTATAATGCATCCAAAAAGGATGCACATTGTTTCACTTTTTCCACATTTTGTTATGTTACAGCCTTATTTCAAAATAGAATTTGAAGCAAAATAAATTTGCTTCAAATTCTACAAACAATACCTTATAATCACAACACGAAAGAAGTTAGTTTCAAATCTTTGCAAATTTATTTAAAAAAAAAAAACGAAAAAATCACATGTACATAAGACTTTGCTATGACAAAAAAATTTTACTCAGGTGCATCCTCTTTCCACTGATCATCCTTGAGATGTTTCTACAATTTTGTCAGTTGATTGGACATGATTTGGAAAGACACACATCTGTCTATATAAGGCCCCACTGTTAACAATGCATGTCAGAGCACAAACCAAGCCATAAAGTCCAAGGAATTGTCTGTAGACCTCTAAGGCAGGATTGTATCGAGGCACAGGTCTGGGGAAAGGTATCGAAATATTTCTGCAGCATTGAAGGTCCAGTAGGTCCAGAATGTCCACAGTGGCCTCCATCATCTATACTGTAAATGGAAAAAGTTTGGAACCACCAGGACTCTGCCTAGAGCGGGCCGCCTGGCCAAAGTTAGCAACTGGGGGAGAAGGGCCTTAGTCAGGGAGGTGCCCATCTCTTCAGCACTCCCAATCAGGCTGCATGGTAGAGTGGGCCAGACAGAAGCCAGTAAAAGACACATGATAGGCACCTGGAGTTTGCCAAAAAGCACCTGAAGGACTCACAGACCATGAGAAACATTTTTTTTTTGTTGAAACAACTTTGGGACCAATTACAGCCTTGTTTTTAAAGTCTTTTTGTGAATGATGGGGAAGGCCCTTCTTCCCTAATCGCTCACTTTGGAGGATGGAGGCCACTGGACCTTCAATGCTGCAGAACTTTTTCTGTACATTTTGATACAAGCTTGTCTCGGAGGTCTACAAACAATTCCTTGGACTTCGTGGCTTGGGTTGTGCTCTGACTTGCACTGTTAACTGTGGGACCTTATATAGACAGGTTTGTTTCTTTAAAAATAATGTCCAATCAACTGAATTTACCAGTTGTAGAAATATCTCAAGGATGATCAGTGGAAACAGGATGCACCTGAGCTAAATTTTGAATGTCATGGCAAAGGCTGTGAATACTTGTGTACACTATTTTTATTTTTTTTTATTTTATAAATTTGCAAAGATTTCAAACAAACTTCTTTCACGTTGTCATTATGGGGTATTGTTTGTTGATTTTTGGGAAAAGTAATGAATTAAATCCATTTTGTAATAAGGCTGTAGCATAGCAAAATGCGGAAAAACTGAAGCGCTGAGAATACTTTCCGGATACACTGTATGTTTAGTGCAATATCAGCTCTCGAATGTTTTTTTAAATAAAAACTTGAATCTCAAAAGCCTTTTTTTAATATAGATGAGTAAGAAAATTGATTGCTTGTTTTAGGGCTGATTTGTGTGTGTGTGTGTGTGTGTGTGTGTGTGTGTGTGTGTGTGTGTGTGTGTGTGTGTGTGTGTGTGCGTGTGCGCGTGTGTGTGTGCTCATTCAAATTCTGAGGCGTTCTTTCCACAAAAGCACATTAATGAAATCATTATTGATGATAAAACCCGATAGAAGGCGATGGCCTGCCATTGATGAGCTCGCTGTACGGTCATTTATCTGAAAGAAGTAATAATAGGGGTTGACCGAAAGATGCAGCCGAAGACTTGCCTTAAGATGGGCTGTAAGATAAAATCTGTTTGAAGGAATGCCCTCAATTACAGGATGTACTGTTGATCTTTTGTCCCTTCCTGTTGTCTCAGCCATTCACCGTCTTTCTACAGATACTACTCAATAATTGGTCTGTGAAAAAAAAAGAAGAAGAAAAAAAAAGCTTGAGGTCAGCTAAAATCTTCGAAGAAAGAATGGTTTTGTGCTGCTGGTGATTTTAATTAATTCATTTATTTATTTATTTTTGTCCTGAGAGCTCTGTCAGCACAAGCCTCATTAAGGCTTGCAATCAACGTGATTGTTTTCTCCATGACTATTAAGTGTTATTCAAAATAAGTTCTTAGACATTCATGACCTCTCTCTACTGAGTTACTTTTAGAGCTCCTCACTATCACTGCGAGCTAACACATTCATACCTGGTACGTACATTTAATGATGTTCACCGATGCAATATTAATCCTAAATTTCTCTGCTAGCTAATTAAGACCAGTGACAACTTTGTGCGGCTGACATTGCCGACATACGCGGTTTGATACTGTTCAGTTCAACCCGCGCATTTCAACCCCCCACCGTACTGTATGCCTTCTACCACTTCCTTCTACTCCTTCAAACACACAGAGATACTCTTCCAGCTCAGGACTCAGATCTCCCCTCTTTTGTTTGAAGAAATCATTATAAAGTATAATTACCATGAGCCTCGCTAGGTTGGCATTTCTGAGACTAAAATTGGTTGTCATGTGCACACAGGCTCAATGGCTGGTAGATGGGGAGGGGAAAATGATCTGTAATTTGTTCTTCCATTATGCAAGACAAATGCATCATTCTTAGGATCATACAAAGTAGGAAAGCTTTGATTTGAAGGATAACTCTTCATGGCATGCTCAGATTGCAGGGAAGTGGGCCATTGGCTACTTTTGGCGGTCCATGACCAAAAACAACAGGAAGAACACTGAGGATTTCTGTGACTGCTTTGGATAGTGACATAATTTAATTGGTTTTGCTGTCTAATTCATGTACTGTGTGATTTGTAGAGTGTCATCAACTTGCGGTGCTAAGCTAGATTGGCAGCATGTTGCGTAAGGGTAATGTTTATAGAGCAACATGACACCTGGATAAGCCTTTTATGACAATAAACATCAACATTTATACATACTATAATTTGTTCTGTCATGAAAACTCATACGTCTTTGACTCTCGAGTCAGTCATATACATATTTGTTGGCAGGTTTGTTATAGTACTTTTCCACTCAGGTATGAGGAAACACGCTTGTAAGTGGCAAAATAAAAAAAAATTACTGGATCACTGCAGAGGTCTTTTACCAATCACGTGTAGTAATTTGTTTTCTCAGTTCAAGCCAATCAGGACTGCTGACAAGACGTCTGTTGCTTGCTCCATCACTCACCCCCTTCACTGCATATGCGCAGGTTGGGAGGTAGTAGCGTTGTAGTAGTGATGCTGTTAATAAATTGTATAGCAGTCGCTTGTAAACATTATACAATGGGAAACCCCATCCATTGGGGATGCAGAAAGCCAGTACACTCTAAGTAACTTTGCTGATGTTCAGTACAGCAGTATGACCTCAATATTGATTTTATACTGTACAAAAGTTTTACAAACATATTTTATTATCGATTTGTTTATTTATTTAACCAGTTATTTTAACACATATCCTTCTGTGACTGGTGGAGCTGGTAAATAACAGTGTGTAGTAGTTTTCAAGTAGTTTTCAATTCTTACTGGTACTATGTAGCCAAAAGGTCAGGAGAATAAAACATGGGGGTGCAGATTTACTTCCACATATTGCTCTTTGGAACATCAACTTCCAGGGTTCAGCGGTTAAATTTGAAATAATGTAAAATAGAAAGTATGTCGGCTATGCAATCCCTTGTTCCACACACCAAGTAATGCCCTTGATCAGGGGTTAGGGAGGGAACTAGGATTCAACCTTGTTCCCTTTGATGAACGAGATTCAAAGAACCGAGTCACTAAAATGATTCAAACTTCGTGAGTACTGAAGCGCAGTCACTCCTTAAATGTTAAACACTTTTTCCTCGAACTTTCATTAGCTGAGTGCTTGTGGGGCCGTGTGTGCTGGGGTGGAGTAGGACACTTGCTGGGGAAAAGTCAGAGCAAAAGTGGTGGGGGAAAAAAGATAGATACGGTTATGAAAGTCTACCCCGCTTCAACTCCAGGCTTTGTGTACAGGATAAGGGGTATAGTGAATGAGTGAGTAGACTTAGAGCATGAGGCGGGGTACACCCTGGATGGGGCGCCGGTCCATCGCGGGGCATACATGCACATATACTCACACGCTCATTAACCCACTATGGGCAATTTCGGGAGTTTATCAAACCCACCGAGCACATGAAGAACATGCAAACTCCATGCACACAGACCCGAGGTGGGAATCGAACCCAGACCAAGCCACTAACCACTGTACTGCCTATTATGATAATCTTTTGGGATTTAAATCTCATTAAATTGAAAAAAAAAATTTTTCGCCCTGCTAGCACATTATATTCTAATGAACTTGCTTCGTACTGATTTAATTTAACTGATTTAATGATTTAAAATTGTACATTTTTACATTGCACCTTTATGTCCAACGGTGCAAATGGCCAGTGGAACATGGCCTGACTTTTCATCAGCTCCTGGTTTACAGACCTGCCAATGCTGTAAATTGAAATGTGTTATTTCAATTGTTACACACAAAGCACTGCTCGGCACTGAGACCCACAGAGACCTTGTCTTGTTATTTTTGAAGTGCTTCAAAGATCTGCTGACTTTATACAAGGAGCTAGCCTGTCTGCTTATCACGGTTCTGTTATCATTGAAGGGAAAACCGGCTCAATGCCAGTCACTTCAATGTCAATAATAATCCTGACCGATTCACGGAGGCATATATCTTCTTTTTCTTCTTTAGAGAAAGAGTACCTAAACATATTTGACGTATGAAATATTTGATATGAGTATTTCTTATTGTTAAAGTGTCAGAGCCATAGAATGTGATTATTAGAGAGAGATGGGATGCTATAGCTTCAAGTATGCCTTTATGCTGCAACTGATACATTGAAACCCTTTCTGTCAGCTCTCGCGTTCTCTCAATACTTTATACCTGGATAGCATCAAATTTCTTATTTTCCTCCAGCGCCACAGCACTCTGAAGTTATTTTGAAACACGCCATACACCATGTTTGCATTCAGTGGTCTGATTGTGGGGCAAGATGAGATCATACATGCTCAGATCCTGCTGTGGGTTTGTACACGCATACTCCAGTGACATGTCTTTTGTGTGATTCTGTTTTCAGGTGCTTCTCTGTTCCCTCACCACAGGAGTATTGTGTGTGTGTCTGCCTGCCTGCCACACTTGATCAGAAGAACTTCTCTACTTTCACACTTCAGGAGAAGCATAGCAGGAAGGATGTTTACCAGTGTGTTCTCCAGGGGTCTGAGTAAACTTGCCCTCTCTTAAGATCAACACTCGCACACGTTCCTTGTTTAGTCATTAGGTGTCCAAACTGCAGTGATAGGTGCCTATTAGGGACGTCCCTGAGTACGAATACATTATTCAGGTCAAGCAGGTACCGTTCTGAACAAATTCAGATAGAGATATGAGATGCACAATCATTTTTATTTTGAAAGCTTGCCGAACAGCTGTAGATGTGTTCATCATGACTGGAATCCCGCAGGATGAAACAAACAAAAAAAAAAGTGCAAAAAAAGAATGTTTTACTTTCATGTGGCTCTTGAAAAGGTGCATGTTTGAAGCTCATGGCCTAGTTGCCAGGTTTTTGAAAAGAAAGAAAGAAAGAAAGAAAGAAAGAAATCTACCACAACTACCATTGAAGAACCACACAAAGAACTTAAAATTTCCCAAAAGGTTTTGACTGCCAGCAGCCACATCACAGTTTCAGAGCAGTTACAGATAGCACACCCAGTGAAATTTTCAGCAATTTATGGAATGCAATAAATCCCAAAATTGTTCCTGTTGTTGTTCTTTCAGCTGCTCCCTTAAGGTGTTGCCTCAGAGGATCATCTGATATACACATTTGATTTTGGCAAGGTTTTATTCCGGAGGCTCTACTTGATGCAGCTCTCCTCATTTTTTCCCTGGCCTTGAGCATGGCAATAATGGTGCCCTGTCATGTCAGTGCCATGGACGTGAACTTAGACCTTCTCCATGACAGGTGAGAAGCCTACCACAGACTCATTCACGCTCTGAATTACTATACTGCATGAGCCCTCGATGTCCATTAAACTACTGTGTAATAACAGTTTCTTAAAAGATCTTTGATTAATCTTGATTAATCTGTCATTAGTTAGAAGATAGAAAGTTCTTATACTGTATGTTGTAAGTTGTAATTTGTGAAAGATTAGTTTAATCTTTTTCCTACACCTGTGTTTCCTTCCTACTTTAAATCCATAGCTGGTCCAACCGTTAATTTTAATCCATTAATTAATATAAAAAAATCGTACAAAACTTATCGCTATGCTTGAAGGCCAGCAGTGATAGTAAATGTGACCTGTTAAGCCGTTTAATCACTCTATTCATATAAGTCCTTGACACATTAACAAGATTTGGACAGATGGTGGATGAATTTAAAATGCTTTATTAGTTATTTAATTGTCTCTATAATGGATTCTGATTGTCAGATTTGGTCATTCATTAACTTGTCTGAGTGGAGAGCCCCCTGTGTCATTAAACAAACATTACACCATTGATGATATTAATGCTTCGGTCTACTGAAAAAAACAAAAAAACAATGAATGAGTCACAGTTTACATCTTACACGTTTAATACTGTTAGGTAAATCAGTTAAGTAGTTTGATCAACGAGTGTTTAAAATTGATTGAATATACTAATTTACTAATACTAATACTAATATAGTATACTAATACACACGTGGACAAAATTGTTGGTACCCTTCGGTCAATGAAAGAAAAACTCACAATGGTCACAGAAATAACTTTAATCTGACAAAAGTAATAATAAATAAGAATTCTATGAATGTTAACCAATGAAAGTCAGACATTGCTTTTCAACCATGCTTCAACGGAATTATAAAAAAAATGAAAACTCAAAAACTCATGGAACAGGCCTGGACAAAAATGATGGTACCCCTAACTTAATAGTTTGTTGCACAACCTTTTGAGGCAATCACTGCAATCAAACGATTCCTGTAACTGTCAATGAGACTTCTGCACCTCTCTGCAGGTATTTTGGCCCACTCCTCATGAGCAAGCTGCTCCAGTTGCTTCCGGTTTGAAGGGTGCCTTTTCCAGACAGCATGTTTCAGCTCCTTCCAAAGATGCTCAATAGGATTGAGGTCAGGGCTCATAGAAGGCCACTTTAGAATAGTCCAATGTTTTCCTCTTAGCCATTCTTGGGTGTTTTTAGCTGTGTGTTTTGGGTCATTGTCCTGTTGCAAGACCCATGACCTGCGACTGAGACCCAGCTTTCTGACACTGGCCTGCACATTTCTCTCTAGAATCCCTTGATAGTCTTGAGATTTCATTGTACCCTGCACAGATTCAAGAGACCCTGTGCCAGATGCAGCAAAGCAGCCCCAGAACATAACAGAGCCTCCTCCATGTTTCACAGTAGGGACAGTGTTCTTTTCTTGATATGCTTCATTTTTCCATCTGTGAACATAGAGCTGATTTGCCTTGGCACAAAGTTTCATTTTTTGTCTCATCTGTCTATAGGACATTCTCCCAGAAGCTTTGTGGCTTGTCAACATGTAGTTTGGCATATTCCAGTCTGGCCTCAGACACAGTGGTGTCCTCCTTGGTCGTCTCCCATGTAGTCCACTTTGGCTCAAACAACGACGGATGGTGCGATCTGACACTGATGTTCCTTGAGCATGAAGTTCACCTTGGATCTCTTTAGAAGTCTTTCTGGGCTCTTTTGTTACCATTCGGATTATCCGTCTCTTTGATTTGTCATAAATTTTCCTCCCTCGGCCACGTCCAGGGAGGTTGGCTACAGTCCCATGGATCTTAAATTTCTGAATAATATGTGCAACTGTAGTCACAGGAACATCTAGCTGCTTGGAAATGGTCTTATAGCCTTTACCTTTAACATGCTTGTCTATCATTTTCTTTCGAATCTCCTGAGACAACTCTTTCCTTCGCTTCCTCTGGTCCATGTTGAGTGTTGTACATACCATGTCACCAAACAACACAGTGACTACCTGGAGCTCTATATATAGGCCCACTGACAGATTACAAGATTGTAGACACCTGTGATGCTAATTAGTGGACACACCTTGAATTAACATGTCCCTTTGGTCACATTATTTTCAGTATTTTCTAGCGGTACCATCATTTTTGTCCAAGCCTGTTGAGTTTATTTATTATGAGTTTATTTTTTAAAAATAATTCTGTTGAAGCATGGTTGAAAAGCAATGTCTGACTTTCTTTGGTTAACATTAATAGAATTTTTTTAATTATTACTTTTGTCAGATTAAAATGATTTCTGTGACCATTGTGAGTTTTTCTTTCATTGACCGAAGGGTACCAACAATTTTGTCAACGTGTGTAGACTAATTTAGTCACTCACTCACTCACTCACTCATCATCTATACCGCTTAATCCTGTATTCAGGGTCACGGGGGGCCTGGAGCCTATCCCAGGAGACTTAGGGCACATGGCAGGGTACACCCTGGACAGGGTGCCAATCCATCGCAGGGCACAGACACACACACACATACACTCATTCACACACTATGTGCAATTTGGGAACGCCAATTTTGCCTAACCTACATGTCTTTGGACTGTGGGAGGAAACCGGAGTACCCAGAGGAACCCCACCAAGCACGGGGAGAACACGGGGAGAACATGCAAACTCCATGCACACAGAGACGGGACTGCACTAAGCCAATTTGCAGTCTTTTAAAACACATTTTTAAAAATGGAGAGAATATATATTTTTTTATTTAAACTCCAAGAACTAGGAAAAGGTGAAGCATCCTGGATTGTAATTGTCACTTTAAGAGTAGTCAAACTTTATATTCTGCTTACATAAAACAGCAATTGTATAATTCTAGCATACTGTATGTAGCATACTCTAGACTAGGCTAGAATTAACCTCCTAGCTATCATTAGCAGGTAATTCAGGTAGGCAGCTATTTCACATTTACATGAACATGAGCACAAAAAACACTTGAGTTTGGCTAAACACTTGAGTTTGGCCATTGTAAAGTGTATATAATTCAAGTATACGAAATTCATTTAGGCTTTATGTACTTAACTTCAAAGTGACACGCAAATAGCATTGAAAATGTACACCGACACCCAAAGTGCAAAGACAAGAGAGACAGTTGTAAGTTTTATAGCTTTAAGACAGAAATAGAATAAAGGCAAACAGATCAATTGCCTCACACCCAAGTAGTCAAAGAGTAGTTATTCTTTTAAACCTAATCTCCAGTCACACAGGCTTCATATATCGCGGTGATATCCCTGCTAAATTCGGCACATCCATTCTGCCTTCATGCATTATACATGTAAGCCGGGATTATAATGACTGTTTATCAGTTACATAAACGCCACGGGTATAATTAATCTCTACAACATGCCAATACTGTACAATGCAAATGGGTTCCCCCTTCTGGCCACTCGATACGCGCCATTAATTTATTCTGCATCGGAAAGAATAGGCTCGCTTACTGCTTATCGCGAATGGGGCTGAGCCCTGTCACTTACTGCCAGCATCTAATTGCCTTT
Organism: Clarias fuscus; assembly: GCA_030347435.1. Taxonomy (NCBI): domain Eukaryota; kingdom Metazoa; phylum Chordata; class Actinopteri; order Siluriformes; family Clariidae; genus Clarias; species Clarias fuscus. The sequence goes on from CM059219.1 coordinate 19,512,834, forward strand.
AGGCACAGTCCATCCTACACGAAGTAGATTACGGATTAAGATGCATATAGGCAAAATGTGTGTATAATAGGGTTCAATTACCAGAGTGCTAGGATGTCACAAAGATGAACTTTCGGTCTATGAATCAAAAATGATTTGAAGGCATGTATTGCAGTCGGGACAGCTATGTTATTGCAAAATAGCCAACTTCTTGTCGTCTATATAGCTTAATCCTGTATGGAAATGCTAATTAGCCTTATCTGGATTTCTTTGGACTGTGGGAAGAAACCGGGGTATCCGGAGAAAACCCATCAATCACAGGGAGAACATGCAAACTCCATGCACACAGACCTGAGGTGAGAGTCAAACCCAGACCCTGGAGGTGCAAGACAACAACCCTAAGCCACCGTGCTGCCCCATAACCAACTTGTGTTGTTTCTAATTCTCCAATACCAAAATGTCCTATATAGCCTCCCTATAATGCAAAACTAATGCACATGATGTTCTGTTTAGCCTTCCTCAGGGCAATCCACAGCAACAAGTGCAACACTCTTATCTCAATCGATGCATCACCATTTTATTTAAACAGGCGACTATAAAATATCCATTTTCACTCATATCTACTTGTTCCTTTGACAGACAGCCAAAGTGCTTCACAAAGTTTGTTTAAGATGATATAGGAATGCGGCTCTGGATGAAATGTGCATGCAGAAGATGCTGGCATGATAAGGTCGAACATGCTTTCTGTTTTATAGGCTATCGCAATTGCTTCGTGTCCTCTAGAGAGCTGAGCTGGAGACAGTCTCTAACTCGTAAACAAGGGGAGGTTAAAAAAAGGAGACCTTAAATCAGAGAGAGGACCAAGCTGCAGAGTCTATTTATTTCTGTCAGTATGGAGTAATGGGGAGTGGAGAACACTCCCTCTGAAGATGAGCGACTGGGTCTCAAGCTGCTTGTGGCTGTATGTGAGGCGCAGGTAGTTCTCACTTGGCCTGTTGCCTGGAGCATGCCGTTTTTGGGAGACGGCTGGAAATGTTGAATTAACCTCTTAGAGCTTGGAGAAAGCCTTCTGTTTCGGAGGATCAGTTTCTTTCAGCACCTGACTCCTGCAGGTTTCTGAGCCTGACTCTGTAAGTAAGAGTCCTCCCACTGATAGATCAAGTCCTCAATCAGTCCCACCTATAGCACAACACAAACAAAACTGCAGGATCTGAACTGCACAATGCAGGGAAGCTATCAAGATCAACTGCATTTTTTTCCTCATCCCCTTGGAGGCTTAATTACCTCCTGAAGATGGTAGAATGGGGCTGCGCTTTCTCCCATATGGAGGAGATAGTCAAGCATGGGAATTTTTTTTTTGTCTGTGCTTTGAGTAAAGAACAGAAGGCGGAGTGAAACATGAAAGTGAATACACAATGAGAAAATGAATGAAAAAGCCTATACAGAGACAGGAGATACTGTGGAAAAAGAAAAGCTTCGAAATTGAAGGGGGCCAGAGAAAAAGAGAACAATGAACAGAGGCAGAGAGAGAGAGAGAGAGAGAGAGAGAGAGATGAGGAGGAAAAGCTAATGCAGCAGAAAGAGAGTGTGAGTGAGGTTAGACGGCCTGTTTACCAATGCAGCCAGGATTCAGCCTGAGTGACTGTTTTGAGAGCTTCTTTCCCCTGGACACTGACATAAATTTGACACAAGAGTGGACTCAACAGTCAATTCACCTCCTAAATGCACTCCTTCTCCCTCTTCTGAGAGTGGTCTAACACACACACACACACACACACACTGGCTCCAGACTTTAAGGGAACAACCATTAGGTCTTCTATTAATGTGCAGCTCGCATCTTTGCTGTGTGTGTGTGTGTGTGTGTGTGTTTGAGGGAGCTTGACAGAGGAAAGGGGAAAAGAAAAAGCACCACAAGTAGGGGGCGGGGCTTCAAAATGCTCCATCCAAACCTTTTCAGAGCTGGCCCGGAGGCCACATGTCTGATTTGAGAGTTGTCGACATGCCAATCAAAGCCACCAGCGTCTGTCAGAGCCGGAGCCAAAACACAAGGTCTCCACAGCTCAAGAACACACGCTGTAACGGCTACAAACATAATGCATTATTCACACCTGCTGATGGGACGCCTGCTCTCCAAAATGTCCATCTCGGTTTTTTGGAAAGATTTTCTGCATACTCAACTGCTTTGGTTTGGTAGCTCCCCTTTTTTTGTGTGAAGCCTTGATTATTTTTAACTCTGGACTCTATGGGCAGTGCTGCATGAAAGCGCCAGCCATGCATCACTTTCACTCTTTTAAGAGACAAGACAGAAAAAATGAAGGTGGCTCATCCCAAGAGTGTGTTACTTTTACACAGTTATTTCTACTGCTCATGGATGCTCAGGGCTAGAGTGCATTTATTTCAGGCTGGGGGACCAGAATCAGCATCCAATGGATCACCAAAGCAAACAGACAATTAGTTGTAGGCTACAGTATATCAAAACACAGCCTTTGTGTTTGTCAGCTAAAGACCTTTTGATTTAGGTACCCACAAATACAGACCTGGACAAGGAGAAATCAAGCCTCACTCCCGTTTTATTTCTGGCTAGGCAGTGTTTCTAAGCTTCATAAATTTCCCATGCGCATGGCCTACTGTTCCATAAAGTAGGGGTGGCCACTACTAGGAAAGTATATGAAGCGGTTTGATCGCTGATTAGAAATTTCTATGATGTAGAGATAAATTAATTCATGATCTTTCATGATCCATGAACTTTATGAGGTGGCTTGGGCTTTAGCTTTCAAAGGCTATTTGCTATAGAAAGGTCAAGCTCATAAGAAAGTAGAAGTACGTCAGAGACGATATGCACAAGCTTAGAGCCATGAATTTTCGAATTAAAGGGATTCTCCAGCAAGTTTCAATTAAACTTCTATTCACTATGCCTGTAGCATATATGTGATTACAGTAGGCTACAAATTCAGGACAATTCCCTTAGACAAATTCTGAGACCAAAAAAATGTTTTTCTTAATTAACATTGACAACAAAAAAAAAAAGTTAAGGGGCACTTGCTTGGTTATTTTTTTTCTTGCATGCTTTAATGAATTCTTAAGTCAGATATATTTGTGAATTAAACCTCAAAACTGTATAACTGCTGAACAAGTTTTTGTTAATGTGTTAAGGCATTCAATTTTTACTTTCCATTTGTATACATAATTTTTTTTAGGAACAATAAGTAATTTGAGTTCTCACTAGCTAGGGATTTTAATCTGCATAAGGAAAACATTTCTTATTTCATTGTAAGACCTTTATCATGAAAGTGCAATGGCAGTAGTTTTAAATTTGCATTGATATTGTCCCAAAGATGTGATGTGCATGAATTAGTACACAAAATGCTGAAGCGTTCATTTAAAGCTGAAATAATGCAATTGGTTAATGTATGTAATATTTGTAGAAGGAGTCTCCAGTGTCAGCATAATGTGCAGTTTGTTTCCCCTCACACCACTATATTCAGGATAAGCCACAAATTGTAATTATGGACAAGCTGCTGTGATATAAGGGAAAGTTGGGAAATGGTGTTATTTAAAACACCATAAAAAATAAATAAATAAAAACTTTGCTTAACTCTGCTTCTTGTTAGGCCACATCACAGCACCCAGCATTGATTATTTCATATGAGGGGGTTTCCTGCAGTGTTTTAATGCTTACATAACTCGTAGCACCTACTTAAAAATAAGCAATAAGTAATTAACTTTGGAAAGAGTCAAAGAAGACCTTTTAGATTCCTAATTTGCTAAATAAGCTGTGCAAAAAATACTGTATTATACAGTATATAATAATGTGTCCATCTTTTTTTCCGTTGTAATGTCAGAAATCCTTATTGTGCACCAAAAATATATGATAGCAAGAAAACCTGTAGAGAATGGTTGTGCGCTGAATAGTGAAAAAGACACACAGCCCTTATTTCTAAAATGTGATCACAGCCTGCTCATGTGTCCAGTCCCACAATGGTCTTTTTAGTATTTAAACCATGGCTGATCTTTGGTCAGATTTGTCCCTGCCCTTTTAGCCCTGGTAATACATGATGTATGGGCTGTACCTGTAATAAATGTGCCCTGTATTTAGAAGAGTGTGTGTCTGTATGCGAGTGTGTTGGAGCCTGATGAGGTGATTAATAAGAGCCATCACTAATTCCTGGCTGTGGCTAGGAGCAACTGGCCCAGGGATGCACTGGCTATGAGTGTGCGTGTCAGCTCTCCAGGTACAGCATTATTCATCACCATCATGACCCAGTCACCACAGGGCCCCTGAGAGCCCAGCCCTAAGCCAGCATACCCCATCAGCTCTGTACTCTGTCGCAGACCCTAAACGCTGACCAAACACTAAATTGTCCGAGTCTGTTGGTTCCAGAGCAGACCTTAATTGCTAGGTTGTCAAAACTAATAGCGTCTCTTGTGTGGACCTCCTAACTGCTCCCAAAAAGCCAATCAGGATTTCATGCTAAACGTAATCACCCCTGTCACAGCATCCTCAAAACCTGCAAACTGCTTCCACATCAATGCTCAACACTTGTACTAAAGACAAACACTAAAGATTAGCACATTTTTACCTCCTCACTGCTAATCAGCAGTCCCTGACACACCAAGTTGGCTGTCGGACATCAGACGCTGTCGCGAATCAGTGGCTGATTGCCGGCTGTAGATTTTGTGTTAGCACTGTATGAGAATGCTGAAACAGAGTCCTGCACTGGCAGGAGATGAATCTTTCTGTTCAGCCAAGCAAATCAATGGGGAGATGGAGATACTCCAGCAAAAAAAAAAAAAAGCAGTTTCAGAGACAGGCGCAATTTTGGTTGTTTGTGAAAATTGCTCCTGGTAAAAAGCAGACGTCCATATTGTGACCAAATTTAAGGGTTGCATCACATGTAACCTCCTCAGACATGCAAATCTCATAATTCTGTTTGTCAGACCTCATTCATGCAGTCATCCAATCAGCCAATCATGTTGCAGCAGCATAATGTATAAAATTGTGGAAATATTATTCATGTTGATATTCATGTCTAACATCGAAATGGGCGGAAAATCTGATCTCAGTGACTCTAATTACAGCATAACAGAGTCTTTCAAAAATTGCTGATTTTTATACAGAATGGTGCAAAAAATAAAAATAAAAAAAACATTTAGGGAGCAAAAGTTTCCAGAAGGAAATGTCTTATAGATAAGAGAACGGCAAAGCTAGCCTGAATAGAAACCCTTTACATCGGTGTTGAGCAGAAGAGCATCTCAAAAGTACAACACAACAAATGTTGATGTAGATGGATGACAAAAGCAAAGGACTCCCTCAGCTTTGTCAGTAAATAACAAGAATCTGAGGCAAAGGTTAGAAGCAAAGAAAAAGTCTCTTGGTCTTTTTTTATTATTATTATTCCAATTTCCAGTTGTGCAGTTTTACTGAGTCTGTGCTCACTGTAGCATCAGATTCCTGTTCTCGCCTGACAGGAGTGCAACCCAATGTAGTCTTCTTCAGTGGAAAGGGATAGGCTCAGACTCTAGCGTGACACTGACCAGGATAAAGCAGTTGCCAAATGTATAAATAAGTTTTGCTCATGAACGTGTGAAGCTGCTGTATGGTGAAAGTTTGCTCATGGAACTGAACTTCAGCTACAGTTTGTGTGGCTAGCAGAGTCGGGTATACGCAAAACCTCCGTAGGTTATGTACAAGAAATAGTGATGGGTCGTTCATGAATGATTCGTTCTTTTTGAACGAATCTTTAACGTGACTCAGAAGAACGAGTAGTCTAGGAGAGTGATTCGTTCATTTTCTACTGCCCGCGCATGCGCAAATAATCGCAAGACCTCCGTAGGTTATGTACGGGAAACAGAATAGAACTGTTCTTCAACGAAACTTCAAGTCCGAGTCGTTCGTTCTTTTGTCACGTGACTCCCATAGACGTTATGCAGTGCAATAGATTCAAAAGGACAAACGACTCAGACTAGAAGATATGATGGTGAGCTGTTTATAATAATGTGTCCTTAGCTGCATTTTAATATTTTCATTACTGGAACTATAGCCAAAACTTGTGTATGTAGACGTGTTGGGGTCTGTTTATTGAAAATGTAACATTTTATTTTATTTCTGATCAAAAGAATGAAATTAACTAAATGACTCGATGAGATTCATTAATTTGATGAACGAGATTCAAAGAACCGAATCACTAAAATGATTCAAACTTCCCATTTAGGGAATTAGTGAGTAGTTAACTTTAAGTCTTTTGGTTTGGTCCGAATCGTTCGTTCTTTTGTCACGTGACTCCCATAGTCGTTATGCAGTGCAACAGATTCAAAAGAATGAACGACTAAGACTAGAAGATATGAGAGGTGAGCTTATTTATAATAATATGACCAAAATGTGTGTATGTAGACGTGTTGGGGGTCTGTTTATTTAAAATGTAACATTTTATTTTATTTCTGTTCAAAAGAACGAAATGAATTAAATGACTCAAAAAAGATTCGTTCATTTTGATGAACGAGATTCAAAGAACCGAGTCACTAAAATGATTCAAACTTCCCATCACTATTTTACATTTGACGTTATAACGGGTTGACTGTTTTTGAATGAGCGGCACCACAGACACACGGACACGAGGCGAGGGAAAATGGGAAAATTTCTTACTGGGAAAATGGTCATTTTGTTTAGAAAAAACGGGGAAGGAGAATGTTAAAGGGAGGAGGAACATTAATTAACATTAATTATCGCCAGCCGGCCCGACCTGGCGGCCTCGCCTATTCACGCACCTGCAGAAGGCGGGGGCTACGTAGGGAGCCTACGGAGTGAGCGAGGAGCGACAAGAGGTTGAGCCGCACGCCCATCGCAGTGAGAGATGTTTTCAAAGCAACTGATTACTTTTTACATGTAATAATAAGTAATGTAATCAAATTACAATTTTAAAGTAGTAATTTTTAGTAGATTACTTTTTTTGAGTGGCTAGCTGATATACCTAATTTACAATATACTTTAGTTAGCAACAATGCATACCACCCGTCTTTATACAGTATGTATGCTGTAGATAGATGTACTGTATTTTCAGTGACAGAGTGCGGTCAGATTTAGTGAATAAGCAGTAGGGTTTTTATTGGTATAACACTATAGCTACTGTAGGTTCATTTGTAGCAAAAATGATGATATAGGTACTGTATAATTACTAGAGATCGGGGGAAAATCAATTTAATGATTAAAAAAAAAAGTTAATTTTAATTTCTGTATATTTGCATTTATGATAAGGTGGTTAGCACTGTGGCTTTGCACCTCTAGGATCAAGCGTTTGAGTCCCGCCTCAGGTTTGCGTGCATGGAGTTTGCATGTTCTCCCTGTGATTTGTAGGTTTCCTCTGGGTATATGCTTGTTTCTTCCCACCGTCCAACGATAGGTATTTCCAAATTGCCCATACTGTGTGAGCGAGTGTGTAAGTATGTGCATGCTTTTATCCTGCAATATAACTATTGGCATGGTGTCCAGGGTGTACCCTGTCTAGTGCCCCGAGACCTCTGGGATAGGGACCCAGGCCTCCCATGAGCCTGTACAGGATAAGCGAATGACTGCGAGTGAACGTGCATTTGAGGTGGTAAAATGTTGCCATTCCTCTATAATCCTGCAGGTGGCACTCTCTAAACTTTTCACACATTAGCAGACAGCACAGCATCCTGTGAGGCAGGAGCAAATTAATTCCTAAGTTTGTTTAAAATTGTAACAAAATCTGAAAAAAAAAAAAAATCTTGAATTGCATTGGAGGATTTACAAAATCGCGATACCGATTGAATGAAGACAGAGGTATTGTGAAAATATCGTATCGGGTGATTCCCTTCCCCAATAATTACCATTCTGATATTGTATATATGTTTGTGCTTTGCTTAATGTTTTTCATAATGCATAATACCGCCACAGGTTTGGATAGTTATACAATTCCATCGAGGCACATGTAGCTGTGGTCTTCAATGTCAACTAATCTGAGTCACAGATATACAAATGGCTTTCAGAAATTTGCATACTGGATGCAGGACATAAAAGTTAAACTAGGAATAAAGAACTCTTCTCCTAAACTTCATTTTAAAATCCAGACAGTATTCCTGGCATGTCAAACATAGTTCTATATCAAAGAAAAAAAAATTTATTTACTCCCGTTCATGCATTTTAAAACAAGCTTCTTCCATCACAACTGACACAATCCATCTTTATCTGATTTTAGCACTCAATATTCTTTAGTAGTCTCTCACTTGAGCTGTAGGGTCAGTGGAAAGCAACCAGGCGTGCTAGCCAAAAAAAAAAAGAGTTGATTCCCATGCTTCCTGGCAGACAGTTTGAAAGCAGGAATGAACAGCAGTTTATTTTCTTGCTGGGAGGAAATGTTTTATTTCCTGCTCTAAATATCGAGTTCAAATGCCAGAGCTACGTTAATAAGCAAGAGAAAATAATTTGGACAGAACAAAAATATTAAACAGCCTACAGCTTTATCTGACAGGCCCGCCATTTGAAAGTTCAGAAGCTTGTTCCAGTTTTAACAGGGGTAACAGTCATGCTGAAAGAATCTCCCACCAACACCTCTTCCTCCAACACACCTCCAATTTGGCCAGATACGTAAAAAATAATTAATAAAATTGTGTGTTTAAGGGCATGCATGGTATTAACACACTTGAAGTCATTTTCATTTTTTTTTTCAAATTCTGCTTCTGTTTACTTTTTGCATTGCATTCCACACACGTTCCTGATCAGTCCGTTTGCCTTCAAGGGTGTCCGTGGTGTCTGCCATTAGCGCCTCCAGCTGTGGGCCGGAGATAAAGCCTATCAGAGCGCAATTCACACGCCTGCCATAACTTCTCTAAACACAGCGCCTTAAAGGCTAATTAAAAAATCATTTGTCGGCAGCTGATTTTTATAACTCATTCCTCATACATTGAGCACTGCCATGTCGATCCCTTCAGTTGCTGCCAGGGCAGCGGCAGAAGGATGACGGGGAGGGCATTTTTTTTCTCACAAGGTTTGAGGGCCAGACAACACGGACAAATTGACAAACACCGCTCGTCCATCACGACGCGCGGGAGGAAGTCATATACATGAGGCCTGCTGAGCTCCATTTGTCTGCCGCGACGGGATGGACAGATTGCAGAGGGAGAGTTAGCGAGGAATGGTGAATAACAGGAAGAGGAAGCTGCTCCTCTGGGCTCTGTTTTTTATTTCGACTTGCCCTGTGCCACGGTAGACGAAGAAAACCAGCTTCTCTAGCGGCACTCAAAACAAATGCCCTCCGTTCTGAATTATTAAGACTCCAGAGAGGAAAAGAGAGAACATTAAGCTGCTTATTTTGGATTTCAGCTGGTCAGCTATAGATATCCAGAGCGAGCACAGGGTGCTCTGTGTGTCTCTGGCAAGGCTATAAAAGGTAAAAAAAAAAAAAAAAAACACAGCTCCTGTGTTATTATACTCTGTGTCAAAGTTATTCTCCTTCAGAGTAAAGTGTTTATGGATAGTAGGCAACAATATGGCTGTGATTGTATTCGTCAATTCTCACTCTGCTCTGTTTAAATGGAGTCTTTTCTAATTTACCAGTACAATTCTTTTGTGTGCTTTGTTCTGTTGAGCCCATATGAGGATCCCAGTAATTGGATGCCCCCATGGCTCCCTATTCATGGCAGATTTAGTTGCAATATCACATACATCACATTGCATTGATCTGGGCTAATCTCACCACGATGTGACACTAATCTAGTAAAGAGGCAATTATAGCACGTCAGCACCGCATACCACAACCAGCTTTATGCCACCTCTGCCTCCTCCTCATTTCTCTCTCTCTCTCTCTTTCTCCTTTTTCTTTCACCCTGACTCTCATATTGTCTGTGCAAAAAAACAACAACAAACAAACACCTTCTATACCCCTCCTAGACTCAGTGAGACAATCAGTGTGTCCTGTGTGTTGTTAAGGTTCTCCATTCAAAACAATGCCCGGCTTATTGGCATACATAATTCAAAACTTCATTAGAGCTTTAGTGTATGCTAACAGCGAGCGTCTGTTAGACTTACTCATCCAGCTCTGTAACAACGGTTACCATTTAATACCTGCCCCTGATCTTAGTTAAGGGTGGGGAAAGATGAGACTGGAGGCTGTCTGGCCTGATTCTGGACAAGCTTTTTAGGGTCAACCATATCCTACAATACAGTATACTGTATGAGCTACATTGTCAGGTCAGATTGACCCACTGACCCATTTTTTTTTTAAATTCTATCTAATGACAAAAAACAGGTTTATGTCATTTCAATTTTACATAACAGGGTACAATTTTATCACTGTCTGGTATTTATACAATTTTAGCGACAGTCTAATCAGAGTGATGACCAAACACATCTACTAAATGTTTTGGTCAAAATGACCCATATACCTTAAGTAGACGAATTACTCACTCACTCACTCACTCTTCTTCTATACTCTTGTTATGAGGCTTATCAGGGTCGCAGGAGGTCGGGAGACTTAGGGCACAAGGCGGGATACACATTGGATGTGGTGCCAATCGCCAAGACCAATTAATCCACCCTAAAAGATTCTGTACTATGAATCTAAAATAATCACTGTGAGTTTAAACAAGAATTGACAGAACTTTCAGTATATGAGTGAGGGCTAGTGTTAGTGTTCCAATCAACTTGGCTATGTAATATAACATGATAATTTTTTTTTAAACATTCATACTGTGTTTAAAACAAATTGATCATATATGTACACATCTCATACATATACATTTCTGTCCCTGTATCCATGAGAATTGCATGTCCACACTAACAAGGTGTTGATTAATTATCTATAATAGCACCTCATACTGGTTGTCATATCAAAATACTTATTTCACCTATATAATAACAATTTATACAGAGATTTTTTGGGGAATGCTTCACATAAACAGATAAATTGTGTGCAATCATTAATGTAGTAAAACTTTATCCTGTTTCTGATTTCATGAAAATATCTTCATATTAGAGGGCTTCATGGTTTATTAGTACATTAACATATTATATTATAAAATGTAATAATACTCAGTCACTCACTCATCGTCTATAACCCTTGGCCTGAAGCCCATACCAGGAGGCGTAGGGCACGAGGCGGGGTACACCCTGGACAGGGTGCCAATACATCGCAGGGCACACACACTATGGGCAATTTGGGAACGGTAGTTAGCCTAATCTGCATGTCTTTGGGCTGTGGGAGGAAACCCACCAAGCACGTGGAGAACATGCACACAGTGACTCCATGCACACAGAGACAGGAATTGAACCTGGCCGGGAATCGAACCCAGACCCTGAAGGTGCAATGCGACAGTGCTAACCACTACACCACCGTGCCTCCCTAAAATGTAATAATATTGCAAGCATTTTTTCGTAACCGCCATGGTATATGAAGAATAAAACATTCTGAGAAGGACTGTTCTTGGAAAATAATTAGCTTCAGGGTTGTAAGTCCCCTTCATGTCAAACTGCATCACACCACCCGTGTGTGTTTTATTCCTTACATAAATTACACCTTGTCATCTTGTTTTATCATCAAAATGATAAAAAGGTATACACTACAGCCTAAATAATATTTTATTATATTTCAAATAATTCTTATGACTAAATCTAAAAGTACAGCAGTGCTCTTGACTGAAACTACTGCATATGCACTGATCAGCCATAACATTAAAACTGTTTATCAATTATATACAGTACCAGAGAAATGGGTGAAAAGATCATGAGCACCAAAGGCTCATTTATTCCTATGCGGAGCAAAGGTTAGACTGTCTCGTCTAATCCCACTGAAAAACTACTCATTATTCATTCATTCATCTTCTATAACCCTCCTTCTGTGTACAGGGTCGCGGGGGCCTATAGCATATCCCAGGAGACTTTGGGCATGAGGAGGGTACATCCTAGACAGGATGCCAATCTATCGCAGGACACACGCCCACATATGACAGCACAGTGGCTTAGTGGTTAGCACTTGCACCTCCAGGTCCTGGGTTCAATTCCTGCGTTGAGTCTGTGTGCATAGAGTTTATATTTTCCCCCACATGGTTGGTAGGTTTCCTCCTGGTTTTCTGGTTTTCATCCAAAAACATACAGATTAGGGCAATTGGCACTCCCAAGTTGCCCATAGTGTGTGAAAGTTAACCAGAGGTCCTACCACAGTCATACAAAATGGGAATAAATACAATGGTCACCTTTGGCCTCCACGCTCCCTAGTTGGACTACAGAGTTTCCTGGATGGATTTATATATACAATATGTGATAGAGAGAGAGTCAGCCAAAAATGTATACACATACTATAACTATACATGTGTGTGTATAGTTATAGTTAGAATTATTTATGAAAATGCATTAGATATTATAACTATATTTATTATACATTATTAATGGTTAATGTGATGCTTTATAAATAGTGTTCAGTAATGCATTATACTGTATCATCAATACCAAAGAAACTGTACTGCACTTTGAATTGTGCAGTTTCATCATGGTACTTGATGGGTTTTGCAAATGCATTTGACAATACTGTTCTTGCAAGAACTATTCCAGACCGGCTGACCTTCATGTCTTAAAATAACAACTGACTGTTGTTGTTGTTACTTTAATATTTAATGGCATACAGTATGTGTTATTTAATAGTTAGGAAATCTTCAGTACTATTTTAGATTGTAGAAAAATTTATCCAAAGTTTCGATTAGTATTGTATTTACTGTATATACTCTGTGTATTGCATAGTCTGTCCTTTTCAGTGTAGAATGTTGAACTATAAATTGTTTGGAAATGGTTTATAACATTTTCCAGATTGATGTGCAGCAAAAAATTGTTCTCTAAGACCATTGCTTATGTCTTTCCTTCTTGGCATTGTGTTAACACACTACTGAATGCTCCAGACCAAAGAACTGCAAAAACTTCTGCTTTTACGGTTTGCACACCTGCTGATGATTAATTAATCAAGCGCTGATGATTAGCTGCACATGGCTACAACTCACCCACTTAAGTCCTGTGGAAGCAGTAAGGGGGGGTACTTAGTATTGTCCACATTTTTTCTTTTTAGATTCTCACTCTCTCACTCACTCACTCACTCATAGTCAGTTCCGCCTAATTCTGTATACAGATTTGCGGGTGACCAGAAGCCTATCCCAGGAGACACAAGGTGGGGTACACCCTGCACAGGGTGCCAATCCATTGCACACACATACGCTCACACACTCATTCACACTCTACGGGCAATTTGGGAACGCCAGCTAGCCTAATCTGCATGTCTTTGTACTGTGGGAGGAAACCGGAGTACCCAGAGAAAACCAAGCACGACGAGAACATGCAAACCCCATGCACACAGAGGCGGGAATCGAACCTAGCCAGGAATCAAACGAAGAAATAGTGCTAACCACTACAGTAAGCCACTGTGCCACCTTTTTTGGCTTCATTTTTGTTAAATAAATAATGGTACAGTGAAAAAGTTATATGTTGTTTGTCTGATGTTGTATTTGTCTAAGACTAAAACCCACTATAATGAGATGGGAAAAAAAGAGTTACTGGTCCCAAAGACTGGATGAGAAAGAAAGAAAAAAAAAATCCATTGAAAAATATGTTTACGGGAGGAACAAAAGAATAATATATAACTGCAGTGTACTATGCAAAAGTCTTGAGGCCCCCTTCATTTTCTTAAATGATGTAGATTAAATTAAGGAAATGGGGAAAAAATGTTTTTCTGTGACAGGCTGCAAAGAGCCTAAAGATACAATATAAAAAATTGGTTGTTTATGTAACAATCTCAGAAGCAACCTCATTTCCCCGCTCATCTGTTCCAACCACTCAGTACTCAGCATCATCAATATACTAATAACTGGCCTGATCATCTGTCATTATCGGCATCTATTTCTCACTGGCTCATGCTTTAAATAAGATGGATTTAAGCTTGAATAAGTCATAGCTCACTGTGTGGCTTAACAAACAAAAAACATACCTGTGAAACTCCTCAGGAACCAGGAGTGGCATGAAAATGAGATCCATAAAAGTCCTTCAGGAAGCCCGGAGAACTATTTCTCAAGACTACATTAAAAATACAAGAAAGTCTTGCTCTTTGGAAGCGAAATATGAAGAAATTAGTGATGGCTCAAGGCTTTTAAACATTACTGTATTTTTAGGGATGGATAAAAAAGTAAAACACTAAAAGTTGCTGTACTGTACAGTACATCATTTTTGCACCCCCATGCACACTTTGGAGGAAGTTATTACATTTAGATTATAATATCATGCATTGTACAATAATAGTAATGACAATGTGATTTAAAAATAGTTTCTAAATGTTCTAAATTTCCAGTAACATGAAATACCTTTACAAAAAAAAACATATCACTGTATATAATATACAATATCTTTTATGAAGTTATGAAGTAATACATGTATTCTTTGGTCATTGTACCGTTACCCAACGATACCTATTGTTTTATGAAACTGTAAAACTACCCTCATTGGACAGTTTATTAGGAACATGCCTCCCTTTTCTCTCAAAACAGTCTCAGTTATTCCTTGCATGGATTTCACAAGATGTTGGAAAAATTCCTTTGAGATTCTGGTTGATGTTAGCATGATTGCATAATGCAGTTTCTGCAGATTTTTCAAGTGCTCTTTCATGCTGTGAATCTCCTTCGTAACCACGTCCCAAAGGTGCTCTTATGAATTCAGATATGGTAACTGGGAGGACCACTGAAGAACACCGAAGTCATAGAAATGCCCATGAAACCAGTTGAGATGCTTTTTGCTTTGAGACATGGTGCATTACTATGCTGGAAGCAAGGCTGTATTAACCTTTTGGGCAACCTGGGCTGTAGCCCAGGGCTCCGACTGTGAGGGGGCCTAGGGAACAGCAGGCAGGTACAGTGCAGTTTTGCATAGGATTTTTGCTCCAGTTACCAACCAGTAAAAGTGCACTGCTTTAAGTGCCAATAAGGTGAGTTTCTGTGTGTGTGTTTGTGTATGTGCAGGCTATGATAATAATTAACAACCCAACAATTAAATGTACTTGGTTCCATTAGCAAATTATTAATGCTAGTTTCATGAGCTTATTAGGAATCATGATAGCGGTGCTAAAAAGAGAAAACAGCAGCAACAAAAATAAGGTAAATAAATGAAAAAAAAAATCTTCAGCAACTTTCTTCACAACTAAAAATAAAATAAAATAGATGAACCAGAGGGTATTTTCCACAATGTGAATACTTCAGTGATTAAAAACAGACTAAACTGTTTGACTATAATGACTATCAAACATGGTCTCCAGTGCCAAATGGATTTCAGTAATCTAATTCAGGACTTTACCTTTAAGAGAAATTTGAGAAGGGCACTATAGGTAAGTAACATTTATTTCATTGGTATCCTGGAATGAAAGTAGTTTTAAATTCTTGCAAGTACTATGTAGTCAAAATGTGAGGAGAGTAAACCATAGAGGCGTTGGACAAATCTGGTACATTTTCCATCCACAGATTTAAAATCTGTTTAAATCTCAGATTTAAAGTCCTGTAAATCTGTTAAATTTTCCTTTTTGCTCCACTTATTATGCTTTATGCTAACTAGCTGCTCTGAGGGGGAAAAAACCTAACCTAACAATCCCTGGGTTGAATCTCAAATAGCAACATATCTTATCATAATCTACATAGAGTGTAGAATGCCTTGCTCCACACACCAAGTAGTGCCCTTGTTCAGGGGTTAGAGAGGTATTTGGAATTCAGCCTTATGCTAGAAGCTAGTTATCTTTGAAGCTCACACGAACCAAGAACAGAGCATTGAGACGAGTCATGAACTTGTCAGTGTGTTGGAAAAAGGTCATGGTCAAGATAACTAATAGTCATGAAAAATCTAAACATAACACAGATGGTTCAAAAGCAAGTTAGAACACATTAGAAGCAATTCTAAATGAGAAAAGAGGCAAAATGTTGTTTAAGATGTGTTTGACAGTGTTGTTGCATATGTTTTCTTCCATTAAGTGCTCCTGTTACTGGTTTAAATGTGGGTTTTGTCAGGCAGCTGCTCTAATCTATTTCAGTTACTGTGTACTGACACAGAATTTTTTTTGTGGTACACAATACTAGTGATGGGTTGTTCATGAACGATTCATTTTTTTTGTGAGTCTTTGATGTGACTCAGAAGAACGAGTAGTCTCAGACAGTGATTCGTTAATTTTCTACCGGACTAGAAGACTCATGAGAAGAAACGTCCAATTCTGTTTCCTGTGTAATGCACTGCATAGGGACTATGAGAGTCATGTGACAAAAGAATGAATGATTCAGACCAGAAGATATAAGAGGTGAGCTGCTCATTCTGTTTATCATAATATGTCCTTAGCTGCATTTTAATACTTTCATTACTGGAACTATAGCCAAAAGTTGTGTTTGTAGACATGTTGGGGGTCTGTTTATTGAAAATGTAACATTTTATTTTTATTTATGATCAAAAGAACTAAATTAACTAAATGACTCAAAAAAAAGATTTGTTCATTTTGATGAACAAGATTCAAAGGACCGAGTCACTAAAATGATCCAAACTTCCTGTCACTACATAGTACCCTACCAGGCCATCCTACTTTCACCCATGTTTGTATCTCCTGTGGCTCATTGGTGTTAGTGATTGAACAATTAGTGTGTTGTTTTATTGTTTTGAGCATAGCCATGTGTGGTCAAGTTTCAGGTTTTAGTGCAGGCTATGTGTTTACATTATTATCCTGGCATCATCTAACAAAATCCACACATGTTTGAACATAAATGTACGATTTGAGAGCACTATCAATGCTCTGCATCTCTTATGTGTGTTAAATTTATGTTGGCTTTATTGTTGTTGCAGCTCTTTGGTCACATTGATGGTTTGGTTAAATATCATGGTCCTGGGAGGCGTATTAGCCCAGGGACCCAGGAAAACTCACAGCTCAAACCTGTTGACCTCTCTCTTCACAAGGTGTTTCTGTCCACATAACTGCTGCTCGCTGGATGTTTCTCCTATATTGCACCATTCTGAGTAAACAGTAGACATCGCTGCGCATGAAAATCCCAGAAGATCATCAGTTATAGAAATCGTCAAACCAGCCAGTCTGGCACCAGCAATCATGTCCTGGTCAAAATCACTGCAATCACATTTTGCCACTGTCTGACAACTGATGGTTGAAATGCATGAAAAAATAGGTGTACAGGTGTTCCTTAACAAGTGCTTATGTGCTGAGTTCATATTACATCATCGTCATTAGCATCACCATGACCAAAGTTGCAACTATAGCTCTTAATCAACCAAAAGTATCATTGCTTGTGGTAGCTTCCAAGTTGACTATATTTATTCTTTTTTTTTGCTAATTATTAAGCTGAAAAAGGTCAATGTTTTAAAATGTATTTTACAATACATGAGATGGCATGGGTCAGCATTGAACAGAAATGACATTTATTCTCATACTGTACTCAACATGTTGCATCATCTGGGAGGAAATCTGTTTTTGTTTTTAATACCCAAGTAAAAGGATTTTCTTCTCTTCTCTCAGCTAGAGAATGACTGACTAGCGCAAGTTTAGTTCAAGCACCATGTCCCTAAATGAATTAAGGCAGATACTGTAGCCATGAACCCATTCAGTAGTTATGTAAGAGCTGAGAACCCTATGCATGGTGTAACTGTATGACTCACCAGGCTGGTGTCAGATGGGCTGATTTCCTGTAGATAGGGTGCTAATGCTAACTCAACTAGAGTTTGTTCCAGCACTTGTGCAGGCTCCTGCTTTAACCTCAGCTGATACAGACAATCTGTACAGTGAAGCATCTCAACCACTCCTGAGGCTGTAGACCCAGTCTAACACACACACACACGTGAACATACAGGGCTAATATTAATGCATATTCTCTAGTTTAAAAAAAAATAACAAAAGGCAAATCTGGTACCAAATATGAACATACACCATTAAGATGTACATGTAAAGAAGAATCCCCTGCTCTAAGACCATCTCAAAGGAGCTTCCTTTGATCAAATGAAACAAAACATAAATTTGTTGGTTATAATTCATGGAGGAAAAAATGTGAGGGTTTTCATTTAAAGAACACAATCCCAGCTGTGAATCAAGCCTCATGTTGTGGGGGTGTTTGCTGGAAAAGAGACTGGTGCAGTTCATAAAATAGATGGTACCATGAGGAAGCCAGTCTAGAAATACTGAAGTAACACCTTCGCCAAACAGCAACTTTTCTAAACATACTGTACTTCTAAAGTCATATCAAAATGGCATAGAGGCAACAAATTGAAAGGACTGAACTAGTCATCCCAACGCCCTGACCTGACTCAACCAACAGCATGAATCCATGAATCCATCCTTCCTTGTGTCATCAGTACAGGCTGGTGAAGGTGGTGTAATGATGATGGGAAATATTTTATTGGGACACTTAGAGCCTGTTATTTTAATCAATCAGTGCTTCAGTGCAGTGATTAGTGATATAAAAATCCTATTATTGTTGAATATTCCCTGATGACAGTGTTCATCCCTCCAGGGTCACAGATTGTCCATCTTCTAATGGTTACTTCCAGCATAATAATGTACGATGTCACAAAGGACAAGGCTAACAACACTCATGATGTTCATGGCATAACTTTTGTGAACTTTTGGCACTCTGGTGCACAGTAAGTAGCTGACAGCTCTTTGGCACTGCAGTGGCCCTTGGAGCCATTTCAGCTGAGTTGCTAACATTTAGCAAGCTTTACATTCCCAATCTGTTCATCATGTGAGGTCTGTCTTAGCATTTCCTGCTGCATGCTCTCTGAAAGCTGATAATAATGGAACTGAAAATTCCAGTAAATGCTTGAAATCATGTTGAAGTATTGCAATTCAATGTCGCCTTTCTTGTTTCTTTGGGACTCTCTCATGGTTGACCCCGAACCGCATTTATTTCTCTGTATGGGTATTATTTATTTATTTATTTATTTATTTGCGTCTGGTGAGGTTAGTTATCTAAACGGCGCTCTGCTTTTGCTCCTGTTTAGTGTGAGCTTGGCCTGCTATTATCCCCGCTGTCATTCATCCTCTTTATGGCCACTTTTATTACGGATACATATCCTCCAGCATGCTTCATTTTCCCCACTGCTGTCTCAGACCTTGGGGCAGGCCAGGTTTATTTATTTTTTTTATTTATTTATTGCTGTGTGCCTGACATTCTGCATGCTTTACTTTCAATAATCCAGGGAGAGAGAGGAGAAAGAGAAAGTTCTACTCTCTCTCTCTCTCTCTCTCTCTCTCTCTCTCTCTCTCTCTCTCTTTTATTTTTATGAATGATGTTTTTCCCATGCAGGATATTTCCTGGGATGTTTTTTTTTCTTCTTCCTGCCAGAGATTTGGGATGATGCAGCACTGCTAGGGCTGGAGAGTGGATGATCGGGACTCTTTTGTAATTATCTACAGTGTACGCAACCATTTTACTACATCAGTGCTGCTTCCTAATTACCAGAACTGCTAATGTTTCATAATTGCCACATTATCATTAAGTAAGCATGCCTCAATAAAAAGATAAATCGTTTATGTTTCTTTTGCTCACTTCTGTCAGCAGATGTTCTCTGTAGCTGGACCGTGATGGAATGGAACATACATACTGAGTTTGTAAATCTCATGAGCTTGCATGGGAATGAACATTTTCTTCCTGTGGTGATCATTTATTCATTGCCATCGACTACTTCAATATTGATATATTTAGGATCATTTGTAATTTCGTGTAATTCAATACTTAACAAAGAACAGGACTGGCTGGAATGAGAAATTCGAGAGCTTGAGCATCTCGGTTGATTTCGCCGAGGCGCATTATTCACGCAATGAATGCGTTGCTCACAATTCAGATAAAATCGATTCTGTTTTTAATAGTGAGGTAATGGAATTTCCTTTGCCTGGCTCTGCCTGAGAATGAGTGACTAATGCAATAAGCATCATGTTTCTGTGGTGCTCATACAGCTTCTGTCACAACTCTAATTCAATCACAACCTTCTAGAATAAACGCCTGGAGAGTTCAGCCAAATGAAATGCAAACTTGATGTATGCGGGTGTTTAGATTCACAGCCTTTTGGAATCTGCATATGGTATTTCTTCCTGATTAGTGGGTTAAACTATAGGGAAATGTTCTTGTAGAAGAACTATAGTGTGAGTTTGTCTGGATCAGATGGAATCTTATTACAGAATAAACGTCTTACTCCATAAGGAACACAGGTGAAGGGAAACATTAACTCCCACTTTGTCTGTGAAGGGAATATGTTGGAGCTCTATTTGAAATATATGCTTGAAATGCTTCCTGGAATCCCATTGAAATCTCCCAAGCTGACTAATATTCTACTTTAGTGTTTTTCCTCTGCTACATATGTTCATGGTGTGAGAACTGAGAAGACTTACAATTCTCCTCGGCTCTTGTGTTCCAGAGCCAGGACTGGATGAAAACATAAAAAAAGAAACAGTATACTCTCAGAGAGCTTGGTGCATTTGATAAAATCAAGACTTTAATTCCTAAAGTCTCACACAAAACCCATGAAGTTCCTCATATGTCGATGGACATTAAAGGGAGCGTGTGGCCCTTAAAAAAGCATAAGAACTTTGTTACTATTCTTTGGATTTATGATTTACAAAATCAATTACTCACGAATATGCATTTTAGTGATTGCATTTTTATTTAGACCTTCCAAGTACTTACAAATATCAAGAATGATGACTCAAATGTTTTTTTCTTTTACAAGATTACCAAAACAATCAATTGCTGGGAATGTTAAGTTTATTTATACCACATGAATTCTTGTCTCTGATTGATTAGAAGATGTTAATAATTTATATATAACAGCAGCTCGGACTCTAATTTGTCCACCACCGGTTTATATCTTATTGCTATGCGATACACTACTTTGAAAGGCAGTAAACAATAGGGTATGCCCTGGTTAATATGCTAATATAAATGTTATTTATTCTTAATATATTCACACGAGACTGCAGTAGAGACTTGGACACAGGCATTTGGTAGGAAAAAGAAATAAATAAAGGGAAGCTGCCACGGTCCCCTGCAGATGACTGATTACTTCACAGAACCATGTGGAGTCCCGGTCTTTGATACATTACACAAATGCATTGATTTTCCCGCTCTTAGAAGAGCACGATCTCAGCTACAGCCAGAGCTATGCTGATCCCTTCAACCCCATTCTGCTAGCTGGCCAGTAGCAGTCCATCTCTGAGGCTGGCTCGCTCTGCCTCGCTGGCTCCACACATGCTCGGGTTCATTAAGAAATTTTTTATGTCATTTTAGTCAATATATTGAACGGAACCCTGTGATCTCTGGACGGTTGCATGGGAAAGAGAATCTGTGGGTCAGGTTCGGGCGTGTTATAAGGTAGTGCTTTGGTTTTGAGTTATGTGAAGACTTGCGTTTAAATCAGACGGTTTTCATAGGATCATTTGTTATTATTTTGTCCAGTAGTATATGTGAAAAAGCTATTTTTTAAGTTAGTTAAGTATAAGTTTAAGCCTTTTTTTAAAGTCTATTTGTCACATATTCCAGCATACAGTCGCTGTGGTCAGGGTGCAGGGTCAGGTGCCCCTGGAGCAGATATGGTTAAGGGCCTTGCTCAAGGGCCCACAATGCCAGCCTGGGGTTTGAAACGTTGACCTTCTTTGTGTTTTGTGGTATCTACATGTACGGTTTCATTCAGAATTATTGGCACCTCTCATAAAACTCCTACACAATAATTAGATTCACATTCAACAACACAACAAAATAAATGATTTATAATTTTTCTGTCAAAAATCTCTTAAAATATATTTCTACATGAATTACTTTATTCATTATTGTTGAACTGTGTTGTTCACTATATACCGTTTTCTTGGGGTATGCGTTTGCACATGAAATCCTCTTGTTACCAGTTTCAAAGACAGAAAGAAAGTCTATAGAATAAACCGAACATAAAAGAGATATAGTTACTGAATTTCACAAATCAGACAACGAGTTGAAATACATTAAATAATTAAATTCAAAAACAATTAACATTCTCACAGCCATGATAAAAGTTTCATATGAAACATATTTACAGCAATAATACATTAAATTTAATTTGCAGCCTTACAGATATCTATATATAGCATTTTAATTAAAACCTTTAATTTATCCCCGAAGAAGAGCAAGAAGTGAAAAAAATCCCTGACATGTCTAGAGTAATAAACTGTGATATAAACTAGGGATAATTTATCTTCTATAATTGCATACTAATGTCAGATTGTGCTAATTGTTTAAACAGACAGCGTAATTATATATATTTTTTTATCTGAAAGTCTGTTAAAATATGTCATAAATAATGTTACAGTATGATCTATACACTCTTGTTTGGTCTTATATATGAACAAGAGCCTGCAAATATGCCAACAATTGGACCAATCAACCCACTGTTCCCTAATAGAACTTTGGAATTGTAGAGTTTGGCTGATTGTGGCTGACAAGTGTCAAAGTCAACGAATAAAAGCCCCTGTCATAACAAACAACAATGACTGTCACAGTCTCTGGGCACCCCTGAAACCCATGGTCTGAATTGAAAAATGTCAAACTATACATACCCAAAAATAGATTCTACAAGTCAAACTGGGGATTGTGATGGAATTTCTCATAAATTAAGGCGTAAAACCGATTGACATTTACAGAAGTCTTCAAGTACAGTACTGTGATGAGACTCTTAATTGCAGTAAAAACATTTTAATGGTGCAAAAGTTTTAAATAAGTCTGTGAATGACGTTCCTGGCTGAGGTGGCTCAGGGCCCATTGCAGGCATTTCCATCATGATTCAGCAAGTAGAATGCCTTATTATTGAAAATTGATAGATAATTTGATAGACAACTTGCAGATGAGATGCATCTGTCTGTGTAAACTGTGCACACATTCACAAACATCACATGAAACTCAGCTGGGAGTTATCGTCACATCCTATATACAGTCCTGACGTTGCGCTAAGCCATTTCCACATATTTGAGGCATTACAGGAGCTCCTGGGAGGCCAGCATTTCAGATGTAAAGCAGGATGGCTTTGTTGTACTGAGAAAACTGTCTACTTTGATGGTATCCAAGCACCAGTGAAACGCTGGGATAAGTGCATTAGAGTAGCAGGAGATTATGTAGAGAAATAAAGGTAGTTTTTACTCTCATAACTGTGTTCTGTTATTCTGCACAATCAAAAGTCCCAGGTTTGACTTGAACACCCCTTGTAGATTGGTTCAACATTGAAGAGTGAGCCAGGATGTTGTACAGTAATCCTCCAAAGCAGGCATCACAAAGTATTAATTATAAGGATAACAAGACTTTGGAAACCAGTGAAATCTGTATGTATTTTAAAATACCAATATACAATGTCCCTGAATATTTCAGCTCAAAGTATCATTTATTACATATTTTACCTTATATTATATATTCATTTATGCCAGTTTTAATGAAGGGTGCCAACAATTCTGTCTATCCAACTATTCATGTCTATCCAGAACATGTTGTTCACTGAAACTGAGTTTGTATTGCACATTCAGGACCTGCAGCGCAAGCACATTCTGCCATATTCTGTAACAGAGGCTGAAACTGTTGACAGAGTTCCTTAATAAATTATTCCTCACAGTGTGATGTCAAAGATGTGCCGTGCAATTGCAGAACTTGCACTTTCAAATGAAACTAGCGAGAGTACGGTCAATGCAACCTGTGAACGTGGGACAGCACCTGTTGAGACATTTGTATAAGATGTTTCCCCCCTGTTTCCTGTTGAATCCTCTTGAGTCACGATGATTAAGCCATATCTCAGAAAAGAGAGTGCTGCTGTACTGAATATCAGCACTGCTCTGATGTGGCCATAGACACAAGGCAGTCATTACGTCCTTATTGAGATTCAACACAACAGCTCGACCTCATGTATGATACTGCTTTTGTACAACAGTTCACCAAACACCATTTATTATGAATAGATTATGATTTGTTTGGCAGAGCTGGTGACCAGCAGTTACTGACCGACGTTCTTACCGGTACTGTGTAACCAAAAGGTGACGAGAATAAACCATGGAGGTAATAGATAGCCCTGTAAATTTCATAAATTTCTCTTTATAATTCCATTTATTCTGCTTTAGAATATACTAAGTAACATTAACTTCCAGGTTCTGGGGGTTGAATCCCAAATCAAATTAAATGGAAAGCTAGTGCGCTAGGGTGTACAATCCCTTGTTCCAAACACCAAGTAGTCACCTTAATTATCGGTTAAAAGGGATTTGGGATTCAGACTGTGTTAAAAGCTACACTATATGGACAAAAGTATTTGGCCAAACCTGCAATGACATTGTATCCAAATACGTACACTTCACAATATGAAGTTGGTTCCCCTTTTGCAGCTATAACAGCTTCCACTCTTCTTTGAAGGCTGTCCCCATATTTTCGAGTGTTCTGGAGGGAATTCGTGCCTGTTCATTCTGTAGAGCATTTACTGTATGAGGTCAGGTATTGATGTTGGACAAGAAGGCCTAGCTCACAATCTTCGTTCAAGTGAGTGAAAGCCAAAGGTGCTCTATGGGGTTCAGGTCAGGGCTCTGTGCGGACCAGTCAGGTTCTTCCACACCGAACTCATCATATACTATATACTGTATGAGTCCTTGCTTTGTGCACTGGGCACAAGATACCCCATTAGCATTGTCCAAGATATCTTGGTACGCTAGAGCTTTACGCTTGTCCTTCATTGGGGATAAGGGGCATGACTGATACACCTGAATACAATAATCAACCGGTTTGGCTGTCCATATAGTATAGTTAGCTTGGTGGCTTACTTTAGGTGTAAATAAACAACACAGATGGTTCACAGGCAATTTGGAACAACTTTGAAGCAATTAGTAAGGAGACAAAGCGTTGTTTAAGGTGACATCATGTTTTTAAAGCTGTTTTCCTGCTGTAAGTGGTTTTGTAAATGGTTTTGAATGTAGGTTTTGGCAGGCAGCTGCTCTCCCCTCTTTCCAGAACTATGGACCGTGCCAACCTACTTTCACCCATGCTGGCGACCAACCATTACTGTAATTAACGATTGTTAGAACACCTGGGACGTGAAGTGATACATACAGTTAATCATCCCAGTGCTCTTACTGTCTATTATCACCATTAGTGGATTTCGTCCAATCAACTTACTCGGCTGGAACTAGCTGTACAATTTGCTTTAATTTGAGTTACCAGTCAAGATGTCCTCTGTCAAGCTTAAAATAAACAAATGAAAGAGAAAATGAATTTTAAAAAACCTTATTTAGTCTATTTCATTGGCATAGCAACACTATCGATCTGTGGCTTCTTTTTTTTCTTAGACCAAAATTAAACACTATTTAGCTATATTCTGACTAAACTGTCAAGTACTCAAGTTTAATTTCTTGTTTAAAGAACTGGTGTATAAAAGCAATATCACCCTCACAGCCATGCTATAGTAATATATGTCAGCACAGCTTAATTTAAATATGGCACCATGACTACGACCAAATCACAGCCCTGCTGATATTCAGAATAATAGCACTCTTACTCTACCATATTGATTATTCATGATTTTCTTACATAATAAGATCATTGTTTTGTAGGGACAATAAGGACACTAAACACTACTAGGGACACTAAGGACATCTAGTACAATGCTACCAGGATAAGGCAGTTATTAAGGATTAATAACTGACTGCTGTTCATGCTTCATATGGCACTATGCAAGCATTCAACATGCTCCCATGCTGTAGCTTTTTCTGTGAGCTTCCCATGTGCCTGCCCACTTCCTCCTACCTGAAAGTAAAAAATGCCCACATCCACCACTTTTTTTTGTTGAGTCCCACAGGATTCTCATGCAGATGCACACCTCTAATTTACAAAATGCAACATTTACAGTACAGTAGGATTAGCACTTACATTAATACATCACATCTTCTATAACAAGATATTTGTGGTAAATTTGAACATGTGCATCCTTCAAAAATACTGTTTGAAATGTTAAAGGAACGAAGCTTGAAAAATATGTTTTTGGACCCACATTTCCTTAAGATACTTAAACCACACGCTGAACAGCTTTCACATTGCATCTTAGGGGCTCATTAGGGAGCAAATCTTTCCCTTTTGTTTGTATTTGTTGGAGGCATTTTTCTCTTTCAAGTAAACAGAACTAAGTGACCAAGGGCCCTAGAATCTATAAGATGAAAACAGACTTCACGAGCAGACAATGTATACAGCAAATGCATGTATTACATTTCATCCAAACCAAGCTTACTTAAAATGTCTAGTAAGAAAATGACATGCGAGTAAATTGGCATGAGGGACAAGTACAACTTGTATGTAGAGTGCTGAAATAAACATACTGTATGTTCAGCATGGTTGGAAATGTACCCTTAGTTAATGTGCTAAAGAAGAGAAAACAGATAGAAGACACTGTCTCTCCAGGGAACAAGACCGCTGACATGGCAGCCAGTGGGGGAATAGATGCATCCTCCAGGGAGCTTCACTCACTGAAGTGGATGGAGCAAAAGGGGATATGTGTCATCTCTTTTGGGGAAAAATAAGAGTTTTTTTTTTTCTGGAAAGGCTGAAATTCTGTTAATTAAGAAAAATAATAAAATTAAAAAACTTTTTTTTAAAAAGCCCCACCCTGTCTTTTAAAATTAAGCTTCCCCCCACACACTCATGTCACAATGATTTGGAAAATCTACTCCAGTCCAATTTATATACTACACCAACTCATGAGATTCATTCTATGCCAGGAGAGTACTACTCCATGCCTTTCAATAGTTTAATGTCTTTTCAATATATACAATGGTTTCAAAAATCCATTCCCAGACATTATGAACAGTATCCCTGAGGTGCATGTTGGATGCTTTGATCCTAATGCACCAAAGCATAACGTTTGCAAAATGCTGCTTTCTTCAAAGTACTAGTACACTGATTTGTAAGATTAAAAAGTAGCACCATATGCCCACGGCAGCCAATTTTCTTCTACTTGTTTACATACTTTTTTTTATGGAAAGTTAAAGAGAATGGTGTGAGGCTGTTAAATTTGCAAGGAATGAATGCTTAGCTACATTCTTGTGAGTTTATCACCTGCATATAACATGCATACAGCGGAACAGTCATTTAAGCTCAGTTAAATAATTCGTTAACATGCAACTCCAAGCCGCAGCTACCCACAAAGACAAACATGACATGTAGATTGCAGCAGCTTGGCTAATTTGAAAGCAGTCATGCTTAAGGTTAGAGTGGAGGGTGAGAGTGGTAGGGGTGGCTGATGTGTGCCGGATTTCAAATTAAAGATTTTTTTTTCTTTTCTTTTTTATGATAGAAAAATGGATGGGTGAAAATGGAGCTAGCTAATTGAAGGAAAAGTGCTTGGTTGAGAGAGCGTTAATTCTTATTACTGCTTCTGCACCAGCCATGCTTTCACTCACAACCTGTTGCTGGGGCAACACCTAAATTAGGATCTAAATCTACAGCATGACGTGCCATCTACTGTTGGTATTTGGGTTGAGATGAGGCAAAAATGAAAAAAAAAAAAAAATAGAGGTTATAAGAAGAGGTTGTTTTTAAATGCTTTCCATGCCAGTTACGTTATAAGCCAATGAAGGTTGGGTGCTTCATCATGAAGGTATGCTCAACATTTTAAATTACTTCTCCATAAGGGTAAGGTTTCCCAGAGCACAGGGTGTACAAGATGGAAAAATCCTTTTCTGTGTGAATAGCATCTTCCAGGGGGAACAGAGATGGAAACAGAGTGTAGAGAGATAGAAAGTGGTGAATCCCTAGTCTTAACAAGCACATGCGATTTCCAAATGATTAAAATCCTAAAATAGTCATGAACGAGCATAATGCACGATGTGATTATATAAGATGTGATTTTATAGCTTGTCTATCCTACTGTGTATTTAATGTGCCAAGCTTTAAGAGTTCACTTAAATTGCTCTGGCAGCAACCACAGAACCATCATTGGTGTGAGGCTTTTTTTTAAAGAAAAGAATAGCTTTATTCTCGGTGCTAAAATAGCACTGATTACATCATGGTGACTGGCATCAGGAAGTGTTCAGAGTCTAATCTGTCTCCTTCTCCCATTCTAATTCACTTGATGTGAAGAGGGAACACATTATTATGTTTGAGGATTGCCTTAGCCCTGAAATCTCCATAGACCCTTCTATGTCTAGGCACCCAAACACACAGACCATATAAATGAATCAAACACTTCATGTGATAAAGTTTCCTGAGATACTTAATTGGTTACGCTTAACATTTCTGTTAACTGAGCAACAGTGTTGTACGTTTAAATATGAAGGGCATTTCACACAAAATATCTCCTTTGGAATGTAAGACGTACAGTAATGACCGAGACTCCACACACGACCTCTGAAGAAAGATCTCATTGATTGAGGCATTGCTCAGACAATACACATCACGGGAGATAAAAAATGACAGTGAGTCTCTAAAGTTTTGGCAGGCCGACATATTCAACAACAGATGATGCAAAGCCCACAGGTAGACAAGTGGAATTTGATAAAAAATAATAATAATAATAATAAAATAAAAGATCTGGAACAGGAGTTACTTGCAGCTGTTCGGCATGGTCTGGCTCAAAATGGGTATGAATGTCCCAGAAGCCTTAAAGCACAATTGTACAGCACTTTTAGAAGGTATAAAATGCTTTTTGACAGATACTTTGGGTCTTTCTGCTGCAGTGGCTGTAAAGGTTGCTTAAGGTGAAGGGCTTGAAGTTGCTTCGATAATTGTTTCGTTAAATGTGTCTGCAGCCTCTGGGAAACTAAACAGCAAGAAAATGTACGCAAACCCGTTCACATGTGGGAGGCATGCTACAGTACATGATGGAAAAACAACTTTTATTTAATCTTAGGGTCTGTTAATTCATTTTCTATAACAGTATAGCTCTGTGGCTATGTAGTGTAGTGGTTAGCACTGTCGCCTTGCACC
This sequence comes from Clarias fuscus, assembly GCA_030347435.1. Taxonomy (NCBI): domain Eukaryota; kingdom Metazoa; phylum Chordata; class Actinopteri; order Siluriformes; family Clariidae; genus Clarias; species Clarias fuscus. The sequence goes on from CM059219.1 coordinate 19,541,775, forward strand.
GCCAGGGTCCGGGTTCCATCCCCGGCCAGGCTCGATTCCCGTCTCTGTGTGCATGGAGTTTGCATGTTCTCCCCGTGCTTGGTGGGTTTCCTCCGGGTACTCCGGTTTCCTCCCACAGTCCAAAGACATGTAGATTAGGCTAACTGGCGTTCCCAAATTGCCTGTAGTGTGTGAATGAGTGAGTGTATGTGTGTGTGTGCCTGTGCCCTGCGATGGATTGGCACCCTGTCCAGGGTGTACCCTGCCATGTGCCCTAAGTCTCCTGGGATAGGCTCCAGGCCCCCCGTGACCCTGAATACAGGATTAAGCGGTATAGATGATGAGTGAGTGAGTGAGTATAGCTCTGTGTCATTGCATTTTTCTCTAAGTAACTGAAAGTGATTTTGGTTAAGGTTAATGAAAGTTTATAGTTCTTAATTGGATGTTCCACTACATTAAACTGAACTTTAATGTGTCAAAAGCTTATATGATATAAACGTATATATAATAAAGAATTCTGGGACATGGTGTTATAGGTAACAACTCAGTTTTCTACAACACCAATCCCCATCAGGTTTCCTTTCTTACTTGAAATTTTTTCCCTGTTTTTCTTTGAAAGTATTTTAAAAATAAAGCTAATATTACCCTCTCTATATAAATTCCTTACGGGCTCCTTATATACTGTATGTAGCTTCGTATTTATGCACTAGTGGAACTAAAATTGAACAGGTCTTGCGTTCAATGTACTGTAATGCTCACTCTTTTAACGCTGAACACTGATCTTTGTGCTGCAGTGCTTTTGGGGGAACTCTTCCCAGAAAAGTTTTGTAGTTACAAGAGTCGGAAGTTTACTCAGCAATAGTTCCTGGGAGGATTAAATCTTATCGTATTCCTGCTTGGATTTACATAGAGAACTAATAATAGTCATGTTTACTTTGTTTGATTCATAGCTTGAACGTGAGCATGGATGACCTGACCTTGAGTCAGCCCAGAGCTTGTAGGCAGCCATAGTATTGGAAAGCATTACTCATTCTTTATTTTTACATTCGCTCTAACCTGCTTGGAAAGGAAGCTGCTTATTTATTTATTTGTTTGTTTGCTTATTTATTTAGGCAAAGCACTGAGTATTAAATCTTAGAGGATATGACAGAGGTTGTTGAGGAGGTAGGTCGTACAGGTTGTTAGAGATTTTTTTCAAATCACATTTGGAAAAGGAAAGTGCAGTGTCTTGAATGATATATCTTTTCATCTTTTCATTATTGCCACATCTTACCACTTTTGATCTCTTTGTGTTACTGCAGATGTCAATAAATAATAATAGCCTGTGATATCTAACGCAAAGATGAAATATCTTTGCACTGTTTTGGTAAGTTGAAATATCTTTGTGTCATCCAAGGTGTATTTCAATCTTTTACCCAGCCTTTACCAAATACACCATTGATTCACCGCCATTTTGCTGAATAAAATCAAGCAATTTCTTTATTTTGTCTTACGAATACAAAATAAATGTTACGTTTGTGCATAATGTTGTTTTGTGGCCAAGTATTGTTCTACTAATTACCATTCTATGGTATTCAGTGGTTAAGTATTTGGGATATACTCGTCAGAAAATAATATTTTCAAATCTCAGAAAACACCAAGCTGCCTTGAGCACTCTCTCAGTCCTTCAGCTGTTCATTTGTGTCATGTCTTATTTCTAAATCACTTTGAATGAAAATGTCAGTCAAATGAATAAATGTAAATAAGAGAATGAGTCAAGTGGTCTTTGCTTGCTTGTCCAAGAAGCCGAAATCAGAATCATCGTGTGCAGCCTTATGTCTGCCAACTCCAAGAGCACAGCGTTTAGTTTGTGCTCGCTGAATTGAATCTATGACTAACAACACTGTCTGAGCCAGTCCATTTCATGTAAGTGGCACTCTCCATGTTATTGTTGATGCACTTGTGTGATGTGTTTATGCCTTATTCTGTTGTTAGAGATGTGCAGCCTGGAATCTTTTGGCTGTGAATGCTTCACCGCTTGTCCTATCCTGTCAAGGGTGATAATATTGTGGAATTGAAAGAGGACAAAATGTTGGCTTTGGCAGCTCTTGCTCTTTTGGTGGGAGGAATCTGACCAACTGTGACCTTGTGTATATCGAAGAAGGCAATTATCATCTTATTCAAGAGCATACAACTGCTGTATGATATAATAAGAAAAGCTGAAGTGCTTTCTCTTGTCTTGCATTAGCCTTTACAACCCCCACAGTGAATAGTATGAAACTGTATGACTAAGGGCTGCCCATTCTGAGACGGTTACATCCCAAGACCCAGTCGCTGTGTGTAAATTAGTAATCAGAAGCATTAGAAAACATGGGTTAACACCCATTAACTTAACTTTAACTAAATAACTATTTTTGCATTTGCATTTGCCTTTTCATTAAATCCAAGTCATGCATATGCGCACACATTATATGTAAAAATATATTGATATAGGTAACTATATAGGTAAAAATAATATATTACACAATAAAGTAATAGCAGGTCTTGAAGTGTTTCATCCTCTTATACAACAGGATAGGTATTAGTTTATTAATGATGACACATTATAAACTTAATGAAATAAAAAGAAATGTAAAATGTGACAAGGACACTGTTCTTTGTCTTTAAGACTCTCACCATATTTCACTCACTCACTCACTCACTCATCATCTATACTGCTTAATCCTGTGTACAGAGTCACAGGGAGCCTGGGGTCTGTCACAGGGCACAGGACCTGTCGCAGGGCACACACATTCACACACTCACACACTTCATTTGGGAACACCGATTAGCGTAATCTGCATGTTTTTGGACTGTGGGAGGAAACTGGAGCACCAAGCACAGGGAGAATATGTAAACTCATACAAATTGTCATACAAAATGGCCTTAGAGTAAGCGCACAATATCATTATTTATATGTTTTTCTTTCTTAAATAACCTACATTTAAATAAATAAATACTCAGATGAATATGAATGTCATCCAAAATGAAATCAGATGTATGTAGAACATACAGTACATCTGTATTAGAATAAAACAGGGAAACACGGTCAGAATTATACATACAGTTTCACAAAAATATATACACCACACCTAATATTTGTCTGAATTTCTCTTGGCAAGTTTCATTATAACATGCTTTTGCTAGCAATTAACAAGCTGAATTCGGGTTGATATTTGACCACTCGTCTTGACGGAATTAGTAGTTCAATTAAATTTGGTACTGGTGAGGTTCCAAAAGCTTAACATTAACATGCTTTATCCATTCTACAACCAGCTTTCGTTTATATTTGGGGTCAGTGTCCTGTGGAAACATTTTTTTTTGCACAAGATCCAACTGTTTAGCTGATGATTGGAGGTTATGTTGATAATTCGATTCACCAATTCCACTGGGAGCAGAAACTCATGGAATGATCGAAATACTACCATGTTTAATAGTTGCTACAATGTTCTTGGTTTGAGTGCATCACCTTTGCTACTATAAGCATATCTCTATCAAAATGTTCTGCCAGAAGCCTTTTTCTTTGCCTGCGTGGTCAGCTGCAAATTTTTCTTGAGCTTGAAGGTATTGATTTGGGCGCAGGTGAAGGTGACAGTTTGGGTTTTCTTTTAAACATTGATAAAGTGGCTCTACCTCCCAATAACCTGGACTTATGTATATTTGTTTGAACTGACATTGGAATCTGCAATTGTTTAGAAGCAGTTCAAAGAGGCATTCCTGACTTTTGTAAATCTACAACATTTTGTAAATCTTACTTGGACTTTCTCATCTAACTGTGTGTCCAGTGAGTGATTTAAAACAGACCTGGTTTATGTTGGCACTGAGAAGAAGTTGAGAGGCTTTGGGCTTGGCAAATGAAAAGGCATTTTGGGATTTTCTTTTTCCTTTGTGCTCCAAATTCTTGGGGATTTCCTTCTATTAACGAGGTATGTTGTGTAGTCTGACCCAAAAAAGACCCAGATCATTAAAAGTCCAATACTGCAACAACATTGACATTCATGATAAGGGTATGTAAACAACTATATATATATATATATATATATATATATATATTTTTTTTTTTTTACTATTAAAATTTGATCGACTGTGTGCCATAAATGTTTCTGTTACTATAGCAACAATAATGTATTAGAATGAATCCGTTTCTATAAACCTATAATTTAAATCACAGCCAGCACCGCTATTAGAGTTGCCATTATAGAACATGAACCAGGCATGTCTGATTATTCAGATTTGAATAAGTCCTAAAATTGCGGGGGGGGGATCATACACACCTTTTGGCCAAAACACAATTCAAAATTCATCTGAAGCAACATGTGATGGTTTTCCCCCAGATCATCACATTAATCATAAATATCAGGGTCAACCCTGATATTTATTTAATAGATTAAAGAATAATATGTGCTCACCACGAGAAGAAAGGGGACATCGAAGGGTTGAGGAGATGCTGCTCCTTATTGAAGGCCATCAGGACAAACACACGTAGATGAAATGAAATCCATGTGAGATGGAAATTAATTTAAAAAATAATAAAAAGGAAAAGTGTTTGATGTACACTGAAAGCTAAGCCGCCCTCATCTTCCTTCAAGTGAATGCAAAATTGTGGCTTGGCTGCAACCTACCCCCTTAGTGGTGTGAGCAAACCTTTCAAAACATTTTAAACCCCCTGGAATTTTGAAATGAAAGAGACAATTTTGAGTAAGTAAATTCTTATTTGCATGCACATTACAAGGGACTACCTAGAAGCTATATTTTGTGCCAGTGCTCTGAATAACAATGGCAGTCCTGGGGACCTCATCTACTGGATTTTTAAAAATATATTTATATATTTTTGTTGTTTTTTCCCCCCCTTTTGAATGCACCTTATTCAGCTCATGAAAAGTCTGAAAGCTTAGTGGATGAGTTGAATCAGGGTGCATTAGATGAGGGGAAAAAAACGAAATTGGGTTTGGGAGCTGGTGAGTTAGTGCACTATTGCAACGTTCATCATTTTATATTTAAAAGGGTCAGTTTAGGTTGTGTAAAAGGAATTGTGGGAGAGCTAGGCATGTGTACTAGAAAAAGGTTTAGATAAATAAAAAGCCACGTACTTAAGGAAAGTAGGTGAAAATAAAAAGTGAGACCTAAAATGTTTTTACAGTATAATGTTAAAAAGCACAAGGTGTTGTATAGAGGATGGTTAACAACATGGAATCTAACTATAAATGTTGGAGTGCTGCTATGTTAATAATAAAAACACGATTTTTAAGGATCAGGGGTTCCACTTGCTGAATGTTCACGGGAAAGACTGAAATAGACTCTGAGCCACCTCAACATCTATAACTTGGTGTTTTCTAGCTTAAGATAAGCAAAATAATTACTTACAACCTTAACTAGAGGAATGAGGACATAAAAGACTGTAAAATGGGTTAGGGTTATCTTAACTTATCTTATCTTAGGGTTAATAATTTACTTTCAGTATGAAATTTGGTTTGTATATTCAAAGTGCCATTGTCATAATATAATTTAAAATGAGAAATACTTAATTGTACTCTTTGCATTGTCATCAAATCATTTCTAAGTTGGATTGATGTAACTATATGTAACTATATACTGTATGATGCAACTGTTGACCATAACTTAATAAATAGATCTTGTGGAATATTTCAAGTTGTCACAAACAAACGGAGACGGACCAGAAGACTAGCAGTTAGCCCTGTAGCGTGGATGGTAAACCCAAACGCGGAAGTAGCACGAACAGGCAGGATAACCACGCTGTTTATTTTTAGAACTCTCCCAGAGCGAGAGCAAGAGTTTACACAAATAAACCCGCGGGGAAGTGGTGAATTGTTTGAGTTGGGATATATGGAATACCAGGTGGATCTGGAGCGCCTCAGGCAGCTGGAGCCGGTAGGTGACAGGGTTAATCTGGGGGGTGATGCGGTATGGACCGATGAATCTGGGGAGAGCTTCCGTGATTCTGTCCGTAGATGTAGGTTCTTGGTAGATAGCCATACCTGGTCACCTATCTGGAGGGTGTCGACGGCGATGTTGGAGGGTGTAGCGGGTGTTGGAGCGTCGGATGGCATTGTTTGCTTGGTTCCAGAGCCGTCGACACTGGCGGACCAACTGTTGGGCAGACGGTACTTCAACCTCCGGTTCTTGATGGTCGAACGGCTGGGAACCGTAGCATGCCTCAAAATGGGCTTAGATTGGTGGCGGAGGAGACGTGGAGGTTATGTGATAATTCTGCCCAAATGAGGTAGCGGGCCCAGGAGCACTGGCGATGAGCGACAAAGCACCTCAGGTAGCGCTTCAGTTGTTGGTTGGTCCGTTCCATCTGACCGTTGTCTGTGAGTGGTATCCAGAAGACAGACTACAGGTGGAATTGATCAGATGACAGAAGGCCTTCCAGAACCGTGAGGTGAACTGGGGCCCCCTGTCCGAGACGATGTCCTTGGGAACCCATGCAGGCGGACTACGTGTTCTAATATCAGTTCGGCTGTGTTTTTGGCTGACGGGAGTCCGGTGAGGGCCACCAGGTGGACAGCTTTGGAGAACCGGTCCACGATCGTGAGGATGGTGTTCTTTCCTTCGGAAACCGACAGGCCCGTGATGAAGTCGACAGCAATGTGCGTCCAGGGCCGACGGGGAACTGGGAGTGGTTGAAGTTCTCCTGGAGATGGTCGATTGCTGTCTTTGGCCTGGGCGCACACTGGGCACGCCTGGACGAACTCATCAATGTCCCTCCTCATGTTGGGCCACCAGAAGGCGCGTTGGATGAATTGTAGAGTGCAACGCCTCCCGGGGTGACCTGAGAGGAGGGAGGAGTGCCCCCATTGGAGAACCTCTGGCTTGACGATGTTGGGCACATAGAGTCGTCCAGGCGGCACACCTGCCGGTTCGGTCTCCGCAGCTTGTGCCTGGCGAACCCTCGTTTCTATGTCTCAACGGAGCGGTGCGATGATCTTGGTAGGACAGGCGCGGGATCCACCTGGGGGACGTCTTCCTCATACTGTCGTGAAAGGGCGTCAGCTTTGGTGTTCTTGGACCCCGGGCGGTATGACAGGTGGAAGTTATAGTCTTCAAAAAATAGAGCCCACCGCGCCTGTCTGGGGTTCAGCTGTTTCAGTGAACAGATGGTGATGAGGTTCTGGTGATCAGTCCAGACGATGAATGGCTCTCTGGTGCCCTGGAGCCAGTGTCGCCATTCTTCCAAGGCCCACTTTATTATGGCCAGCAGCTCGCGGTCCCCTACTCCGTATCGCTGCTGAGTGGGGTCAAATTTCTTGGGGAAGAAGCTGCAGGGATGCAGCTTTTGGTCTGGACCTCGTTGGGAGAGAACGGCCCCGGCGCCCACATCCGACGCGTGCACCTCCACAACGAATGGTTTGTTGGCATCTGGATGAAGGAGGATAGGAACCGTAGTGAAGCGGCGGCAGAGTTCACGGAAGGCGGCGATGGCAGTAGAGGTGAGGTGGAAGGGGTGAGATGATGGGCACGTCAGAGCAGTTAGCGGAGCTGCAACCGTACTGTAGTCCCGAATAAAGCGATGATAGAAGTTTGCAAACCCGAGGAAACGCTGGAGTTGTTTGAGAGTCCTGGGTAGGGGCCAGTGACTCACAACCTCCAGCTTCTGCGGGTCCATGGCTACACCCTGGGGCGAGATGACAAAACCCAGGAACGTGGTGGAGCGCTCGTGGAAATCGCACTTCTCCAACTTACAGTACAGCTGGTGGACGAGCAAACTCTTTAGAACTGCTCTGATGTGTTGTACATGTTCACTGACAGTCCGGGAGTATATGAGGATTTCGTCTAGGTCTATTCGTCTGGGTTTGGAAGGTGATGGGGCTGGAAGAGAGGGGCCGACCATCGACAGATGTAATATTTACGGGCTGGGATAACGCCTCAATCAAACCCCCAGTTTCTTGGCGTAAGAAGAGTCAATGAAGTTACCAGCAGCACCGGAGTCGATGAATGCGGTACTTCCGACCCGTTTGTGGCCAAACTGGAGGTGTACTCTTACCGAGACGGGAATCATTGGTCAGGGTGGTGGAGAGGGAGATGGAACCCGGTGAGTCACTCTCACTCTTCACCGAGGCTGCGCGTTTCCCGGGCGCAGAGGACAGATGGCTCGGTGGTGCGCTGCTGACCCGCAATACGCGAGGCCCTATCTAAATCGGCGTTCCTGTTCTGCAGCGGTTAAGGAGGCGCGCCCTAATTGCATGGGTTCCCCGGCTCCGGTGTCAACCACGGCGGGAGGTGGACAGCCGACGGATCTGGTAGGTGCAGTAGAAAACAAGGAGCGAGCTTCCGGAACAGGCATGTGAGAGAAGAAGGAGGGGGTTCGGGGCGTGAAATGAGGCAGTGATGGCATGATGGGCGGCAGGATGCGAGGGGCTGGCTTGGGTCGGGTGAGCAGACGCTGGTCGATCCGGAGGGCGAGTTGGATTAAGCCCTCCAACGTAGCTGGAAGTTCTCGTTCGGCGAGCTCGTCCTTGATGCGCGCAGCCAGTCCCTCGTAGTAGGCCGTCCGGAGTCTCCCCAGTCGGTCTTGACGGCGAGCGTTCGGAAATCCGCCGTGTAGCGGCTCACGGATGAGCCTCCCTGCCGCAGATGATATAATTTGGAGTCGGTCTCCACCTCAGCAGCAGGATGTTCAAAGGTGAGTTTTAGCTGGCGGGTGAACTATGTGTAGGAATAGGCTACATCTGAATCAGATCGCAGGACCGCCGTGGCCCACTCCGCTGCCTGCCCGGATAGCCACGAGACGAGAAGAGCAGTCGGTCTGTGGAGTATCTGGTGGAATTAAACTCAAACACAAGATCCAACGCGGTTAAAAAAAAGACTGCATTTCCCATCCGTGCCATCCCACTTATCCGGTAGAGCAATGAAGACATCAGAAGAAGGGGGGGAGGGCTGCAACGGGCGTGGCAACAGCCGACTGAGCGGCCGCTCCGCGGACCGTCGCGTTCTCTTGCCGTAGCTCCGCCACCTTGCGAGAACCGCGACTTCACTACGGAGCTGATCGATTAGCTTAGCATGTTGATCAACCACATCGCAGAGGTGAGCGTAATCCGCTGGGTTTACTGCTGATGGCTCAGTCATTCTGTCACAAACAAACGGAGACGGACCAGAAGACTAGCAGTTAGCCCTGTAGCGTGGATGGTAAACCATGACACAAATATTTTAAAGCGGTAAATGTGTTCAGTTAAGAAGGTTGAATGAATTTTGTGGAAGATTAAAATCTAAATGTTTCATAACTTATAAAGAATGACACATGAAAAATAATGTTTTGCACTAGAGATGTTAAATCTGTTCACACCTGAAAGCAAAAATAATGTAATCCTTGGAGCATTTTAATGATTGGTGGCACTTTAGGGAACATATAGAAGGGATACACACCAATCAGCCAAACAGCACAAAATGTGACGCCTAGTATTATGGAGCTTTCCCTTATGCCACCTGGACAGCTCTGGGCCTTGGTGCATGACTCTACAAGTCCTTTGGTGGTGTGCTGTGGTGTCTGGCATCAGGATGTTTAAAGCAGATCCTTTGGGTGCAGACTTGCTTGTCCAGTGTATCTCGTGGGTGCTTGATCAGATCTGGATCTGGGGAGTTTGAGATCCTGGTCAGTAGCCTTGGGCTGTTTGCCTGCTGAGCCCCATTTGTGATGGTTTGTGGTGTACTGGGTGATCTGATGCTTTTCTATCATGACCAGCAATTACTTTTTTTTTGTGCTGCACTGGCCTTTCTGTGGGATCTGACCAGACAGCTGCATTTTGGTCCCCGCAGGCATGGTTGAGCCTTGGGTACCCATGATCCTGTCGAGAGTTTACTGGTATTGTATATAATTCATACTCAAGGTTAATATGTTAATGTTACATTGTGTTAATATTATGGATGATTGGTGTATATAATAAGATTAAGTACACATCTGTGGTGTAAAAAAATGAATAATTGCAGTATTATCTGTAATTATATGCAATGAACTATATTTTATACAACTTTGATTACATAGACTAGCATGTATTTATGAATAAATGTTAGAAGTTTAGGTTTAAATCAAGTAGTCAAGTCAAGTAGGCTTTTATTGTCATTTCAACCATATACAGTTCAGTACACAGTGAAATGAAACAACGTTCCTCCAGGACCAAGGGGCTACATACATGCAACGACATAAATTAACAACACAACATAAATTTAACAACACAGATTTTTACATTTTTAAGTTAACCCAAAAAATAGTACACACGAGGACGAAATTGTTGGTACCCTTCGGTCAATGAAAGATTAACTCACAATGGTCACATAAATAACTTTAATCTGACAAAAGTAATAATTTAAAAACGTTATTTGAATGTTAACCAATGAACGTCAGACATTGCTTCTCAACCATGCTTCAACAGAATTATTAAAAAAAATAAACTCATGGAACAGGCCTGGACAAAAATGATGGTACCCCTAGAAAATACTGAAAATAATGTGACCAAAGGGACATGTTAATTCAAGGTGTGTCCACTAATTAGCATCACAGGTGTCTACAATCTTGTAATCAGTCAGTGGGCCTATATATAGGGCTCCAGGTAGCCACTGTGTTGTTTGGTGACATGGTATGTACCACACTTAACATGGACCAGAGGAAGTGAAGGAAAGCGTTGTCTCAGGAGATTCAAAAGACAATTATAGACAAGCATGTTAAAGGTAAAGGCTATAAGACCATCTCCAAGCAGCTAGATGTTCCTGTGACTACAGTTGCACATATTATTCAGAAATTTAAGATCCATGGGACTGTAGCCAACCTCCCTGGACGTGGCCGCAGGAGAAAAATTGATGACAAATCAAAGAGACGGATAATCCGAATGGTAACAAATAGGCCCAGAAAGACTTCTAAAGAGATCCAAGGTGAACTTCATGCTCAAGGAACATCAGTGTCGGATCGCACCATCCGTCGTTGTTTGAGCCAAAGTGGACTACATGGGAGACGACCAAGGAGGACACCATTGTTGAAAACAAATCATAAAAAAGCCAGACTGGAATATGGCAAACTACATGTTGACAAGCCACAAAGCTTCTGGGAGAATGTCCTATGGACAGATGAGACAAAAATGAAACTTTTTGCCAAGGCACATCAGCTCTATGTTCACAGATGGAAAAATGAAGCATATCAAGAAAAGAACACTGTCTCTACTGTGAAACATGGAGGAGGCTCTGTTATGTTCTGGGGCTGCTTTGCTGCATCTGGCACAGGGTGTCTTGAATCTGTGCAGGGTACAATGAAATCTCAAGACTATCAAGGGATTCTAGAGAGAAATGTGCTGGCCAGTGTCAGAAAGCTGGGTCTCAGTCGCAGGTCATGGGTCTTGCAACAGGACAATGACCCAAAACACACAGCTAAAAACACCCAAGAATGGCTAAGAGGAAAACATTGGACTATTCTAAAGTGGCCTTCTATGAGCCCTGACCTCAATCCTATTGAGCATCTTTGGAAGGAGCTGAAACATGCTGTCTGGAAAAGGCACCCTTCAAACCGGAAACAACTGGAGCAGCTTGCTCATGAGGAGTGGGCCAAAATACCTGCAGAGAGGTGCAGAAGTCTCATTGACAGTTACAGGAATCGTTTGATTGCAGTGATCGCCTCAAAAGGTTGTGCAACAAACTATTAAGTTAGGGGTACCATCATTTTTGTCCAGGCCTGTTCCATGAGTTAATTTTTTTTTTTTTTTTATAATTCCGTTGAAGCATGGTTGAAAAGCAATGTCTGACTTTCATTGGTTAACATTCATAGAATTCTTATTTATTATGACTTTGTCAGATTAAAGTTATTTCTGTGACCATTGTGAGTTTTTCTTTCATTGACCGAAGGGTACCAACAATTTTGTCCACGTGTGTAATTGCAGCATTTTATTCCAAAACATTTATATTTCAGTCTTTAATGACTAATACTTAAAATTAAAATTTAACAATGGTCATTGTCTCAAAGCAGCTTTAAAGATTAAAAAATTGGCTATAGATGGAAAAAACTCCTTGAGATGGCAAAACGAAGAAACCTTGAGAGAAACCAGACTGGTCAGGGAACCCATTTGGGTGATATCAGATGTGGCCATAAATCAGTCCCTGGTATGTCTGTGGGAGTTTAAAGGTGTTACTATAGTGTCCACTTTTGTTTCTGAAGATGTTGCTGGAAATGAAGCAAAATCCTACATCAATGAGTTCCCCTGATTTGCTCTGTTACATAAGATAAACCGAGCCTTGGCTAAATGAATATGCTTTTCAGCTTAGATTCGAACACAGATACTGTGTCTGGGTCCCGAACATTAACTGGAAGGCTGTGTGGAACATTAATATGGAGCATGTGTTAAATAATTTTGAGTTATTCAAGTTTTATTAGCTTATAAAGCAATAAACTGGAGTTATAAGAAGCTACTTAGACTCTAAATGTTTAACCTTGAAGTTTAGTTGTTTTTTTATGCAAAATAGTTTGGCTATCAAGATTGTAATAAATAGTTTATTGCACATTATCTCATTTTCAGCTAACATACATTTAGTAATTTAGCAGTCCACATCTTCATGAATAAAGATTCACATATTGTGAATTGATATTTTAAAGCTGTCTAATTTGTGCAAATAACAGAAGAACTTTGTTAATGTCTTATTGAATTAATCATATTTGTAATGTAACGTGTAGTTAGAGTAAAGTGGGTTGGGTTAGGGGAATAATACTGTAGATTTTTTTCCCTGCTTTTTATATGAAACATGCCAATGTTCTTATGAAGGACATTTTACTTTTGTTAAAAATGCTTATTACCATTATTTACATAAATATTTATAAATGTAATTTTATCCCAATCAAGGAATGACACGTCATGATTTCCAAAAAAAAAAAAACTGCACCTATAAAATGATGTAATTGTCAGAGCACCCGTTACAGTCAGATATATATTACTTTTCTTTAAAGCGTCTCTATAGCATCGGTATATTGTTGCATTAACATTAAGAAGTACATTAAATCCCCAGCTGCAGCATTATAAAACAGGCGACCCCTCTACTTTGTTGTTATAAACTATAAAGTCTTTACTGCTATGCAGGCTTTCTGACTGATTGATATGCACAGAGCAATGTCAGTAGCCAGTCTTTTAAGCAATAATCATTCATTGGGCTTGTGATTGGGTGCAGGGGCTGTGCATGTGTCTGGAGGCCTATCTGTCCTCACCTGCCAATACGGTTTGATGAGCTTGCTTATAGTCTGCTAGCCGTCTCCAGATAGCCAGTACACATAGTCAGCAATCATGGCACTCCTAATGACAAGGACAAAGACACGCAAACAGTATCAGACAACTTTCAATCAAGATGTTACACTTCAGTGAAGGAAGAGGCACAAGAGAGCAGGCACATATTCAATAGGTGGTGAGGGAGAGGAAAGAGGCTTATACAATATACTGTACACATGCAACATCCAGGGCTGTTCTACTTGTGCACCCTCAGGAACATTTTTGTGATCATGCTGTAATGGGAATACATTTAATCCTGGCGGTCGGCAGCACTCGGCGTTGTAACCCAACAAACAAAGGTTTTTTATATGTTGTTCTCCTAATGTAATCTTCCTAGCTTCGGATTGTGTGCACATGCAGCCTTTCACAGTATACACATTTTAACAACACATCAGGAAGGTAATAGACATGCTGGAGCTTCGGTTAAAATGCATTATTGTAATAATTCATAATTCTGATTAGTCATAATGTATAGATTCTGAGTTTTTTTTTCTTTTTTTTAAATAAATGTTCTTATTATAGTTTCTATAGTAACAACTCATTTACATGCATTTGATCAGTAGAAGTTTATTTCACATTTTTGGAAGGAGCCTCCATTGTCAGCACTTCATAACACTTGGAGCAAAAGCTGATCCTTTCAGTTTTGTGACACAAGAGACTCAACACGATAGCTTTTCGGGATAACTTTGGGGTTTCTCTGCAACATGACAGTTTTTTTTTTTTTTTTGCCCTCTAAGAGATAACAGGAAATAAAAAGGCTTCACAAATGTTCCACAGCATGAAATCTAACTAAAAGGGATAAATAGTACAGTGTACAGTGTAGTAGCGGGTGGCTCGATGGCATAGTGGTTAGCACTGCAGCCTTACACCCCAGGGGTTCGATTCCTGTCTCAAGTCTGTGTGCATATAGTTTGCTGTAGTGTTTACTTCAGGTACACCGATTTCCACGTACATTCCATAGACATTAAGATCCAAATTTGTTTGTGTTTGTGTGGGCTTCTGTGCCCTGTGATGGACCGGCACCCTGTCCAGGCGTATGGAGAATAAGTGAAAGAATGAGTACAATGTGGTATAAGGGGAATAAAGCACTTTGAGACATGCTATTATAGGAAAACAACATATAAGGATAAGGGTAGAAACTGCATCACACCAACATGTTAATTATTTTTCTAGGACAGAACATCACATAGTGTTTTATTCTTTACATAACAAGCTACAGGGTTTTCTACTCTACCACTATGCTCTCCTGTTACCAGGGTACAGAACTTTTTTTTTGTTTCATCAAAAGTACACAAATATAAAAACTGACCCATTTTTAAGTCTGTGCTGAGGGTAATCTACACCTGCTTTTTGCCTCCTTTTATTGCAGACTAGAGTAAAACTCAGCATGGCTTTAGCTCTCCCACCTCCAGCAGCTCAATCTGTGGCTAGCAATGTGTAGCACCAGCTGCATGCTGTGTGGAGACCACTTGAAGATAATCTCCATAATTAGTCCAGATTTTGTTCTCAGACTCGGTAATGATGGCTGACTGAGGCAGCCAATCGCTCAATAGGTGCTGATTGCTGGGTAACTTGGCCAAGTCATCACCTTTAGATCAATGCCCATCATTGTGAACAAACTAAAATGGCCGGCCCCATGAGTGCAGCTATTGTTTCTGCAAAGGGGCCTGTCTAATGACCTTGTCGCCGCGCCTCAGGGGGTGTGTCACACAGTCACTTGATGTCAAATCTCTTTCGCAGAAGGAGCTTTGTGCTCAAAAGTAAGCAAATGGGACAGCTTAGGTCTCATCCAGCTCGGAAGAAAAACAATGCCATCGCGATCTGTTCGAGTGCTCTGCTCAGCTGCGACGTCGGGAAGCCTCGTTCAACGGCTCGCCTGATTAATCCTTGATGAGAATGCGCGAGTGTCCTGCTGAGGTTAACTGTGCAATCCTCGTGGGTGTAAATGCCAATTAAATGTTTACAAATAATTAAGCACGCTACCTACTTTTCCTGTCAGGGATTGAAATGTTGTCAGTAAACATGACATTTACGCAGTGGGGGGGTGGATCACCTGGTTAAGTGCATACAAGGACTAATTTAGGTTTGCATTTTTCCCTTGGCTTTTCCATCAAGCTGGAGGTGTTCGGGCTCTTTCTATCAATATTTAAGATCTTTCGGCCTTGTACTCCTATCTTTATCCTTTTTCTCAGCCAACCTTCAAATTGCATTGCAATTGCATTAAATATGAGAGACGGTGAAAGTGTTCAAACATGATTTTGGCCATACTGTGTATTTTAAAGAAAGGTCCCCAAATGTGTGTGCTGCATAGTATATCCACCGCTTATCTTCCTCAAGCACAGAATACGTCTAAAACCCTTTTAATTCTGTTTAACAAAACAGTCACACCATCCGTGAACCTTACTAGAGCTGCACTACAAAAAGAGCTTGCCAATAATGTAAATTGAGCACTTAATCCCCTTTCCATGGTGCCCAAGGTAACATGGGTGATAACAGTCAATAATTCTGTTTCAACATACAGAGTCAGAGTCTCTCCTCTAATGAGTTACGATGGTGCACGTGTGCCAGATTACGTAAAAATGGTAAAGAGGAAACACATCCCGTTGGCTAATGTTCTTTTCGTTTAAAAATAATAATAAATCATCAGCAGCTTTTCCGTCATAAATCACTCTCATGTCCATTCACTCTTGAGGTCAGTTCTGCCCTGTGCTCAAGCTGGGAATTGACTTCATTTCAAAGTTCTTGTTCTTTCACTCGCACCAGCCACATGGCGCACACCTACAATAAAATGTATCTCAGAGGAATGCAAAAAGCAGCAGTGAAACATAATTGAGCAGGACTGCGCTCTGGTGAAAGATATCAGAACAGGGAACATCAGACTGAGATAATAATGAATCTGACAGTGCAGGCCTTTTGTGGCCACTGCAGCAGAAATTGTGCCATTAGGGATGGCATGTGGAGACCAGCGAGTGTGAGAGACTATTATGCCCCAGAAAACAAGACGTGTTTGCACTATGTGTGTGGTGTGCGTGTGTGTGTGAGAGAGAGAAAAGAAACAGCAAAAGTCATGACTTACCGTACAGTATGTGGCAGCTAGTCCATGCTGCTGCCCCAAACACGTGGCCTTGTATCATTTAAAGTGTCTTCACAGGCACTCCGAGCTCGTGAAAGGCAACATTTTAGCTGGAAGAACGTGCTAACTTATGCAGAAGAACAATGCCTATGAATAACAAAGCATCTCCTTAATTCAGCGTGGTAAAAAGAGTGAGATTGGCATCTGCTGCTTTGCATTGTTTTCCTCTGGCATCAGCAGTTTGTACATTCTTGGCTCCACAGTCGCTGGCACATTCCTTCTACCTTTATATAAGAAAAAACTAACAAAAAAACAACAACATCAGCATAGGTGCAAACCTTGAAAATCAGACATCTGCACTACAATGGACATGAATTTATAATAATTATATTATCATATTTAAATTGACAAAAAATCATTTTATTTGATATACAGTATTTCTACATTTTTTTTTCATAGTGCAGTTGAAGACATGTGTAATGACCCATGGTTTGGTAAATGAACATTAAATAAACATTCAATTTAAATGTCTTTTTATGTCCAGGATTAAATCAAGCTTTGTATTGTGCCTCTTCGTGCGTACGCTCCGAAGTCACTGTGTTTTAGAACTAAAAACCCTTTGCAATAACCACAACAATTGGTGTGGAAAAACTATATCACGAGTATTGGCTTTTTAGAGCTCAATTTGCTTAGGTCTTGTAATGAGGCTTTCTTTTAATTGCTGTAAACGTGACTGTATGCACATCCTGCCTGCTCGGTCATCTCGGTTCTCCATCCACATCCAATCAGCTGCAATTGATTACGAACAATGGTTTTACAGTATAGTTATATCCTACATGTCAGACGACTGGAGAAAATGCCTGGCTTAATAATCAAAATGCCATTCTCTAAGTACCAAATATGGCTAACAAAAGCTGTCACTTTTTCAGTCCTTTAAGGTAGGAACCTGCTTGCTTTGCTAAAGCTGTACATTGACAGGAAATGCATTTGATGTAAAAACACAGCACAAGGTTCGATAAGGGCAAAGGCTCCGTTTACAGCAAGCTGGAAAGTAGGACTCTCTGGCATTTTATATAGCAAACTGTGTGACTCCACCATGTTAAGGGGAACAAATTAACCCTTAAAACCCAAGCAGCAAGGATTCATGCTGGCAACATAGCACTGGTCAAAACAAAAAACAGCTGCTTATATAAACTGTGCACTTGGGTCTTTAGAAATATTAGGTAGAACCAAATTAATGGAAAAGATTTAACCTTTAACACAAAACTCACCATATTATTATTTTTGGTCATAGAAACAAATTCAACCATAAAAATACATGTATCTAGCCATTTTAAAAAAATTTTTTTTGCTCAGTCCTACTTGTATAGTTAAATACTGTGTGTGTGTGTGTGTGTGTGTGTGTGTGTGTGTGTGTATATATATATATATATATACACACACACACACGTGGACAAAATTGTTGGTACCCTTCGGTCAATGAAAGAAAAACTCACAATGGTCACATAAATATCTTTAATCTGACAAAAGTAATAATAAAAACAAAATTCTATGAATGTTAACCAATGAAAGTCAGACATTGCTTTTCAACCATGCTTCAACAGAATTATTAAAAAAAATAAATCATGGAACAGGCCTGGACAAAAATGATGGTACCCTTAGAAAATACTGAAAATAATGTGACCAAAGGGACATGTTAATTCAAGGTGTGTCCACTAATTAGCATCACAGGTGTCTACAATCTTGTAATCAGTCAGTGGGCCTATATATAGGGCTCCAGGTAGTCACTGTGTTGTTTGGTGACATGGTATGTACCACACTCAACATGGACCAGAGGAAGCGAAGGAAAGAGTTGTCTCAGGAGATTCGAAAGAAAATTATAGACAAGCATGTTAAAGGTAAAGGCTATAAGACCATTTCCAAGCAGCTAGATGTTCCTGTGACTACAGTTGCACATATTATTCAGAAATTTAAGATCCATGGGACTGTAGCCAACCTCCCTGGACATGGCCGCAGGAGGAAAATTGATGACGAATCAAAGAGACGGATAATCTGAATGGTAACAAAAGAGCCCAGAAAGACTTCTAAAGAGATCCAAGGTGAACTTCATGCTCAAGGAACATCAGTGTCAGATCGCACCATCCGTCGTTGTTTGAGCTAAAGTGGACTACATGGGAGACGACCAAGGAGGACATCATTGTTGAAAACAAATCATAAAAAAGCCAGACTGGAATATGGCAAACTACATGTTGACAAGCCACAAAGCTTCTGGGAGAATGTCCTATGGACAGATGAGACAAAAATTGAACTTTTTGCCAAGGCACATCAGCTCTATGTTCACAGACGGAAAAATGAAGCATATCAAGAAAAGAACACTGTCCCTACTGTGAAACATGGAGGAGGCTCTGTTATGTTCTGGGGCTGCTTTGCTGCATCTGGCACAGGGTGTCTTGAATCTGCGCAGGGTACAATTAAATCTCAAGACTATCAAGGGATTCTAGAGAGAAATGTGCTGGCCAGTGTCAGAAAGCTGGGTCTCAGTCGCAGGTCATGGGTCTTGCAACAGGACAATGACCCAAAACACACAGCTAAAAACACCCAAGAATGGCTAAGAGGAAAACATTGGACTATTCTAAAGTGGCCTTCTATGAGCCCTGACCTCAATCCTATTGAGCATCTTTGGAAGGAGCTGAAACATGCTGTCTGGAAAAGGCACACTTCAAACCTGAAACAACTGGAGCAGCTTGCTCATGAGGAGTGGGCCAAAATACCTGCAGAGAGGTGCAGAAGTCTCATTGACAGTTACAGGAATCGTTTGATTGCAGTGATTGCCTCAAAAGGTTGTGCAACAAACTATTAAGTTAGGGGTACCATCATTTTTGTCCAGGCCTGTTCCATGAGTTCATTTTTTAAAATAATACTTTTGTCAGATTAAAGTTATTTCTGTGACCATTGTGAGTTTTTCTTTCATTGGTACCAACAATTTTGTCCACGTGTGTGTGTGTGTATATATATATATATATATATATATATATATATATATATATATATATATATATATAGTCTTATCAAGATGACAGCTAACCTAATAACTTAATAATCTTCTGTCACGAGCATGACATCTTCTGAAAGTCCTTCTTCACTTCTCCATTCAAACTGAATTCTCATTAAATCTTAGCCGTCTCTTTTGAGTGTTAAATGAATTCATTATTATTATTTTTAAATGCTATTTACAGATAGAAGCCGATGTTCTACTGATTTGGTCGCCTTCTTGTCGTGTAAGAGTGCTCCCATTAGCTCCACAGAAATATTATTGCACCTCATGGTAAGAAACGGAAACACATACTTGCAATATTTTCCATAAATGAGGAGCAGCAGACAAGATAGTTAAAGACTAATGCCAAGGTCAAGGTTTTTATGCCAAACTGGGCAAATACAAAAGTGCTCTGCAACCACTAAGCTCTTAGCTCTTAGATCTTAGAATTAAATCTAATAAATACCCTTTAACACAAGCAACGTCTAAGTGCACACTGGGGATCTGTGATGTTAAAGAACCATTTCTAATTGAAGAGATATTGTAGTGATTAGGAAAGAGAAAGGTGTGTTATGGAGTGCGTAATCCTCCTGATCAGAAGTATGAAAGCAAATAAATTTCCCGTAAAAAAAAAAAAAAAATCTTGCTATTTTCCAATGTGAGATTTTTTTTGGCTTGAATTTCTAAATTATGGTAAATGTTATTTGTTCATCTGGGTGTACAGTATCTTCCTCACAATGAGACACATACCTGCTTTATTTAGTACAGTTACAGAAAGGTACTTTTACAACCACTCAAATGATGGAGTTGCTATACACTGAATGACTGTACTGTATGTTGTCAACTCTCAACTGCTTATTATGGGGATACTTTAAAAATTCACTAGATACTAGCTGCTGGCATAAGTCAAGTGTGATAGCCACTCAATTTAGTTTGTGGCTATGTCGTTTATTAATGTTATCCTGCCCCCTCCAAAATTTATGGTAAGGAGCCTCTGCTGCAGCTAACCAGGTCATGATGTAAGTTCAACCTGAGTTTGAGCAGCTAGGAAAATTTTTTTTTATCCATCTCTTTTTTTTTATAAACCTTTATCTTTATATTTTTTCTCTATCCTTTATCTATTTTATTTCTCTTTCTCTAGACACTGAAATTAAATCCATCCTTGTGTAAGCTGACACATGCTTAAGAGAAACTGCTTTGTCTTAACAATCTGACTGACGGAAGAATAATAAGTAGAGTTTGTGTGACATCTGATCGTTTTACAAGACGAAAGATCCATCAAACGATCCAAACTTTCAGTTCATCATCTGAATCGACTTCAATTTGATTTCTGCAAGATCTGCTGAATGGATTTTCCAAGCTCAAAATCTGGTACCGCTGTCCCACAAAGTAGATCTTTAAAATGAATGAATGACAAACTATTATTATTTATAACAACTATATTACTACTAATTATAATCATAATCATAGTCATAATCATAATTAATAGGAAGAATAGAATGTGTTGAGCACAACAGAAGAGACAGTCAGACATGTGTACTGTATAATATCCAGCTGTTCCATACTACCAGGTAAATGTTAGATGAAATGACATAAGGAGGTAACAAGCTACATCAATGAATGATTTGCAAGGAACTTGGTGTTGTACATGCATGTACAGTACTGTGCAAAGGTAACCTTGAGCAACCTTTAATTTCTTCAAGTGAAATGAAATGATTCAATTCAATTCAATTACAAAAATGGAAACGACCTCAGCAGCAGCCTCATTTCCCCTCTCGTCTGTTCCAGTCACTCAGCTTTCAGCATCATCAGCATACTAATTACTGGCCTGATCATCTGTAATCATCTGCACCTGTTTCTAACTGGTTTATGTGTTACGCTAGAAGGTATTTATGCTTGCATGTTTCATAGGTCACTGTGTGGCTTAACAGTCCTGAAACTGGTCAGGTACAGGGACTGGACTGAAAATGAGAGGCAAAAACTTGCCAAAAATGAGAGCCTGTAGAATCTCAATTTTGAGTTTTGAGTATTCCTCAAGACTGTATTACAAATACAAGAAAGTCTGGATCTTTGAAAGCAAACTATTAAGAAATGAGGGGCGACTCAAGACTTTTACCTCAACCAGTTATTAACAGTTACAATTGTACCATCACGTACAATACAGTAGGACAAGGGCTTGTACTGTATGCGGACATAATTATCAGGGCAAACCACCCTGATATTATTGTGTAAAGAACATGTCTACTCATTGACATCACATTCACAAACTGAAAAAAATCACCAAAAAAAAAAAAGCCTGGGACTTGTCAACAGCAGATTCTGGAAAGCCAAAATCAAAATAGTGCCAGAAAGGGTTGGTGCACTGCAATTGATTACAGTAAGAAGGGATCTGGACCAAATTCAAGAGAGAGCAAGTTTGTTTGAATCATGGAAGATCACCCTGTGTGGGACTGAATTTATCTAGATTTCTAGATGTTAGAGGACCGCCTGAAGATTAAGTAACAGGAATGTTGAGAAAGTATCAATAATAATAATAATAATAATAATAATAATAATTGACACATAAAGAATCATCTCATTTGTAAATGATGCACAGCTTTTTTTTACCTTAAAATTTTTTTTTTTTTTTTAGAAAATTTGCCATCAACTCTATGTTGATTGTGATGATTGAAATTTGAGGAATCTACTAATTTTTTATTTTATTTTTTAATTATTTGCATTTTTGGTATTCTTGTTTTCATGTTTTTCTGTTCCAGAAATTGTTGTAATTGTTATTTTTAGTTGTGTTGATTACTTAATGTTGTTTAATCAGATTAGTATGTAAATTAACTTACTAAATACTAAGAGTGTCTTTTTTCTTCTTCACAGAAAACAATACCACAGTGTAGGAGCCACATCTTTATCTACACACCTGGTGCCAGCCATGTAAGGTAATACAGTGTTCAGTGTAGTGCTTATAGTCTGGGGTCAGTCTCTGTCAGCATATATCAAGTGATATTGCTTTCCTGAATAATTCTCACTTTTTGAGTTCAATACTTGATGTGTCACTCACTCTGGGATGATATGAGTATGTGAGTCGGTCTACACTAGGCACAGTTATTATGTCAATGCCACTGAAGTGGAGTGAAAGCGACTTGTTCAGAACAATTGCATTTTTTGCTATGGAACTCATTGGCTGAGTACTTGCAGATTAAGGATTTGCTAGATTATTATTGGATAATTAATGACTCAAGGAATGTAGACTCCTTGCACTTTGGGTAAAGATGTTATAGACCTGTCCTAGTTGCACAACTGTAGTTATTTCAATTAATGTTAGTTGTATTTGTAACATTCCTGGTAATTTTGCAGCACGACAGTTTATCTCTTTAAAGCTACCTGTTTTAATTTATAAATGGTTACCAATCTGAAGTTTATTGTACTCATGGACCTAAGAAACATTGCACATATAAATTAATTGCGAAATGTATTTCTGTCAAAGAAATCAGAAAGTTCGATTTTATGCAAAAATCTCTGCGTGTCCATCAGCACCAGGAATTCAAATCATCCAGCTCCAGAGATCATGGAAATTTTGAGGTTGACAGCATAAAAATGGCGTGTTCAACATTTCGTTTATAAAGTCAATACCAGGTGAAGAGTGAATGAGCCTGTGTTATTCATATAGTTCAAATTACAGGGAGCTAAGGGAAGCGTAGCTGCCATGAGAAGGACACAAGCTCTCATGAAAGCCTCCCATAAGACTTTTAGAGGGAGTTCTATAAAAATGTCCATGTTTATGTTATAGGTTATATTTAAGTTTTTGTGAGTTGATGAAATAAAAGAAAAACTAAATAGCTCATATTCCGTGCAGTTGCCCATTTTATTTTATTTTCTGCAATTCTGAAATCTGTCTCCACTAATTAACACAATTCTGTGTTTATACCTGCTGTGGCCATTCATGCGTGGTGGCGCTGCACTCCAATTTACACGATTTAGTAGCTACCTGAACTCCTCATCACTGAGTCAGCATGGTATTTTAACAGACTGTAAGTCAGTAATTTAGAAAATAAGAGGGGCTTTTATTCAGTATCTTGGGTGGCTTATGGATAGGACTGTGGACGTGTTTCATGTGGACCCTGGTCATTGATCATATCTTGACAATGCAGGCAGCATTTTATGTCCGATTTTTTAAACGACCCCATTGTTATTTTTGGCCTTCCAGACCTAAGGTGATCAGCAGTGGAACCAGTTGTTTGGAATCTGTTCCATAGCCTGGAAATGGTATTCCTGTTAATGCCAAACCATCTGGCGATGTCTGCTTGTGATTTACCATGTTGAAGCATTCTGCTGTCCCCCTCTCTGCTAGCATTGTCTAAACCGGGCATGACAGTGTGAAAACCAAATGCACAGTCAGAATGTGTCCAAGACCAACACATGTCAGCTGGACCGGACTATACTGTAAGTTTTGTGCAAGTGACCATCACCGAAGAGTGTGTTACAGTAGGTTATCCAAATTAAAATAATCCTCTACTGACCATGACAGGTGAGTTAAAACTACAAAAAAAAAAAGAAGTTTTTTTTATATGATATATATTTTCACTTATTACAACTTATAATATCAGCTATATTAACTTTATAATAAGGTTAAATGGAAGTCTAGCGTACAGTAGGTGTAGGTGTAGCATACAGTTGCGTAGTGGTTAGCACTGTCCCCTTGCACCTCCAGGGTCTAGGTTCGATTCCTCCTTCCTCCATCTATGTGCATGGAGTTTGCATGCTACGTGCTTGGTGGGTTTCTTCTGGGTACTCTGGGTTTTCTCCCACAGTCCAAAGACATGCAGATTTGGCTAATTGGTGTTCCTTAATTTGCCCATAATGTGTGAATTAGCATGTGAGTGTGTACCCCGCCTTGCGCTCTAAAACTCCTGGGTATAGACGATAAGTGAGTGAGACTGAGTGAAAACGAGCATGCTGTGTAGAGTGTACGATCACTTGTTCCACACATCAAGTAGTGTTAGAGAGGCATTCGGGATTTAGCCTTGTGTTAGAAGCTAGTTAGCTTTTTAGCTTGCCTTAGGTGTAAAAAAAAAAAAAAAAAGTAATATGGACGGTTCAGAGGCAATTCGGAACACTGTTAAAGAAAATTAAGAATTGATATTCCTGACCAATCAGAATCAAGTCAAGTCAATTAACTATGAGGGTGAGTCAAAAATGATCCGCACTCTGACTGTACAATTAATTTTAATTAACTTTAAGAAAAAGGAAAATATCTCATTTTTGACATAATCTCCTTATTTTCAAATCCACTTTGTCCATCTGTTAATGAGATTTTGTGAAGTGAATCTTTGTTTTCATAGGGCTGTTTTCAGGGGACAAAACAGGTGATAGTCCTACTGTATTGAGCAAGATCAAGACTATTGGGAGAATTGTTAACCACCTCAAAGGTTAGTTGTTATAAATGAGCTGATGTAACGCGTTCACGCTTGCACAACAGTCACTAGGAGACAGTAGCCTTGATGGAAAGTGTGGATAAGAAATTTTTATATTACCGGAGTGCAGATAATTTCTGACTCACCCTCATACAGTAAAATTTTTTCATTTCTTTTTTTCTTAATTGGTAACATTAAGTCTGTGTAAGATGCATGTACCTATATGAACATGTATCATGAATAACAGTTTATGGAAACCCTTGGTGATTGGTGATTGTATTTGCATACATATATACTGTATACAATTTGTATATACAGTACATAGAGTACATAGAAGTTTATGTCATGCCTGAAAAAGATGGGAAGTGCATAAAGGTTTAGGACCACAACAGGGTGCCGGGCTTTGATGGGCAAGATTTTATTATCTTCTTTGTCAGCAAAAATTGTTCCATTTCTTCAACCTTGAACAATTTTAGTGGAGACAAACATGCTGATTGGTCACTTTGGAATGATCACGACGAAATGCGGCTATATATAGCTAGGAGGAATAGACAGGCGACATCTGCACAGCTACTGTGGGCTGTATTGAAATTAAGGGAATCACAGTTGGCTGGTGTGATATACCAAGTACATCTTGTAAATGCACTTATGCAATGTTCCGGCAAATCAGCTCTTTTCCCACTGGGATAGTAATGCTAAATTTGTAGGTTGGGAAGCAGAGACTATCTATTTCTGCCTGCAGAAGTTCAAACAGGAATCGGGGGTGTGGGTGCGAATTAAAATACTGGACGAAACTCAGAGATGCAGGGGTTTACATTCAGCTAATACCTGTCCTAATACCTATTCCAGCAGGGTTAAAGTGGCTCAGCAATGACGAAAAAAATAATACGCCTTCCTGAAAATAAGTGGTACCCATGCACACTCATTTACTTCAGCAATCAATAATTGATGACATCTGTCATGCATAAAGTGATGGAGGTGTGCATACAGACAATCGATAATCACATAGTTAGAATGCAAAGGGCAGCTTGATAGTACTGACAATGCAGCAAAAGCCTACTTGGTTATGACAGAGGTAGAGATGAATGCAGTTCTATTCTAATTTGCTTTTCCACCCCATTTAGAATCCACTGAGCTGTACGTATTT
This sequence comes from Clarias fuscus, assembly GCA_030347435.1. Taxonomy (NCBI): domain Eukaryota; kingdom Metazoa; phylum Chordata; class Actinopteri; order Siluriformes; family Clariidae; genus Clarias; species Clarias fuscus. The sequence goes on from CM059219.1 coordinate 19,567,681, forward strand.
ATGTATTTCCACAAACATATTTTCCCAGAACAGCCTGACAGAATACAGGGAGGTCGGACAACCCACCAAGCGGACACGTGTTCTGTTGGTAAACGACTGGAAGCTTTTCGCCGCAGTGAATCTATCTTCATCTTCACCGGGGAGAGAGAAGTTCCCCGCCCCCTGTTCCCCACCAGCCTCCCATTAATACTAATTCTTACCTCGCTGCCCCGCAGGGGTTGCCCAGCAATCGATACACCATTGCCTGTTGGAGATGGCTCCGGAAATGGATGGGGTTTAGGTGGATGCTCCTGTGAATTAAGAAGGATACTTATAAACATGTTTCCAGGAATCAGCTTTAATCAAAGCTAAAACCGAGCTGCTATATTATTCCATTATAGCAATTAGAGCTCAAATGGAATTAGAAATAAAAGGAAAAACAAACCCTCAGGCTTTCTACTGTACCACAACACAGTGGATTGTTTTCCTATAACACCACCACATGAAGTTTGCTATAACTCTTATACAGTTCCACAGCAATTTGCCAATTAGATTTTTTTTTTAATTAAAAAAAAAAGTTGTATCCTGTTATAATTTTTTTCCTCACTTTTGAAAGAAATAAAGCTTAAACCCCAGCTTGTCAGGAAACAAATAAACCAGAAACTGCAAACTTTTCTGCTCTGGTGCAAAAGAAAAAAAAAATGCTTACTGTTAAAAAAAAAAAAAAAAATGTGAAATTCATGTTCCCATAAATAAAGCTTTAGCACATCATCCATCCATCTATCAATCCGTCTGTTATGTACAGTATATACCTCTTATCTTGAGTCGAGTTGTGTGGTGTGGTGAGCCCAGGGACAAGCCAAGATACAGTACACCCTTTACATGGTACCAACTTACCACAGGGCACAAGCAAGCACTGGCAAACCAGAACCAAACTATACACTAGGGGAACGCCAATCAGCCTACTCCGAATGTCTTTGGACTGTGAGAGGAAACCGGAGCACCACCAAGCACAGGGAGAGCATGCAAACTCCCTCATCCTGTAGGTGTGAGGCGATTGATAACAACCAAGCCGCTGTGCCACCAAAAAAAACAAAAAAACATTTGGTTGGAGATGCCATGAAGTACAGTAGGTGGTATTGTCTTAACTATACAGTATATGTATTGCAGACGACTAGGATCTCTTTAATCCTTGTCAAGGGATGCACTAATAACACTTAGCATATTAGTTTTGATTTTTCTTTGTTAAAGACCAAGACATTTTCTTTTGAAATTGAAATGTTTTTTTTTTTTTTACAGCCCAGAGAAAAAAAACCCCACCATACAAGTCCCTCTGAACGAGTTGTTACTATAGAAACAATTACTGTATGTAATAGAATGAGTGCTTTAATATAAACCTGCCATTTGATTTGCAGCTCAAACCGCTGAAAAATTAATCAACACCTTCAGGATTCAGCAGCTCTCTGATATAAAACACAACAAACCCTGAACGCAGCGAAGTTATTTCTTTTAATCAATTAAAAGTTCTGAGACATCAGAGACATGAAAGCGGGTGATGGGAAAGAAAATATGTGATGATGAGCAATGATTCATCTCCTGTGCAACTGACCAGATTGGTGCTGAATTTATCTCAGTCTGATCAGCAGTATGATAGAACTCAAGGAGGAAAAAACAGATTTCTCCTTGATCAGGAGTATGAAAGAGAAAAGAGAGTTCTCTTTTTTCACTCATTAGTGAGATTCGCCACTGACAGGAACTGCTGGGACTGCCAAAGTAACAGACCATGAGACAGATCATGAAACAAGCAGTGAGACAGGACGGTAAGATGAGCAGTGACAGGGGGAGTGAGACTCGCAAGTTAAACAAACAGTGAGACGGGGAGGTCTCCCGCTCTAGCATCGCGCAGCGCTTTTTCGTCACTCAATCAACATTCACTAACCGCTTGCCAGCTATCATAGTCTACTCGTAAGCTTCATCGCTAGTTGTTCCACATGCATCGCTGTCTTGCCACTTCAGCAAGAGAAGCCTCACACACACACACACACACACTCACAAAACCTATTAACGCTTGGCTAAATTAACGCTGTGTTTCCACTACTGTGCATATGCTAGTTGCAGAGCGTAATTGAATGGCTGACACCTTGCTTTGACGAGCTCAATGAATCACCCAGGTCTTCCAGGTGTTTGAGACAGCGTGTGAAAAACCAGTAGGTTTCTCTCTCACCACCTTATGATCCTTCTTCCCCCTTACTGCTTCCCTGAATTATTCACAGCTATGAGGAAGCAGCGATATTAACGCAGAGCAACATTATCCTCTTAAAGCATTCACCGTGTCTCTGGCATGTGCCAGTCCAAGTAAGGTGAAACTTTTCTCTTTGAGACTGTGTGTGTGAACGGTGAGCAGGTGAAATGCCTGTAGGTTGAACTCACTCTATTCTTATGCTGAACCATGAGAGTTAACGGCTACATGAAATTTAGAGCAGAAAGGGGGGGAAAAAAAAGTCCTTATTTTTTATTTAGTGACCTTGTGCCCTTGAGGGAAAAAAACGACATAAAATACATCTTAAACAACAGCAAAGGTCTCCAGTGGTACAGATTGGTTGCCACGACTTCCTGGCTATATTATTTATATGCTGATCCATATCTCAGCCTAAAAGCCTCTTTATTCTTCTTAGACCTCAACAAGGAAAAAAAAAAAAAAAAAGACATGTCATTAATTTACAACTGGGCACCTGAACAACTGAATTTAACCTGCAGAGAATAATGGATGAAGCAATAACTCACTCTCGAGTCGAACAATCAAAGAGCCTGAGTCATGATAGTGTATTAGCCGGAGCTCTACTGTCTTGAACCTCTAACTTAATTGCATCTTCGATGTGACTGATCATGACTGACAGGCATGCATATATTGCTATAGCTGACAAAGGAATAGGCTTCTGACTCGCTCAGGCATGCACATTCGCACACACCTCTGCACACACACACACACACACACACACACACGCGCACGCGCGCGCACACTGCAGCAGCTCTGAAACCAATATGCTACTCACTCCACCGTATGATGGCACTGTAATTAATTGTGGACTCTAATTTTATTTTAAATCGCAACAATTATCCTTGAGGGGCTGATTATTTAAGCTGATAATTGCATTCATTAATCAGGATTATTGGCTAATAAATAAACCACATAAGTTAGGGATCTAACAAGACCAAGAACATGTAGTGCAAATTTTAGCACCGGCTTTTCTCTACACTTTTCTACTCTTTAAAATGATGGCCGTGAAGCAAAATTAGTCTTGACTGGCAATATTTGTTGAATCCTTTATTTCTCCATACAGTTGTTCCCTGTTTGTTTCATTCCCTCCCTTAAAAAAAAATACCTTCTTGCAGTTTGACAGAGTCATATTTTGTCAGCGTGACAGGTGATAAAACAGCCTTGTTAGAAAACAGCAACAGAAAGACATGACAGAGAAACAGAACGACAGTGAAAGTGAGACACAAAAACAAAACAGAGATGAGCATTCAAAAAGAGCATGTCATTAAAAAAAAAACCCTCAAAAGACTCATGCCACTGCAGAATTTCGATCCAAATCGTTTTGCTCAAGGCCGCAGTTTACGAAGCTAATACATACAAAATCGGTTTGATGGGAATCGACAAAGCCGCCTTTGATGAGATGCAACCCCGCTCGAAGCACGTTCCCTGTGAGCAGGCCAAAGAGAAGGAACACACACAAGCTCAACAAGCAACTTATTCTGTACTGGGCGCCGACTGCCAGCCCGAGAAACGGACAGGCTGAGGAATGCAGCCATGAGAGAGTTTAGGAGTCTGTGAGCATGCGCTTTTTTAGTCGAGGCACCTGAGAAAATGTACAGTGCCACGCTATTCTTTCCACCAAAGCATGAGTCATCTGAGATGGCGACAACCAGCGGAACTATGAATAAGCGGAAGTGCTAGACACGTCAAGAGTGAAAACTCTGCAGCATGTCACATGTGGCTAAGAAGAGAATAAAGCAAGGAGTACAAATGAAAAGAAAAAGTAATTCCCTGCTGTGACAATAGCAGAGCTATATATGCTGCCATATTTTTGTACTGCAATTAATATTTTCACACACGTATGGATTTATAGCATAGTGCTGTTTAGGGGATCATGAGTAGCTCAGTGATTAACTCGTTGGACTGTTGATAAAAAAATGTCCCAGTTTCAAACCCCAGCACCATCAAGTTGCCACTGTGAGCCCTTGAGCAAGGCCCTGAACCCTCAGTGGTTCAAATGCAAAAAACGAGATAAAACTGTAAGTTGCTCTGGATGATGGCGGCTCCAAATACCCAAATGTACAGTCGTGGCCAAAAGATTTGAGAATTACATAAATATTGGAAATTGGAAAAGTTGCTGCTTAAATTTTTATAATAGCAATTTGCATATACTCCAGAATGTTATGAAGAGTGATCAGATGAATTGCATAGTCCTTCTTTGCCATGAAAATGAACTTAATCCCGACAAAAACTTTCCACTGCATTTCATTGCTGTCATTAAAGGACCTGCTGAGATCATTTCAGTAATCGTCTTGTTAACTCAGGTGAGAATGTAGACGCACACAAGGCTGGAGATCATTATGTCAGACTGATTGGGTTAGAATGGCAGACTTGACATGTTAAAAGGAGGGTGATGCTTGAAATCATTGTTCTTTCATTGTTAACCATGGTGATCTGCAAAGAAACGCGTGCAGCCATGGCTTCATAGGCAAGGATATTGTGGCTACTAAGATTGCACCTAAATCAACAATTTATAGGATCATCAAGAACGTCAAGGGAAGAGTTTCAATTCTTGTTAAGAAGGCTTCAGGGCATCCAAGAAAGTCCAGCAAGCGCCCTCCTAAAGAGGGTTCAGCTGCGGGAAACATCAGGGACAGATTGATCTACAAAAAGTATGGCGAATGGACTGCTGAGGACTGGGGCAAAGTCATATTCTCGGATGAAGCCTCTTTCCGATTGTTTGGGGCATCTGGAAAAAGGCTTGTCCGGAGAAGAAAAGGTGAGCGCTACCATCAGTCCTGTGTCATGCCAACAGTAAAGCATCCTGAGACCATTCATGTGTGGAGTTGCTTCTCATCCAAGGGGCTCACTCACAATTTTGCCCAAAAACACAGCCATGAATAAAGAATGGTACTAAAACACCCTCCAACAGCAATTTCTTCCAACAATCCAACAACAGTTTGGTGAAGAACAATGCATTTTCCAGCACGATGGAGCACCGTGCCATAAGGCAAAAGTGATAACTAAGTGGCTCGGGGACCAAAACGTTGAAATTTTGGGTCCATGGCCTGGAAACTCCCCAGATCTTAATCCCATTGAGAACTTGTGGTCAATCCTCAAGAGGCGGGTGGACAAACAAAAACTCACTAATTCTGACAAACTCCAAGAAGTGATTATGAAAGAATGGGTTGCTATCAGTCAGGATTTGGCCCAGAAATTGATTGAGAGCATTCCCAGTCGAATTGCAGAGGTCCTGAAAAAGAAGGGACCAACACTGCAAATACTGACTCTTTGCATAAATGTCATGTAACTGTTGATAAAAGCCTTTGAAACGGATGAAGTGCTTGTAATTATATTTCAGTACATCACAGAAACAACTGAAACAAAGATCTAAAAGCAGTTTAGCAGCAAACTTTGTGAAAACTAATATTTGTGTCATTCTCAAAGCTTTTGGCCATGACTGTAAATGCTGTTGAGAGATCAGTTTTCATTATCTGCTTTTACATTTCAGTCACTGAAATTTCAAGTTAAAATTTTTATTCTTTACCCATGACTCATGAATTTCTGATGCTGTCTTTAATTTTAACGCTATAGCCATGACAATGAACTGAAAGCTTCCTTGAACTTCACACTTAGTACGGTTACATGACTTAAAAAAAAAAAAACATGTGAACATGTCAGTCCGATGGAAATCATACTAAGTCAGACTAGCACACCTGTATTCAAGCAAATTCTGCACATACAGTAAAACTCATTTGACTTTGATCCTGAAGTCGCAAAAATGTGGAACATAGAGAAGAAGCCGCTAGTTACTTTTGGACAACACCCTAACCACGAGGGATTGCAGGAATCTTTTTGGTACAAAAAATAAAGCGTACAGAATGTAAGAAATGTATAGAGCTGTAAAGTTGTCCACATGCTCTGTGCTTGACATTCTACTTGCTGCTAGCTAACTTGTCTGGCAAGTGTTTGGTGTGTAACATAATAAGTCAACTGGGAAAAGGTCCAGTACTAACAATGAGAGAGGGGGCATATCGCCAACTATTGTAGTGGAGTAAGACGTACTTAGCCAATAAATCGAATCCCTTGTTGTGCTGTTATAATGGGACAAGTTCAGTAGTCTAATTAAAGAGCCTAGTCGAGGTATAACATAGCTTAAATGAACTGTGTAATTGTATGGATGGAAATGCTAAGCAGATGAGATGTATTTTCAAGTTTATTCATGTTGGTTTGGTTTAACTCTTCGCGCATGTTGTTACATGGGACTTTATTGCTTGTGCTCAGAATCGGGTTATGCACTGCTTAAGGCCACTCGGGTTGCCAGATATTTCTTGAATGGAAGCGTCAGAGATGGAAATGTTAATATATTAAATGATTGATATACATTTGAATAGTAGAATAAAACGGTAATACAATGACACTGTATATGAATTAAAGGATACATTTTGTTAAGAAATTTATATTGGCAGTATATTACAGGCACTGCTGATCAAATTGGTTTATTTTTAACAACATGGCTTCCACCTTCATTACTCAGAAGCTTAAAATATAGTACTTGATCCAACCCAATGAATCTAGTTGCATATAGTACACATAATGTAAGCTAATATTTAAAAAGATAAAAACAACAACTATATATATGCAGTATATAACTTTTTCTTAATGCTAGTTTTTTATTTTGTTAATTCAGTAATCTGTAAGTGAAACATGCCCGTGGTTTAAAAGATTAACTGACTGAACACTCCTCAACATGACTGTGCTACTCTTATAACTTATAAATTAATTAATACTTAATTAAGAAATAATAAATATTTCAGTTCTTAAGATAAGCTATATCCCTGCTTCTACTCATTCTTAAACTTTGATTATTATTGTATTTAGAGCACAAATAATACATTTCAGTGTGTTTATATGAAAACTGGGGCAAACTCTGCGCAAGTGTCTAAAGGCTGTAGTTGTGTCTGCGGATTGATTTTTGACTTTCATTATTTGTGTATAACTCAACAGTGAATATGAAACATGGTGCTTGAAAGTAATTTTCAGCCAATCCTTCTTTCTGTTCATGTTCAGCATCAGAATATCTTGAAAACAACAATGGCAGCTGTGTGACAGTGATGAAATTAAAGGACCAGGCCTTTTGCATCATCACACTCTCCTTGACTGACTTTCAGCTTGTTCGTAAGAGTAAGATTCGCAATAGAACTGAATTAAATTTGAGAACACCCATTTGAGCTGGACCCCCTGAGTTATGCATAACAAAGCAATATTTTCTTCGGATCGCATCTGCTTCGTTTAAACACAGACTGATAATTGCAGCATTTCTTCTGCTTACAAAAGAGCAAAATTACTATCCAAGCTAAATATTGTTTGCAAAGCTTTACGTGGGTTGCATTTTCTTTTTTATGAGTCCATTCTGAGGCTGATTTAGGTGTCGATTTGGTTCTCCAAAAACAGATATGAACATTGCATAAATTATGTTCTATGTGATGCATTTTGATGACAGTAAACAAGAGGGACAGAAGGCGATGTACTGTAGCACTGCCACTTATTGCTTAGATTTTCACATAGGTTCTGAGCAAATATACACAAATGTCTTTTGAAACTGTACAACTAATTACCCTTCCCCTCAACACTGAAGCTCAGGCAAGGCTGTCTTCTCCGTGCAACAGATTTTGAAAAATTCTCTTGTTGTTTAGGAAAAATACTTACTGTGAAGCCAGCCTAATACATTTTATTCCTCAAATTAAGCAGGTCACTAGATGACAGGATATAGGTCAATATAGCTTGACCATATAGTTTGCCTCTCAGTCCATCATGGCAATGCAATCATGGAGAACCACAGAGAGGTTTGCTTTTTAGTTCTACAGCAGAGGGAACTTTTCAAGGTAGGACACAGTCAAGATGAGTTATAGTGCGAGGGGAAGGTGAACTCTCTAGCTCTCTTTCTCTGTAATGGAGGTGCAGGAGAGATGGGTTCAGGGCCATGACTAACCGGCAGAGCAGGTGCAGATAAGTGAGGTCAGGCGGTGGATATCAGTGGCCACGAATTACTTTGTTTCACTCCAAGCATGGCCTCCTTATGAAGCCTTAACTGAAATGTTGCCCTTAATAATATAGCACCTGATAACATAATTGCTAGCAAAATCTATTATTTAACACTACAAACCTAAAGAAGTATATTCAGTCCAGAGGCTATTGTGTTTGAAGATACCAAATAGTCTATTTTTAACAACTATTGTTTTTTTTTCTGGGAATAATACTGTATATTGTACAGTAGTCCAAAATTGTACTTGGGACCTTGTGTTTTGTCTTTAGTATGTGTTACTTCTCATCCTTACCTGTGGGAATCTTGCAATGCCAAGCAAGGCATCTGCATTCTCAGGTAGCAGGCAACAAGCCTGGACTCAATGAAGCCAACAACCTTGGAAATGTCTTCATCATCAGCACTAAAATGTTTCTCAAGCGCAGCACCTTTGAGCAGTCCTGAGAGAAAGAGAGAGAGAGAGAGAGATTTGGATGAGAGTCTACGTCTATTGTAAGTTGATGTAAGTGCTTGCAATAGAAAGCAGACTTGATAGATAAGATTAGCTCAGTCTGAACGGTTATACACACCACTGTATTGAACTGTACACATCACTTGAAAAATTGATTTCTTCATTTGTAAAGGAAAAAAGAATGACACACTGTAATGGAAGATAGTACTTGGTAGATCGTCTTTACAGTAGCTTTGATGACAGCATGCGTTCACCATGTCATTATTTCAAAAATCCTTGCAACGTCTCAAAAGTTACATCCGTTCAGTGCCGTATAAATTTTTGACCAAGATTCTGTATTGATAACAGGAAAGTCAAACCACTCTATAATCTTCCCCAGCACATCCTAAACACTTTCAGTGGGGTGATGGTCAGAACTCTGAGCTAGAAAGTGCATACCTCATGAGCAGAAATGATACCTCATGGTCCAAGAACCTCTTACACAGTTTGAGCCTGATGAATCTTTGTATTGTCATCTTTGAATAGGCCCAGATCATTAGGAAAGAATTGATGAAATAACCATCATATTGATAATGTAATTTATTGCCACATAACATTGCTGAACCCCAGATTATAACATTGTTTCCAGAAGTTGGTGCAGAGGGCACTATGCATGATGGGTGCATCACTTCATGTACGTCCCCTCTGACCCTAACGCACTTTAGGGTCTAAACTCATCAGACCACATGACCTTTTTCCATCACGCCAAAGTTTCTATGCTCCCTAGCAAATCAATTATTTTCCGTAGATTTTATTCTGTAGACTGTAGATTTTATTATGATACTTCACAAAGAGTGTAAGTGATCTCTGATCTGGGTCGTGATTTTTTTTTTCTGACAAAATTTTCTGAGTAATTGATAGTTCAGCAGTGTCCTGCCAGGTATTAATAATACGCTGAGTTTAAAAAAACATATTAATCACTATTGAGTAATTATTAAATCAAAGATTCTTAACTATTTGCTCATTCTTTTGACCGGACAATGTACCATACACTGTGCTTTCATCATTATTTATTAAGTAATTATGTCTATTGTCATGATTATTTGATATCCATTATTATTGAATTATTGAATCTAATTGGTCAGGATGTTTTATTTATTTATTTATTTAATTTTTTTTATTTTTTACCATTGCCTTATAAGGAGTCCTGACTAGAATTTCAGTCACAGGGTGGTATTAATGTGCTTGCTATCTTTCTTATTTATGATCAGCCCTACAGTAGGTAACTCACAGAGACTTGGTTTTATTTAACAAAAAAACAGAGAAGCCGTATAACCATATGTTGAAGTTTTCTATATGGTTTTTACATTCTGACGGAGCTCTGTGGTGTTATAATTTTGTATCCGTGAAGGCAAATTTGTTAAAGTCTTTAGGACATGAGGATGTGGTTTCTTTAAATCAAGATAAGTGTTTAAACTGTAGCTGCTATAACATAAGTGAGAACATGGACTACCTTGTTTCATCTATCTTACATAACACGTATGTAAGTAGAATAGCTAAAAAGTTAAATAAATCATTGACAAATTGCTGTCGTTTAAGGTGGGTTATTAACAGCCAAACATTACCAATAGCAACACATCATGTCCTTATTGAAAAATAAATGAATATGTCCATGCCATTTCATTTTATCCAACATTAGACTAAAGTTGTTTGTAGACCTAAAGTATGATGGCATACGCTATTCCCTGGCAGACAGAGCAACACTAGCCAATCATTCGCATATACAGTATGGAAGATGGTATGTTCCATTTCCTCATGATGCAGCAGGAGCAGCAGTGGGCTTGATTTACATGTTCCATATAAGCACACGTCAGTTGCTTAGTAGCGTAATGGAGAAACTGGCTTGTGGTTAAGAAATCATCAAGACTAGAAGAAAGAAAGCAACACAGGGATCTTCATCCCGAATACTTTCCTATAATGTAACAATTACAAATCACAGTTTTATATCTGATCGTGACAAAGCACTAGCATTAGAGACTTCTTAGATTATGTGGTGTGTCTGATATCCACATTTCTGTGAATGATCAAGCTCAAAGCCCTTTGCAGGAGAAGAACACCCTGTTAAACTCACACTACCAACAAACAGTAATGCCGTAATGTGAAATAAAAATCGGTGGCCGTTAGGAGTCAGATTGGGAGCACTGTTGCTTGTGAAAGTGTCTCCTTTGCCTTTTTCAGTCTAACTGTGGCATGTATCCATAGTGTTTTACCCAGGAGGTGGTGTGATTAAAATCAATAAACAATAGTGCTATTTATAAGGGCCAGGGCTCATTGAGATGTAAATATAGTGTGAGGTAAGTACCTGTAGGGCAGCAGTGAAACGACAGCAGCGTATTTCTTTAGCCTGTAGTACCTGTTGGCATCCTGTAAAGCAGCATCGAGTCATTTGTCAATCGAAGGCAGAAAGGCGAGATTAGGTCCACCCGGACAGGCCTGCTGTTTTACTGCTGTGACACATTAATTGGGAATAGGTGGAGGCTGGGGACTAGTGGGTAATGGTTTTGTTTTGTTCGTCTCCTACACTAACTCCATCTCAACATCCACCAGGTTTTGTACAGAGATGAACAGGGGATGCTGTTCATTATGCACACAGACAACCTCCTTTACCCATCCGTCTCTTCTTCCAGCAGCAGGTGTCGTTCTCCCCTTTGGCCTGTCACCGTGTCTCTTTTCTCTCTGCGTTGATGTGTGGGACGCGGCTGATGTTAGATCCTCGGCGTGCTTTGTGTTTAGGTTGAGCTGAGCTGTGTGTGTATCCCAAGAGCTCTGCATTTCCATTAGAACTTGCCATAGCAAACCTGAAAGAGATTTCTGATTTGAAGTGGATGATGTGCTTTTTGCAAAACAGCCTTTAAAGGTAATGCAGAAGCCCTTTATGATTCAGAACAAGTCGCCGACAGAAACACAAAGACACAAACAACTTTGGCCTGTTTTTTTTTCTTCTTTTTTCTTTTTTTCCGTTAATGGATTTAACCCTGTGTAGATATTAAAGTTATAATAACATTTCCAGCTATAAAAGATGTATATAAACAATAGACTAATATATCAAATTGCAGATACATCTCATCAAAAGTATACTTTACATTTTCATAATATCATTTAAAAAACCCACTTTGAACTATTCATACAGAAATTGTGATCAGCACTGAGACATGCCAGAAGGAAAGTGTTTCCTCAAAAGTGTTAAATAATGCAAAGGCAGATGAGGGTGCAGTCTCATTACAGCGTTGAAGATGGTTTGCTGAAAGGTCACTGTGAACTACACCCCATCTATGTGATGATCGTAACAGCATTAAAAAAAATCCACAAAACTGGGCAGACCAATATTCTGGTACTGTAAGTAAAAAAGGTAAGCAGGAATCTGTTTTATGCAATGAATAAAACATTATAAGCCATGCTGGTATAGAACAATAATCAACAAATTGTGTGACGCCCGAAATTTTATTTTTATTTTTATAAACACAGCAAATCCTGTTAAAAACAGTGGTTTAATATACGTAATTATTTGTTACACAATTTAATGATTAACTTTTTTATTCACTTTTACCATTTAAAGGAAGCTCTGTGAAAACAAGTCAGTTCCTGTTATCTCATATGCTATAGCAGCTACTGTGTGCACAGGTGGAGCCACTGTTCCTCAGAACTACTGTTACAGAAAATCGATCCACAACTCGGGTCAGTTCCTAAATTTTTTACTTACAGCATAGGTAGTAGCTCCCTACTGAGGAGTGTGGGTTATTCTAGATTATTCTACATTATTCATACTATTCTACATTTGGTCATTCTACTATGGTTTTCTTCCTATAGATGCAACTCATACTGTACACAGGGGCTTGCAACATAGATGCTCAATATTATCTAAGACTAATACGAGGGTCAGTCAAAAATGATCAGCATTCCAGTTATATTAAAACGTCTGTTGGTTGCACTGTCTTATCAAGGCTACTGTCTTCCCAGTCACTGCTGTGCAAGTGTGAACGTGTTACATCAATTCATTTGTAAATGTGATGCGAGTAAAAATGGATGCCTCGCTTGTTATTTGCATGAAAGAAGAGCAGCGTGCAGTGATTAAGGTGTCACGATATTGCATGACAATGCACATCCGCTCACATCTGCCCATAATGTCGACACTCTGCAAAAACCTTGTGTTGAGGTGTAGAAGAGTATTCGTGCCTCATAGCTTAACCCTAAAACATTTTAAATCCGAAAGTTTGTTGACAGATGAACAAAGGAAGGAGATTATATCTAAAAGTTATGGATTTGTCTTTTCTAAAAGTTAATTAAAAAAAATTCTACAGTGCAGGATAATTTTTGACGTTTTTAAAAATGTATTGCTGTTTAATAAAGAAAAAATATATAATAATATAACAGTAAATCAGTAATTGGTGGCCAATAATTTTTTGTAATAATACATTCCATAGTGTGGCATTATATAATAGTAATAATAATAATAATAATAATAATAATAATAATAAAACTTTTAATAGTAAATATATTTCTGAAATCTGTTTTACAATAATCTACAAATTCTTTAAAACCATTTTAAAGTCAATGCTTGTTGAAATATAGTGTAATAAAACTTCATGCATATTTCTTTTAAAGATGTTTGTCTGCAGATTGAACATTTCTTACTCAGATACAGACCTGAAATACACAGATATCAGGCCTTACCTATGAAGTGCTTGTATTATACTTAAAAAGGCATCAGCATTACATTCAAACAGTTGAATAAGAGTTGTTTGTCTGCTATTTTTAGGTTTTAATATACATTCTGGTAGCAGAACACTTCCATGTTACAGCACTGCAAATTATAAATACATACATTTAGCAAGTAAAGCTGGCTTTATATATAGCGAAATGTATCACATATTCTTATTATGGGATAAGTATTTAAGGGAATGCAAGTTAAAATAATTAGAGAAAATGTTGTAGAAAGAAATCTGAATAAGACTCAATGTAATAAGACAGTAAAACAATTTTATACCTAATTTAAGTAAAAACTAGCAGACTTTTAATAGTAGTAAAAAGTCAAACTAGCAGCGCTATCTTATATGGTGTTTTCAGTTATTTAATAATGACATATATTGCTATTTTTAGTAAATGCATTCATCCTTTATACAGTATATATATTTACATTTATATTAACACTGGAGTGAAAAAACCCTGCTACAATGTTTTATATGGTCTGTGCTTTCTAATGAGTTTTAATTAATTCAAATCATATTTCAATTGCATTCTTCCTTGCTTCCTTGTCTTTGACTCACACACACACTTGGCTTTTGGAAGCTCTTCTGGTCATGATTTGTGGAGATCTGCATCCAAGCCGTAATGGAAGCAAAATGAACAAGCACTAGCTGAATTATAGCTATTGATGGCATTGTAACTATTCTTAGGCTGCTACTGCATCTGTGTGACACTAAAATCCCTCAGACCCAGTTAAATTATGAAAATGTGTCAATGTCTTAGGATTGCCTGAAGTGCTCTCTCTCTCTCTCTCTCTCTCTCTCTCTCTCTCTCTCACTCCCTTGCAGATTTGGAAAAATAAACCCCAACTACACCACATGTGCACACAGATGTGTCAATTATTTCTTTATTTTCACAAACAATTAAGCACAGATTCATTATCAGATCATGTTGCAGCCTGAGGGGAGAAACAATATGCACAACAAGTAGGTAAGGGAAAAGACATTAAGTAATGGTTATATTTAGTTTCTTGATAGACCTTTTGCTCATGAATTTCACCTTCGAAACTGTTGAGACCTCAAGCATGCAAATCCCTAAGGATTGATTGTTGTTTACTCCTGCCAACAGAACACATTAACTGGAGGCTTTTTTTCTTAAATGTTCAGATTGTAATACAGCACTATTTAAAATTTTATGGAGTACCGTGGGTTGTATCTTTGTTGTATTGGCTGGTGTGTTGGAACGCTTGATTACAGCAAAAGAATCCCAAGAAACACAGTGAGAATACGCAAACGCCACTCATTTACAGTAGACTCAAATGTGGGACTCCTAATCCATGATCCTGGAGGTGTGAAGCCACAGTGCTAACCATTACGTGACTATTGCATCACCTTGCCTTGATATTTTAAGGTTTCTCAACTTTTTTTTTCCAGTGGTATCTAGATCAGTGTGATGGTGAATCCAAAGACATCCCTGAAACACTGGGCACAAGGAAGAAATATACCCCAGGTGACATGCCAATGAATCACTGGGCAATATAAACACACTTCAGGCTTTAGAAGTTGCCAAATACTGTGAACCCAGTGCCAAAGATTGCTTCAATACGCAGAGCAGCCAGTTGGCTGAGACTCTATCTATCTATCTATCTATCTATCTATCTATCTATCTATCTATCTATCTATCTATCTATCTATCTATCTATCTATCTATCTATCTATCTATCTATCTATCTATCTATCTATCTATCTATCTATCTATCTATCTATCTATCTATCTATCTATCTATCTATCTATCTATCTATCTATCTATCTATCTATCTATCTATCTATCTATCTATCTATCTATCTATCTATCTATCTATCTATCTATCTATCTATCTATCTATCTATCTATCTATCTATCTATCTATCTATCTATCTATCTATCTATCTATCTATCTATCTATCTATCTATCTATCTATCTATCTATCTATCTATCTATCTATCTATCTATCTATCTATCTATCTATCTATCTATCTATCTATCTATCTATCTATCTATCTATCGACTCAGTGGCCTAGTGGAGTGCTCAGCTTTTGATCATAAAGTTACAAGTCTGAGCCTCAGCCTGGGCACCAGGTAACAACCTTGGGCAAGTTGTTTACACACAGTTGCCTCTGTCACCAAGGAGTATAATTTGGTACCGGCTCAAGGCTGGGACGTGAACAGACACAGTGCGTGATAAACTAGCCCCGTGTTCACAACCTTGTGAGTAAACCAGTGTCTGGCTGAGGCCTATTTAAACAGAGATCTGCGCTGCCCCGTGGCCAGGAAAGGCCTATTTTTAATTTTTAATAAAATTATCTGTATTTTTGAGGGGGGGCTTATTTTGTCTTTACTAACAGCAAATTCATAAAAGCTTTCATCATTTGCAATCTTCATAAAGGATATTTCTTTTATGAAATATCCGGCTGCAACTTTGCCTTTTGGGTAGTGAGTTTTTCTTTTATTATTTCTTTGCACTTAATATAGAATCAAGGACTTGAACAACTTGTTCAGCTCAAGTACTGGTGGGCCATTTACATTCAAAGCACCATTCTTACACAACTTCAGTTAATTATGAGGTCTGTGTACCAGACAAATTCATCTCCTCAAACTAAAGTGGTGATCAAATCTGGATTTATCGCATCGTTTTTCACCACCATCACAGTGTACCTTCAACAACATGCTCAAAGGGTTGTTCTTTAAGTCATTAAAACTATGAAAGCTTTGTACACTCTTGGCATTCTCTCAACCAGCTTCACGAGGTTGCCATCAGAAATTATTTTCCAACAGTCTTGAAGGAATTCACACACTGTATATCAGTGGTCCCCAACACTGATCCTAGAGGACCCCTTGCCCTGAACATTTTATTGTTTTGCCTACTCTGTCACACCCACTTCTATTTAGAAAACCCTATTAGTTATTAGGTATGATTAGTTAAATCAGGTACGTTCATAGCAGTAAATACGTTAAAATGTGCAGGGGGTCCCCCAGGACCAGGGTTGGGAACCACTGCCATAAACATTGAGCACTTGTTGGCTGTAATTAGTGTCAATGGGGTGGAGACTTTAAATCATCTAATATATGAAACATATACTGTTTGGTCAGCTAATGCTGTATTGGAGGAGGCTGATGAGGACAATACTGATAAAACAGTCTATACTCAGCATTTTTGTTCATTGTTTTTAATGTTTCTCATGATCTTCAACAGTGATTTTTTTTCACCAGACTTGGCCAAATGTTCTGTTTTTTTTTTTGGTCCACTAGCAAAACTACATCCTGAAGAAGCCACACTCCTGTTATAGCATATTAGCTACCTGGCTAGCGAGCTCACATTGATTTGTGCACTTGTGTTAAAGGTGCTTTGGGTGAAATTGGCCTCTCTTCTTTTTTTCCAAATCAACAAATGAGCTTTTATTCATATTTTAAGTCAAAAATATATTTCTGAAATGTATTACTAGCCATGTTTGCTAATGATATCACTGACTGTACTCTAGAAACTGTTTGTTGTGAAACCAGGATGAGGAATTTTATGTGGAAAATGAGTGGCACTATACACCCAGTTATCAAATATACTGTATGTCTTGTATTATATAGAGTATATGGTACTGTGCAAGTCTTAGACATATGCAGTGAAATGTTGTGAAGAAGTAATAAACCAAATTAGGTTAATTTTTGGTGTGAAAACTGTCTCAGTTACCGTTTTTGCGGTTGCAAAAGGGAATTGCTTGGTAAGTTTTAATGAGCATTTTGAAAAAATCTGTCACAGTTCTTTCGAAAGACTGTCGAACTTGTTTTTTTTTTCCACATGCAAAACCCAGCAGCCTTCATCATAGGGTTTTTAAAAAATTATTATTATTTTCATGTCTGAAAAAAGGTCTTTTATTTATATATATTTATAATTTTTTTCCCATAACAATTAATTTTTTCTAGGGAAAGTAATATATTTTTTATGAATAAGTTGTTTTTGCCCTAAAGTCTAAATAATTTTTCATTAAATTGAAATGCTTGCCAAAATATTAGTAACTTTTTTAGTGCTTTATAACACCATACATCTATTCTAAAGCAATGCTAGGGATCAATTTATGAGGCAACATTAGGTGTTAGATGTTTATGGATGCTGTCCCCAAATAAAATTTTATATATCTAAAATTTTATTTAGTGACAGCGTCCATAAACATAGCGTTGCTTTAAGAATAGTGTACAGTAGTTAATAGTTATGAATGTGTTAAAAAGCCCTAAAAAGTTACTAATATTTTGGCATGAAGACTGTGAGAGATTGCTTGCTTGGAAGCAACTGTGATGCATTGTCATCCATCATAGAGCAACCCCACCCCCCCCCCACCCCAACACACACACACACACACACACACACACACAAGGCAGTACCCTTCAGTTTTTTGTTTACTCATGCAACTTGGCCCTGATTTGCTTTTGCGCTGCTGACGAACAGCGTCTGTGCAAGTGGACCCGGACAATTCCGGCAGAACAGCAAACACAGCTATTCTGTGTTGCATATTGTTTCCTTCTGAGGCATACAAATAGCTGTTTATTTTACCTTTCACTTATCACTCCTTTTGCTGCCAGACACTGCTGCCATTCTGCACTATTGACAAAGTGAAATCTACAAAGACCAAGACCCCGAGTATGCTATTACAGCCTCTTCTCACTCTAAACACTTTCAAGATCACTACCGTCAGATATATTCATGTGAAATACTCTCACTGCTGGATTAATCCCTCTCTATCTTCATGTTTGTCTCCATGCACTGCATGCTTATTCGTTTCTTGGGAAAGCTGCTAAGGCCAAAGTTTTAAACTAACATATATCATGCTTTAAAAAAGTGCATGGTTGTGCTTTTTTTCCTTATAAGCCTGCCTTAATGTCTCCGTCTATCTTTTGGTGTTAATGAGACAGCTCATCCATATTCGTCCCAATTAAGCAGGACCTTGAGAGTCTGTTTACTCTCGGCCAGTTCAAAGTGAAAACGGAATAAGCAATAGACCTGATGCAAAAATATGAATAAACATATACCATGCTTTGCTGTGTGTTAAATTTTTAGTAGAAAAGAGGCTCTGAGGAAATGATCAGCACATTCATGTACTTTATATATATATATATATATATATTTTTTGCAATTTAAAACAAACAAACACACAAAAAAGTATATTACATTTTAGTTGTACAGTGCTTTTAACAAAGGGCAGTGGTGGCTCAGACAGATGATTCTTTGGGTTTCTGATTGGAGGGTTCGGGGTTCAAGCCCTGCCACAAAGGGGGCACTGCTTGGCCCTTAGGGACGGCCCTTAGCCAGATGAAATGGCTGATTTGCGACAGGAAAAGCATCCAGCATATAACCTGTGCCAATAACTTCAATGGAATGATGCAATGTGGCAACCATGAGAGAGGGAAAAAGCCATTTTACAAATGACAAAAAATGACTCAAAGCGGATTTACCAAATCCTGACAGGTTTATGAACAAGTATGAAAGAATTTAGGTGCAATTGTTCACTGAAGCAGTAATAAGTCTTTTGTGTAATGTTTCCACTTTTCTCTTTCATTCTATCTGCTGTATCTAAATTTAGGATTATTAGTAATCAATTTTTAGCAAATATTTAGATTAGCAAGAGCAGAATATCAAAAATGATTAGGGTTAAAATGTTTTTTTGGAAGGAGCCTCCAGTGTTAGTGCTTTGTGACAGTCAGAGGTAATGGAGTAACTTCTATGTTTTCCAACATGGGATTTCAGAATAGAAGGTGATAAAGAACTGCCTGTTTATTACTGTTAGAAAAGAATGAAAGGAACAAGCTCTTTTCATTGCTCCAAAGCATTAACATAACTATAAATTGAGTAAAATAATAGGATAATAAGTAACCCTTCAAAAAGTATTTTTTGTACTTACTTGTGTGATATACAGTACTGTAAGATGAATATATATGCGTGTGTATAATATGACATGCTGTTATTTGAGCAATAGTGGTTAATCCTAAGAATAGATAACAGTTCTGCTAATAATATGCTTTTAACAGGTTAATTAGAAACAATCGAAAACTTGTGAACCATATTTCCAGGAATTTATGTTTTTTTTTTTTTTTTTTTTTTTTTAAACCTGTCTCTACAGTATTTAACAAAAACAATTTGGACTGCTCATCAGTCAGACATATAGTAAGGGAACTTTTGTGCAATAGTGTTTTTTCCCCTTGAGATCAGCTGGAAAAAAAGCTGTGTTTCACAGTGTTTGTTCCGGTTTTATTTGAGACAGACATGTTCGGTCAAAATATAGCAAGTCTTGTTTTGCACAGTATAAGAAATATAAAATGTATTACTACCTACATCTGAAATAAAAAAAATGTTTCAATGTGTAATCAGGTTTTGTTTTATTTATTTTCTTTACTGAGGCTGAGGTTGACAGATGTTGTAGTTTCTAACTCACCTCAGTCTCGGCTCTGTACACTTTCCCTGCCAACCTGTTCCTTCCTGCTGTGTCCTGTCATTGCATTCCGACTCTCCTAAATGAATAAAGAGGAGCAGATGCAGAACAGAGAGAAAGAAATTGAGGATTTCTCCTCAACGGTTCTGTTCATCCCAGACTAAGGAAATGCATGCATATTGCAGATTATATAGGATACACTACATGACCTGATCAAAATGTAAATATGAAATGGCCTATCACTGCAAAAACACTTTCCCTCTTTGCCATTGCTCTGTGATCCTCATATCTGAGAGTCTTTCTGCAGAACTTACCTTTTAGGCTGTGTAGTAAAAAAATAGCTCTCCTTTTCCCCTTGCGCCCCACATTAAAAAGATATGATAGTCTGTGTATACTAACTTACTTGCTTCTATTCCATTCCAACATATAGCTTCCATTCAAACAGGTATACATACATACTAACATACATGCATATATACATACAGAACATACATACATAAAGTTCTCTGCAAAAGTTGTGAGCCCCCCATCCCCCACCCCCCTCCTTGATTTGAAATGGGAACAAATGTTTTATTGCAGCCAGCAAAGTGCCTAAAGATACAATTTAAAATGGATTGTTTATGCAGCAACCTCAGCAGCAACCTCATTCCCCCTCTCATCTGTCCCAACCACTCGGCATCACCAGTAATCTACCCCGGCTTGATCATTTGTCATCATCTACATGTGTTTCTCACTGGTTCATGCCTTAAGTTTAGATGTTTTTTATGCTTGAATGATTCACTGTGTGGCTTTACAAAAAAAGACTGCTGCATACGTGGACTAGACTGAAAACGAGAGCCAAAAACTCCTTCAGGAAGCCTGGAGGACTATTCCTCAAGACTCAAAAAAAAAAAAAAAAATCCAGGGTCTATCTCTTTGGAAGCAAAATATGAAAAAAATGCCTCAAGATTTTTGCGATATACTATACATGCATACATAACTGGTAAACACTGTAATATGGATAGCAGTACAGCAAATAAAGTTCACCAAGATCTGCAAACTTTTTTTTCGGTACACTCAAAGGCCGTGATAAATGAATTTCATTGAACATGCAATAGCCAGCAAATATTTTTATGTTAGTGCTGTTTGTGCTATACGTTGTTCCATAAGACACAGCAAACGCGCCGATAGTATTTTCCATCATGTACTTACACATACACTCGCATGCACAAAAAATTATGTCCTTGCCTGTTGTTCGTTTTCCGCTGCTGCTACAGTATATCGCCTCCACCAGCCAAGTGTAATAATACCCAGGAGGACAGTACATGTGAGAGGCCTGTTTCATGAGCTTGGTGCCTTGGTTGATGGATGTCTGTTTATTGGGAGGGTCCCCCTTGTCTCCCTGACAATTGTACCACTGTGTCCTAGAACGCTGGATATACAATAAGATGCTTTGGTTCACCATGCAGGCGCCCCTTTTAAGAGTCTATGTGGAATGCTGCAATAGAGTGTTTCACCACCAGAAACCAATACAAGTAGAAGTCACAAACATTTAACTATCTAAAAAGGCCCTCGAAGAATTAGTTTCTAAGGGAGTAACAAACCTCTGAAGTTCCCTCTTCACCTCTGAAGTTTCTAGGAAAGTGTTCCATTTTGGTCATGCCATTCTTTGATTAATAGGCTTTGCTTAATCCACCTCAGGAAAAAAAAAATAGTGGCAACAAGATGCTGCACAAAGAAATACACCACTAGTATTTGCATTAATTAAAGCTACAAAGGTAGTAAGGTCTATGTTATGCTAAAAAGAGATAAACAGAAAGACAGGGTGAGAAAGATAAAAAGAGATGTTTGCACAGTTGCATCCGTTGCTGCGTCTGATTTTTAGCGGTAATAAAAGAAATGCCAACCCTCTCAGCAAAGCACATATAGTCATGAACATGAAGGCATATTGAAACTGAAGAAATACTTTTATCTAAGAAACTATAGTGTCAGAACAGGGTATATAAATTATTATATAAATTCATGAAGCTGGATTGATGTTTTTTCCTTTTACAATACACAATGGCCTTGTACAAAAGATGGTCCCGATGTAGGCTACTTGCATTAACAAAGATCAAAGATTATGTTGAAGATTTCTATTGATGCATGCACAGCTCTAGGGAAATGGAGGCTAAATGAATCCAGGCGTAGGCAGAATGAAATTAATTAAAATCATCAGGCCATGGCTGATTAACAATACAAACAAGTCACTCTGGGTATGACATTCAGACTTTATAAGAAAATGCATAGAAAAAGAGACATGCGCTTGCTATCCCTCTTGAAATTAATCCAGGAAGAGCTCTATCCAGATCCATGCAATCTTGCCATGATCCTCTGCCCACAACCTCATCACATGACCTCAAGTCAAGCACCTATCCTTAATTAAGTCTAATGGAACTCAATCGTTTCTAATCACACCACTCATTACTATTAAATAACATAGGCCTTTTAGTGTTACTTTGCAAACTCCCGCTCCAGCATCGTGTTAGCTCTTCATAGGTAACATGTGCCCAGGAGCACTCGGTGTCAAGGCCAGGTCAAGAGTGAGCTGAAGATCACAGGGGTTCGAATAGACCAGAGATTGTAGAGCTACGCGGGGAGGTTGCGCAAGCCTACTAAAAAGCAGTTGATAAGTGATATACATATGGGCTGCAAAATAGGCTTCCTGGGGAGCGGTGATGGTTATTTATTAATTTGTCATCTGCAAGCGGTTTATCCTGTCATGGTTGCAATACACACAAGGTTGGAATACACACTAAACAAGCCATTCAGCATTTTAGAATAGATTGATAGAATGTCCTGTAGTACAGTATGAGAACATCTGATGCTCCACATAGACAGTATAGTAAATTTACATTAGAACTCTTAAGATGAGAAACTAAAACCACCTGCTGTGGCACGATGTCTTCCTATTAGAGGGAAGCACTATGAACATTTATTTCTGAATCCATGCTTGTTTCTCTAAATCCACCAGTTAAAAGAAAAAACAACCCGTCTTATTAAGGTACCGAACCATCCTAAACTGCCAGCACAGTTATCATGTGCCTTGGTGGAGATTTTACAAGTCTCTGGAACTTTACTAGAGGGATGAACACCATTCTTCTGAAAGATTCTCTCCATTGGTGTTCTGATAACGGTGGTGTAAAATGAGTTTGCGTTGAGATCTGGTGACTTTGAAGGCCATATTAACTATATATGATTTACATCCCTTTCACTCTCAGCAAAAACATTCAGTGAATCTTAATGCCGTGTTAATGGGGATGTTGTCCTCCTGGAACAGACCACCCTTATCAGGACAGAAATGTTTCATTACAGGTTAAAGAGATCAGTCAGAAGAACCGTGCATTGATTTCCAGTTAGCATTCCCTCTAAGGGGACAAGTGGACCCAAACCAAGCCAGAGAAATGTCTCCCTCAGCATAACAGAGCTTCTAGTTTTCCCTCTTTAATTTGCTTTCCCTGGGTGAGATGAGGTGGAAGCTGAAATATTTTGAGACACTTTTTACATTTGGCCTCTAATCATAAATTCAGATGATTTGAACTGGGTGTTACATCACTGGCCTGTCATTACATCTCCCGAGGCCTGGCTCAAATAATAAACCCAACTATAAACCTTACATCGTGCCCATGCTTAATCCAATCCATATGTCAGCTCATTTATATGGGGATAAATCAGCATGAGGATAAGTATTTACTTCTTAGATGAATAGACCTTGGTGGGGAATAAAAGTTGATTAGAAAATGCTTTAAAGCCTACAGTTTCCACTACTATTTATTTTCTCAAGCAATGACCCAGTTAAACATTGAAGAGAAAGTAAGGAAAATACCCCACACTTACTTCTGTTTGATACAGTATATCTAATCGAGGATGTAATGAGTGCATAAATTAATCCTTATTACCGACTTGTGATGTATGCTTAATAAATAATGAATATTTTGGTGATGGTTTTTATAACTGGGTGAATTTATGTTGTGGTGCTTTTACAGGAGTTGTTTTTTTGTTGACACTTGTGAACAGATGAGTCCTGGTCTGTCAGTTCACGCAGGATGTATGCAGGGATTATAACCCTCCAGATGACTGAATTAACATTACAGACCAATTAATATGCAAATACACTTGGAAAACTTTTGCACAACCTCACAGGACTGGGAGTAAACAGGCTTTGAGGTACAGATGGACATCAAACTCAGATGTCATGGATGACAGATGGAGGACGTTTTTTTTTTTTTTTTTTTTTTTCCTGCAGGGAAAATGAACAGCACTGTCATTATTTTGGACTAGGGAAATGAACTAATATCTGTTTCTCTATTAATATTTTTGTTGTGCTCCAAATATCTACATCCATATCTACATTCTGAATTAAACTCGAAATGAACCTGGAAGGCTTTATTTTTCTGTTTTCCTTCTTTCATTCCCATCACCCCCATCACACTGAACCACATCATTCCCACTGGGTCTTGGAAAAATTGGGTGAACACAGTAAGAACTTGTACAATTTGGCAGAAATGCACTAGAAACCTGCTAAGGACAGTAGTGTTGTCTCCCTTGATATGGAGCTGCTACGTTTTTTTTGGACATGTTCAGAAAAAACCTCCTGAAGATATGGATGCAGCCAAATGCAGGAAGAACTTAATAAGGAGGTAGTAACCAGGGAACAGCATAACTACCACTTCTTAGGGACTTCAATGACGTATGATGACCGTGGCAAAGATGGGAATGATTGGATGGCGTTCTGACTGAGTTGTCATTGAAATGTCAGTGCTTTGTTGCTACAGTACGTCAATGGAGCGCTCACAATGACCTCTTCAGGCTTGTGCTATGACCATGGTAGTTCAGTTGTATGTAAGAGACCGCATTAAGATCATCCTATGTTCCCACTTGTGCCTATCACATTCATGACATGCATGCAGGAGGGTTCTACCTGACTGTCTGATGTTCAGATAATTTAGTATAAATACTGGATCCAAGTTCTCACACTATTACTTTGTGATAAAAAGCACTGCCCATGTTGCAGTATTGATATCAAGTAGTGATAAGCTCCTGTTAAGAGTGAGGTGCAATCTGATCGGGTCTGGCGAGTGCGTGATCAGGTGCGCGATAAGAAATTAGTAACGACATGATAGACACATTGAGGACCAGACAGTGTCATGGCTAGGAAGCAGTATGAACTTTATATGCTTTTATGTTTTCATTTTGACCCCATTCTTGCTGGGTTTGTCAATATTTTTAGGAAGCAGTGGGAACATCGTGATCTTCAGTAGTGTGAGGGCCATTATTATTATGATGATGATGATGATGATGATGATGGTGATTATTATTATTATTAATCTTACCATCGTTTCCCTGGAAACACTTGACAAAACCCCAGCAGCATCAGCATAGTCTTGGAATTGGAGGTGTAATAGATTCTCAACCTCAACTACATCAATCAAATTGATAATTTATCCAACAAGAGATGGACTGTCTTTGTAATTCTGCTTGCAAAGTCATTACTTTTGTTTGTACATGCTTGTGAACTGGAAGCACCAGCCCAGCACATTTTATTGTTTTCTCAGCTCATCTGTTTTACCTAATAAGCTAATTAACAGGCTTCTCTGAAATAAAGTAGGTGTGATAGAGCAGGGAACACAGTGAAATGTAAAGGCAAGGGGGTTCCACAGAAACAGGGTTAAGAACTAATGATTTAAACAGACTGGGAACTTAATTTAAACCACCTTGATCCTGACCAGGCAGTAAGTAAATATACTGTATGTCTTGTATACTGTAAATGTACAATGCAGCATCACACATTCATGTTAAAGAGGATGCTCTTTGTTAGTTCTGCTACTGTAACTTCGTTCTGCTCTTGCCCACATGAAAGTGAAAACCTCCCACAACCTTTTGTTGCATTTCACAGAATCCCATTCCCAATTCACTTCCAGTCTCAGCTAGAGTCTTCTGTAAAGATTCCTGACAAAAAAACCCTAAAAAATGGTATTAGATGGTGCATGCTCTATTTTCATCTGTATTTGGATCTCTATAAAGCAGCTCTGGCTTTTATGGCTTTCTGAACACAAAATGTTTTTTTTGCTGATGTTTTCACATGTGGTCCTAGATCGTGTACATATCCGATACACGGTCATGTGACCTGAATGAGAACGGGCATATTGGAAGTCATACTGTATGACATTTTGCTTCTGCGTATGCATGGGGTATTCGCCGACATCAGCCAGCACCGGCAGCGTGGGGATTTCATAGCAGTGCTAGCAGAAGCTGCTAAACCAGCTAAAGCAAGGCATCTGGGTTTTATCCTTTTTCTGGACCTCAACAAATACAGTCAACAAACTATGCTTGGGCAAAATCCCAAGCATATTTTTGCTAAAATCCCATCAATTGTTTGAAATGAATGAGTGGTTACACAAACTCTTGATGAGTTTCGACTAAATGCTGTCAATAGTAAAGTGAACGCATTAAGATTTTTTAGCACAAATAAATAATACGACCAAGTTTGACCCTAATGGCATCCCATAACAATGTGTCACTGTTGTTGTAGAAGTAGTAATAATAATACGTAATAATGGCACATTTAACCTGGATTTAACACAAAGATGTATCAATGTGCTCATGCTTGCCGTTTCAAGGGACTGATATGTCCAAGTTAGATAAAAGTCACATGTAATTATTAATGTGAACAGTCATGACATGTATATCCAATTTGAATAGAAAAATCGGAATTGTGTATTGTAATATATCTTTATATTACATATATCTTCATATAAGAATATATCTTTTTCAGAATAGTAGTATACCTGCTGTTTTGTTCAGAGAATTCAAATTTGATTCGAGACAAGATGTCCTAGCTATCTGCAGCCAAATTTAGTCTAGTCAGCAAAATTACCCATGTTCTCTTGTTGGCATAACCTGTGTCCACTGTCTAATCATCTTTAAACCCATGTATGTAGAAGACGGCAGAAAGTGCTTTCCTACTGTACATGTATTTCACGGTACACTTTGATTCAGCATCACCAGTAATTAAAAAAATAATGTGCAGGCTAACTTCAAGTATCTCAGAGGATGCAAATATTAACCTCGCAGTGGCTAAGTGTGGGGAGAAAATTGGGCAAATCTTCTTAGTTCTTTGTATTTGCATTCCAGTATTTATTAAAGAATGATCCGTGTTATTAGAGGTACAAAGTAGAGAAATCAATAATGTAAGTTGTACCTGTGAGAATATAAAGCTGCAGCTGAATAAATGAGGGGATATTCAAGCATGCAAACATCCAAGCCTGGTTTCTTACCCAACCATCAAATTAAATGCTAATTGCATGTATCTCCATGTGATGTAGTGCTATACTGAAGTGTGGCTAAACGAGATTGGGCTCTGAGTGTGTGTGTTTTCTTTTTTTATATACACTGTAATAAGAATATTGAGCATGTGCCAAGACCATGAGCCATGCCTTCAGTGGTGTTCCTTTCCACAGTGAATGGCATACCGAAAGAAAAAAAAAGTGTGCGGATTTCCCAGCATGAGGTTGGCTACACTATGCCAACTTTGCTGCATCCATCTTCTAAAGGTCATGATGGGTGGAATTGATTTATATAAGCTAGAGCAAATGCTTTTTTTTTCACTCTGCAAAATTACACAATGGCTAGACGTCATGTTGAGTTTGGACGATAACACATCCCAATAAATACATGCTCATTTAAACCGATTGTTTCTAGTTGTGTCTGTTTCTCCAATCACTTTGCGGACATTTGAAACAACGTGTGCTTAAAAAAAAGAACCCACCATGGTAGTGTGATAAACAACAGAGTAAATTCAAGTGGTCCATCATGGGCAGTGGGAGTAGGAAGGAGCCACGGAATGACAGAAATGCAATCAGCAAAAGAAAGAGAAGGAGAGATGAGTGCAGAGAGAGTGAGAGATGAACAAATTTATAGCATAAAAGTAGAAAGAAAGAGAGATGGGCAGTCAAAAGGGGGGGAAGGAAGAGAGTGCAAAGTGTGTTGGGATTGTTGTGTCAGAGCAGGGAGTGCATTTATCATCCTCTCTGTGGATTTCAAAGGGTGACTCTGAAGGAGTGACAGCGTGGAGAGTTCTGTCAGGGTTATGGATCGCTCAGAGGGCCATGGAGCACCATTCTAGAATGTGAGCACAGCTCCTATTAGGTCCCAGGAGAGACGGTAATTACTGCCATGTTAAATGACTTCATAGCCTAGATTCATGGGCTCTACTGAGACCTGTGGGAATGTGTTACTGAAGTGTTTCAAATATGCCTGCTCTTTATAGCCTGCTACATCCGCCCTATTGTCAGGAAGTTCAAAACCCAACGATATGCCATAGCCATCTGAGAATGGAAATCCGAGAGTGGAAAAGTGACCCTACTCTCTGGGTGGGTTGTACAGTATGGCCTTATTCTAAATCACAATGATACTAGACAGACTGACCAACAGCTCAGAAAAATGCAAATCTTTCTTTTATCTGTCGGAAGCTTGTGTTTGCCTTCACCCACCTACTTAGTAGCTGTCATACAATAAGGGAGAGTCTACTAGTGGGTGGGAAATGGTTAAATCAAACTGGTAAAATAAATAAATAAATAAAAAGTGTGTGTGTGTTGGGGTCGGGGGGTGTACTGTAATATGGCTGGATACAGACAATGTAGTGATCTGTTTGTAACAGGCGAGTCATTCAACATCAAACATCATGGCTTTAACCTTTCAAGGGTTGTTCAGATAGTTAATGGTTTACAGCAGGGCTGTGCAGAGACCTTTAGAGGGACAGGTGCTTGAAGTTAAAAAGGGGCACATGGAACAAGATTTTAAGACCATTTACTGCATAACCTGCTGAATTAAAGCAGCCCACAACAGAAGGTAACCTTTTTGCTCCTCTCTCTGTCTCCTGGGTTGCTGTTCCCTCCACACTGTCTCTGTTTCACTCAAGCCCCTGTCTCCATCTCCTCCTCTGCATTAACACTTTCCACAACATCTAGGAATGAAGCACCATTTCTGTTCTAATCTATTATTATCATTATTATTAGCTGTCTTGAACCTAATCAATAATAAACTCACCCTGGTTAAGGTTAGAAAAATGTTAATGATTTAATATATGTAATAAAGTAATAAAGTGCGTGTTATACAGTAGCTATTGTCTATATATCAAAAAAAGACATGAACTGGACACCTGGTACTGGTATTGTGCACCTTCTAATTCACCTGGCCAGCAAATTCACAGCTCCTGTTTTTTGTGTGATCCCCATGTGTTATTTCCTTTAATTAGTATATTAATCATTTCTTTTAGGATTATCATAATTAATAAAAGAGTACACATGAAACAATAAAAGATACACCCAATTAAAACCGGGTAAACTTCAGCATGATCTATTAATGAGACATGACAAGAGAAAAAAGGTACCTGTTAAATTCCATTGATGTGTTTGAAGTATTAAAACATTGAAATTCCACCAAACAATGCGCTCATATTGTGCAAACCACATTTACTGCCAGCGAATGTTCCTGTGTATTATTTATCAGAGAATTAATATGAGAAGTTCTCTTGCTGAGTATGAACTACAACTCCATTAGACAGGACTTGTCACGAAAAGCTTAAAGGTCGTCATGTGATGTTAACTGGCTGAAGGTAGCCAGGTGACTAAATTATTTTTAGCAATTTTGAAAAAAGAATTTTGATTTTATAACAAGAAAGGACATTTTGGACATCAAGGGTCAAATGGGGCGGGTGCTTGTGCTACCTTGGCAGCCCCTCTGAATATAGTATGCATGATTTACGCTTCCTAAAAGGCTTTTACTTGACTAGACTTTTGTAGAGATGCCAACACTGCTAACAAGGAATCCCAGCAGTCTGAAAGCAAAACTTTTACCACAAATGTGGTTCTCAGGCCTGGTCCTGGAGGACTCCCGGCCCTACACATTTTTGTGTTTTCTCTTCTCGGCCACATCCTCTTCTATTCAGAAAAGATTGTTAAATAGCTAATTAGGTAAATCAGGTGTGCTGGGAGCAGCGAAAACGATAAATTGTGCAGTGCAATGGTTCCCCCAGGAACCTGGTTCGGGAAGCACTGTCCTAAGGCATGTTGATAATTCTTGTAGATAACTCCATGCAAATAATCAACAGCACAAACGATAAACAGCACAATCTACGCTGCACGTTTTCCAACTAGAAATCATTCTCCCATGGGTTCCCAGAGTTGTTTTTACTCGCTCACCAAATGAGTATTTTTCACATTTCATGTCTCTTCTCGTTTAGCTAATTAGCTTCTGCAAATTTCATCTTTTTGTCTGACCATTGCTATTTCCACTGTGTGGGAAAACATAACCCATTTCACCATAGCGAGGGATGATCATCATTAGTGCTACAGTGTAGGTTTCTTTCTTTTACAATTTTCTCCAAAAGTAAAACAAAATAGACCACAAGGGTTGTAGCATTAATAATTAATACAATTGCAAAAATGCTTAAAATTATCATCACATTTTTATTAGTTTTATTTTCCTAATTTAATCAAGCCCCATACAACCCATTCACATTACAATTCTGCCAGTGATTTCCTTTTTGATGAGTAATTACTTTCATTTTACACCAAACTGCGGCGCATAGTGATGATGAAGGCCAAAGTATTCAAAATAGCCATTTTACCAAAAAGTTTGTTTTTAAAATCTTCTGTGAAAGGTGCTGCTGGATCATTTACTCACTTTCAGTAACTGCTTTATCCTGGTCAGGATCATGATGGATAACTAGGGAAAACTGGGAGTGATGCACTGCTACTAGGCAAAAAAGTGACATATGAAAAAAGTGGTAGGAAAAACCGGTCCCTGCCGCAGCTGTGAGGTGCTACATCACCTGTTCCATTTTGCTCAAACCACAGCCTATGGAAGACGTCCCATATAGACCCAGTGCTAAAATCAGGACGCATCGTCAACTTCAAGGGCTACAGAAACACTGCATTCATTTGAAATCAATTCATATAGTCACCAACAACCATGCCACGCTCAAAATGGCTTAAATCACCTTTCTTTCCCATTCTGACATTCAGTTTGGAGTTCAGGAGATTGTCTTGACCAGGACCACACCCCTAAATGCAAGTTCCTAATAATCCTTTAGGCGAGTATATATATATATATATATATATATATATATACTTTTTTAAAAAAATAATGCTCTGATCTAAATCATTTGCCATTTCTACTCATATCTGGACAAAGTCTCTATTCCCTTTATATTTTACTGCCTCATTAACTGGTCAACAAACCCACACTTGGTGCCGTTTTGGTTTCTGGGATACTATCATGTGTGAGGCTCCACTATGATTTTGATGGCTATGATGAGGAACACCCAACCTCCCCACTACCCAAGGAACTGTCGTTTCTTCATAATCTATATCAACATTTACCATCTCTGACAAAAAAAGACTGATTACTTCTACGCTCTAGGGTGCATTCACAGTTGAGATGATTAAGAGAAGTGCTGTCTTGTGATCATGGGAAAATGATCCACTCCTTCATTCAGTCCGTCATTCAGTCAAAGGATCTGTAGGTGGCTCTGAGACCAGTCACTGTTCAGCTGTAGTCTGGGGTCTATGGATGAGCTGATTAGGATCATCAACTCCATCATTGGACTGACTCTGGATTCTACACGAGAGTGAATAAAGGATGCTGGCAACATCTTAAACAAATTAGTATCCAGGAACTACAGAAACAAATAACAAATGAGTCTATCATTAGGCACCTCAAAGGTCTCTTCTTATCATCTAGTTCTTCATTTTCTTTGTTTTTCTTTACAGTAGTATACAGGACAATGTTTATTACCAATGAGTATACTTATAAAGCAATTGTAACTATAAACTGTAATTGTTTATTAACAATATTAAAATGCAGTTATATAATATTAATTATTAAAGTTTTTACAATTCAAAATATTTGACATGCATTGTGGCATTTCCATGTAGTGTACATGCAGTGGGCAAAGTACATAAAGCCTATACTTGAGTAAAAGTAGAGATATCATACAGTAGGTAAACCTACAAGTCATCCATTTACATTTGTAGTTGATAAAAGTCCAAAAGTACTTACCTTTAAATTTACTTAAGTATCAAAAGTACATACTAAGCATGTACTCTATTAGCTCAAAGTAGCCTTCAAGTCATAGTAAAAGTCTCTCTCTCTCTAGTAGAAGGTAGAAAGTGCAAATATTTGTTGTAGCATGTAGTGGAGTAAAGTATAAAAATATATATCTTGCAATAGAACTACCAAGTAAAGTGCAGAAAACTGAAAACTGTCCTTAGGTATAGTAATAATGTAAATGTATTTAGTTACCTTCCAATTCTGTGTTATGGCAGCAAATGCTGGCGTGAAGTCATTGGTTATTACAGTCAACCACATTTCAGCAGTAAATGAATGAATAAAACAATCAATCAATTAATTAATTAATTTACTAATATGTCATGTTTATTATGTTTTTTTAAATCATTGTTAATAAATGTTAACATTGCTCTATAACTACGCTCTGCTGATTATTATTTATAAAGACTCTGCAGTACACGACATGGCATTGCACTGAACAGTAACACTGACATTACTACATGATTATAATTTATAAAATAATTATTTAGAGACCTTGGGTATTTATTATTTTAATGTTACCACATTTTCTCTGTAGTAGCAGAAATTTTAAATACAGTATTTTAGCTGGATGATGATTTAATTAATTACACATTCAATATCAAAAGCTGCGTTTCTATCCACACATAATGTCTGAACAGAACCTCCTTTTATTGATATTTATTGGATTAGACAGAAGCTCATTAGCTCATTTAGACCCTATTAAAAGACATAATTATCACAGAAATCAAATAATTTTCCTGCATTCTAAACAGTGTTCTTGGTAATATTACAGTCAGAGTATAAATATGCTAGCTAATGCTATTGAATTTTTGTACATTATGTAGTGTACAAGAACTGACTTGTAAGTTACATTAATAGATTATTGAATAAATTTAGCTGTAAAACTGCCGGTCAATGATATGCTGTCTAGCGCACGGGTTGCTTTGATTTACCCACTTCAAATCTGCTGGTAATGAAACCTGGCATCATGGTAGCAGAGAATAATAACAGGAAATAGGTTAGGGGTGCAATGCAATGTCACTGTCTGCATCACTTGATAGCTGTATCAAGTGGATGTGGCCGAAAACGGATTTAAAAAAAAAATAAACATGAGCTCTTTAACTATGCAGAACCACTAAAAAAAAAAGAAAAGAAAAAAAATCTCAGCTATATCACTCAGATCATAATTGGTATCATGAAAAATAT
The DNA here is from genome assembly GCA_030347435.1 of Clarias fuscus. Taxonomy (NCBI): domain Eukaryota; kingdom Metazoa; phylum Chordata; class Actinopteri; order Siluriformes; family Clariidae; genus Clarias; species Clarias fuscus. The sequence goes on from CM059219.1 coordinate 19,600,904, forward strand.
GTGATAAGTGGAGTCATTATCTTTGCCTGATTGATATTTTCTAACACATTACAGTATGTTCAGTTATTTAAAATATAAAATAAACAAACCTATTGCCTAATTTGGACCAGGCAGTTATTAAGGATGAATGAATGGAAACCATAAATGCATTGCAGGATCCTTCATGTCTGAACCTTGTTCACATCTGCATGACAGTAACAACAATCCAGTCCTTTTGCACAACTGCTATCTCACCCTGAGACCCTCTAAGCTTTTCTGATAAACTAATACATGAATGTGATTCTATTTGTTTCTGTGTTTGCACCTGTTTAGAACATATTGTCTATTCAATACAGATGATGTACTCATGATCAGTTATGTTAGTAATAGTACTGTGATTATTGATTGTGCAGAAGAACAGAGCACAGTTATTAGAGTAAAACTACTTATATTTTTCTATATAATCCCTTCCACACTAATGCATTTATCCCAGTGCTTCACTAGCACTTGGATACCACCAAGGCAGAAAGTTTTCTCAGTTCGATGCTTCACCTCTGGAATGCTGGCCTTCAAGAAACTCCAAACATATGGATATGGCCTGGAGCGAGGTCAGGACTATAAAGGGGATGTGGCACTCCCAGCTGAGATCCTGTAATGTGCAAGTGGTGTTTGTGATTGATTGTCCCACAGACAGATGCGTCTCTTGCACAAGTTGGCGATAAGTTATTCATCGATTCTCACGGCATTCCACTCATTGAATGTTCATGGGAAGGACTGCAGTGGGCTCCGAGCCAGCTTGGATGGAGTCATCATTTATGGATGTATGACCTTCTTTAAAATGTTTGCACCATTCTGACGATTTATTGCAGCTAAGAGTCTCATGACCATACTTTGCCTGAAGTCTTTTGTAAATGTCAATCGGTTTTAGACCTTTATTCATGAGAAATTTAATCACAAATCCTGCTTTTACTTGAAGGCCCCTGTATAATGTACAGTAAACGTCCAAAACTTTTTGGTCACCTGGTCATACCACTCAGATGTGCTTTGTGAACAGCTTTGTTTAGTACCTGTTTTGGTGGGACTTGTTTTGTGAGTATTTGTGCTTTGTTCAGCCACATGGGCAGTAATAACGGCCAGACACTGATGTTGGGCGAGAAGATCAGGGGCCCAGTTGATGTTCCAGTTCATGTCAAAGATGTTCAGTGGGGTTGAGGGCTCTGTGGACTGCAAGGACGCTCAAGATCTTCCACTGCAACCTTGGCAAACCGCTCATGGAGCCTGATTTGTGCACAGGGGCATTGTCGTACTGGAACATGGTTGGGCATCTTACTGTATAATGCTACAATATACATATACATTCTAAACAATTGTGCACTTCTAATTTTGTGGCATATGAGTGTGATGGTCAGGAGTCAGGAGTCTCCTTATTTTTAGCCATACGTAATGTATATACAGTAGTTATGCAGATCTTCTCTGGCAATAAATATCAGTATCCATCACTCAATCTATATGCCACTAGTAGCTAGTACACAGTTTGAGATGCAACTCTGATGATGTCTCATGCTCGGCTTTCATCTTAATGAATATTTCACAGCTGTGCCACCTTTTCTGTGCAGCCATAAGCATGGGGCTGTCATATTTCACTCTGACTCTGAGCACCTTGTTTGCTCACATTTCACTTATTTTCCACTGCTTTACACCAGCCATGAGCATATGCATAAATTGCCACACGCTGTGGTTATAAATACCAATAACAATAACTGTTGCTGTAAAAATGAAAAACAATCATAATCTGACAAAACATTCACTTGGAAAACCAAATTGTGACTGTGAAAAGTCAGGGATTTTGATTTAATTATGGCATAAATTTGAAGTAATCTAAGTCCAAGTGTCCAAGGGCCCTGTTCTGGAAATCTGGCTTTTATGTGATCTGATATTTTATCCAACCATGACAGATTTGGTGAAAAAAACAAACACATTTTCACTCTCTCATGTCAGCTGAAATGCTTAGAAAATCATTTTCTTTGAGTAGAATGTCCTTAGATAAGGATACCGCTCAGTCAGGTCATACAAGCTACAGCTGTGAGTCGAGTTCAAGTCCCAGTTGTGCAGTGTTGAATCTTTTTAAAGTTCAAAAATGAGACAAAGCATAGAGCTTCTCTCACTCACTATGTGACATAACAGCCAGTTGGCGTCTACATGGTGGAATGGCAGGGTCAAGCACTCAATGTTCCTCTCCAACTGCAATGACGGGTTTGACAATGATGCATGACAAGTGTTTCAAAAAGATGCATGTTGGGGGGCTTCAGAATCCCAACTGTTATTCCTGCAGGGAGATAGTTGTGACTGAAGAGGCATCCTTTACTGTACAGGGAATAACAAAGCATGTTATTTCTGCCTGATTAAGCTGTTTCTTTACTCAGCGTGTTATTCTTCCTCACTTTCGCGAGTTCTTCAGGAGGAGAAAAGTTCCCTGCTGTTACTTTCAGGCAGCCATATAAGATTAGAATATTTGGACTCCATGGCTGATTGATTCCCCAGCATCCTTTCTCTGTCACTGGCATGGTATAAAGCCAGAGAGAAAGATTGGAAGAGCTCTCCACCCTGAGGCTCTCTGGGCAAAATTGTAGTTTTCTGCACACAGCAATACCTTTATACTATGTTACAGTAGAACTCTGTTAAAAAAAAAAAAATGTAAATAGAGAAAAATATGCCCCATGATCATGTGGCTTCCATCCATGGTGCTTTCCTGCTGAAACTCAGCATTAGGGATTTAACTTGTCCCTGACCAGGATATGAGAATGAATGAACGAATGAACAAATGACTGAATGAATGAATGGACAAAAGTGAAACTTTTTTTTTTTTTTTCAAATGATTTAAAAAGTTGAATGCTAGCACCTTAAATTCCTTGGTTAATCCCTTAGGTACAGCACTCAAAATATTGAGACATGCTTTTTCTACCTTTTTCTACCTAAAATCATACTGATGATGTTCAGATTTACACACAAAAAGTTTACTGAACTGTACCTCTGCTTGATACTGGAATGGGACTTCCAAGTAAACCTTTTGTACATTTTGCATGTGCCAGTATATACATAAAGTATGCCTTTAATGTTTTATTTGAAAGCATCATTTCAGTCCAATTGTGTAAAGGCTCCCGAAGCAGGGTCCATGAAGCATAGTCAGGGCGCCCAGGATTTTTGTTGTTATTGTACTGGAAATATATTCAACTATTATTAAAGTCATGTGTATTTTCAACTCTTTATCCGTATTAACCTTTTTGAATGGTAACTTGAATGAAGTTGGTTTGCCCAAAATCTCTGTAACTTACAGAACAAATACTTTAGGTCTATTAATTAATGTCTAAGGATAGTTGAACCATATTATTGGCCCTAATAATGGTCATTAATAATAAGAATAATATTTTAAGAAAATTGTATTCTGAGGGAGTCCTTTTTGAGGGGCTTCTAACTGCAAAAAATGTAAGATCCCTGATAAAACAGGGCACTAGGGCTGGGGCACCAATCCATTCCAAGGCACACAATCACACACACTCATACAATCACTTAAACACTATGAATTTGTAAATGGCAGTTAGACTGTAAACGTGTAGTACGTGAGAAGATGCTTGGAAGTGAGATTGTGTGCCCTTCATCGTAATCCACTACAGAGCACCCAATCACACACTCGCACACTATGGGTAAATTGGAAACACCAATTAGACTGCCTTGCATGTCTTTGGACTGTGGGAGGAAATCAGAGTACCCAAAGGAACTCACCAAGCATGGGGAGAACAAGCAAACTACGCAAACACAGACCTGAGACAGAAATCAAACTCTAGACCATGGAGGTGCAAGTCCACAGTGCAAAGGCCACCATGCCTCTTCTTTCCTTTTTTACCTGATCCTTATTTTTGGAGGCCTCCACAGAGGCTCATTGCATCTGAATCTTTGACATGCCACAAGGAAACATACAGTACCTGCTAGACACTAGTCCACCAGGGAAGTTCTTGATGTTATGGAATTAGCATGATTTAAATCATGTAAGAGGGTATGATAGCTATCAAACAGTTGACCCCAAAATGCAAGGAGTGGGAAAATGGCATGATTTTTGGTTATTTTTCTTTTCATTATTTTACAGTGTATTCAACATTTAAAAGACTACTACATAAAAAGTTGCAGATACAGTATATAAGCATATTTGTTCATATCCTGTACAGATATTTGTAATTTAAGAAGTTTCAAGCTGTCCCAAATGACCAAACATGCTTCCTCACGGTTCAGGTTAATCAAGACAGTCTTAAAATACAGTGGAAAGAGGAAGCTGAGGGGATATAATGGATGTATAAGTGAATGCATTAAGCAGCCAATGGTGCATTGATGGTTAAATGATACACTGATGGATTATAAGTGCATTAAATTATGTTTCTAGAAGACATCCTGAAAAGCACAAGAATACATTAGTCTGGAAAATGTAGAACATTACTAGCTATACTTACAGTACTATCCAGATTTTTATGTGTAATGTGTGCATACTGTATAATGTAGAGGATCCTATGATTTTTTGTTTTTTTAACGTTCTGTTCAAGGTATTTTATCACTCTATTGGTGGGAGTTGGTGTGAATCCCAACAGTGCCAGCCATCCATTGCTGGGAGTAATGGAGAAAAAAGCCATGCTCTTAATAGTGCTCATGAGTTTAATCAGAGTGACAGCAAACAATTGTTGGTGTTCGTGTGTGCAGAAGAGGGCAGATATTTTTCCTCCGTGTGTCTAATGCTGTCCTGTAGCACAGCACGAACAGAAGTTTAAAAAGATATGGTTGGCCGTCTTCATGTGTCTCAGAGGAAACACATGCTTACCTTTACCCTTCCCTGGCTGGTAGCTGTGGTGTGACGGAGAGAGCTGGCTGGTTCTGTAGGTGTATATTGGGAGATAACCAAAATGGTAAGTAAATGTGGTAGAAAATATTAAAAGATGAATTAGGCTATAAAGCGCTGCTCAAGCCAACATGTTATCACAGTATAAAGTAAAATTATTATATTCCTCTCTGTTCCTCCACAGTGCTGTAAAAAAGTCTTTGTATTCTTGATTCCTTTTTTCTATAGTTGTTCTATAGATCATCAAACTAATTTTAATATTCCAAAAAGATAAACCAAGTAAATACTGTACAAAGAGAAAAACTGTTCAAACCTACATGACTCTATGTGAAAAAGTAATTGCCCCCTTCACCCTTTCTAATTTTATCATGAATTAAATCATGAATTTAAGTAAAGTTCAATTTCACTTGCCACACCCAGGCCTGAGATGGTGATAGTGAGGAGAGCCATTTGGGCAGTGTGATGGTCTGGGGCTGCTTTGCAGCTTCAGGACCTGGATGGCCTGCCATAATTGATGGAACCATGAATTCTGCACTCTAAAAAAAACCCTAAAGGACAATGTTTGCCTATTAATTCGCGATCTTAAGCTTAAGCACACTTTGGGTATGCGGATGATCCAAAACACACCAGCAAGTCCACCTCTGAATGGCTTAAATAAATAAATAATTTCGGAATGGCCTAGTCGAAGACTTCCGAAATCCGATTGAGATGCTGTGGTGTGACCTTAGACAGGCCATCTGTGCTCCTATGTGGCTGAATTAAAAAGTCTGCAAAGAAAAGTGGGCCAAAATTCCTCCAAAACGATGTCAAAGACTTAGTAATGTAAAAAGACTTTGCCAGTCCTCGAAAATGCTTGATTGCAGTTGTTGCCACCAAGGGTGGCACACCCAGCTATTCAATTAGTTTTTCATTTAGACTTCACTATGGCATAAGCCACAAACATTTACACATAAAGAAGGGAAAATAAAAAATGCAGTTTTTAAATGATTTCATGTATTATGAGGAAAACAAATTGTACAAACATACCTTATGTGAAAACGTTATTTAAACTAAATTATGAATGAACTGTGTAAAACTTAATTAGTTTTCACTTGCCACACCCAGCCTGATTACTGCCATACATATTGAATCAAGAAACCATTTAATACAACATGTCTAAAAAAGTAAAGGATGCTAAAAGATCAAAAAATCAACACATAATGCCATGATCTAACTAAATTCAAGAACAGATGAAAAACAAAGTAATTTACATGATATAAAATAAATAATAAAATATTGCAGAACTTTTGAATTAAGTCAAATACCTAAATCAATGGACTGAGACATGCTGTCCTTAATGACAAAGTTTTTTTTTTTTCATTTAGGCTTCACTGCGGTGTAAGCATTGCCTCTTTAGAATATTTTATTAATCTATTATAATTTCCTGTGGCACACAGTGGCTTAGTGGTTAGCACCTGTCAAGGGTTGGATTCCTGCCTTGTGTCTGCGTACATGGAGTTTTCTTGGTGGCTTTCCTTCCACAATCCAAAGAAACTAGCGTTCCCAAAATTTCCCGTAGTGTGTGGATGAGTGAGAGTGCGTATGTGTTTGTGCCCTGCCATGGACTGGTGAACCCAGTGTGTACCCCGCCTTGTGCCTTAGGTTCCCTGGGATAGGCTCTAGGCCCCCAGCAACCCTGTGTACAGATTAGAGTGGTGCAGATGATGAGTGAGTTAGACTAAAAAGGCTCTTTTAAATCTGTAGTTCCAGGCCAGATGTTAAGAGGGCTGTTGATTATAGCGTACACTAAAATACAGAGTAACACTGTTTATGATATGTGATATACTGTATGGTATAATATAAAAATGTATCCTTCATATGGGATGGATTTAGAGATAGTCAAGTCCTTAGTGAGTTTAGAAATGTATAATACGTTGAGAAATTTGCATGACTACTGTCAAGAAATCTCAGACAATTGTTCAGTGAAAACCCAAATTAAAACCTACTGTTCTTTAGTGCAGGACGTAGAGCTGCGTGCGCTGTGCAGTGTAACACTACTATTTGTTCAAAGATCTACTCTTAAAGGCAGCGGACCCTGAATCCGAATGAAAGCGGAGGAGCAGAGAGCCAGTCCCACAGCCAAGCCTCCAGCAGCGCTGCTAAGTTTGGCACGTGCACTGAGCCGCAACACGGCTGCCTCTTCCAAAGCGCCGTCTGCGTCACTGTTGCGCGCGCGCGGAGCTCCCTCACCAGTCTCGCGCCACTTCGGAGCTCGAGCGTGACTGTAACGTCGGGAGGCAGGAGGGGGGGAAAAAAAAGAGCCGCCGTGTTTCCTTATACAGTAAACTTCACCGGCCGCGCGCGCGCGCTGATCAAAAGCCACACGTCTTCCGTCAGCTGTTCCTCTTCGGGTTTTTACCCTGGAGTCTGACTCTGACTGGACGTCGAAGCTGCGCCTGGGCATTTCTGATCTCACACCGGTCCAGCAAAGTGCTCTGATTTAAATGGAACTGGATTTTGCCAGGGTAATTTTGTGCGTGTGCGTGCAAGTGTGTGTGTGTGTGTGTGTACACCAGCGTGTCGTGCATAAGACCATGTAGACTCTGCTGCTGCTCCTGCTGCTCCTGCTGCTGCTTTTCGGGGATCTGTAGGCTTAAAAGCTCCATCACTTCTCTCCTCTGAGTCACCGCAACACACTAAACGAGTGCGCAAAATAAGCAAGATCATACGCTTTAAATGTACTCTGGGCGATTCCTTTCTTTCTTTCTTTCTTTCTTTCTTTCTTTTAAAAAATATATATTTATATTTTTGGGAATTTGTGATGTACCGTTTTAACATAGTTCCACCACACTGAGGATTTTCAGTCTGATTCTCGACGAGAAAAAAGGTAGGTGGCAATAATTGATCGCAGCATTAAAAGGGTTTCCAATGCATTGTGGGTTTGCATAGGGAACTAACTCAAATGATTTTTTTATTATTATTATTATTTAATTATTGTTTGATATTTTTGGAGTTACTTAATTACAGCTATAAAAAAAGGAACTTAAAATGAGAAATATGGGAAAATCTAAATTTACATACGGTGTAAATGTGTGTTGGATCTCATTTTATCGTGGTCATGTCTTAGTTTAAAGAAAGTGGCATTCCTGAGCGCTCCATTGCACAATGCTTATGTATGCTTAAATGCCATATAGATTGTTTCATTTGTTTTAAAATCTCTTCAGGATAATAGGATGCAATGTGTATAGTGCTTTATGTGTGAGTCTCTGTGTGTGCGCGCGCTTGTGTGTCTGTGTGTGTGTGTGTTTGAGAGAGAGCGAGAGAGAGAGAGAGAGAGAGAGCGAGAATCTTGCGATGGTCCCCAGCAGCAGAAACTGTGCAGCTGTCCGTGGTGCTGATTTAATTGCTCTTTATCAACTTGTCAAGAAATCAGCAGGCCTGCATTTGATTTTAGCTCATGGTCATTTTAGCTACAGCAATTACTGCAATGGCTGCCAACTTTTCTCTTGAAGATCTACATTCCTATCGCATTCACCTCGAAGTCATACTACATATATAAAGCCTAAAAAAATCACCTAAAGACACTGAAGACTGATTAGTTCAAAGATGCCCATAAGTACTTGCTTCTTTCGGTTATTTTTATCATTCATCAGAAGCGACTGAATGTGTGAGTGTACAGTATTGGTCTGGGTAAAAAGTTTTGAACCATAACAACATTACTGTTATATTAGCCTACTGTCAACACTGTAGCTCTCCTGTACACTGCACCCATTTAAAAGAGTGAATATCTTCTTGGGCCCTTAATGTTCTCATATGAGGACATGCAAATTTCTACCAACTACACTAGAAACATACATCCTTATCAAATGCTCATATGAAGGACTGTTACATATAATTATTTTACCAAACTTCTTCCTGTTTGGAGATATCGATTAAGTTGATATTTACAAGTGCCAGTAAATATACAGTAAAAGCACTGTACACATCAGTAGCCAGTATTTTTTTAGCAGATTAATTGATTACAACTTAACAACTTTAACTAAAAATGTGCAGATTTCTACCACGACCTGAAGGAAATAAAAACATATCCTGCATGCATGAACAGTTTACAATAGAATGCATTTTATTTTAGTGACAGTTACAATCCCTTATTTGGGCACCAACCTCTTGAACTTTTTCCTGTAGATGGCAGTGTACCTCTAATGTTTACATCCAATTTCATTACTCCTCATGATAAGTTGCTGCCAGGTCCCTTGTAAGTGCAGCATCATTGCAAAGTAATAGGGTATTACTCATTTTGGCATGGTGACGTCTGCAATCATGTAATTGTCCTCTCTAATAGCAAATAGAGCCAAGGAGCATTTTAGGACATTCATGATTAAATTAATGAAGACGTCTTTTTCCTCCATTCACTTCCACAAGTAACTTACCCCCCATATATTTGTGCATATTATATGTTTTTCTAGATTAGATTTTAATAGATCATTAAGAGTAAATCATCCTCCTTGCATATTTAATTCTATGTTATACCTCCCTCTGGACATCATCCAGGAAGTAAGATGTTGCACCTGCTTTAGCTTTTTTTTTTTCCTCCCAGATGTTGCTTTTACCAACGTCACTACGCAGTGCGTGAGTAAACTGACACAGTAATTTTAATGTTCTGAGGCTTTCCTAATGTAACCATTTACATGACCTTTTTGCCCCTATCTTTTAAAGTTTATTCAGAGTAATATGATCTGTCGTATGAATTATTCCCCAGTGAACACTTGTGGTAGCCGAATATATTTTACCACCAGACACTGGGTCAAATATCCTGGCCACAAATGTGTCCACAAACTGTCTAGTTCTCTCAAAATGTCAACTATATTCTATCTCACTACTACATGTATATTTACAGGAAACAACTAACAGTATTGAAATAAAATTAAATGGCTTGAAATTTAATATGCTTTCTGATAATATGGTATGTATAGTAGGTCATAGATCTTGCTGAAAAGGTTTTTAAATGAAAGTCAATGAATAGATCCTGATTTTTTAAATATTATTCCACATAAATATAAATGAAATTAATATTTATATCAAATTGAAAAACTTAAAAGCTAGTTGCAGATAACATGATGGGAGCACAACAGTACAGGTGGCGAATGAAAATACTTAAGCTGCCTGCAATTAAGTTCATTAATGTGGAAAACACATACAGTACTTATAACTAGCAACTTGCCTTAGGTACAGAGTGTTATGTTGTTTGTCTCTGGAAAGGGTCAATGCGTCACGTTGCCACTTAACAGCAATCATGGTCTTAGCCCACTGCACAATAAGTTAATTAAAACACAGCTGTCTCTATTATAGACATGCTCACTGTCTTTCATTTTGATGGAACGTCACGGGCTATATGGAGACAGGACTTGTATAAGGGACATGCTGGAAGCTGTTTCGTTTTGCATTGGATCACAGCGAGACCTCTTTTCACTGCCCTGTCTCTCTGGCTGACTAGCACAGGACCCCTGCCGCTCAATTATCATGGCTGTGCTCAGTCACCAGCGCGATTAATAATGCCTCATAACCCACTGGTTGTCGCTCACCCACCTTGCACATGGCTAGGACCCCATTTTAGTGCTCACCGTGTTTAACACCATCCTAAATGGAAACAAACAACAGGGGCCGATGACGATTCTTAGCCCTCATTAAAATGCAGCATGATGCGCTCTGTTTTGGTGCTGTCACTCAGGTGCTGGAGTTATGCACTTCTCGGTCTGATTCAATAAGCTCAATGCTATTGAGCAGTGTCATTTCTGCTGACTTTCAATGCCTGGTGTAGCTTTAGTCGAGCTTAGCATGGGGTCCAATCACCGGAGTCTCATGAGTAGGCTATTAGCGGGACCTGTTCGCTGACATTTTAATAAATGTTAATGGTGGGTTCTCTCTTTATACTCTTGACTACCCATCAGAATGAAGATAAGGAAACTTTTAATCAGTTGTCGTGTGCATCATGCTCAGTATCTTTATTTCCTTCACTACACCCACCCAAAATAAGTTATTCTGTTTCACAAGAAAACATGTCTACATGGCGCGTCAATGCTGAGTGAGTATTATTAATACAGATGTTGGATATTAGGTAACACTTTTCTTGCTAAGGATAGACAGCCATGTAATTTCCCAACATTGATCCCTTGTCTCTTAGAGGGGGGTCTGGGGACCTATAGAGGTCTTTGAAGCATTACCAGGGGGTCTGTAATACTTTCAATTTAGCTACAGTTGTGAAAATCACAACCAGTTATTATCAAAGGTATTAATTTTGTTTTAAGTTTTTATAGCTGTAAGCCTATTTGACTGGTCCCTTTATAGTGAATGGGGTTTAATCCAAACTTCAATAAATCAAAACCCAGTCAGCCTATAAATAAAATCAACCTGGACTTAATGTGTTTTGTCGGTGGAATGTTTAGGAATAAAAAGCTCTAGTGCTCTAAAAAAAATGGAGAATATGCTATTTTAATTTTGTTCATGAAATTCTTGAGAACCCCTGTCGAACAGCCTACATTTGTATATATGAATATTTGGGCCATTTCGGGGTTTTTTTTTTTTTTTCATCTCTGGCATTTTGAAGAAGCCTTGAAAAGAAACACAGACATACCACTTTGTAGTATGTAATTATTGTTTTATGTAGATGCTAATAAAGTTGCTGACATTGCTTTGTACAGTATTCATACAGTATAATGTTTTGAATGGTGATATATTAACTACTGATTATATATAAACAGTCTACAGTCTAGCTCTAGTTTAATATTTTTATTAATTTATTAATAGTTAATTTAAATAGTTAAATACTTGATAAATATGTACTGTAATACAACTTACTGCATACCAGTGCTTACTTTGCCATCTAACTTGTTATTATGGTTTACAATATGTTATTATTAATGGTAATTGTCATGATAGCCTATATTATACAGTTATACAGTATTAAAGACAAATGAAAGTTGCAAATGTTTTGATATATACTTCAGTTTAAAAGACTACTGATTTAACTGAATGGATGATATCTGTCATTTCATATACTGAGAACCCTTTTTAAATGATTGTTTTTATGTCACTGAGCATATTATTTGAGCTGAACTGAGTAAAGACTTTGGTTAGATCTACTGTATAGTCATGCAAAACATATATACAGAGCACTAAATAAAGCTTTAATTAAATGCGTGGCGTGTTTGGGTTAGGAAGGTAGCTAAATGAAAGGGCTGCTACAGTAGTTCAGTTGTTATGAGAAACCAAAACATACAAAATGTCTGTTTTTTAAATTATAACTCTGGTGTAATTGAGCAATATCACACTTGATGTCGAGTAGATTGTAGATGGTGTTTGCGGAATTGTTGTATAAAAGGAATACTGTACGGTTGTGCTGTTGTGCTGGATATCATCACAGTGGTGATGTCTTCAGCCACATCACAGTCATGCTGATATCCAGCACAACAGCACAACCACTAGTGTGATATTCAAACACCATTAACAGTTTAACACGATTTGCAAACACCATTAACAGAGTCTTGTTATGAACCAGTCGTTTTGCTTAGCGAACACATATCCTTCAACAAATGATGGGATTAACTAACCGTGACTGGTGAAAATGTAATTACACATCTTATAACGTTATGTCATCATAAACAACAGTTTGTCTCTTTAGTAATTGCTCCTAAGTCATTCCAAATTGCCTCATTTTGTTTATGGCTACCACGAGCTTCAGTGCTCACTAGCTTCTAACACAGGGCTGAATCCCAAATCCCTCTCTAACCCCTGCTTTAGGGCACTATTTGGTAGGATTGTACACCCTTGATAGCACACTAGCTTTCCATTTAACGCTATATGGGATTCAACCCCAGAATCCAGGAAGTTAGCTCACTCACTCACTCATCATCTATACCGCTTAATCCTGTATTCAGGGTCACGGGGGCCTGGAGCCTATCCCAGGAGACTTAGGGCACATGGCAGGGTACACCCTGGACAGGGTGCCAATCCATCGCAGGGCACACAGACATACACACACTCACACACTCATTCACACACTAAGGGCAATTTGGAAACGCCAATTAGCCTAACCTACATGTCTTTGGACTGTGGGAGGAAACCGGAGTACCCGGAGGAAACCCACCAAGCACGGGGAGAACACGGGGAGAACATGCAAACTCCATGCACACAGAGACAGGAATCGAGCCTGGCTGGGGATCGAACCCGGACTTTGGCGGTGCAAGGCGACAGAGCTAACCACTACACCACCGTGCTAACCACTACACCACCGTGCCGCCGAGGAAGTTAGCTAATATTCTAAAATGGAATAAGAGGAAATACAACGAGAAACGTCTTAGATTTATTTTCCTTAGATCTATTAAGAATTTTAAATTAGTTTCAACCTTATTAATTACACTAACAGTTGGTTGCCGACTTCACCAGTTGCGGTTAGTAACAAACAAGCTATAATCTGTTGTTAATGAATTGTGTTGTAGAACTGTTTTACAGTATAAATGCAATTACACTTAAGGTTATGGTATCAAATATTAGCACTCGTGGCTATTACTGCCTCACAGCCAATATGTAAATATTCAGTACAAAAGTACGCTCTCATATATATCCTTTATATATATAGTATGTACGTCATTAGATACACTTTGCTAGTACTGGGTTGGACTGCAATTTGCCATTAAAACCTCCTTATTTCTTTGTGGAATATTCAGCTAGGAAAAATTCCTTAGAGATTGTGGTCCATATTGACATGATCGCATCCAGCAGTTGCTGCAGATTTGTCAGCTTCATATCCATGATGCGAATCTCCAGTTCCACCACATCTCACAAGTGCTGTACTGGATTGAGATCTGGTGGTCATTTGAGTACAGTGAGCTCATTGTCATGTTCAAGAAACCAGTCTGAGATTATTTTTAGATGATTTTTGACATGGCATGTTATCCTGTGGTCATAGGGACATGGTAATCAACAGCACTCAGGTGGAGTGTTTAAATCATTTAAATGATGCTCAATTGGTAGTAAGGGGCCACAAAGTGTGTCAAGTGCACCTAGAAAATATCCACCATACTGTTACCAGACTGAACCATTGATACGAAGGTAGGATGTCTCCATGCTTCCATGTTGTCCAAGCCAAATTCTAACCCTACCCTGCATGGGAATGTCAAGGTTTTTCCAATCTCCTATTGTCTAGTGGTGAGCCAATGCGACCTGTAGCCTCAGTTTCCTGTTCTTAGCTGACAGGGATGGCATCCAGTGTGGTCTTCTAATTGGTACTGTATATGTAGTAAGTTATTTCATGAACATTCCAATTGGTCCATGTAAATATCATATCAAGATGCACAGTGGGTAATGTTCAACAATATTTGCTCCATGCTCCATGGGACTCGTGTGCGTGTGTGTGTGTGTGTGTGTGTGTGTGTGTGTGTGTTTGTGTGTGTGTGTTTTTTTAAACTTTTTTTTTTAAATGAAAGGAATTTACATTTCTGGGAACCAGAAAGAAAAAGCAAGCAAAAAAAAGCAGGAAAGAGGAAGCAGGACTGTGGTAAATGGAGATAATTTAATGGTGTAATAATTAAAGATGACAACTGTAGGCTAAGCCGTAAGTAAGGAATAACACATATTACGAAAATAACACACGCCGGAGGGTGTTATGTGGCATGAGGTGTATAACAGCATAACAGTGCAGTTTGGAGTGTGTTGTTCCACTAATACCGTGGCGATTTGCAAATGATTATGTTTAATTTATTAACAGATGACAATCTGCATTTTAATGGTTTGTAGTTAGACTTAATGATGCGGAACGTCGGAGAGACAAGTTAGTTCTTTTTCTCACCTGTATTACAGCTGTCATTCCTTCAATAAGTTTCCTTCCTCAACTGTCATTCCTTCACCAGTTTCTCTCTCTCTTACTCTCTCTCTCTCTCTCACACACACACACACACACACACACACACACACACGCGGGCACAACCTGTCATTTCACCCTGAAAATATAGAAAATGAAAAGCATAACTCGAGACTGACAGTGCTTACAAACACGACTCCTTCCATAAATGTTAAATATATGTCTCGTAAAAAAAAAATAATAATAAAAAACTTTCAACAATAATACGAATGACTTGGCTGAAGAACAACCATTTTAAAATCGATCTATTTTTAGTGTTTGATTATTTGAAGCATCTGCCATACAAGTCCCTGTGTGCATGTTGTTGCTATAGTAACAATAACATACCAGAGCGAGTGCATTATTACTTTTTTTCTTTCTTTTTTTTTTTACATTACAGCCAGAACAACCTGTTCTTATATACTGTATAATAAAAGAATGCACACCCCCTGACCAATCAGATGTGAGCATTTAACCACACTGTGCTCTAAAGTAATATAACACAAGCACGGCATAATTTTTCAGCCTGAGACTCCGGCATCCTTAGAGATTTCTTTGAGACTAGGGAATACAGTAAGCCACATATGATCCATATGATTTTATTATGTTTGAGGTTATTATTGGGATTGTTGAGATTGAATTGCCCCACCAAAATCTATGGTCACAAGCTGTATCTTACCTGCAGTAAAGTATAAACACTAATCTTAACCTACTGTACGAAGGACGTTCATGTCAAACTGGGACTTGTGATGAAATTTCATTGTATAACATTTGAACAAACATTGGTACAAAGAGTTGGCTTAGAGGCCACTGCAGTTCAGTGAGTGGAACGCCTGATCCTTGAAAATCGGCAGATAACCTGTCGCCAACTTGCAGAAAAGATGCATCTGTCTGTGGGAACCTTATACACAATCGTCCATATACAGTACACCACTTGCACATTAAAGGAGCTCAGCTGGGAGATATTGCCACGTCCTCCCCATACCGTCCTGACATGTTTGTACCATCAGTAGAGTTCCTGGGAGGCTAGAGTTTCAGACATGAAGCAGACAGTCTGATCATTCCTGAGAAAAGTTTCTACCTTGAGGGTATCAAAGCACTAGTAAAACACTGGGAGATGTACATTAGTGTAGCAGGGGATTATATACAGAAAGAAAGGGAGGATTTTTTGTGAGTTGTAATGAATTTGCCAGTATGAGATGCTGATGTTTTGCTAAATTATTAAGAAGAACTGGAATTTTAAGGATGTACCGTAAGCTACCATACAGTATGCTTGGTTAATTTAAACAACTCCATGGAGTTAGTAATCAAGAACTTTATAGGACACTGTGCTTACATGATTGCCATACACTTGGCTAAAGTGCTTGAGAATCATTACTAAGAGAAATACATGCCTGTCATATTGATTTGCACCACCAGTGCTGACATCACACATTTGTCTAGAAACTGACGTGTTTTGAACAAGCTTCTTCTTTTTTTTTTCTTTTTTTTTTAATTCGGGAGAATTTTCTCACTTCAACATTTGCTGACTCTAGACAGCTTGGACGCAAATAATGCTGTCAACTCTAATTTTGCATTTGGCTGGATGTGGATCAGCAAAAAAAAAAGAAAAAAAAAAAAAGGGAAATGGAGTTCATGCCAACTGATGGAAATGCTGATTATTTAGGAGGTACTGTATAATTGCAGCCAGTGTTTATGTCACACTACGGTATATTGCAATGATAAAAGAGAATATATGCAATATTCAATGTTTCACAGTCATAAAAATGTTGGATTAATTGATTTCATATTATTCTGGTGTTTGTTTTGATTCGTGAACAACATCGGTTGCCTATGCAATTTTTAAGACCCAAATTAAAAAGCTTAAAAGCTGAAGAATGTCAAGTGGAATTTAATGCCCTGGAAAGTCCTTTTCATGATTAGCATAACAGGATTAATCAAGATCATTTTAACATCAACAAACGGTAAGGTTTCTCGTGTGGATATAACAGGTCATAGGATATGAATACGCGACTGGAATAGTTATGTGACTTTCCTGTCCGCGGAGACATGAGTGTTCCTTGTATATGTAACAAATGTTATGGTCTGAATGTTATTTAAGCCAGATTGCATTGATTTGTGTGTGTGTGGAGAGACGCGGCAGTGTGATTCCTCATATTGGACAATGAGAAACGTGACCCTTCTGCCTTGAATCTTTACGTTCCATTATGGCTGACTGGCTTTTAAAGGCATCCTCGGCCACTCCGGTAGATTAAAGGCATGGCCGACGGAGTAATATGCCACCATGTGCTTGTCCATGGGTCGTAGATCTTTTCACGGGTCCGTCGCCAAGGTTACTCATATTGACGTACCACGTCCCCGTTGGTGATGCACCACTGCAGACTTCAGGACCACTGTGCTCTGTCTTCTGACTGCCTCGAAAGATGAGGAACTTCTCTGCTGAAAAATACCTGCAGAGTCCAATACACTGAGTACATTTAAGTGTGTGCCAAAGCTGTAAGTAAGTTGCCATTTTAAGTTGCCATGTTTTTAGGTCATTATCAAAATTGATCC